>JAFJYJ010000031.1:2677500-3928310 GCA_019022615.1 Acacia melanoxylon
GGTTCTATTTATCAACTTGAGCATCCCTCCGACTTAAATGCTTCCTTGGTCCCCAAGGTCAACTTGAGGTCTATATACCCCTTCAGACGAGTATCCTGTCCATTGAAACTCGTCAAAGTAGTCTTACAGGGCTTCAACTCCTCCAAGTCAAATCTTATGTGCTTACTAAACGCACTACCATTATCTACAAAAAATCTTCTTGACACTGCAATTTACCACTGTTCCTGTTATTACTAACCCGTCATGGTGGCCTAGTACCACGTCCTCCAATTCTTCTCTGGTAAAACCAAGCATTGGTGGTTTTGGCCTTGTAGAATCTTTTTTGAACTCTGGGCGGTCCCTAACAGAGAGGACCTCCTTAAAGTATTTTTTTCGCTGGCTAACTAAATCTCCTCCACCGCCGAAACCTCCAATGATCACACTGCAGTCGTATTTAGAGTCGGGAAATTCGTCATCACTGCCTTCCGCCTTCGTTTTCTGCTCTCGCCTCTTCTTCTCTAGGGGCGGGCTTTTACGCTGACCTCTTTAGCGCTTGTTCTACCGCCCTTGCGTCTGAATCACGTAACGACGGAGTTTTCCTTCTTGAACGAACTTTTCTACTGCATTCCTCAAATCCCAGCAGGCGTCCATTGTATGACCATGTTGGTCATGGAACTCACAGTACCGAGATTTGTCCAGGGTGGCCACTTTCCGCAATGGCCACGATCGCTCAACTTTCTTCATCTCAGTCATGGATACCTCCTTCCAGATTTGCGCTTGAGATACCTTCAACAGAGCATATTTATCATATTTTCCTTCTGCCCTGCCTCCTCTGGGCTTGTTATCTCTTTCCGTGCGCGGGAGTCTTGTCTGTTCTGGCCATACTGCTCTTTGCCCCGAGGAGGCGAACTCCTAGCTTTCTCCTTTGGTGTTTGGCTCATAATCTCCATTTGCTCCAGCTCTAAGTATTGCTTAGACTGATCTTAGAAGTCCGCCAAGGTTTGTGGACGACGTTTCATAATTGATTTTTTGAGGCGTGATGACTTGTCTAGGCCTGCTATGGCACAATGCAGATGTACCTCCTCTTTTAGCCCCGTCACTTGCAGAGCCGTGTCTTTAAAATGCTCTAGATACTTTTGCAACGTTTCACCAGGTGACTGCTTCACCTGTCCGAGTTGAAACTCGATTTTTGGCTGCTTTCTGCTTGTGGCGAAATTCAGCAAAAATTTCTTCATCAGGTCCTTCATATCGGGAACCGAGTTTACTGGTAGGGAGTTAAACCAAATTTGCGCAGCTCCCCGCAACGTTCCTGCGAACAGCCAAGGTATCACGGGCCCTACATAACCCTTCAACATGATCTCCATTTTGAAATTACTAACATGCACTTGTGGGTCTTGACTCCCGTCGTACTTTGGAAAGTCCTTCGTGTCTAGCCCTTTGGGATAAGGAGCGGCCATGATCTTCTCAGAAAAAGGACTCAGAATTTTATCTTTGTCATCAAAAACTAACACACATTGTGATGAATGTGTTGCGTCCTCCTTAGGTGGATCCCGGATTTTGACAGGCTCCTTTCCTTTAGTCTGAGCCGAGTTCCGAATCCATGCCTGATCATGCCCGGCCTTATTAACCTCTAGGACCCCTGCATCATCCTGAGTGGTCGTCGTGCGACTATCCCTGCTCGGATTTGTAGCGTCTCGGCCAGCATTCCGTGGTGGATTCTCGAGCATCTTGACGTGTTTTTCCAACGACTGTATCTTCAACATCTCGTCTTCAGTGGTCAGGATTTGGTCCTGACCCAGCACTATTCCTTCCATGGGGTTTGTATGCAGAGTTCTGGCATTTGTAGATGCCGAAACATTAACTCGGCTTGGGCCAGCAACGTCCCTGCCTGCGCTACAAACTGGGTGCTCAACCCATCCAGCATGCTCTTGCAACAGCTGTCGCAACCTTTGACCTTCCTCCTGTGTCCAGATGGCATTACGATGGTCCATTTCCTCCCAGATAAGTCAGATATCCTCTTCTCTCTGGAGACGATTATGAGTTTCCATCTCCTCCATCCGGTTTATCATCGACCCGAGAGTGGATTGTAACATTCGAATGTCGGGATGCTCCACTTGAAATTTTAACGAAGGAGCCTGTGGTTGAACTAGCGGACAAACTTGCTAGATCACCACATTCTCAGGAGGTGGAGAACTCGCCATATCCGACGTCTCAGATTCAGTTTCCACGGTGACATGGTCTGCGTCCGGGACCACAGAATCTGCCAACTGAGTTGTTTGTTCTTGACGCTGTTGTTGTGGCTGTTCTTCTGGCAACTGGTCCTGCCAAGTTGCCTGACTGCAACTTCTAGTGTTTGTGGCCATTTCCAATGATAGTTCAATGGCTTTTCGTGATTTGGGAATCGAACTTTATGGTCCCCACGGTCGGCGCCAATGTTCTGGTGTAGAACACGTATGTCTAGCCTCAAGGGCTAGTGATTGGTTTATATTGGATCTAAGGGCTTCTCGAGGATGTCAAATGATTCAACACCCAAGATGCCGTTACCCACTACTATCTATGAGGAAGATAGCAGTGAGTACTCGTAGATCACTGTTCTACACGAATACGGCTTTTTGCCAGAGGGGTGATGTGTGTGCACAGTGGGACTAAATTGTAAGTAATGGAATAGAGTTTGGATCGATTGCACCTGGTGAATGTCTTCTTATTTATAGTGATCACCTAGGGTTTCAATCTCCTATCCGTGCCTTCGCCTCCTCCCCAATCGTGTCTTTCCACGACCTGCATAACGTCCACTCTACTACCTGCACTATCAAGGATTATAGGCATGATCGTGGGATGATTGATATTTTACCTGATTGAGGATGATCTTGTCATAAAGTGCCCTTACTGGGCCTAAATTCTGTCGGGCCCATTACGCAGGTCCATAACACCATTGTTGCAGAAGACAGCAAAAAGGAGGAGGTCGCCTACTTCCGAGGGTAGTAACGATGAGGAAGGGATGCTCTCTTTCACAATAATGATTTTATTGAAGCTCCTAGATTGAGCCAAGACGGAACTCAAGCTTGCCACTAGTAAAGATTCTCGTACGCCTCCTCCACCAGATAAAGAACAAAAGGCCTCCAACGAACCATGTAAACAACAAGCTAATAGATTTAGACTTGGATGTGAAGATCATAGGCTAGGATGCAATGTAGCAAGAGGAACCATCCAGCAGCCAGGTTTGATGGCTGCTTTACATGAGTTAAACTTGAAAGCGAACCACGCAAGTATGTAGATACTATAATCTCTGCCATAAAATATTGTTGTTAAAATTGTACCTTAACTTTGAAATAAAATATGATTTATTTAATCAAACAATTTTTTAAATTATTATAAAAGAATCATAAAAAATAATTCAATAGAAAAACGGAAGCATCATATTACCCATGCTATAACATACAATATTATTAATACATCAACTAACTGGCTTTTTGTTGAATGTTGTGAATATAAAAAAATTATTTTCTGTGAGAATTCAACTTGAATTTCAATTCGTATATGTATGTTTGGATTAGCCGTAGAAGTTACTTTTACAACGTGATTTATGGTTTACGATATAAGTATGTGATAATTTTATCTTAACTTACGTGTGCTTTTCTAATATCAAACACCAAATGATTTTATAAAAATATATACAAAGATCAACGTATTATCATGAAAGTGGACAAATACTAACGTTTCCTCTTGCATTGCTGTTGTTTATCTGCCTTTGACTGATACGTGTGTGGACACATATAATGTAGAAAACACAAGTTACATGGTAATAAAACTCTCTTAAGAGGGGGACATTAAATTATTTTTATACATTTTAAAATTTTAAATTGAGTCAATGACTTTTTTTTGTCAAAATTGAGTCAATGACTCAATTAAAAATATTTTAAATTTATCTACCTGATTTGAAATTTTCTATTTTAAGCAGCTTTGAGATTTTTTCAAACTATTATTATAATTTCTTAAAGAAATACATAAAAAATTTAAACGAGTGAAATTTGATATGAACATTTGACAACTACAGTAAAAAAATAAAAGAAATTCCTCATCAGATCAAATTTTATCAATTTAACTTTATTTATAATTATTATAAAGGTTTAATGTTTTTACTTTTCTTTCACAGTAAATATTTTTTCTATCACACTCATATAAAAGTAAATGGGTCCCATTGTAAAGAAAAGAAAGAGAAAATATTAATGAGACTCCACTCACTTTTATGTAAGTGTGGCGAAAAAAATGTTTCAGTAGTAAAATAAACATTAAACCCTTATTATAATAATATTTTTATAGAAAGTTAAATCTGCACTATTGAAATTTTAAATTTTTTTTTCCTATCTAATGAAATTTTAATTAAACAGTGGAGAAAGAAAAAAATGAAAGTAAAGAAGGGGGAAAAATGAGAAGCACGTTGGAGAGAAACCAATCCCATAAATATAATTTAATTTAAAATTAAAATCATTTACAATAATTACTTTGTAAATTGAAGCCAACAAACAAATGCGTACCAAGCCCAATTCAAGATTTTTAACTATTCCTAGGTAGATTTTTAACTATTCCTAGGTTAACGGGTAATAGACAATTCACTTTGTTCAACATCGTATCACTTAAAAGAAAAGGAGATTTGGCTCTACCCTTAAATTATAGGTGAACCCAACATCTTTCATAAAATTTCAAGTACCAGGAAAAAAAGATTTTTAACTATTCTTTTTTATTTATTTTTAACAAGATTTTTAGCCATTCACTTAATGCATTTTTTGAATACTGATCTAACCTAATTGTATCCTTTTGCTCGTTTCTTACATTGAATTGAACAAATTTGGATCAACATTGAAAACAATTTAACGTTCATATGGGGAAAATGCTCCCAATCTTCCCAAGAATCGAGGATCGAAAATGTTGGCAATTGGAAATTTGGAATGCTTAACCACCAACCCCCAAAACTACTCTGCGACTGTGAGCCAATTACTATTTTGCTCCAACATCTCTGACTTCGAGTCGAGTCGAAGATTTCCCATAGTCCTCACACTCTCCGTGTTTCTGCACCTTCCATGGATTTGTAGCTATTACTCTCACTTTAAACCCTAATTTCGGATATTAGCGCCTTAGTTCTCAGGTATTCTCTGTACTTTGAATTCATCGTTGCTGAGTTTGAATCGATTGTGATTGATAATGATTAATGAATCACTAGCCTGTAATAACAATATTTCCTTGTATTTGCGGTTTATTAATTTATTTGGTTCAATTTGGGCAACTTTCTTTTGGTTTTGAAATTTGTGGATAGAAAGCATGTCTGTTTCGAGATTGAGAGAGATTCTTCTAGCATTGATTGTTTGATTTCTATCATGGGGAGAGGATGATTCTTGATCATATGCTCGTTGGTGTTTTCTTTCAATTTAGTGTAGGTTTTTAATGGATGGGGACGACAACGACTTGGGTAGTGCACATGAAGAAAATGTTGAAGTCAGACCTGAGACATCAAATAACTTGGACTTGAATGTGGAGCAGAACTGTTGCAGCCCCAAGGTTATACATGTTAATGGTTCTCAATCGAGTAATCCTTCCACAGACGAACTTACTACCAATAATGTATTAGGAGTTGGGACAGAATTTGTATCTGATGAGCATGCTTATGGATTGTATAACAAATATGCCAAGTTGGTGGGTTTCAGTGTTAGAAAAGATTGGGTAAATAGGAGTAAAGTACATGGTCAAGTGGTGTCTAGGAAGTTTACTTGCTCCAAAGAGGGGTACCGCAGGAAAGACAAAAGAGATGTTAATGTCAAGAAACATAGGAAAGAAACAAGAACTGGTTGCCTGGCTCATATGATCATCACTCGCCAAGCAGATGGTAAGTATCGAGTTACCCATTTTGAAGCACAGCACAATCATGATAATATAAATCCTAGTAATGCTCACATGCTATTGCTGCAAAATGAACTAAGTGCAGCTCAAGGGGTAGAAGCCGACCCTAAAAATACTGTGGGAACACTGAAGTCAAAGTGGGCATTTGAAATGATGAATAGAAAATTTGCAGTTCGTGTGTCTCTTGATCAAGTTTCTATGGATTATGACAATCACCTTCAGTCAGAGAGGGATAGAGATATGAATGAAGGAGAAGCAGGACGTTTATTGGGTTACTTTCAAAGACAGCACTTTGAAAATCCCACATTGTTTTATTCCATACAGTTAGATGTTGATGACAAGGTAAGCAATATATTTTGGGCTGATGACAATATGGTACTGGATTATGATTATTTTGGTGATGTTATTTGTTTGGACACAACTTGCAGATCAAAAACAGAACTTCGACCATTTGTACAATTTATAGGTGTTAATCATCACAAGCAAGTGGTGATATTTGCAGCTGCACTTCTGTATGATGATACCACTGAATCATTTAATTGGCTATTTCGTACTTTTGTTAATACTATGTCTGGGAAAAGGCCGAAGGCTATTCTCACAGAACAAGAAGCTGTAATTATTGAAGCTGTCAATACAATTTTGCCTGAAACAAACCATCTTACATGTGTATGGCAGATGTATGAAAACACTTTAAGACACCTCAGTCATGTAGTTAAGGATGCTAATTCTTTTGCTAATGATCTCCGATGCTGTATATATGACCACAAATACGAGGAGGACTTTTCTCATGCATGGGAGGCCATGTTGGAGAAGTATGATCTCCAGCAAAATGAGTGGTTGAGATGGATGTACAGAGAAAGAGAGAAATGGGCAGTTGTCTATGGTCGAAATACGTTTTTTTTGGATACAAAAGGCTCCCATTTAGGTGAGATTTTGTCTCGTAAATTTGTCAGTTATTTACATTCTGACCTTGATGTCATTCAATTCCTGAAACATTTTGAAAGGGTAGTGGATGAACTACGTTATGAAGAAATGGAAGCTAATGATGAGATGAGAAGATGTTTGCCAAGACTAATGGGTAATGTTGTTTTGTTAAAGCATGGAAGTAATGTATATACTCCAAGGGCATTTGAAGTATTTCAGCAAGGATATGAGAAGTCTTTAAATGTTGTTGTTAACCAATTCAGTGGGAATGGATCACTGTTTGAGTATAAAGCAAACACGTTTGGACATATTAGGCAATATAATGTGACATTCAATTCTTTAGATGATACAGTAGTGTGCAGTTGTATGCAGTTTGAGCATGTTGGATTTTTGTGTAGCCATGCAATGAAAGTGCTTGACCATATGAACATAAAAGTGGTTCCCTCTCTGTATATCTTAAAGAGATGGACAAAAGAGGCGAGGTTGGGAACTGTCAAGGAGGTTGGGCAATTTAACATGCAAGATAATCCTAAGATGATTGTAGCAAGCCGTTACAAAGATTTGTGCCAGAGACTGCTGAAGTTTTCAGCCAGGGCCTCTGAATCTGAGGAAGCGTATCAATTTGCTCAGACAAAACTCGATGAGATAATGGAAGGAGTTGAGAAAATCTTGACGTTGAAAGATGCAGAAACTCAAATTATCACCTCCAGTAGCACTGATGTAAATGCTCCTGAGAATGAGCCTGCAGACACCTTTCTCAATGGACAGGCAATGGAAGATCAAAATGAAAGTAACAGAATGGATGAGGAAAAAGAAGGGAGCTCTACACCTGTTAGGACCCATCAAACTACTTTGCATTGTAACGGATTAGATACTGAAAGGATCCTAGATGTGGAAGTTTCCCCGCCAGATAATGTTGCCTGCATTTCAAGTCCCTCTTCTGCATATGTTTCATCTCAATGTACAACACCAAATCCCATTATGCAGGTGATCCTTTCCTTTATAATATATCCAAAATACAGATTGCAATACAACTTTGTGAATATTGTGACCATTTTACTACTCTCAAGGATTTATTTACTTTAATGCACAACACTTCTGAAACAACGAAGTAATCTATTGATTCTTTAACTTCTGATACAGGGACTGTATAATTTTGAAGCTAACCATGTGGTCCAGTGCCTGTATGAACAGTCTAATGTTGCGCTGGACTCCCAATCTAATGATAACATGTACCATCCACAAAACTTCTTTTCTAACCAACAGGATTCTCCTGGCCAACCTCAAGTTCTACAGGTGTTTATTTCTCTGGTTCGAACCTATTCTGATTATATACCGATTTGCTATAGTGTATGACTTGTAAATAAATTCCCATTCAGGAGCCTGTAATCCAAAGCACATACCAGCAGTCCTTCCGTAGCAATAATCAAATGAGACAGGTAACCACATAACAAAGTTTTAGTCCCTGAAACATGTGGATGCACTCACAAACTGATGAAGGAATTTATGTTTCTTGCTTGCTTGTTGACCTGTTATACTTGTGTTGATTGTAGGTAATGGATATCCAAAATCCGCTTTCATCTTCTTTCTTGCTGTATGATCATAGATACAGAACTTCAGACGCTGCATAAATAAGAGGGAAGGAAATGATTTAATGAGTTCCCTCTGCTGTACATAGTCTGAATTGATTAACCACAACGGTTTTGTACTGAGTGATTCGTCTTATTTTGGTAAGATAACCAAACTCCAAAAGTTCAATAACATTAACATTATAGCTTATATGCACATTTATGTAGTTGAATGAAAAACATTATAGCTTATATGCACATTTATGTAGTTGAATGAAAAATATAAAATTCTTGCAATGAAAGCTAAGATATCTCAAGTATACTATTCCTCTTTCTCCTCCGGTTTTTCCTTGTCCTGATCGATCGAAACTTTAGGAATAACTTCTAGTTACCTTATAATGGAAAATATTTTGGTGCAAATTATAGTAGCCTCGTTCTTGCAATTGTTTTGACTTGCTTCTTATCTACATTCGGAAAGTCCGTTCATTTCCTTGTTTTTTACATCATATGCAAGCTGATCAAGATGCATTAAAATCTGTAAGTTAATGAGCGGATTCATTGTGTAAAAGTGATGCATTGGATTTAAGTGTAACATTATAGTTAGGCAAATTATAACCTTTCTATGCAGAGATAATATGGTCATTTGGTCTATTTTTAAAATTTATACATTTTTAAAGCAATAAAAACTAGTATTATGTATTTTTTTTTCTATTGTTTAAAATATTCTTATAATTATTATAAAACAAATATTAAACACATATAGTTGATAGTAAAATATTTAAAAGGGTTAAAGTTACAAATCCGTCCTGAATTTTTTTTTTTTTTTTTATCTCAATGTGGCTTTGTAAGTTTTTTTAAATCTCAAATCTCAGTATGTCGTCTTAGATGCCTTAAAACGTAGCAATCTCACCCTCGTTTGACAGAGAGGCTAACAAATGTTTGCCACCTCGGAGAGAATGTCACATCATCATCCAACCCATGCCATGAGCCGCCACATAATGATTCCTCCCTCCACATCACCCTCACCCACCCCACCTCCTCCTTGCCGCTTCTCTTCCTTCACCCCAAGTCCTCCAATTGTTCTTCCCCCATCAACTTCTCCCATCTCATTGTCATCTTCCCAAATCATTTTATTCTCAAATTGATCCACACAAAAAAGTATACAAAAATGAATCAACCAGCACAGACCAATGAGAAACGGTATCAACAAATTCATGAATCCATGAACAAAATTCAAATAGAAGATAGAAAACAAATCAAAAGAAACCAGAGTGCCGTAGTGGCTTGAGTTTCATGAACAAAGAAGTAAATTTGGGGGAAAATTATCAATAGAAGGAGAAATAATAAACAAAATCCATTTGCGGAAAATGCCAATCATTGGCTTAATTTTGTCTGAAAAGTTTACTCCTCCTAAATTAATTAGGATTTGTTCAGGGTTAGGTTTGGGGTTTAAATAAATATATTAATTAAAAACATAGGTTTGTGAGGTCAATCTAAATATTGGGTCAATAAGACATGCTAGCTTGACTCATTTCAACGCCAAGGGCCTTTGATTCAACGCCAAGGGCCTTTGATTCAAGTGGTGAATCAAGTTGCGGCAGTGTGATGGGTGTGTGAGTGGGTATGGGTCTAATTTCCTTGTGAGGGAGGCCTAGGCTCGGGATAAATGCAAAATTAAACATATATTTGATGTCTTGGTATGAATTTTTTTATAAGAAAATAAATTAAAATATGTTTTTGGTAACGTTAGAAGGCTTTAATCCTTAACTTCAACTAAATAGATGTTTAATTTATAAATTCTACATCCTATTATAAATTGATTTTACTATATTATTACATTTATATCATTGCAGGATCACTCGCTATTTCTAAATCATGTATGATAAATAGCTTCAAGAACCTTCGACGTCAAAACAGAGCATTCATTATGAAACTTTGCTGGAGCCTCTTAACGAAGAAAGATGCTCTTTGGGTTCAATGCCTTTGGTCTAAATACAATTGTGGCAACCTTCTTATGCCTAAGGTCTCCAGAAAGCAAAACTCATCCTCTGCCTGGAAAGCGATTACGGAAGTCTGGGACAAGTTTCTTAGTGGTGTGGGTAAAAAAATCAACAATGGGGCGGGAACCAAATTCTGGTCCGATCTATGGCTTCCCCTTGATCGCCCCATCATATCATACGTCCATGATCCATCCTTAATCAATAACGATGAGACGGTAAGAGATCAGGTTTTGTGGAATGGAAGTTGGGACACCAATCGATGGCAAGGATTGCTACCTCCTGCAATTATTCATACTATTTCTAGAATGCTCCCTCCATCCAGTAACCTCCCTGACCGTTTCACATGGAGAGAAGCAAAGGATGGAAGTTTTTCTGTGAAATCTGCCTACCAATTTCTTTCCGGCAGAGGAACGACTAACAACAATAGTTTCTGGACGCAGATTTGGAAATGGCAGATTCCTGAGAAAGTAAAAAAAAATTTATGTGGCAAGTTGGCCACGAGAGACTGGTCACCAACTTGCTCAGAACCAGGAGAGGTCTTACCGATGATAGTTTTTGTCCTTTTCAATGCAATACTGAGGAAAGTGTGATTCATACCATCAGAGACTGTGAGCGTGCCAAAAGCTTGTGGAAACATATTTTATTGTCTAACTATTTTTCTCAGTTTTTTAATGGCAGTTTGCAGGATTGGCTCAAATGGAACATCAATCACAAAGCGGGAAAAGGAAGGTTTCGGAACTTCTCGTGGACAAGAATTTTTAGCTTGGGGTGCTGGATCCTTTGGACAACAAGATGAAAATTTCTATTTCAGGGGGAAAGCACAGACACCAGAGATCTGCTCCACCTTTGCAACTACCTTCTCATGGAAAGCAATGCAAAGCATATTCTCAATCACCGGATTTTCCAGCTCGACAAGATTGACGAGCAATCCTGGACCCCCCCCCCCCTCCGGCAAATGTCATTCGTATTGATGTAGATGGCTCGGTTCGACACCAACAACAAGCGGCTTGTGGGGGAGTGATAAGAAACACTCAGAGCGAATGGCTGATGGGCTTCTCCAAATCCCTTGGCCTTCATTCGGTCATTGAAGTTCGAAATCTATGCTATCATGCTAGGGTTAAAAATTGGGCAACGAGATGGGTTTAAAAAAATTCTTATCTACTCGATCGCCTAGATGCTATCAAAGATCCTTATGAGAGATCGCCCCACCGATCACCCCCTCGAGACATTATTAGGGGGACTAGAGATTTTTGTACCTAGGTTGGGATGTGGAATTGCATCACACTCCAAGAGACAACATTTCTTGTCGATTATATGGCCAAGCAGGGCCATGGCGATGCTGTCAATGCTGAGGTGGTTTTGGTTCCAACTATTCCCAGAGGATGTCTTGATTTAGTTTTGAAGGATCAACGATCATGTTCTTCCTAGTTTCCTTCATTGATGTACTAAGGGCTAGATTTTTCCAATCTAGTTCCTAAACTTCATTTTCAAGCCTCGGCTTGCCTGTTTTATCCAAAAAAAAAAAAAAAAAAGAGTCACGTCTAGTTTATTTACCCTTGATGAGGTATAAAACAACAAAGAAAACTAAATTTTATCTCATCAGGCAGGGTCAGCTATATAAATTTCACGGTATTATTATGCTCTACCAACAAACAAATGTTTAGTTAAATTATTAACCAAAAAATCTTCTCAATAACTTCAGTGAGCATTGGCTTTGATCTTCCTCTACCCCTTTCATAGGATTCATCTTACTCGATCTATTCTCTTTATGGATGCATCCAATGGCCTTCTTAGCACGTACCCAAAACACCTCAAACGTGCTACTAAATTCTTCCTCACATATGTTCATTACCAATATTATTTTTTCTTGTACGACGACACATCTATCTCAATATTCTCATTGTAGCTACCCTCACTTTATACTCCTACTATCCCTTTGAAGACCAACATTCACAACTATATAGCATTGTTAGTATTATAGTCGTCCAATAAAACTTTCCTTGTTACCTTATTAGGTACATTCTGATCACAAATAATTATGGTAGCCTTTTTTCATTTAAACCATCCAACATGAATCATGTGATTAACATCGCCATCAATTTCACAATCTTTTTGTATAATCGAACCCAATCCTTAGTATTTAAACTTCATCACTTTTGAGATGGTCTATCTCTCATTTTAACTTCTAAATCACTTCAAACGTATCTCTTATGATAATTGCAATGCATATGTTTTGTCTTCCTTATACTCAAACAAAAAGCCCTTTGACTCCAAACCCTTTATCCATAACTTAAGTTTAGAGTTAATATCTTCTCGTAACTCTGATCACAAGAACTATATTATTAGTAAAAAGCATGTACTTAGGAATTTCTTTTTGTATAAACTAAGTTAGAACATCCACAACCAGATTAAACAAATAAGGGCTAAAAATGATCCTTAATGTAGAAGAATACATATAGGATAGTCTTTTGTCTCATCTCCAAGTGTTATTATACTAGTTGTTACCCCTCATAGGGTGTGGACCAACAAAATAGTTTTGGATAGGCAACTACCTAGATTGCATGGCAATTAGAGCCAGTAATATGGGCTTAGCCTGTGGACATGTGGGTTGTAACTGATGGTTAATTTTTCCTATTACATGACTTTCATGCAAAGGTTCATGAGGTTGAAACAAAAATTTTGTTTAATCGTTACGGAAACTCATAACTCCTTACGGTTCTCATGAATTATTAACCTTAACTCATTACATTAATTTGTTAATAATTATTAATCTATAACTCTTTACGACGCTCATGATAATTCATAACAATTTATAATATTCATGAACTTTGGAATTACTCGTCAAAACAACTATTGGGGATTAAAATAACTTGACAACACAACTATTAGAGATTAGGATAACCTTAGATCACTTGAAGACCTCAATGTTGTTGATGTCCTCTAACGTTGATCCACACGGCTACCTCCCGATTGCAACGAAAACTCCTTCTCTTGAAACCTCTCACTCCTTGAATGCTTGTTAGGCGAAGACAAGGTTGATGTTTGGTTTCCTTGGGTTTTACTCTTTTTAAGAAGGTGATGATTTCTTGAAATTAGGTTATGGATAGGATGAACAAGGTTGGAACCTTACCCTTTTATGGATGGTGCCTTTTCCTCTCTAAACCTTTGGTAAAGACCTAAATTTAGAGAGCATAAGGGTTCTTGTTTTTTCCTAGAAAAACGTGCAAGACGAAGGCACACCAAAAATCAGCACTTTATAAGAGTCTAACCCTAATTTAAGTGCAATGCACAATCCAAGCTTGAATTGGAAAATCCAATTCACAATTAATTAAATTCATATCTTGATTGATTGATTGAATTTAAGATGATGAATCAAATTCATATCTTGATTGATTAATTGAATTTAATATGATGAATCATATTCATATCTTGTCAACCAAGTCACATTAAATTCACATATTGATTGATTGATTGAATTTAATATGATGAATCATATTCATATCTTGCCAACCAAGTCACATTAAATTCACATCTTGATTGATTGAATTTAATATAATGAATCATATTCATATCTTGTCAACCAAGTCACATTAAATTCCCATTTTTTTTCTTCAAAAAACGTCCATAAAAAGGGCACATAAAAAAGCAACATTTTATAAGAGTCTAACCCTATTTTAAGTGCTCACAAGAAAAGCACAATCCAAACTTCAATTAGAAAATCCAAATCATAACGAATTAAATTCATATCTTGAATATTGAATAATAATTTAAGATGATGAATCACATTCATCTCTTAAACTAAAATTCAAAAATCATTTTAAATCAATCCTCATTTATTATTTCTCCTATCTTCATCCAATCATTATTGGATCTTTATATATATATATATATATTAGATAATTCAGAATTATCTTTTATAACCTAACCTTTTTTAATTAAAATTCAAATCTCCTCATTGGTTTGGAGTCCCACTCCAACTCAATTACACATTTACTCTTGATAAAGCCCAATAACAATTATTGGTCCAAGTTTGCTAATTTTAAACAATCGGGAATAACCTTTGTGTGTGACCCATTAGACCCAATTAGTCACTGACATAAATAAACTTGAACCAATTAAAAATCCTTTAACGGGCCCAATTTGTTTAATGACCTCATAAGACACTAGCAATGTTCTGCGGCCCCAGAACTAATTGAGTTGATCAAGTGATCTACCTTTCATATTTGGACACCGTGCAGACATCATCCCTAACATCGTCATTCACATTTAGTCGAGAGCAAAGATAGAGTATCATCTGTCTTAATTGACTAAATGTAGCTAATTCACAGAACTAGGAATCTTCTTATATTAACTCTATAACGGATCATGACTCTTCATGATCACTTGCTGTGCGCACAGACTCCTGAGTTAATTAGAAGCTATCCAAGCTCTACCGGTCTTATGAATGACTAATCCCTTGTAGGGGACTATGAGTCCTCTCAACATGTCCATCTATACTCATGTATTCGAGTTACACCCAAGAGTACACTGTTCTCCCCATTTTCAGGTGGATAGAGTTGTACAGTCAAAGTATAACCCTAGGACATAGTGTTCGATGACATCCTTAAGTCTAGGACGATCCGCACTACCAAACGATGAGAGACTTTATATATCCAATGATACTCTCTACAATGAGTCTTTGTGGAGTCTCTCGGCGGGTTAGTTCGGTGCTATATGTTCTCCAATAGATCCACCCACGACATCAGCTAAGGCATCACCATGCCTGTATTCCATGAGGTCCCTACCTTGTATCTCTATACAAGTAGACGATGTCGTACTAGTCTTATTGAGATCATCAATGCCCTTTCTTGGTGATTCGACTAGGAACAAATTTTAGGTAATAGATATACAGTGTTCTCGAGTCCTCATGATCATGATCTCTTATCATTGATCCTCGAGATTAACACATATTCTATTCCTAGGGCTTTTATCTTCAAACACATATTTACTTTAAAATAAAGGTGAGACATAAATATGATAAAGATAAAATATGCTCATTAATGAAATACTACAACGTAGAAAAATGTGCTGATCTGTCCTTACGGATTGTCTCTAGGACACCTAAATACTAACAGTAACATCTTAATTTTTATATTAGGATTTAATTACAATTAAAAAATAATTTATCATGTAGTTATCGAAATAAAGGTTTTTATTTAAAATATGATTTATGATAGTAACATAAATTAGTGGAATATAGATGTAGAAATAATAATATTTTATTGTTGTTGTTGTTAATATTAAAAAAATATTTTTTATATATATATATAAGGGATAAGGGTCTTAAATGCCATGGAAGTTTTCGCTCAGGAGCACTAGTAAGACAGAAGTTTTTTTTGGACCAAAAATGCCACGGAAGTTCACAAAACGTAACAATTTTGCCCCGGAAGTTTACGAAACGTAGCAATTTATCCCCTCTGTTAATTTTCACCGTTAAGTTTAACTGAGTGCACACATTGCATGCCACCTCATCACACGTGGCATGCCACCTCATCAATCAAATAAGAGTTAAGTATCAATTTTGCCCCAGAAGTTTTCACTGCGCAGCAATTTTGCCTCGGAAGTTTTATAAAATATAGCAATTTTGCCCTTCTGTCTCCCAATATTAAATTGACTATTAAATCAGTCAAAGATCACACATGTCATGCCTTGAAAAAGGTCGAACTTAGAGTCAAAGAAGGAGATCCTTAAGATGTTGAGCTCAAGGAAGCCAAACTGGTCAAAAGGACTGAAAGGTCTGTCACAAAACCCAGATGAAGCATCACTTATGATCTAAGCAAATGATCAGTCTATACAAACATAAATATTATCACTATTGATTTGTTTTACTGAACCAATTTTTGGAACAATTCATTTCTCGTTTTGCGTTTCATTTGCTTAGATCATAAGCGATGCTTCCTCTAGGTTTAACGACAGACCTTTCAGTCCCTTTGACCAATTCGGCTTCACAAATTCTGGTCGCGATCTCCTTTTCTGACTCCAAGTTCGACCTTTTCAAGGCATGACATGTGTGGTCTTTGACTGATTTAATAGTCAAATTTAATATTGGGGGACAGAAGGGCAAAATTGCTATGTTTTGTAAACTTCCATGGCAAAATTGCTCCTTCGTGAAAACTTCCGGGGTAAAATTCCTCCTCAGTGAAAACTTCCAGGGCAAAAATGATACTTTTGATTGATGAGGTGTCATGCCACGTGTGATGAGGTGGCATGCCACGTGTGCACTCAGTTAAACTTAACAGTCAAAATTAACGTAGGGGCAAAATTGCTACGTATTGTGAACTTCCGTGGCATTTTTTATCCCAAAAAAAAAACTTATGTCTTACCAATGCTCCTGAGCGAAAACTTCCATGACATTTAAGACCCTTTTCCCAATAAAAAAAATATACATATGTGATAAGGGTGTGTTTGGTTTGAAGGGAGGGGAGAGTAGGTTACCTTGTTTGGTTTGTTAGAAGGAAAGGGGGAAGATCCTTTGTTTGGTTTAAAAGGGGAGGGGGAGGGTGATAATAACTAATTGACCATTTTACCCTTACATGTTACTTTATGCTTTTATAATTATAGATTGTTTAAATTAATTTAAATTAAATTATTGCATTAATATTGTAATATGTGTATAAAAATGATATTTTTATCAATAGCTAATATATTTAATATTTTAAAAATACTAAATTAACAAAAAAATCTTTTATCCATAAACATCTTCACTTTGCCCATTGACTCAGTGGGCATCAACTTTTGATTGTATAAACTTTTTTCATCCTAATTTTGCATATGCTCATTCTTTAACTTATGATTTCATCTTGATTTTATATCCCAATGTAATTTGTCAATGTAATGAAATGGGCAAGTTTTATTTTGAGCATAAAAAATTGTAAAAGTCAATAATTCTAAAACTATGTTTTTTTTTATAAAGTGATGTCAAAATATTCAATAATCTATCTATGAACAAATGATTACAACATGCTCAAATGCCTATTTAAGCACCTAACAAAATATTTAAAAGTGTGCCTACCAACAAGTCATCACTATATGCTCAAATATCTATTTTAAGCATGTAACAAAATATTCAAATTTGATAACTAATACTCAAAAGCTACACTTTTTTAGCATCAACCAAAATATATACAGGTCATCACCACCTAATTAAAGTGAATTATAGAACATCTTCATGATCATTTGTTTCTTGGCTGAAAGTGGACACTGAACTGCTATCCTAAGGTTGTCAATATCACTCATAATAAAGCAATATATGCCAGATATTCTTTCACTATCACATCCACATCCACATTCTTCAAGAATTTTCCAAAGCTCTTCACCAGACAATTGTGGCATTTGCATCCTTGTGGTGAAGGCTTTTTGCAAAACCAAATTTCATTGAATTAATGCATCAATTCCTCTATTAATTGCCCCACCACTGCTAATATTACCCTTGTTAAATCTTTCATTAATTCAAGGATCGGAATTTTGACCCAGAAACATGGTCTATAGAGCAGAGCAATGGAAGCTCCAAACAGAGCTAAAGCTATAACAGTTAATGGAGAAGGAAAATAACGAAACCAAAGGAGTTCTTTTATATTTTTAGTAGGGGTATTATTAGAATTTCAAAATATTCATTAGGGTAAAATTGTAAACAACTTTAGCTTCCCTCCAAAAACCCTCAATTTGAGGCAACCCAAAATAAAAGGAGTGAAGGAAATTTAACCCAAAATTTTGCCTGCCCTCCCACCTAAAAATCTTGACCAAATGAAGGAAAGAGATCCCCATCCCCATCCACCCCCTCCCATCTCCTTCCCTCAAACCAAACATACTCTAAAAGGACAAATGGCCCCTTTAGCTATCACATGTGGGGGGAAGGTTAATATGTGTTACCCACCCAGAACTTCACTTCCCTGTAATAGCAGCGAAGTGATATTTCCGGAGGCAGAGAGCACGTGGGTCACCATTTGCATTTTTTTTCTTAAGTTTAGGATTCTACTTTGAAGATCAATAAGGTACTCAAAATCATTTCTAATCACAAAACTTCTTTCATGAAAAATGTTCTAAATAATTTTTTCTTTCTTATGATAGTAATTTTGTGATAATTATTGTGACGGTTAAATTGTGAAGAAATTGAGTAGTTTGTTTCGCCACGTGGTGTAACTTCCATTGGTGCACTATAGTTGGCTTTCTATCATCCCACTAGTTCAATGAGGGATTGCCTCACCGATTCAATGAGGAGTTGCGACACCCAACTAATTCAATGAAGGGGAAAGACCCATTGTCTAGGCATGTATTCTGGGGATTTTAGCCGCTTCTCATCACATGATCAGTAAGCTTTTAAGTAGCCAGTAATATGAATAGTAACTTAGCCCATGGGTCTAGTCGACGGAATAAGGCGGCTTAGTTGGATTGATAAGAGGCAACTTAGGAATTGTATTAGAGAAACTATGATATAGAATTTGTGATACGAAATTTGTGAATTGGAAATTTATGAATTATATTTCTAATACTTTGTTATATAAATTGTTCCACTTGACACCTTATGAGCAACTACCTGTATGCCTGATGAGATGGATTGATGGTTACCAATATTTTTCAGGTGATTATTCTCGTACGGGTCCATTTGGGAAGACTTCGGAAGCTTAAGCTACTTCTACTGACAGTAGTGCTCCTACCTTTTTAGTATATGTTGGATTATTGTATATTGCTATGTCAGGGATCATTTTGTATATTCTAGTATATTTTGGATATTTTGTTAAATGATAAAGCATTATTTAGTTAAAGAGTTTATGCCTTGTGGCCCCAGGGCCTTAACTAACTCAAGGATTGAACTTTCTCCCTTTGGTGAGAATGTCCGACCCTTTTACCAGTTGAATCCAAGGACAAGAGGTTTATTTGTTTGTTTTTTGATAAAACGACAATTACATTAGAACAAGTAAAATGAGTATAACATAAACTTGGGCCAGTTTACAAGAGAGCCGGAAGGCTATTATCGGCCCAAGAGAATAAACAGAAAACACACCAAAGACAGCACACACAAGAAGGAAAAGAACGACCCCGACACTCTCTCCAAAGAAAAGGAGTTCGATTTCCAACATTGGTATCATCTAAGAGGAAAGGAGATTTCCCCTTGCTCTTGGATCGTGAGTGAGTCCAACTCCTTTTCTAAAATTTTTGTATTAAAAAAAGGAAGGAAAAGTACGAAAGTAAAGCAGAAATGAAATAACAGACACAAACTAGGACATAACAAAGAAGACAAGCAATGAACAAAAGAAGGACGTCAAACAAGGCCAATTCAACCACCGAAGCAAGGAGAAACCAGAAGAGGACCGGCTAGCAGGTGTTGCAGCATGTCTCTCGGAGGACATGGGCCAGCCAGTTGAACCATCATCCATCATGCTTCGAAGCTTCCCGTAGGAAGAGAGAAAAGGTTGAAGAAGTAATCCTACAACCATTTGAGGAAACTAGATCATGCTGCATCGGAAGTTGACGAAGAACAAGGGCAAACACTCTGTCTATGAAGTCAGTGAACCTGAGCAGCCTCATCAAAATCATCCCTCGCATAACAGTGCCCATTCTATGAGAGGGCAAGGCGAGTAGGATCATGGTGTTTCCTTGCGAAACTTTTTGGCGAAAAAGTTTCGCAGAACCCCAGAATAGAGCATCACCGAGATATGCAACATAGGCAAGGTCCATTTGAGAGAGTCGGTCACTGACGACGTCCATGTGTAAGCTCCACAAAGTTTGGACACCTTGGTTCATGTGAGTTGAGACATTAAATGAACCAAGCTCATGCGTGTAATTCAGTGCTTCTTCTTTTGTCATTGCCTTGATTCGCATGTATGTGGAATTTTCTCTATTATGTATAAGAAGAGACTTATCCAAGTCATGTGGATAAGAGACCCAGAGATAACGAATAAGTTCCCTAAAGTTGTCAATGAAAGATACCAGTGGTAACACCACCGAGTAACTGTCGCGCATGAGCAACTCCCACATCGGTTCCTGGAAGCCATGAACGCACATTAAGTTGCATAACCATCGAAACCACTTGTAGGGAGCCTCAAACCAGGCCACCGATCCTGCTCCGAGCACTGTACCTTCCACGGCTAAGTGTGAAACATGTTCCCCGAGGGAGGGATTGAGGAAAAAGAAGATGTCGCCACTTGAAATCCTCAGAATCATTCTTCCCGCTAGATGCCAACGATGAAGAAAAGAGTAGAACTCATTCTCTGAGAAGAAGGAAAAATGCCGATGATTAATGACTTGAGAGCTGATGGGCTTAGTTAAACAAAGCAACTCCGATCGTCGATGAATACAAGCATGCGTGCTAGACTGTGAAAAAACAGAGAACCGGATTGAGCAATTTATAAGAGCTCGATGTTTGCCTATAGATAGAGAGATAAAATGAGCCACACTAAAGGACTGTAGAGAAGTTAGCATGGCATTGAAATACACCAGGGAAGACCTTGGGAAGCAAGGTTGAGTAGAGGTCGGGACGACACCTACGCCAAGGCACTACTAGAAAATACACAAATAGCGACGGAATTTGCGACGGAAAAAAATCCGTCACAAATTTTCGCCTATTTGCGACGGAAATGATAATCCGTGGCAAATACAGGTGTTTTGCGACGGAAAATTATATCCGTCGCAAAAAAAATTGCCTTTTGCGACGGAAATTGAGTTCCGTCGCAAACCTGGCCATCGGGTTCCCCTTTTTTGCGACGGAACTTCAATTCCGTCGCAAAAAGAAAATTTTTTTGAGACGGAACTCATTTCCGTCGCAAAAAAATTTGCTTTTTGCGACGGAAACAAAGTTCCGTCGCAACCGGCGGCCTTTTGCGCTGGATTCCCCCTTTTGCGACGGAACTTCATTTCCGTCGCAAAAAAGCAAATTTTTCAGTTCCGTCGCAAAATCGGGCTTTAATTCCTTCTGAAATCATTTCGCCGTCCGCCATTTCGATCTCCTCTCCACCTCTTACTCATTTCGTCGGTCTTCCTCGTCACCTCCATCCCTCCCCATCCTGCTCGTCCTCCGGCGTCGGCCCTCCGCCTCCTCCAACGTCCTTCGTCCCTCCGTCCTTTGATTCCTCACTGTTTTCCTCCGTAACGTCCCCTCTCTCTCCCTCTCATGTTATCTATTTGTTTATCTAAAGTGATTGTTGGTAAGCATTCATCACTCACTTTGTACAATTGAAGATGTTCATGTATTCCTCTTTCTACAATATAAAAGAATTCGTGTGGTGTGTGGTTCCTTCGTTTCTTCCTTTTTTTTTATCGGTTTGATGCAAGGTTTTTCGTGATAGATGAATATTGATTTTGTTTCTTCTTTTTTGGTTAAATTTAATGCACCAATAATATAGAAAGTGTTTGTAAAAGAAATATACATAGCATAGTATGTAGTTGAAATTTGTCAAAGGTAAGGTAACTAGTTTCATTGATGTAGAAGGCATGTGAATTAAAATTCCATTGCCACAAAAAGTTCTGTTGCTTGGTTAGGTTTGGCCATAATTAAATTATATAAAATTATAGATGTGAACTAGGGAAGCCATATTGTAGAATTTAAGACATTATTATTATTATTATTATTATTATTACTATTATTATTAGAAATTGTACAAACTTAATTTATTATTAGAAGAGAGGAAATTATAATAACTATTTTTTTTATTATATGCGCAGATTTTGTTCGATTTGTACATTGTCGAACCTTTTTTTTTTCTTGTTATATGTTAAATTTCTGTATAATATATAATCTTGGTAATTAGAGATATTTTATGATCTAATCAGATTATGGAATTGGAATTTTGTAATTGTTTTTTTGTTTTATAATGCCTAGATATTAGGATCTTCCTTTTATAATTCTTAGTTATTAGGATATGCCTTTTACAATTCCTAGATTTTAGAATTTGCCTTTTATAATCCTAGATATTAGGATCGGCCTAAATCGATCAATAGATTATAGAATTTGAATTTTGTAATTGCTTTTATGTTTTATAATTCCTAGATATTAGGATATGCCTTTTATAATTCCTAGATGTTAGGATCGGCCTTTTATAATTCCTAGATGTTATGATTGACCTAAACAAATCAGTAGAGTATCTACATATATGTATAAAATCTTGAAGGCATATGAATAATAAAAATAAAAAACTCAAAGGATTTTGTACATTTCTTTTTTATTTCATAATTTTTTATATAATTTTTTTTAGGAATCGAGTTTTACGACGGAATGACCATACTTGGTGCATCAAACACAGGAGATTATGAAGCATATGCATATTCTACTTCAATCCCTAGTGAAGGACAAGGGTGTGACCATACCGTTATGTTATGTTTAGACCTTTTTTTTTTTAGTACTTATTGTTCGCAACATTATTATTTATATTTTTGTCTCTATGTAAACTCTTTATGATTGTTATTATATATTTTTATGGTATACATCTTTTTTGTCTATTTTTTTATGTAATTTTTTTTTTAAAAAAAATATTTTTTAAACAAATATTGTTTAAAAAAATTATTTTTTTTAAAAAAAAAATTGACATTTTTGACGGATTTGGGTATCCGTCGCAAATTTTGACATTTGCGACGGAAATAAAATCCGTCGCAAATCCCAAAATTTGCGACGGATACCAAAGCCGTCGCAAATTGTGACGGACAGGCATTTCCGTCGCAAATTGCGACGGATTTCTCCAATTCCGTCGCAATTGAGATGCCCTTTTTTGCTACGGACAAATTCCGTAGCAAATTGATTTTGCTACGGAAAAGACCTTTTTTGCTACGGATTTTTTCCGTAGCAAAAATCGAATTTTCTTGTAGTGAGGGACTAAGGGAGCCAGAGATTATTATCATTAGAGGGACTGACGTCAAGTCAACCTAATTGACAAACAATGAATGCATTAAAAGGCGTTGAGAGTGTTCTCGTTCGTTTAACTGAACGAGTACTCTGATTAGGCCGTTTGCGTTTGAGCAATGAACCACGATCGGACGAGCTAATTGGTTGAGACGGAGAAGAGCTTCGGTGTGGGAATCGGGCTTCAAAAGTGGGCTCAATAAAATAGGATTGAGTTGTATGAGAAGAAATGAGGCCCAAAATCAAGTTTGAAGCCCAAAGACAATCGGAACTCGCTGAATGCATTATGGCGGTTAATATGAGAAGACTTGGGGCCCACCAAATGCTGACGTGGCTTCCGCAACCATGCCGGCGATGAACCACATCCAAAACAGAGCGATATGATGAACCATGCCCGAGAAGGATAGAAAGACAGAGAGGCTTTCCAGAGGGAAGAGTTATGCCGGAGAGATCAAGAAACCATGAACGGAGGGGACAAGCCACTTTAAAACAAAAACCACCCAAAGTTGCTGAAGAAGAGAGACCCACCTGATGTAGAGACCCAGTCCGAGAAGCAAGGAATCGAGCAACATTCATATTATAAAATTCTAATGGAAGACCTAAGACTTGAATCCAAGCTATGAAATATGTGAATGATAGATCCCAAACCGAGCTATTCGGGTTCCAGGGATAAACCGACAATCGTCTTCATTAGAGAAAGGAGGGACGAAATAAGAATTGTGTTGCTGAGATATAAAAACCGTTCCCCAAATTAAAGCACCCAATAAATAGAAATAAGAGCCTGGAGCTTTCTAGCATGTATGCTCCGAGATGAGAGAACTTTGGCGAACAGGAAGTGTGTAGTCACCATATATGAGCACCCAAATAAAACCAGACTAAGAAACATAAGAAAGAGAAACCACCCAAGGTGATAAATCGATGGAGAAAGCAAAGAAGAGAGGAAGAACATGAGCAGTAGTTGCACCGCCTAAAAAGAGAACGACCCCTAGCCAATCTCGATCACGTCAGAAGTAATGAATTTAATTTTTAAGAAAAAATTATAAAACAAACTATAGTGAATTTAATTTTGAATTTTGAGATTAAAGTGAACCCAAAAGTGTCGTGCAGCGACTGAGCATAAGCATTAACCAGCGTGTGGCTCCCATTCATCACCGGACCAAAGCCTCACAGAGTCACAGTCACCCCACACACACGGAAGCATATATTCTCATTATTTTCTTTTGATTAAGTATTAATTTTGCAGAGGTAATGTTGTCCTGAAATTATTTTTTGGGAGTAATGTTGTCCCAGAAGTCTAAAAACGTAATAATGTTGTCCTAAAAGTCTAAAAACGTAGCAATGTTGCCCCTCCGTTAACAGCCCTAACGGTCAAACGTTAGTTGACCGTATTATGTTAATGTGGATTATCTACGTGGTATCTTTCTTACTTTTTTTTTTTGGCTTAAGCAGCAATTTTGCTCTGGAAGTAGACGCTTATGAGCCATTTTTCCCTAGAAGTTTCTTTTGTCTCAATGTTGCCCGGAAGTTTAAAAACGTAGTAATGTTACTCTTCCGTTAATAGCCCTAATTAATTGTATTTGACACTTTTTGTAAGTTTTATTCTTTCAGTCATTTCTTCTTACAATGCCCGAGAGGTTCGTTAATCGTTCGCGTAGATAATTCCGCAAACAAGTGATTATTGTTTGGAAAAATTTGTTTGAACTGTCTGCGATGTACTCATTTGATCTTCTATTCGAACAAATTTGTTCTTATTTTTTTGTTTGATTTGTTCGAAACATTTTTTCTAAACAAATTCTGCAGGCGAGTGATTATTGTTTGATTGGGGAATGCCTGCGATGGAGAAATCTATGAGGGAACAATGAGTAGACTATGCTTACTTTAAAAATAAAAAATAAAAATAATTGCTACCCTTACTCCCTCGTGTCATAATTATAATTATAAGATCGGGTTGACTTTTATTTTTGGAAGAAATTAAGAAAATTAAATAAGTTACTTAATCTTACTACCTCCAGTCCTAATTATAAAATCGGATTAACATTTTTAGGGAAGCTAAATAAATTATTTAATCATATCATACGTTTTTAGACTTCCGGGGCAACATTGAGACACCAAAAAAAAACTTTCAGGGCAAAATTGCTCTCGAGAGTGTACTTCTAGGGCAAAATTGCTACTTAAAAAAGTGAGAAAGATGTCACGTAGACAATCCACATTAGTATAATGCAGTCAACTAACGTTTGACTGTTAGAACTGTTAACAAATGAGCAACATTGTTACATTTTTAGACTTTCGAGGCAACATTGCTCCCAAAAAATTTCAGGGCAACATTGTTCTTGGGCATGTATTTCAGGAGCAAAATTGATACTTAACCCTTTCTTTTTCTTATTATCTCTTATAAACCTATCTGAGATGTGAGGAGAAAAACCTAACTCACATGACAAACGGCAGAGTATTAAATTCCTTTTTCTTATTATTCTTTTTTGCAAAGTTAAATTTTAATTTGAAATTTTGCATAAAATATATACACTTTTTTTTTGGTAAAATCAAAAGTCAAGTGATTACCATTCTGCCGACATAATCCAAACATACCAAAGGGTCAAAGAACCTTACAAACATCACTAAACAAAACATACTAAAAAAAAATCCATAGACTATTGAGTAAGAAGCAATTAGGATATGGATGACTTTGATTATTTTCATTCCCAAGCCTCACCATCCATATCACACAACTAAATCTACAAAGACAAAAAGGACATGAAGGAGTTCAACACATAGGTCTGAACCAATGTTAAGAAACTGTTAACTTTTGTCTGAAACAAAACTATTAATAAATGAAAAGTTAAATACCATTTTTACCACGAAAAGTATTGGTAAGGGGGCATTTAGCACTCGGAAGTTTTTTTGGTATCATTTTTTTCTTGGAATTTTACAAAAGGGAGCAAATATGCCCTGGAAGTTTTCTTATAAAGCAAATTTCCCTAGAAGTCTTTTTAGGAACAAATTTACCCTGAAAGTTTACAAAGAGAGTAACGATTCAACGGTCAAGATCAACCGATCGGCAAGATCATTATGTTTGTAAACTTTCGGGGTAAAAATGATACCAAAAAAAATTTATGGGTGCTGAGTGCCCCATTACCAATACATCCGTGGTAAAATTGGTATTTAACCCATAAATGAACCACCCTAGTCCATTTTTAACGGTGAAATTTAAAAATATCTATGTAGCTACACAACTAAAGCTTTTAACTAAATTAACTTTCCTTAATATTGAAAAAGTCTGTATTTATTTCTTATAAAAAAAGAATAGAGGGTCTAATTGCTTTGATATTGAGATGGCAAGAAAATTGCTTTAATATTCTCTCACTAACTAAACAACTCCTAACTGTTATTAAATATAACCTCTAATTAATGAAATTTATTGAAGGTAATTTTAAAATTTTAAAAAATTTAATTAAGTTTAATTGAATTTATCAACCTACATTAACCAGTTAATGATATCGATGCCAAATGAGTCATGTGGAAGTTATCATAGAGGCAATTAATTATGAGAAGTGTCAAAAATAATACTCCCTTTGGTCCTAATTATAAGACAACATTTGAGAGTTGATCTTGATCCTAATTATAGGACAAAGTTATAATTTTTGTCAATTTATTCTCAAAATACCCATATTGATACTTTCTCAATAATAATTAAATACAACAATAATTTAATAATGCATCTATATATTCTATAAAGTGAGTAATGCTTACAACTCATTAATGCCACACATACACCTCAATTCTACTGTTTTTTAAAGGGTTAAGGTGCAAAAATACACATGTGATTTACCCTGAGGAGCATCCAACACCATGTGTTTTTTTGTGTGTGCAAGAATACACATGAACTTTCAAAACCAGTGTAAAACTACCATGCCCGTTAGTTTTCATAAACGGACGTTACTTTTTGATGTGGGACCCGCACCATTTAAAATATGAGTTAAATGCCTAATTTACCCCGGAAGTTTTGCTAAGGGGGCGCTCAACACTCGGAAGTTTTTTTTGTACCAAATTTACCCCGGAAGTATGAAAAAGGTACCAAATTTGCCCCGAAAGTATGAAAAATGTAGCAAATTTGCCCCTCTGTTAATTTTCACCGTTAAGTTTAACTGAGTGTACACGTGGCATGCCACCTCATGACACGTGGCATGCCACCTCATCAACCCAATAAGAGTTAAGTATCATTTTTGCCCTGGAAGTTTTCATTGAGGAGCAATTTTACCCCGGAAGTTTTGATTAAGGAGCAATTTTGCCCCGGAAGTTTACAAAATGAGCAATTTTGCCCTTCTTTCTCTCAATATTAAATTTGACTATTAAATCAGTCAAAGACCACACATGTCATGCCTTGAAAATGTCGAACTTAGAGTCATAGAAGGAGATCCTTGAGATGTTGAGCTCAAGGCGCGCGAATTTGTGAAGCCGACCGGTCACAGAAGCATCACTTATGATCTAAGCAAATGATCGTCTATACAAACGTAAATATTATCAATATTGATTTGTTTTCTTGAACCAATTTTGGAACAATTCATTTCTCGTTTTGCGTTTCATTTGCTTAGATTATAAGTCATGCTTCCTCCGGGTTTTGCGACGACCTTTCGGTCCCTCGTTAGAGCCGAGAATCGGCCGAGCCCGCCGAGCCGGCCGTTTAAGCCCCGGCCCTACGGGGCTCGGGCTTGAAAAATATGCCAAAAATTTGAAATTGGCCCGCAGCCCGTTTTAAGCGTAGCTTTTTTTAAAAAAAAAAATAATTACTTAGACTTCCGCTTAATGAATGTGTTTATTTGTAATTACTTAGATTTTTTTAGTTTAAACTAGAACCCTTTTTTATGTTTATTATTATTACGTATTAAAACACATAATTAGTTTTTAAAGAAGGGATGTTTTCATATTAAATAAACACATACTTTGGTATTACAATATTATATAAGTAATAAATTATAAATATATTTAGTGTAAAATAAGTCTAATTATTCAGGCCCTGGCCCTGGTACTATCGGGCCGGGCTTTGAAAAACATATGTTTTCCTTACTCCAAGCCCTATAGGACCGGCCCTGTTGGGCCCAGGCCCTGTCGGGCCGGCCCGACCCTAATTCCCAGCTCTAGTCCCTTGACCAGTTCGGCTTTACAAATTCTGGCCGTCTTGAGCTCAACACCTCAAGGATCTCATTCTCTAACTCCAAGTTCGACCTTTTCAAGGCATGACATGTGTGGTCTTTGCCTGATTTAATAGTCAAATTTAATATTTAGAGAAAGAAGGAAAAATTGTTATTTTTGTAAACTTCCGGAGCAAAATTACTCCTCAATGAAAACTTTCGGGGCAAAATTGCTCCTCAATGAAAACTTCCAAGGCAAAAATGATTCTTTTGATTGATGAGGTGGCATGCCACCTCACATTTTAACGATCTACGTGGACTTCCGTCACTTTTGGGTAAATTTGATACCTTTTTAATACTTTCGGGGCAAATTTGGTACCAAAAAATCTTCCGAGTGTTGAGCGCTCCCTTAGCAAAACTTCCGGGACAAATTAGGCATTTAACCCTTAAAATATTGAGAAAACCTGAATTATCTAATTTACCTTAATACCCTCCTTTTCTCTCTCTGAACCATCGCCCTTCTCTTCTCTCTCTCTAAAACTGTCGACCTTCTTTTCTTTCTCTCTGAACCATCGCCTCATCTCGGTCGTACTCAGGGTTGAAATTGTGCCGAAATCTGCTGTCTGCAGTCCAAGTTTAACCTGATCGGCGCCGTCTCTTCTCTATCTGATCTATTGCACTAGCTTCATCTCTCATTTTCTTCTTAAATTCCGGTGATGCCGAGCAAAAGAAGTTGGAGGAGTTTCATTAGCATATTCAAGAGGGGGAGATCGTACGAAGTTTCGTATTCTTCAAGAGAAGGTTGGCTTGGTTCCGTAAGTGTTCTGAATCTCATTCTATTTCTGATGTAGTCATTTTTCTTGATTCGATTTGATGGGGTTTGGATTTTCCTTTGGTAGCTAGGGTTAGTTTTTTACTAGGGTTTTAGGTCCCCTGTTTCTTTAATCGCAATTGTCGCGAAGAAAATCTCAAGTCCTCTGTTTTTTTTTTTGAACAAACGCCGTGAATAGCCTATGCTTCTTTCACGCTAATGGCAACCTTTGTTTCTTCCGTATAGACCCATTCACTATGCACAAACCCAGTGAAACATATCCCAAGCGTTCATTGGGATCATCTCACAAAATTTTCAGCATGTCCCTCTTTGTTGATTCACAGTCGAAGGGATCAATCTCCACACCTCAAAGGTCCAATGTAAAGTAAATCACGTCACTTTAATGTTTATTTTCTTGGCCATGTTTTTACATTGTAAAGTTTAAGTTTCTTCATCCTACAACTATAAACGTAAAGTTTAAATATTTCGATGTAGAAGGTTGATTTGAGCACACTGGAAATGGCTGCATTGTGGAGATATTGGCGACATTTTAATCTTGTAAATTCTCAGACCTGTATGTAATCAGCGACGGGAACCCAGAAAAGTAGAGGAATCTTCATTTGCAAAGTGTAAAAGCAGATGAATCGACTGTGTGAGGGTTTTTTTTTGAGTTCAAGGATATTTTGGTATTTTCACGTTGCCGATAACGTCAGTTAGTGCACTGTAACGGTGATGGTAGTTTTGCACTGGTTTTGAAAGTTTATGTGCATTTTTGCACCCAAAAAAAGCACATGGTGTTGGACGCTCTTCAGGGTAAAATACATGTGTATTTTTGCACCTTTACCCGTTTTTTTAATAATATAATTTTGAACAATTTTTGTTATATTTAATAATGTCATCACTATTAAATTACACTTCTAACCTCCAAGAGTAGACCGGAAGTTGTTGAAAGAGATCGACAACGCCGGACTAAGTGAGACTCGGAAAAGTCATTTGTGAGGTATGAGAGATCCAACAAATGTCAAAAAATCAGAGTAATTGGATGCCATTTTAAATTTTAAATAAGGGCATTTTACGAAAACAAATATAATTAACTAATTTAATTATTATCCTTAATCTCTTCAAAGTTAGGTAAATATATCCTATAATTAGGATCGGAGGGAGTATATGATAAGGGTAAATCAAAGAAGAAGGATGTGAAATGATACGAATGAAGTGATGTATAATATCTCAAAAATTTAATGAAAACTAAAAATATGAGTTGTTGTTTTCTGAGGCAATGGATAGTTTTCAATATGTACTTGTAAATTCATCTTTTAGTATATATTGTTATAATATAAGTTGGGATTATAAATTTTCATATATACACTCTTAGATCTTGCTAATTTTATTGAAGTGCTAACGTCCACTTGTTGATTTCTTTGTTCGAGAACTTCTAAGCATGTAAATTAGGGGATTTTTACCAAAATAATTTTTTTTTTAAAAAAATATAATTACCGAATTAAAGCAGTTTGAAAAGTATTTTCCAAACTAATGCTTACGTCATCAAAGGCGCAGGAAAGATTAACGTGATCAGCTTTGGCGTAGGGAGGGGATACGACAGTAGTGACACAGGGCAGGCTAACAGTACTGGTGACGTGGAAGTGATTCACGCCACATGTGTGGCGTGAATATTATTCACACGTGAATCACTTTTGTGTTTGTGTATATATAAATAAGGGGGTTAGGAAACTAAATTTATTAAATATATAGATTTGTGCACAATATAAGTACATGAGTTTGATGGCTTTGTGATCATAAACTTTTTGTAAGCCAAGGGATCATGGGTTCAAAATCAAACCCCCTTAGCCACCTATATTTTGGTCATTTAACATCAAATTAAGTATAATTTCATTTTTATTTCCAGATACTTAACTAAAATTTTATAATTTTTTGGGATTTGTTGAAAATTATGTTGCTTTTATAGGACTTTATTGAAATTCTCCCAATTTAAAACTTAAAAAATCACTAACAAAATAACGGTGCAATCAAATATACTTTGCCCTCCTTGCCAAATTGTCTTCATACCAAAACTCATCAATTAGACTAATTTAATTTTTATGCATTGATAAAATTAAGAGAATCTTTTCGACCAAAAATAAAATAAAATTAAGAGAATCTCCAAGCTACAATTTAGAAATTATAGAGTACCACCACCATACTCTCTCAAAATCAAAATCTTAATCATAGAAAGATCAAGACTACAGATTTACGTATTTATAACGCTTAATACATAATGATTATAGTTAATAAATATCATGTCTGTTGAAGCGGAGGTTGCGCAAGGATATATAACGTTTAAAAGTAGTGGTTAATATGTGCACTGTCATTTATAACGAGGTGGAATTTATGAAAGCATAAAAATAACGGTTGTAGTTAATAACTGTAATTTATTTAGTGGTAAAAGTGACGATTCTTTTGAAACAACTATCATAAAAGCGCTTACAAATGATTCATCTTCCAACCCTAATATCAGTAAAGATAAACCATAATGAGCTTCAAAAACAACTATCACCTAACACCCTACCATCACATAAGTCACAACTCATAACCCTACATAATTTGTTAGATATTCATAAGTCATAATCCTTCGTAATCCGTTAGGCCTCTATATTTAAACTCACATTTATTTTTATTTTTATTTTTGTGATTTTTAACTTACTACTTTTCTTTATCAGCATCCTCCTTCTCCTTCATCATGTTAAGTTTTTAGAGAGCTCCTCCACTTCCACCACCGCCTCCTCCTCCAACACCACCTCCTCCTCCTACGCCTCCTCTTAAAATGGAGGCTCAGATGTAAATTTAGAGGGTAGAGGAGAATGAACTGAACTTAAAAACTAAACCTTAGAAGTGCCTTAAGCATTTTTAAATTTTTTAACTTGGTTAAGATGGTTAAATGTGCCTGTACTAGAACTAGTTTCCTAGCTAAAGACGCTTTGTTTAGTCGGGATTAGAGAAAGCAAAACAAATTTGAACCATCTAAAACTAATCTAGATGATATAGATTTTATTTTTAAAAAAAAAAAAAATATTTTTTAAAAATTATTTTAATAGTTATAAAACTTAAAATAATGATAATCTCTTAACTATTTTATTTAAAAATTACTATTTTTTTTTTAAAAAAAATAGATGGTCCAAACTCCAAATATACTTAACTCTCTCCAAAGCGCTAGTAGAGAAACCGGACCTGGCTTTGGTCCTTTGCAAAGCCAGGTCCGCTGAGTCAAAACAATGTCGTTTTGATGCAGCAGACCACACCTGGTCCTTAAAAAAAAAATTGAGGTCATTTTTTTTAAAAGAAAAAAATCAGGGTAATAAGCGAGGATACTTCAAGATACTGACCAATACTGATAAATAATTCATTATCTAAAAAAATTATTTTAGGATCTTGCAAAAATATTTTAGGATACTGACTGGTATATTAAAAAAAAAACTTCAGCATACTGACTAACACTGAAAAAATAATTCATGATCTTAAAAAAGTTATTTTAGGCTCTTGAAAAAAATAAATTCAAGATACTGAATAATACCAAAAAGATACTTCAGGATACTGACTAACATTGAAAAAATAATTCATGATTTGAAAAAAAAAATTAGGCTCTTGAAAATAATAATTTAGGTATTGACTGCTACTAAAAATATACTTTAAGATTTTTTAAGTTCCTAAAATAATTTTTTAATATCATAAATTATTTTTTCAGTACAAGTCAATATTCTGAAGTATCCTTTTAATACCAGTGAATACCCTGCAATATTTTTTTCAAAATCTTAAAATAATTTTTTAAGATCATGAATTATTTTTTTAGTACTGATCAGTATCCTGAAGTATCCCCGGTCATTACCCTGATTTTATATATATATATATATATATAAAGGACCTGAATTTTTTTTTTCCTTTTTAAGGACCAGGTGTGGTCCGCTGCATCAAAACGACACTGTTTTGATGCAGCGGACCTGGCTTTGCAAAGGACCAAAGCCAGGTCCAGAGAAACCGGTTCGGCACTGTACTTTTATTTTGCTCGAAGTTCGGCACTGTACTTTAGCGTCAAAAGAGTACCCAGTAAATGTCAAATGACGTGTCAATTGGATGGGCAGTTAAAAGAATAATTTTATTTGAAAATTACTATTTTAGAAAAAATAAATTTAGGTGGTCCAAATATTCTTAACTTTATGAGAAACGCTGAGTAGAGAAACCGGCACTGTACTGTACCCTCAAAAGAGTACCCACTAATCGTCAAATGACGTCCCAATTGGATGGGCTGTTACCTTTGTTTTCAAAGACACTGTTCGTACTACTCCCCCTGTTGTCTGATTCACACAACACTTTCATGTTTCTTTTACGTGGAGGGAAACACTGTTCATTGACAAGGAAGGCGAGGGACGCATTATTCTCCAAGGGTAACATCGTTATAAAATTTGAAAATTAAGGATAAAATGGTCATAAGCAATTAAGTTAATCAGGTCCCACCATCACTCAGAGCTGTGGGCCACGTCCTCATTCTGGAATGAGGAGGATAACTCGTTCCAATTAATTTAATTTTGGGAAAATCCTTTTGAGGGTCCTTTTTGTTGTAAAAATCTTAAAAAATGTCCTCAAAATATGACAATATTCAGGTATTTTTAGAATCTTACTCGAGTTGTTAATTTGACTGATATAGTTGTTAGTTAACAACTATATCGGCCTCATTAACAACAATTTTTTAACAACTAAATCAGCTTCCATTAACAACTATATCAGTACCCCGTTAACAATTATATCAGCCCCATTAACAACTCACCCAAGATTAGAAAAATACCCGAAAAGACCTTACGCCTTTTCGCAGATTGTCGATTTTGAGAAGATTTTTTGTGATTTTTACACCAAAAAGGGCCCTCAAAAGGATTTTCCCTTTAATTTTTGCATACCCAACATTAAATTTTATGGCTTCTTTTTCTATTTGCTTGAACCATGTTTCTTTCATGCTGACGAGGCCTTCAGAATGTATACGCGTATTTCTAAGAGAGAGAGAAGTTTTTTTTTTTTTTTTTCTTGCCCAGTTTTTTTGGAAGTTAGTATAGGAGGTGTTGATATGATATTATACAAAAATCTAATTAGGTTTGATTTCAATTCCAAACACTTCATTAGTTTATCTATATCCTTTTGGAGTATACGAGACTTATAGCATGTTTGTGGCGCGTTACACCTTCTGTTTGTATTTTAATCAAGGGTTAAGATGTAAATATATATATACGATTGTTTTAAAAATGCGTCTAACACTAAGTATTTTTTGTGTATAAAAGTGGCTATGTGGTTATAAAAGTTGGGGTAAAAGTCACATATTTGACTGTAGGCTCCACCAATATAAAGTAACAAAATATGTGATTTTTACTCTATTTTTGTAACCACATAGTTATTTTTGCACTTAAAAAAAAAACTTTGTGTTGGATACACTTTTAAAAAAAAAACACACGATATCTTTCGAGATCTTAACCCTTTAGTGAAATCAAAATACAAAAAAGGGAAAATATCAATAGGTCTCAAGAAAGAGAAAAAATATCAAAAAAAATGCCAATCTCAAATCTCTTATAAAAAAAGTCATATGGACTTTTTGATATTAAATACGAGATTCCAATGTCAAAAAGAATCTTGTGTTAAAATGGTTTTTCATGTTATTAAAATGACTTTTCCTATTGTTAAAATTTCCCTATAAAAATATCGTTGTTAAAATAACTTTTCCTGTTACCAAAAATTTTTCAGGTTTCTAAAATTTTACACACCAAAGGAAAAATTCAGAAAAAATTTTACAATAGGAAAAACGATTTTGACAACGATATTTTCATAGGGAAATTTTAATAACAGAAAAAACCATTTTGATAACATGAAAAACCTTTTTAACGAGACCATTTTGATATTGGAATTCCATAATTAATACTCCCTCCGATCTTAATTATAAGACATATTTAACCGATTTTGGGGAGATTAAGGAGAAAAGTTAAATTAGTTAATTTTATTCATTTTTCTAAAATGTCCTTATATAAATTTAAAATGACATAAGTAAAAATGAAGCAAAAACCCCGCCACATATCTCTCCGACCAATTTTCCTTTCCACACGCTTTCTAATTGAAATAATGGTCTTACTATACATATATATATATATATATGTGTGTGTGTGTGTGTGTGTGTGTGTGTGTGTGTATATCTATGTATACATATAGATCTATGAACATACATACATAGACACACACACCCATATATCTACACACACATATATGTGTGTGTACACACACACATATATATATATCTACACACACGTACAAATACATATATATGTACACATACATATATGCATACACACACACAAACACACATACATATATACACAAACACATATATATAGACACACACATATATATTTATAGACACACACGTGTGCGTGTGTGTGTATTACAACTCACATACTTATACTCACCAAAAACCAAACACACTTGAGAAAATAAAATATAGGTATTTTATGAAGAAATTGATAAAAACTAAAAAGTTGTTCTATAATTAGGACCAAAACTAGCCTTTAAATGTTGTCTTATAATTAGGATCGGAGGGAGTATCAAATAGGGGCTTTATTGATAGAAGATTTATGATTGAAACTTTTTTGATATTTTTTTCTCTTCTTTGGGACCTCACCGATATTTTCCCCCAAAAAAACACCCATACTGATTAAATGACAATGTGATCTGACACCTTTAGTGCTTGGAGTAAGACAATATATTATTAACATAGATTGAGTTGTGTTATTTACCTGTTAAATTTATAAATATTAGATTTATTGAGATATATTAGTATTAAATAAAAGGGAAAATTCCATTTAAATACCTTATGAATTTGTAAAACTCCCGTAAGTCTGTTGAATTTGTAAAAAGACGAGAGGTACCAAGGACCTATGAGGAATATGCAAATTCGGGTCAAATTACCTTTTTGCCCTTACTTTTAAATAAATCAAAAAAAAATAAAAAATAAAACCCTCCCCCACCACCGCCACCACCGCCACCCGCTACCACCACCGTCAGTCGAAATTTGTCATCTCGCACTTCCAGAAGCTATTAACAACAGAAAAAGCATAAAATAACAACAGAAAAAGCATATATTAACCACAACTTTTCAAAACGTGGAATTTGTCATCTCTTATTTCCAGAAGCTATTAACAACAGAAAAAACATAAAATAACAACAAAAAATGTATATATTAGCCACAACTTGCAAAACCGTGGAATTTGTCATCTCTCACTTCAGGAAAGCCTATTAACAAAAAAAAGATAAAATAACAATAGAAAATGCATCTATTAACCACAACTTTTCAAAACCTGGAATTTGTTATCTCTCACTTCCAGAAGCTATTAACAACAGAAAAAGCATAAATTAACAACAACGTTTGAAAAACCTGGATTTTTTCATCTTTCAATCTCAGAGGATATTAACAACAGATAAAACATAAATTAACAACAGAAAATGTATAAATTAACAACAACTTCTGAGAATTTTGACAGCTATATAAGGCTAGCTGAAGTAAAATAAAAAAACAAAGTCCTCTTCTTTGTGCTCTTGTTGGAGAAAAATGAATCAGAGCTCAAAAAAACAAAGAAGAAAAATGAATTAGAGCTCAAAGAAGTAAAATTAAAAAGCAAAGTCCTCTTCTTTGTGCTCTTGTTGATTTACACATGGTCTTGTTGGAGAACAATGAATCACAGCTTAAAAAAGCAAAGAAGAAAAATGGATCAGAGCTCAAAGGAATCTTTTTCTCCTTCCTTGCTGATTCAACAGCTACCTTGCTCGATCTCCACAAAGCTGTCGCCGGCGGCGTCCATGGCGGAGGGAGCAGCGTCCACGGCGGCGGTAGCGTCATCCAAGGCGGCGGGACAGGCTGCGACGGAGTGGGTCAAGCGAAGGAACAACAGGGGCAGTGCGAATGAACTTTTTTTTCCCGAGAAAGATGAAATGCATAATCTGTCAAAATAACCTAAGGGCAATCTGGTCTTTTCCCATGAATTTGCATAACCCTGAAAGGTCCATGTCACCTCTGAGTCTTTTTACAAATTCGAGGGACTTCTGAGGGTTTTACAAATTCATTTGGTATTTAAATGAAATTTTCCCTAAATAAAATTAGGAATACTTATTTATATTTAGTTTTATTACGTGAGACTCATGGATAATTTCTGGACTCTGTAAGTATCATCATTAGTAATTTGAAGTGGAAAGTTGGTTTACGCTCTTTAATTCCTTTAGACCATCGTCTTTAGTTGCCTGATCAAATAATTCATGCTTCATCTCAATCTTTACGTAATGTAATTTACTTCATATTGCATATATAAATAATTTTCTTCTCGTAAATTTTCGTATATGCAGTTATTTAAATAAATATTTATAAATAATTCATCTTTCAATCAAAAGTTTTGGAACCTAATTATCCTTTTTGTCCCAAAAGAAAAATAAATGAAGCGCGCGTGAAGATAAATCTTGTGAAGCGCGTGACGACTGGACCCTTGACGTCTGAGCTCTCACAGCCAAATCCGCAACTGCAACTACATAATCCGAGTGTTCCCCACCCGTTACAACCATTACAATTCCGCCATTACTCTCTCTCGCCATCTCTTTCTCCCTCTCAGACTCACAACCATGCTCTTCTTCTTCGCAATAATCTCCGCCGTTCATCTGCATCTTGTTCTTCGCCAATGAGACATGGGATTTCTCCGGCGACTCTTCGGCTCCAAAAAATCGGATCATTCCTCCGGTAAGGAGAAGAAGAAATGGTTCTTCAGCAAGACCAAGGACAAGTCTCACGGTTCTAAAACTAAAGGATCTGATCTCAACAACTTCGATTCCTCCGCAACATTCTCCGACTCCTTAGACGCCAATAAGCATGCCATTGCCGTAGCGGCTGCCACGGCCGCCGTGGCGGAGGCCGCACTAGCCGCTGCTCACGCGGCTGCTGAGGTAGTTCGACTAACCAGTGGCCCCTCCGTCACTCGACCGCCGAGTACGAGTACGACACAGGCCAGCACTAGCCAACGCCGGTGGGTGGAGGAAGCGGCCGCCGTTAAAATACAGTCCGCTTTCCGGTCTTATATTGTGAGTACGGAATTCCCCTTTTACAAAAATTAATTACCCTGGAATTATCACAGTTCTTATTAATCAGTGTTTCTTATTCCCGAGGCTAAGCCTTATTGGTTAATTCTTTTGTTGCTTGGTTTTCCGATTTCAATTTTGAATTCTCGACGATAATTTCAAAATTCACTTGACTCCCTCTCTGGGTTAGCTCTTGGCCGATTTTTCAACATTAAAGTGAATTCTCCCGGTATTATTTCTCTGCGGCCAAACGCTATTAATAAAATATTCTTATTTTACATTTTTTTTTCAATTTCGTAAAAATATTTTATTCATTTAAGAGATATCTTTCGTCAACAATGGTCATGGTCCCCTCCTAGCTCCTACCACACCATGCACCTTCCTTACTGCCAAAAATAATTTATATATAAAACCAAATTTTCTGTAGTGGACAGAATTCTGGAAACTGCTCTCTCCAGTGTGGAATATGGACATAATAACTTATTTATTTATAAGTTGCGCCGACAATTCGGCACGTGTGTGATTTCGTCGTCTGACTCATATACATATTATTCTTCTAATTTCCCCTGTAGTTTTCACGGTAAATTTTACAATTCTTTTTTTCACTTTTTGTGTACCTCTTAAAACCTAATTGGTCTAGAAATTTTTTAATTGTTGTTTTGGGGTCGCCATTTAGTGTAGAGGGTGTTTCTTTGTGCTTTCTGTGAAAACAACGGTGCTGTGTGGTGACGAAACTGGGCAACGGTTTCTGTTTGAAGTTTGAATGTGTGAAAAATGAGAATAATGGTCTGAGAAAAGTGAATATAAGAGCCCCACATATTCGGTGAGACTTTTGCTTGCCTTTCCTGTAGGGAAAGTAGAGAGTGGCCTATCCACCAAAATAAAAATATATTAATTTCAATGACTATTGTTTTGTCTCAAAGAAAAGATTAGAGGATATAGATATATAATGTAAAAGATAGTCCTATAGGTTGTCTTTCTATACAGATAAGCTATTTGATAAGACTCCATTTTTACCATGAAAGACAAGTAAAAAAGGCAAGTCCAATATACAAGGGTCTTACTAGGTGGGGATTTAGAAGGGTTATACACAGCTTTACTCCATAAGTGGATTGGCGGTTTTCCAGATTTGAAACATGATCTCTTAGTCACATGGCAGCAACATTTATCATTGCTCCAAGACTCATCATGAGAGACAAGTATGGAAGTAAAAAAATTTGGTGTTGGAGTCTCTTAATTTATGAAAGAAATAGATTAGTAGATACAATCATGTAGTGGACTTTGTTTGAATGGTAGGCCTTACCAAATGAAAAGCACGAAGCTACTTTTGGAAGAAAGAAAATTGCTTTTCACCATATTTTAAGATAGAATTTTAGACATAACATATTCTAGTCTTCACGTGAAAGTTTTTGCGGGTAAGAACACAAATAGTGTAGTTGGGTGTATATTTTTACGAGGAATTAAAGTAAACAGTAAGGCTGCTAAGTTCATTGGACTTATGCTAGCGCTGAGATGGTAGGTGGTGTAGCAAAGGAAGCTTCAGTGATTAAAAAAAGAAGCATCAATAAAGGAATTTTTTTGCCCCTTTTAAAGTGGCTGCATGTGACTATGGTGTTTATTAATGATTTCGTTCACTAGTCTTTATCCTCCTTTCCATACTTGCTACTCTGGTCTATCTTTCTTTAATCCTGTTTTGTTCGTGCTATACTTTCTTTTTCTCGTTCTTTTGCGATCAACTATTCAATCCTTGAATTTAAAACAAGACAAAATTTCGGTCAAGTTTTTCAATTACGCTGGTTGTTTTTGCTATTGATACTTGATAAAATGTATGCACTTGTAAATTCACATATGAACTTAACTTAATCGATATGAGCAATTTAACCTAAGTTTTGTCCTGTTAAAAATATATTATTTTCTCCCTACTTGTTACTCGCTAATTCTAGCCAATTCAAAAAGAGGGCAAGAGTAATTCATATGTACATGATTTAGGAATTAAAGAATATTGGGTCAAAGACCTTAAGGACTAAATTCCATATTTCTAAGATTCAGAACACAAAGGAGGCTTATAATTTTCAGAGTTTTTCTTCTGGAAGTGTTTATGAGAAAGTAATTTTACAGTCCAGGAGAGCATTACGAGCGCTCAAAGCATTGGTGAAGCTGCAAGCACTGGTGAGAGGCCACATAGTAAGAAAGCAAACTGCAGACATGCTCCGGCGCATGCAAACATTGGTCAGACTTCAGGCTCGGGCACGTGCGAACCGTGCGTGTGCGTACATGTCAGATCATCATCTTTATTCTAGCAAGTCTTCAATGTTTTATCACCCTGTAAGAAAAAAACTCATTTTACTTTATTTATGATAATCCAGATTCATATTTTTACTAAACCAAAGCAAAATGCAAAACTTATCCTTTTGATTTTGTGGACTTTTCTACTACTACCTTCACACTAATATTTAGGTGCACTTCACAAAAAGCTTATGAGCAATTTATCTGTAATTTTTAATTCTTTAATTGCAGGTTCCTGAAGATCATGAGCGTCCACTTCATGCCTATAGTACTAAATTTGATGGATCTTCCATCCTCAAGGTACCCATGGTTCTTCCCATAAACTGCATTTTGATATCTTTTGATGGTTTCAATGGAAATGTCTTCGCCCAATAATGAATAAATTAAGTGTCTGAACTGACTATTTCATGCCAAAATTAATAATCCTCTAAGTCATAGCTCAATTACATTGGGCACATGAGCTTAAAAAGATTATCCTTAACAGTTAACACCCTAGACTATTTCCAGAGGAGTGAAAACATTACTAATCTGTCAAAATTAAAGTCTAAAAATCGCATGACTATCACAAAATAAAATGTTCCCACCATTTCCTTCAACTTTACACATGCTTGATATACTACAACAACCACATAGTTTTGAGGCATCAATTGCACATTATATGTTTAATTGGACTCTGACAGTTTATAATATCACAGTTGTAATTTTGATTACATAGTTCAGGGAAGTTATATATAGTTTCTTCAAAGTTCTGCTTTGCTGCTTGTAGATGTGGCATTTTCTCTTTTTCGGAATTTATTTGATCCAATTTTTTTATAAACTTGCAGAGATGTAGCTCCAATGCAAATTTTAGGGAGATTAGCCCACAAAGAGCACAGTTTGGATCACATTTGTTGGATCGTTGGATGGAAGAAAGTGTTTGGAACCAACCAAGAGACAACGTTTCACTGAGAAATATGCGCGCTGATGATGAGAAGAGCGCCAAGATCCTTGAAGTGGACACATGGAAGCCACACTTCAGGTCTCACCGAAGCAGCAGCTCCTTCCACCATGCATCTCAATACTACTTAACCTCCGACTACGTCAACAGCGAGATTGCATATGACTCTCCATCCAAAAGCTCAGCGAAAGCTCTAAACCAAAGCCTCTCATCACTGAGCTCCTTGAGAATTCAGAAAGGAAAAGAAGCAGTAGTATCAGCTTCATCAAGAACAGCTGAGAATAGCCCACCAGCATTTTCAGCTTCATCATCTAGACATGGAAGTGGAGGAGGTAGAAGAGGTCCTTTCACACCCACAAGAAGTGAGTTTTCTTGGGGTTTCTTGGGGTATCCAAATTACATGGCCAACACTGAATCATCAAGGGCTAAGGTTAGATCTCAGAGTGCTCCCAAGCAAAGGTTGGAGTTTGACAGATATAGTTCAAGTGGGAGAAGTGTTCAAGGATTATGGGATTATTCAGATAGGGATGGAGATTTCAGAAACAGAGCCTATCCAGCTTCAATCCGTTTGAACTGAGTTGGGAGTACCAATTTAAGATGATCGCCCTCATGTGTTGTTATAATAACCAAGTAACCTCCAAGATTATATAGCCCAAAAAAAACAAGAGTTTTCCTTTTGCTCTGCCTTGGTTTTGTGTGTTTGGCACACTTGGATTTTGCTATGGAGATTTGGATTTCTGTTTTTTCAAGCGGTCTGTCTAACTCTTAGATTGGATCTTTTTGAACTAATTCTGGCTAAAGTGACCAACATGGGTTGGGTCTAGTGGAAAGGGTTAATTTCTTATAACGTAGCAAACCAAGTTTCAAATCCACATTTAGAGTTATGTTCACATTTAGTGCCCAACAATGTCTCGAATTGGTAACGTATGTGGTTACTTGGGGGAAAACATAACTTTGGCTAAAGTGAGAACCTTGAAATTTGGGTAAGAGTGGCTCTTGATGAAGTATTTTACACGATTATCAGAGATCCAATCTCTGTATCACTTTTTTTTATTGTAAATTATTTGACGTGGCGATCTAAAGTATTTGTCCATACATTGCTGATGTGAGAGATGTATTGTTTTGAAACTGTAAGTTGGAATGTGTTGGGTTTTAGAGTGTTGCTTAATTTTAGTTAGTTTTTTTCTATAGGAAGCGATCGTTCATAGCTTTGTGGATTCCTCTGTTTCCTCTGCGTTAAAGTAATGGAGTATTCTTGTTTCTTTGGTAGCGTATTTATATTTGATGGTCATTTAGTTCTTTTAAAGGATTAATAAGTTGATACAGATAATTATCCATGTTTTTAAAACAATGATCATTTTCTGTTTAGCATATCTCATTTAAACGGTTTATGCAAGATAATTTCTCTCTCTTTTGGAGCAAGTAAAAAACTTTTGCAATACACATGACATTGGAAATAATAAAAATTGTTGTCATTCATGTTTTTTCGACCACGAAATTATTATCATCATAATAGTTCATGATTATCATTCATGCTGGTTGACGTTTTTTTTAATAAAGAACAAAATGATGTTAGAATAATAAAAGAAAATATAATGGTCGGCTGTTAACGTGGGGATTGCGCTGCAATAAAAAAATCATCAAAACGTTTATTACCATACGTAAAAGCAAAACATTTCTTTGATTATTATAACATTTATTTCATATATAAACTATAATTTCGTCTCATTCATTACATTAAAAAAATTGTGATCGGATCATTTGGTGATATACTCTAACTTTTAATATATATATATATATTTTAAAAATTATCACAAAACAACTATACATAATGTCAAATCATAATTTTATTCACCAGTTAAATACTCCACCACATCATAACTTTATGTACATAGCATATAAATTATAGGGTAAAGTAGCATTCAACACCTTGATGTTATTTTCAAGTTGTGTTCATTATCTTAATCTTATTTGTGGCGCATACAACACCTTAATGTCATTTTTCCAGTGCTTCTAACACTTTGATCTTATTTATAGTGCCTTCTTTTTTTTGGTCAACTATTTATAGTGCGTTCAGTACCCTAAATCATAAATAAAATTATAATGCTAGATGTAATTGGAAAATAACATCAAAGAGTGAGATGCACCGTAAATAAGATTGGTGTTATATGCTATTGAGAAATAATAACAAGGTGTTGACCAAAAAGAGGAAAAAAAAAACAGAAATAATAACAAGGTGTTCTGTAATACTTTACCATAAATTATACACATAAACAGATTAATATATCGATGGAGCTTTTTCAATTTTTGAATACATAAAAAGTAAAAACTAATTGGAGCTATATTCATGACATGGATAGGCTAATTATGATGGACCCACCAATTTCCAACTCTCAAAGTAACTAGAGCTTGAAGGGTGTAACATCCCATTTCAAAACGGCGGAATATTTTTTTTTTTTTAAACATTTCCAAATATTTCAAGCAGAGTAATCAGAGTAGAGCATTGGAGCGAAAGAGTAACTGATTCATAACAAACATCAACCACAAGTGTAACATTGTAATGATTACATTAATCCTAGAGTTTGAAAGTGAATAAGCGAAGGCGGTAAAGATAGATAAGTCTCGGCCGCACGTCTATCTCATCGCTTGCCTCGATCTTCGATCCGTATTCCTCCAAATCCTAAAGCTATAGCGAGATTCAATTTACCGGATTGAATCTCGGTAATTAATCTCAAACCCAAACAATACAAAGTATACGGATAACGAGATATTCTAGACAATACAACAAGTATATCACTACATAAGCATACAGCAGATGCATGATCATTATGCCGACAAAACATAAGCATTACACAGTATGTAAAGCCCCACAATGTAAAACAACAATAACAGCTTGCACTATTCACCAGTGCTACGATACCACTCGTGTTCTCAGCGCTAGAAAAACATACGGCGTTATCATGACTATAACCCGTGTAAAACCTGTCGTATATCGGTCTACGAACGTATCTATCACATATATATGCATTTAAGCAGTACAAGATTAGTGTTACAGTACGCGTCCGTACCTTCGTTGACGACGTTAGGTACTTCTGGCGGAAAACATACTTTTTACGGAAAAACGTGAAATGTTCACCAGCGGCACGTCGGGCGGCGAACGGCAAAGCAAATCGAGTTTCGATGCCCTATCGAGTAATATCACTTTTATTAGTGATTTGCAATCATAACTCGGCATTTTAGGTAAAAATTACCATTTTGCCCTTCTACCCCTAATTTGGCGGAATTTTGCGAACTTCGTTACTTTGACCTTATTCCATTTCAAAATTATCCCCACTATGTTTTTACCTCGTCGGGCATTTTTCAATGCAAAGAGGCCTAAAAACAAGCATAGGAATATATTCTGAAATTTCCTAGATCAAAACAAAGTTCTACTATAACTACCGAAAGAACTACGGAAACTAAAAACTAAGGACGAAGAACTTACTCGGAGCTAAGGCAGAATTTTTCCGAGCTTCTCTCTCTAGAACCCTCTCTAGGATTCGAATTTGGTGTGAAGAATGAGAGCAAGAGGGCTTGCTATTTATAGGGAAAAATAGGGACAAGGTGGGAATTTCCACAAAAGTCTTTAGATCGGATTAAATTTGTTGGATCGCATTTTGAGGACAAAACACTCTTGGCCATCCATGGTCAAGATCGAAATCTAAGAGCCCTAAAGTCAATGGATGAGTTGTCATCCATGATGGCTCTTGCTTTATGGCCTCCGCCCGATAAAGCTACCCGATCGGTGTCCGTTTCGCGATTTCGCGAAACTCAAAAATCCGGACATGTAACTTTGAAGGTCTTTTCATCCTCTTTCATATTATCTATTTGGATCCTCTTTTTGATCATATCCGGTATTCTCGGTGCGTCGGAAGATATTCGACAAACGCGTCCGGTTATGGAAATCGCTTCCGATAGAACCAACTTCGGACAACAATTCATCGAATCGTAAAACGTCCAGTTGTTGCCTAACTTAATCCCGTGTTTAAAAAGACGCAATTGTTTCTATAGGTTCTCACTTTGCCTATCTCGACTCTACTCTATCTCGATCAACTTTTCCTCTTATTTGAAATTAGGGTTTTCGGTTGCGGAAACAACGCGCGGTAAATTCTTTCTTCGTGTAAAATTTCACTTGTTCTTAATTTGATCAGTCTGAAAAGACTTTTCCTCTCGGTTTACCCGTAGGATTTATTTCTAACTTTTTCCTCGGTTTGCCTATGTTCGACTCACCGCATTATATTATTATTTTATTCTAATTACCATTTTAATTATTTAAACAATTCTTTTTAATTAAAAATAACCATAATTTCGACCCCCTTTTTAAAAATTCAGATTTTTTTTTTCTATTTTTTTTCCATTTTTTAAAAATATAATATTTTTTTACCAAAAATTCCCGTTTTACCCCTGCCTTCGTTAGGGCTTAATCAGACCTAATTTCTTCGTTTAATGATCTTTTTAGGATTAGGTTTCTTCATATATTTATCTTTACCAATTTTACAGTATATTGTTATCTTACAAACTTTTATACTGACATTGTCATTTTATATCCTATGTAAAATATTAACAACGTTTACCCCATTAGGTTACTTTATGGTTACGAAATGCTTTTTAAACTTTTCTTCGGTTATTTCCTCCGAAATAATCTATTAAATTCTCATAATTAGAGACAATATTCCCATAATTTTCTCATAATCTTTCATGATCTTTCGTATTTATCATAATGTTTTTAGACGGTTTTTATCACCATGATATCATTTTTCGTAATTTCGTTCATCGATTTTTACGTAACTTTCTTGACAATTTACTCTATAATTATAACAATTTTCTATAACAGTTTTATCTCATGAATTTACTTCATTAAAATATTCATTAATTTTCCTTTATCCTAGAAATTCATTTGCTAAAATCCGGTATTACATTTCTCTCCCCTTAAACAAAATTTCGCCCTCAAAATTTAATCTACACTAACTAGACTATGGGCCATAAACTCTGGGTACTTCTCCTTCATGTCACTCTCGATTTCCCAAGTTGCCTCGTTTGATGACAAACCCTTCCAGACCACCTTCACTATCGGTATAGTTTTAGTCCTAAGCCGTTTCTCCTGGCGTTTGAGAATTTGCTCCGGCTCGACTACAAAGTTGTTATCATGCCGTACTTCAACATCATCGTACTCCATGACATGATCTCGCTCTGGTAGGTATTTCTTTAGCTGTGACACGTGAAAAACATCGTGGAGATTACTCAGGTTCGGGGGTAACGCTAGTTGATACGCAACCGGTCCTCGCTCGGCTAACACTTCAAATGGTCCAACGTAACGCGGACTAAGCTTCTTTCTCTTCGGTGTCCCGCCGACACCGCCATCGGAGATAATCTCGAAACACATGGTCTCCGACTTCAAACTTCAACGGTCTTCTCCTCTTATCTCGCATAGCTCTTTTGTCTCGTGTGCGCAAGGAGTCTCTTCTTGATCGAGCGATCCGCTCGGAGGTCTCTTTTAGCATATCCGGTCCAAGCAAGCGCTTTTGACGCATCCGTCAAAGATAAAGGCGATTGGCACTTTCGCCCATACAAAGCCTCGAACGGGGCCATTTGTATGCTTGAATGATAACTATTGTTATACGCGAATTCCGCTAGTGAGAGGTGTTCGTCCCAATTTCCTTTGTAATCCGGGGCACATGCTCGCAAAGCATATCCTCCAGCGTCGTATCGTCCTCTCGATTGACCGTCGGTTTGAGGGTGATAAGCCGAACCGAACTTCAGCTTGGTACCCATTCCTTCATGTAGTGCTTGCCAAAAGCGGGATTGGAATCGAGTATCCCGATCGAGATAATACTCTTAGGGACTCCGTGCGTCTCACAATCTCTTTGATGTAGATTGCGCCAATCGTTCGGAGAGTAGTGGATGCTAATAGGTATGAAATGTGCCGACTTGGTTAATCGGTCGACGATCACCCAAATGGTATCGTGATGCACGATCTTAGGTAGACCTACCACAAGATCCATGGTCACATTCTCCCATTTCCACTCCATAGTTCTAGTCTTTGCGAGAAGACCGGGGGTCGCCGGTGCTCAATCTTCACTTTCTGGCAAGTTAGACACCCAGCTACGTACCGAGTTACGTCTCTTTTCATTCCAGGCCACCAAACTTCGACCTTCAAGTTCTGGTACATCTTGACCATTCCCGGATGCGAGTATACTTACTCTTATGAGCCTCATCCGTATCTTCCGCTTCGGTTCATCAAGCGGCGGTATGTAAATGCGCCCCTTGTGTCCGACCAATCCACTCGATGAAAGGTCGTGGTCTTGGGTTTCACCTTGAGAGATCTTCTCCCGCATGGAGATTGCCCAATCATCTTGTCTCTGAGCTTCATCAACTTCATCTCTCAGGTCATACTCCCCTTGACTCACAAGAAGATTTGCAAGGTAGGCGTCACTTGATGCGTTGAAATTCATGCAGATTTGGTTTGAAAGATTCAGGTCTCTGAAATCTTCAAGTAATTTCTGCTCTTGTATCATCATGTATGACACTTGCACCTTCTTCCTGCTTAGAGCATTTGCAACAACGTTTGCTTTCCCTGGGTGATACTTGATCTCCAGGTTGTAGTCTTTCAGCAATTCCATCCAACGACGTTGCCTCATATTTAGTTCCCTTTGATCAAAGAGATACTTCAGGCTCTTGTGGTCGCAGTATAATTCTACGGTCGTACCGTACAAATAATGCCTCCATATCTTCAAAGCGAACACGATGGCAGCAAGCTCCAAATCGTGTGTAGGATAGTTCAACTCGTGCGGCTTCAGCTGACGAGAGGCATAAGCCACCACTCTGCCCAATTACATTAGGACACAACCCAATCCTTTCCCACTGGCATCACTGTAGACAACATATGTCTCATCAGGATCTGGGATTATCAATACTGGTGCTATAGTCAACCTCTCCCTCAGTCTCTGAAAGCTCTCCTCACAGTCATCTCCCCATATGAAGGGTTGATTCTTCCTCGTAAGCTTTGTCAATGGTAGGGCAAGACGCGAGAAATCCCGTATAAATCTGCGGTAATATCCCGCTAGACCTAGAAAACTACGTATCTCCGTCATGTTAGACCTGGCTATCACCCAAGAGGGGGGGTGAATTGGGTGTCCGATAAAACTTTAGATAACTTTGATTATCTTTTCGCAACTTGGTGAAATTAGTTTGTATGACAGTAATGATTTATAGAACAATAAACAGTCATTCAAACATATATGCTGAGAATATAGGAGATAAGGGAAGAGAATATGCAAACTATGATTTATCCTGGTTCGGCCCAATCCTTGACCTACGTCCAGTCCCCAAGCTCCGCTTGAGATTTCCAATTCACTATCCTCTTGTTTAACCGGGCACAAGAGAAGCCTATACAAACGCACAAGTTCACCAGGCACTTGTGAAGCCGAATCTCTCACCGAGATACTCCTTTCAATCGTTACACACTCGTACTCGAAGTTATCCTCTCACTAGGATACACTCCCCCTTACAAGTTGTAAATCGATAACCCAATCTCTAAGTCCCACGACTTGAGATTCTTACAATGATTTATCACTCAGAAATGTTCTCTCTAAAAGAGTAAATGAATAAACACCGAAGTACAAAATAATCTCACTCTCTAAGGTAAACTATATGATCATTGAGAACAGAGAGCGTGTGAGCTAAATGTTTGATTCGAAATTTGGCATTTCGACAAAGTGTAAGCTCTTGTCTCCAACCTCTTCTATCTTGAATGCTTCTCCTTTTATAGTTAGTTGCAATTTATGACCGTTGAACAATTCTTCCATCGTTGAAAGCGTAAATGACCGTTGGAAAATATTACCGTTGGAGCTTCTGACGTAATCATCTTCTTTTTGTAATCTGATGTTAATCCTTCACATAATCATCTGAAAACTCATTAACAAACTGATTAAAGATGATTAGAAATAGTAATGAGTAATGGTAAGGATTAATGAAATCACAAACAATGATTTTGAGATTTCGGACAACGGTGATTTTCTGAAAGCGGGGAGGTTGACTCGAGTTATTCCATGTGACTCGAGTTGCGTAACTCGAGTTACCCTTCGTAACTCGAGTTATGTTTGAGCGCCAACGTTCTGATTGCTTTCTGTCTGAAGACTCGAGTTATCTTGCCCAACTCGAGTTAAACCAGTTCATTCACTTATGCTTGTTAGCATTGTCATTGATCCTCAATCCGAGCTTTTGATCAACTGAAACTTCCTCACAAAGATTATTAATAACATTGAAGAGTATAGCAAGTAGTAATCAATTGATTAATTTCAGAATTCTCGGAGACGTTGTGAATAGTGCTCGCTACTTTGTTGATTCGAGTTAAAATCTCTTCTCAATATTCATTCTTCTCTATCTGCCTCTCTGATTGATGTTGACTCAAGTTTTCAGTCCTAACTTGTGTTATCCAAGCCTAGTTAACAGCTCATTCCAAACTCATTGTATGTTGAGCGTTTTTGAACCATCTTGAACTGATAGTAACTTTCGAAGGCCATATCTCCATGGTCTGAACTCCGTTTTAGTTGGTTCAAATCTTGATGGAAATCCCTTTGAGTCTACTTTCATATGCCACCAATTTCAGCTCAATCCGATTTTTATTTTGTGAGATACACTCAAAACACCAAAGGTTGGTCAGCAGTGTGGCGTGAAATTAGGATCAAACTTGTAGAATTAATATCATCCTCATCTGAACTCCTTTGGACTTGGATTATATATCAAAATGACGCATTGGGAGTCTAGTTTCATATGCCACTGGTTTCACCTCAATCCGATCTCTGGTTTGAGAGATATCATCGAAATACCAGACCTCGCTCAGCTGAAACGTGAAACGAGGTGAACGAGTTGCCGATATACACCTTAACTCGAGTTTTTAGTGATAACTCGAGTTACACAACTTGAGTTACTTAGTATAACTCGAGTTATATCAGTCCGAAACTCGAAACGCTGTAACAGAGTGGTTAACTCGAGTTGCAACCTCATGACTCGAGTTATATCAGTCCAGAAGCTCCCTTTTACGTATTTTAACTCCAAATTGACCCATTCCAACTCCCATTTGATCATGGAGACTTCTAGAATCAATATTGGAACTTGTATAATGATATTCTCATTTCTTTTATCAAGTTCTTCCATCTTGTATCTCCCATCTTGATCAATCTCCATAATTTAACTCTTTCTTTCTTCTTTGGACTTAACATTTCAATTTGAACTTAGCTTCTTAGTTTGAACTTAACATCCCAATTTGAAATTAACTTCTTGCTTCCTTGACATCCTCTGCAAGTTCTTTTTGCTGTGAACTCTTATCTTCTCCTTGATGAATCTCTATAACTCAACTCTTTCTTTCTTTTCTTCTCTTGATCATTCTTCATAATTTAACTTGGACTCTTTATTCTCTGCAACTTCAATATCTCCTTCTTGATTAATCTCTATAATTCATCTTGGATTAATCTACATTAAATACAACAGTTAGTCAATGTAGGAGATAACTTATGTTACTCAAACTTTTTGCTTTTAAGAATGACATCTATATAAGACATCATCAAAACTAATCATATCTAACATTCTCCCCCTTTTTGATGATGGCAAATACTATAAGAAAAATATGTATGAATATGAAAATATATTAGATGCAACATATTTGCTTTTAAGAATGACATCTATATAAGACATCATCTATATAAGACATCATCAAAACTAATCATATCTAACATTCTCCCCTTTTTTGATGATGGCAAATACTATAAGAAAAATATGTATGAATATGAAAATATATTAGATGCAACATATTGATGCAACATATTTTTCTTGTCATTCTCTCCCCTTATTTGTCATTAGCAAAAAGTTTGAAGTATAAAGAAGATATACTTAGAGAGACAAATATTAAACCATATAAGAATGAGTCAAGCAACTGTTTTTCTCTCCCCGATTAAAATTGTTTTCATTCTAAATATGAAGCAATTTGGAATGTTTTTATGAAAACAAATTTGAAAGAGTTTGAAGAGAGTTTCAGAACATCTTTCACAATTAAAGTATATAGATACCAAACATGTGCAAGGTTTCTACTTGAATATATAAAGGTAGAGTTTAGAAATGCTCATGTTGGTTTTGCAAATTGATGAATAATCGATGAAGTCTGTTTGCTAGCTTTCTTGTATGAGATCATCTGAAGTTTCATGAATATCCTTTGAAATTTGAAGATGAAAGTACTGGCTTCTTGATGGTTATCTCATCTGAGTGAATGTAGCAGTACTCAGCTTCCATTTCTTGCCTTTTTCTTCTTGTAGCGCATTAAGGATAGTCCCAACACATATCAATATCTCCTGCTACAAATTTAAACACTTTCTTTACAAAAGAGATTTGTTAGTTCATACCAAATGAAATTCCGTAGTGATATATACCTCTACCATGGCATTACTTGGTATCTCAACCGCTAATTTACGCACCGCCTCATGGCTTGTTCAACTAGCTATCAAAATATCCCCTTCTATATGATATTTTTAAATAAAGATAATGACAGGAAAAATATCAGATATTTTCAAATATGAAATTAACTCATCATCAAAACTAATGAGATAGTGAATGCATATGAGTATGCTTAAAAGGGTTTTCTTCAAACAAAGGAGATGAGCTTTTAAGATATCAAACACATGTGAATGTGAAGCTCCCCCTTAATGAATCCATGATTAAAACAAGTGTAGCTCCCTTTAATGATACCAAATAATGATGTGATACCAAGTGTTATGAGGTCTAGAATTCATCTAACTCCAATGGACATAACATGATATCTCAGAATTAAGAACTTTCAAGTACACATGGGTGGACTTGAAATTGGTATGAAGAGATCACTTATGTTTTTTATGATGATAAAAGAGTCTAAAGCATAAGAATCATTTTTTAAAAAGAAATTGAGTATGCTCAGGCTAAATTTCATAAAATGAAATGAATGAAATCAAGTTAGCCTAGCAAGATTATGATATATGCATATTATTTCAAAATACAATACATCACTCAAGAAATATTGTAATTATTTGAGTCATAATCACTTGTAATCCATAGATGCATCGCTGGCTAGCCAATTTCTGATGATGTGATCAATATTGAGGCTCTCCCAGATATTGATGAGCTTCGGGAGGATGATTCTTTACACTCACCAATTACTTTGAATGCATCTTAGAATCAGAAAATCCAAATGAGCTTTGAATAAGAATTCAAAATTAGTTTCTGCTCATAGCTTCTTATCAAGCTAATATGCTCCTTATCATCTTGCTAGTGATGGTATGTCACTCAGGTATTGTCACAGAATTTGCAGACATAGCCACTGAAATGGTCTATTCTGGTTTGCCTATGTTCTTTGTAACAGAACATATGGTCAACTCCTGCAACAATATATGTTCTTTGGTACCCAATGATTCTTGAGTCCACACAAGATTAGACATGATAACTCTTAAGCTCTTATATAATTTAACAATATGACATTGGAGCAAAGAGTAAAACAATCGAAGATCGAAACATAGTTTTACCCAATCAAATAAATTCAAGCCAATGAAAATAGGGTAACAACTAAATGATATCAATAATGTTAATTCTCAATGACAATTTGTAAATACACTTTATGCAGAAAAGATGTCATTGATAAACTGCATGTAAGTTTGATCAAAGAGCATAGAAAATCTTATCCATAAAGATAAACATTTATCAATTCACGGTTTATGAATGAGCTCAGATTTTTCAAGAATGATAATGAAATATGCAGAGTATTTCAAATCTTGAATGTTCTTTCAAAATATGAGAATGCATTATGAAATCAAAGTTTCATGAATGAAAGATTCATTTTTTAAATATGTTTGAAAACAATGTTCATTTTAAACATGGTGAAAGTCAACATGTTAAAGAATAGATCAGAATGCTTCAAGATAAAGAGAACATGTGAAACATTGAAGTCAACATGATGAGGAATTTTCTCAAAAGCAAAGGTCATGAAGATATAGCATTATCGAAACATGCTTAGCACAACATGAATATATGAGCACAATGACTTTGCTATGACCAAGAGATGATCTTGCCTGTTAGAGTTGAATTTAGAAATATATGAATGGTCAAGGCAAGAATATGAATATACAGCTATAGTTACTCAAAATATGGATGGAAACAAATGCTGATGTATTTGAGTAACGAAGTGGATACTAGGATTCATGGACGATGAAGCACAAACTCATTAGTCCAAATGACTAGAGTTCCATAATATTATCCCAGTAAGTTATTCCACTATAATGGTTAATGCACTAACATTTAATGCATTAATGAACATTCATAATGCTTGGAATAACTTGGCAATAAGGATTTATCCAACAAGCACAAGATTTTCACAAATTGAATTCTTTTCTTGAGTTAAGCTTGAAACTCATATAGATAATCAACTTGATTGAGAATAAAGAATGAGAAATTCAAGCATCATATTGAATATCAAAGATCAATATGTGAATGATAGGGAAAATTCTACCAAACAAATTTGAAGCTTGTCCAACAATTTCACTTTCAGTAACTTGAGTTATTCCCAAAAGAACTTGAGTTAGTTCTTCAAAGAAAAATTTTCAACGAGATAACTTGAGTTATGAACGATAACTCGGAGTTGGGTAACTCGAGTTACACCGACTAACTCGAGTTTCTTTGGAATTCAAATCATACGTAAAGTTTTCGCAAATACTATAACTTGAGTTATAAGAATAACTTGAGTTGTCCAACTCGAGTTATCCTGATTAACTCGAGTTTCTTTGAAATTGAAATCATACAGAAAGTTTTCGCAGAAAATATAACTTGAGTTATAGTAATAAGCTGGAGTTGTCCAACTCGAGTTACACTAACTAACTCGAGTTTCTTTGGAACTCAAATCTTTCAGAAAACTTTCACAAATAACATAACTTGAGTTATAAAAATAACTTGAGTTATGTAACTCGAGTTATACTCTATAACTCGAGTTTTTCTAATATTAAAAACAGACAGAAAGTCTTTGGCGATTTTATAACTCGAGTTTGTGCTTATAACTCGAGTTATATTAGATACCCAAATTCTGATATCGCGATGATCTTTTTGAAACTTAAAGTACACCTCATAACTTGAGTTCTTTAGTGACAACTCGAGTTATGATGTTTGTAAAACTGATTTTCTTGAAAACCATAACTTGAGTTATGATTAATAACTTAAGTTACTTCATTCTAAAAATCATTTGTATGCATTTTCATAAATCAGAGTGAATTGAAATCAAAAACAAACTTTAGAATTGTGCATTTCAAAAACATGAACTCAGAAGGTTATGCACAAATTCACTTATGGTCCATTTAGCAATCTGAAAACATTTTGAACCAACATAAATGATTGATTGCTAAAGGAATGCAATAATTGACAAGTATTCATTACCCAAACATGTAATCACAGTATGGGGTAAGAGTGGGATATCACCGTAATTCCTCTTGTCCTTATTGAAGCTTGCTTGGTTTAGATGGATTGAGGTAGATAAGTTCTCTTCTGACGTTCACCATCAACATCAAGTGTATCTTGTTTAGCTTTCTCAAGACTTGAATCTTTTCTCTATGTTGCATTCTTGAGAAGCTTTTTCTCATCCTACAAAACCATATAAATCTTTTTCTTTCTTGGTATCCAATCTTACTTGGATCCAATCATTGTTAGCTTGTAGGAATCAAAATAAAATTCACATGCTCCAAGAGTATAATTAGATCAGTTGAGCATAATAAATTAAACATGACTTTATGCATAAAAGAAATACTTTCTTTCCAAATCACCATGTATGCATAAAGAATTAAACTATTGAACATTGCAATCCCTTTATAAATTTATCAAGTGGATTTTTAAGGGATGTGAAAAATCGATTTCAAAATAGTTTGCAATGCTCATTCCTAAGGTTATAAAATATAAAACCTCAATGAATATTTCAGATGATAGCAAGGAGGTTTTACCATTGTATACCTTTACCTTAGGTACTTGGAGGATTAGCTTTGCTTACCCACTGATTCTTCATTTGTTTTCTTGTGGGTGCATACAAGGCTTTCTCAAGAGATATAGACTTCAATAGTCTTCTTTTTTATATTTGAGAGATTCTCCTCAAAATAGTTGAACGATACTCTATGGTAGTCCATTCTTGAGGTGGAATGTACTCCTATTTTCCATTGCTTTTCTTTGTGATTTGACTTTGTAATTCTAGCAATGGGTGTCCCGAGAGTTCTCCTTGACGGAAGTGAATCTTCTTTTAGGTTCATGAGAAAGTCCTGGACTCTTCTTCCCCTTTGTACCTTTATGTCCATTGATTTTCAAATTATCCTGCACACACAAGGCACTAGATAGACATTTTGGTACCCACTTACACTTGGGTCCTTGACTGTTAGTATTGAACCTTGCTTGTCCTTTTGGAACCCAAACAAATTTGTTTCTCATACTAGAATTTCTTCTAATATAACATGTATGAGAAATATGGCCAGATTTTCCACAATAATTGCAAATAATAGAATGATGCTTATTATAAACATTTTTGCAAGAATTGTACTGGTCGAATGGCTGCAATGTCAAATGACCCATATGTATATTCTTTCTTCCCATATGATTTTCCAGCATGATTGAAAACATTTTTGTTTTTCAAAATAGAATCAGTAATTGGTTGAAAAACAATTTTATGCAAATGTTCAAAATCATTTTTCTTAACTACACAAGAAGAGTTGAAACTTTTTACCATAACAAGATCTTGAGCTCCGGATAGTGATCTATCATAGTCATGCATGATGAACTCTTCTCGGGAATCATCTTTCTCTTGTTCTTCTGTGTTGACTGAATCGTGGAAGCATTTTCTAATCTCACCCTCTTCATTCTCCACTTTCAATTGTTCATCAATGGATATGCAGCTTATCGTTTCAGATGAACTGTCAACACTTTCAACTTCAACATATTTGTTAGAAGCATATATAGAATCAAGAGTATCCCAAATTTATTTAGCACTAGAGCAACATTTGATTTTCTCAAAATCATTTTCAGTTAAAGCACTGTATAAGATTTTCATTGCTCTAATGTTCAACGAAAAAATTTTCTTTTCCTTTTCTGTCCAATCCTTTCTTGGTTTGACATCAAAAACATTCCACATATAAAAATCAGTTGCTTTCACAAAACTAGTCATTCTAGCTTTCCAAAACAAAAAATCAATATCTTTTAAAAATGGTGGAACGGTATAATCAAAACCTTCAGAAAGCGAACAACACCCAAACTCAGCCATTAACAACTCTTGAGACTGTTAAGTCCTTTAAACAAGAGCCCCGCTCTGATACCAAATGTTAGACCTGGCTATCACCCAAGAGGGGGGGTGAATTGGGTGTCCGATAAAACTTTAGATAACTTTGATTATCTTTTCGCAACTTGGTGAAATTAGTTTGTATGACAGTAATGATTTATAGAACAATAAACAGTCATTCAAACATATATCTTTGAGAATATAGGAGATAAGGGAAAAGAATATGCAAACTATGATTTATCCTGGTTCGGCCCAATCCTTGACATCCTCTGCAAGTTCTTTTTGCTGTGAACTCTTATCTTCTCCTTGATGAATCTCTATAACTCAACTCTTTCTTTCTTTTCTTCTCTTGATCATTCTTCATAATTTAACTTGGACTCTTTATTCTCTCGCAACTTCAATATCTCCTTCTTGATTAATCTCTATAATTCATCTTGGATTAATCTACATTAAATACAACAGTTAGTCAATGTAGGAGATAACTTATGTTACTCAAACTTTTTGCTTTTAAGAATGACATCTATATAAGACATCATCAAAACTAATCATATCTAACATTCTCCCCCTTTTTGATGATGGCAAATACTATAAGAAAAATATGTATGAATATGAAAATATATTAGATGCAACATATTTGCTTTTAAGAATGACATCTATATAAGACATCATCTATATAAGACATCATCAAAACTAATCATATCTAACATTCTCCCCTTTTTTGATGATGGCAAATACTATAAGAAAAATATGTATGAATATGAAAATATATTAGATGCAACATATTGATGCAACATATTTGCTTTTAAGAATGACATCTATATAAGACATCATCAAAACTAATCATATCTAACACGTCACTGTCTCTGGCCTCTTCCAGTCCAGAACTGCTTCCACCTTGCCTGGGTCAACAGCAACTCCGCCGCTAGATATCACATGGCCCAGAAATCTCACTTCCGGCAGCCAAAATTCGCATTTGCTCAACTTTGCGTAGAGCTGCTTCTCTCTTAGTATGTTCAATACTAGGCGCAGATGTTCTTCATGTTTTTTCCTGCTTTTGGAATAGACGAGTATATCGTCAATGAACACCACCACAAACTGGTCTAGGTGTTGTCGGAAGATACGGTTCATGTAATCCATGAATACCGCAGGTGCATTTGTTAATCCGAAGGGCATCACAAGGAATTCGTAGTGCCCATATCTCGGTTCGAAATTTGTCTTGGAAATATCATCGTCTTTGACTTGTAAGCGATGATATCCCGAACGCAAATCAATCTTGGAAAAGACAGTGGAACCAGATAACGATCCAAAAGATCATCAATCCGGGAAGTGGATATTTGTTTTTGACAAGTCACTTTATTTAGTTCACGATAATCGATGCAGAGTTGAAAACTTCCATATTTCTTTTTCACGAACAGAACTGGAGCTCCCCAGGGTGATACACTGGGTCGAATGAATCCCTTCTTCAGAAGTTCTTCCAGCTGTTTCTTCAACCTTGCATTTCATTTGGAGCCATACGATACGGCGCCTTTGATATTGATCCTGTGCCAGGCATCAATTCGATATTGAACTCCACCTCTCGGATAGGAGGTATCTCAGTGATATCCTCCGGAAATACATCGGGAAAATCATTCACCACAGGGATATCCTGGAGTGAAAGTTCGGCTTCTGCTTTAACCGAAAAGAATACCATGAAGGCATGGCATCCCTGTTTCACGCATCGATCAACTTCTCGTAGCGGAGAGAAAGCTCGGCTCACATCAACCTTGTCTCGGGAAATGATATCTTCTTCTTGCCACAATCGATCATTGCACCGTTGGTCGTTAGCCAATTCGGACCGAAAATGACGTCGATGCCGTGAAGAGGTAATCGGATAAGGTCTACATTAGACTCACGCCCATTCACACTCACCACGCAGTTTAAACATGCATCTGAAGCTAAGGATTTCACGCCAAGTGGTGTAGATACTACTAAATCATAAGGTAATCTAGAGGCATGCATTCCTAATCGATTTCAACTTGTACCCAGGTATAGAATTTAAACACAAGATCCACTGATCCATTTTCTTAGTGCTTGGTTATGCAGGCCTCACTACCTGACTTAACCTTGTTCTAGACCTTTCTAATAATCTCTGTTCCTATAACGAAATTTCCAACTATACCGCTTTTCAACACAAATATGTCATCGTTACACAAAACCATTTATGTTGTCTCATCTTCAAATTTTCAAACATTGAAAATTTTACGTGGTCACAAGACATTTCACAATCTACACTATACCAAAAATAATAGTGCTATAACATTTTCAAATTTAATCGCGCCAACACAAATTTTTGAAAACATATTCACTGCCGAATTAGTTTCAAAAACTTTAACTATCGGCACATATCTTTGAGGGAATAATTCATTTTACAAAATTCTTTAACAATTGAGAGCTCACGCCACCACTTCAACCACTTGGTACAGCGAGCGACTTATCCCAAATCCCCAAATACGGCCTCTGCATCAGCAGTACCGTCAAACAATGTGGGAGAACCTCCGCCCCTCCCATAAGAGACCCAAAGTGTTCACACTTTGGCACACAAAGTAGCAACCCTCGGGTTACGCTAGACAAAACATACGCCCTCGGCGAAATGTTATGGATTGGGTATGTTTACTGCTGGTGCGATTTTCATTCAAACAACCAAAATCCTTAAAAAAAACTCTTTGTTAAAAAAGAACCTTCATCAAAGGCTAGCGATTTCAAACATTCTAAAACATCTAGCAAGACCCAGCAAACCGTGTACATCTACAACAGCTTCTGGCCTTCCAATTACGTACTGACTTTACCACAACATAGTTGAAAACACAGTTTCAAACTCTGGGTTCTAACAAAAAACCCCCTCTTATAAGACAATAGTATTTCAAAATAACCATCACCGTGGTCTTAAATTCTGTTGAAAACATTTCATTCGAAAACTCATTTTCAAAATTCACAAGTTTGAAAAATCAATTCCGAAAATTTCAAATATAGCAGGTGTATTGGCAAGTTAAAAATTCAATTTTTAAACCTATTCAGAAACCAGACAACTAACCTTAGAAGGTCATTACTAACTAACGCATTCGGACTATTCGCTCTGGAACTTTACTCTATCCGTCGCCCGCTCCTCTTGGTGATCGAGAATTCGCTCGGTTTGACCACAAAGATCTTGTCATGTCGTACTTTGATATATAGTATTTCCGTGGCACCCATATACCATGGTCAATACCAGATATCAAAATGTCTCCATGGCGCCCACACACCATGGTAACACAAGATACCTTAAATGTTTCCATGGCGCCCATACATCATGACAACACAAGATACCTCCTACTCAATGACACGATCGCGGTCCGGTTGTAGTAACCAAGAGATATGCATCGGAAACTAAAATTTTCGCGGCAAGTAAGATAGCTATTTATCAAACCATAGGGGAAAACGTTAGATTTAGGAAGACAATGATTAGTCTATCGCAGACTTTATCACACTAATACTACAAACGAACGGACACTCGTACTATTTCCCCTCGTTCAGGATTTTGTTGATTCGGTCTACTTAGAAACGGGTATGGAATTTCGTATCGGGAGTTCCTCTACATGAGTCAAATACTGCATGTATCTATCCTTGTTGGTCTCGGAGTTTCATCCGGCGTGGCATAGCTCCACATATAAGCTCTACGCTAGGACAGAATAGTCGTCCAGTACAAACTGACGATTATCAGAATTATCAGAAACTGATATCAAATATGAATATGGACGATGGATTTGCTGATTCTGGGTTAGAATGATGCACCGACAGAGGGTGGTACACCGGTTCAGAATGGTATACCAGTCCAGACTGGTACACCGACTCAGGGCTATATCAGTACTCATTTTCAAAACATGCTCTTTAAAAAGGCGTAGAGCCTAACTTCGTTACTCAACCAATTTGGCCAGGTAGGTGTCTATCATGGGAGCCTCACCGTGCTAGGGTGGCGATTGATTGGCTGATCCACATAGACTAGCCCTGCCTTCGGCACCAAAAGGTTTTTGGAATAACTTAGTCAGATCTATGCCAGGACAACTGCTCTGATACCATAAATGTAACATCCCATTTCAAAACGGCGGAATTTTTTTTTTTAAACATTTCCAAATATTTCAACTAGAGTAATCAGAGTAGAGCATTGGAGCGAAAGAGTAACTGATTCATAACAAACATCAACCACAGTGTAACATTGTAATGATTACATTAATCCTAGAGTTTGAAAGTGAATAACTGAAAGCGGTAAAGATAGATAAGTCTCGGCGCACGTCTCATCGTCGCTTGCCTCGATCTTCGATCCGTATTCCTCCGGATCCACGAAGCTATAGCGAGATTCAATTTACCGCATTGAATCTCGGGTAACGGTTAATCTCAAACCCAAACAATACAAAGTATACGGATAACGAGATATTCTAGACAATACAACAAGTATATCACTACATAAGCATACAGCGAGATGCATGATCATTATGCCGACAAAACATAAGCATTACGCAGTATGTAAAGCCCCACAATGTAAAACAACAATAACAACTTGCACTATTCACCGGTGCCACGATACCACTCGTGTTCTCGCGCTAGAAAAACATACGGCGTTATCATGACTATAACCCGTGTAAACTGTCGTATATCGGTCTACGAACGTATCTATCACATATATATGCATTTAAGCAAGTACAAGATTAGTGTTACAAAGACGCGTCCGTACCTTCGTTGACGACGTTAGGTACTTCGCGGAAAACATACTTTTTACGGAAAAACGTGAAATGTTCACGGCACGCACGTCGGCGGCGTAACGCAGCAAATCGAGTTTCGATGCCCTATCGAGTAATATCACTTTTATTAGTGATTTGCAATCATAATCGGCATTTTAGGTAAAAATTACCATTTTGCCCTTCTACCCCTAATTTGGCGGAATTTTGCGAACTTCGTTACTTTGACCTTATTCCATTTCAAAATTATCCCCACTATGTTTTTACCTCGTCGGGCATTTTTCAATGCAAAGATGCCTAAAAACAAGCATAGGAATATATTTACGAAATTTCCTAGATCAAAACAACGGTTCTACTATAACTACCGAAAGAACTACGGAAACTAAAAACTAAGGACGGAAGAACTTACTCGGAGCTAAGGCAGAATTTTTCCAGAGCTTCTCTCTCTAGAACCTCTCTAGGATTCGAATTTGGTGTGAAGAATGAGAGCAAGAGGGCTTGCTATTTATAGGGAAAAATAGGGACAAGGTGGGAATTTCCACAAAAGTCTTTAGATCGGATTCCGGCTGTTGGATCGCATTTTTGAGGACAAAACACTCTTGGCCATCCATGGTCAAGATCGAAATCTAAGAGCCCTAAAGTCAATGGATGAGTTGTCATCCATGATGGCTCTTGCTTTATGGCCTCCGCCCGATAAAGCTACCCGACGTGTCCGTTTCGCGCGATTTCGCAGAAACTCAAAAATCCGGACATGTAACTTTGAAGGTCTTTTCATCCTCTTTCATATTATCTATTTGGATCCTCTTTTTGATCATATCCAGGTATTCTCCGGTGCGTCGGAAGATATTCAGACAAACGCGTCCGGTTATGGAAATCGCTTCCGATAGAACCAACTCGGACAACAATTCACCGAATCGTAAAACGTCCGGTTGTTGCCTAACTTAATCCCGTGTTTAAAAAGACGCAATTGTTTCTATAGGTTCTCACTTTGCCTATCTCGACTCTACTCTATCGATCAACTTTTCCTCTTATTTGAAATTAGGGTTTTCGGTTGCGGAAACAACGCCCGGTAAATTCTTTCTTCGTGTAAAATTTCACTTGTTCTTAATTTGATCAGTCTGAAAAGACTTTTCCTCCGGTTTACCCGTAGGATTTATTTCTAACTTTTCCTCTGGCCTCGCCATTTATAAGTTCGACTCACCGCATTATATTATTATTTTATTCTAATTACCATTTTAATTATTTAAACAATTCTTTTTAATTAAAAATAACCATAATTTCGACCCCTTTTTAAAAATTCAGATTTTTTTTCTATTTTTTTTCCATTTTTTAAAAATATAATATTTTTTTACCAAAAATTCCCGTTTACCCTCGCCTTCGTTAGGGCTTAATCGACCTAATTTCTTCGTTTAATGATCTTTTTAGGATCAGGTTTCTTCATATATTTATCTTTACCAATTTTACAAGTATATTGTTATCTTACAAACTTTTTTCGACATTGTCATTTTATATCCTATGTAAAATATTAACAACGTTTACCCCATCGGTTACTTTATGGTTCCGAAATGCTTTTTAAACTTTTCTTGAGGTTATTTCCTCGAAATAATCTATTAAATTCTCATAATTAGAGACAATATTCCCATAATTTTCTCATAATCTTTCATGATCTTTCGTATTTATCATAATGTTTTTAGACGGTTTTTATCACCATGATATCATTTTCGAATTCGTTTCATCGATTTTTCTCGTAACTTTCTTGACAATTTACTCTATAATTATAACAATTTTCTATAACAGTTTTATCTCATGAATTTACTTCATTAAAATATTCATTAATTTTCCTTTATCTCGTAAATTCCAGATTTGCTAAAAATCCCGGGTATTACAAAGGGGACCAAATGCTTTGTGATGAAAAATTATTTGATGTACTAGTATACATTATGATTTGTTCTATTCTTTACTACAGAAAGTTCCCTTTTAAACATGCTTATGAAGTATGTGGGAATCTTGTAAACTTATATGAGGATGTTTATCAATCTCAAAGCAACGTTTTCAAATATATAATATCTTCAAAGAAACTATACAAGTTACTTTGCACATTTGGATTAGCGATGGGAGCCGTGACTTATTTTTTATATGAATTTTGTAGAAGTAAGATAGGAAAAAAGACGGGTTGTAAATGTGATTTGTGTTTAGATTAATTAAAATGACAAAAATGATTTTTTTTTTCCAAACTGAAACATATTTGGATTTAAATTTAAATTATTATTAAAAATAAAAAACTAAAGAGTTTAATTAAATATATTTAATAAATAAAATTATATATCAATTATAATTTTATTGCTTTCCTTTACCGGATGCTCACCAACGCTCTAAATTGTGACTTTTTCCATAAGTGGCTTTTAAGTGAGAAGTCCATTGTGTTTGAGGATGTTCCCAAACAAATTTTTCTTTTCTTTGCAACTGATCTTTTACTCACACATTGGACTTTTCATGCCTGTAAATACTATTCCCAAATAGGCAATTGGTTGAAAAGAAGAAACACTCCTTCCCCTGGTGCAATGCTATAGAAGCTACATTATTCATGACGACTTCTAATAATCAATAACTTTAAAATTTAAAAGAAGCTAGAGGCTCCTATCTAGTTCACATATATTGGTTGAAATATGATAATTCAATTATAATAATGGGTTTAATCACTGTGAATTTAACAACTACATTAACAGTTAATGACCGATATCAATTATCCACTGTAGGTTCACAAGAAGAAACTATATATGCTAGCCTTTTGGGTGGTCCAATCTGGAAGAGAGAGAACGTGAAACAGAAGGACAAGACCATTGGAAATAAATAAATATACAGAGGAAACATAAAAATCTGAATCTTCATACATTGTTTCCTCTTTTTCATGAAAGTACATATTGAGGAAACTGTTGCCTTGGATTCTCTCACGTAACATAATACAGTTGAACAAACCTTTATTATTATTATAGGAACTGCTTCTATTTTTTGTGGTGTTGGGAGAATCAGTTCCCATGTTTCCCTCTTTTTGCTGTTTCTTTTTTCCTTTGCTTTTGTTTTGTTTGTTGGTTCAACTGTCAATCCTGAATCATCCATTATCTTCTCTTTTTACATTTACTGCTTTTTGTAGAATACAAAGCTTTATGCTCTTCCATTATGCCTCAATCATTTTCTTTGTTCAAAGTCTTAAGTGGATGCTTTTTATCTTCAACTGGATACCCAATAGCTTTTCCTTCTTTGGTAAATTGTAAAAAGCCAACACTACCAAAAATAGTACTATTTAAGTTAAAGGAAGAAGGGGAAATAATTAGTACTGTTTTTTTACTCTTAGAGTACACACTACTATAAAAACGGGTTGAAGACTTGTTGAAATTGGGTTTTTAGATTGGGTTTAGGTCCGGTCTTATATCAACCGGTTTAGAAAGTATGTTTTTATTAAGACTGGACTTACAACCGATCCTAAAAGTTACTTTTTTTAGACCGGTTGTTTAAATAACCGGTATTAAAAAGATTCAATTTATAATAAAAAAATGCTCACAATTTAGACTAGGTAATTTCATATCCAGTCTAAAAAGTGAGCATTTTTTTAACAAAAATGCATTTTTTATTTTATTTTGTTTCATAGAAGCCTGTTGGATATTATTATATCTAAAAGCTAGATTATGTAATATAAATTATATACATGGCCCTAAAAACAAAAATGCAATCGACATACAAAATAATTATGACTGATAACCATGAATCTAAGCCTTATATTATTAGATAATTATTGAATCTGAATTCCGACATTTGTTTTTTCAAGGATATGTTACTTTTTCTTTTCTTGCATTTTCCCCACCTCTAAAGGAGTTAGATGATTTTTGAGTGTTGGATTTAGTGGGTGCAATTTTAGGCCCAGGATCTGCATGCTGTTGATGAATGATTCATATTGTGAGCATCCCTACGGTTAATGTAGTTACCCATAGACTGGTTGCTAGGTTATCATATTTATGCATTTTGATAATCACTTGAAAGGATTAATTGGAGGATAAAAAACATTGGATAGATGATCATCATTTGAAAGGATAAATTTGTTGGACTGAGGGGTAATCAAATTCAACGAATTTTTCCTTTCAAGCATTGATCACCCAACCTACATTTTTCATTATCTAATTTAAATGTCTTAATCATCAACTCGTCGTTAGTAACTCCACCTAGTCAGGTAGCTTTTTATTATTGGCCTTCACTTTGATTTCCATCTCACCCAAGAGCTCATCACACAACTAAATTCAACCATACAAAATAAAATTCTCAAGTTAGTATATCAACCATGTTAAATTCATCTTCACTAAATAAGATTCTCCACATTTTTCACCTAAAAATGAGGTAGGCCATAGCCATATTCTATTTGAAATATTAAAAGAACCAACACGTTTGAGATTAGCAAACTTTGCACTCAATCCAAGGGTGATTGCGTTCACTATAAGGATGACCCATAATACAAACTCCGTGTAACATTCTTTTGTAGCATTTAGAGTTAATTGTAGTTTAAGTTTTGTTGGTTAGAATAAATTAATAAAAAAAAAAAACCAGAAGAATCAAGTTTCAATAAATAAATAAATATTATTACTTCATAAAAAAATAGAAATGAAATACTTCCTGAAAATATTATTGGGAAGTAGAATATAACAAAAGAAATTGAAAAAAAAAAGATGTCTGAACAAAGCGCCGCTCAGGTACTCTTCTTCTCCAATTTTTCCCCCTACTTGTGTTGTGGCCCTATGTTTCCATTTCTCCATTGCTTTTCACTGTAGCATGTTTTTCCTCTGTCTTTTCAACTCTACGAAGCCACATGTATTTCATCTTTTCAACTCCACGAAACCACATGTATTTCATCTTTTTTACCTGATTTGAATGTACAAGGTAGGGACTATGGGTTTTTCAAATGGCATGACGAAGAAATGGGTGAGAGGGGAAAAAGAGGTGATAAACGAGCTTCTAGTACATGTGGATAAGCTTAATGACAAGAATCTGGGGCTGAGGATAACGAAAGAGGGAGGAGTTGGAGGAATTATTGAAGATAACATAGTCACCATTTATGATAACATGAGGAAGAACGAAAAGCGACTGAAGCTAGCTTGTTGTGCATTGTTCATGACGTGGTTTTTTTTAGTCTTATTTCGACGCTAATTGAAGGAGGATTTGGGGATGTAATCCAATGTTTAATGTAAGTGGTATGGTGGGGAAAAGCTTTTGTTTTGACAACTATGATGACAACAAGTGCTATGCAATTGGGGATGGAAGGTAATGTTTAATGTTTTATTGCGTTGGTTATTTTAGCTTGTTAGCTTTGTGTGGATTGTTAATGTAAGTACTATGGAGGGAAAAATTTGGCAGTTGCAATGTGTAAATAGTTTATGTGACTGTAAGGAATCGAGGAAATAGGTGGAATGTATTTATGTCATCCATCCCCATGTTGAAAAAGATTGGCAAAGGCGAAAATAGTGGATATGTTGAAGAAAATGAACAACACCTAATATGTTAAAGCAAATGACAAGAGTTATTTGGCAAAACAAAGCATTGCAATTTCAGACATAAGTGTACTAGCATAACCCAGAAAAAGGCCATATGATGTGACAACATGTACATCATAATTTGTCCAACAAAGAGTCAGTTGGCAAAACACAAATATAACCATGCCAATATGAAATGGCAACAATGCCAAAATAAAATGGCGCACATGATGATGTGTTTGGAACAAAAAAAAGTTAATCCTAAAGTAACAACTAGTGGACCATAATTTATCCAACAGTAATTTGTTACAGTATCAAGCAAAATATGCCAACTTCAAGTGGCAGTGAACAAAAGAAACCACAACAACGAAATTAGCCCCTTCCCCTTCCTCTTCTTGTAGTGGTGTTCTTCCTAGTTGCAGAAGGTTAATCATGTATTGCTTGTGCTGAAGAAGTTGCGAGCTTATTATAGCGTTTTGCCCGCTCCACATGAGCCCTAGCGGCTTGAATGGTAGATAAGAAGGAATAGAGATAGTTGATCTATCATGTTGGTACTGGACTGGCCGAGTTCCTACGCTATGTAAAGATGAATTAATGCTCCTTGTTTTCCTCATTGTGGCTTCATTCAGGATTGGGAATCTTGTTTCTAAGTCTTCATGTTGCTCCATGTACTCTTAAGTCGTGCCCTCATGTAGAACAATTTGATGGTTCATACCAGGTTACACAATTAGGAACAAACATATGTTAATGCTGGAATTGAATAACGAGAAACTTAAAGCATGTAGTAAGTGCTTACATTATACACAATACGCCTAGAGTCCTCATCAATTTGAACTCTCATGCCACTTTCAACCCGACTCTTACATAAAGCCCGTCTACCACGTGGCCTTGAGCTTGTTTGAGATTGTTGGGTACTAATATTAGAATCACTAGTCTGACTAATGGTTTCATCTTTATGGAACAATAAGCAATACACAGCAATAAGTAATAAGCAATCAAACATTGGAAAAAGGTAGTAATACACATGAACCCATAAAGCAATACACAATAACCCATAGAGCATCTGTTGCTGTTCTTGGATTAATGAAAATTCAACACTCTGTTGGACAAGAAATTCCATGTTAAGTGGTTATAGAAGATTATGTTTTAACTAACCATAATCGTTAAAACAAAACCCAGACAGGTAGGCCTAAAGCAATACTTTGGTAAATCCAAACACCACAAACAAAGTATGATTACCCGGGAGGAGATGGAACAAACGGTGGCCAGAATAAATGAGGAAGCAGCGGCTCAAGAAGCTTCATTGACTGCAATTTTTCAATCCCGGATAAGCAAGATGGAGGAGGAAATGAATGAATTGAAGCTGCTTTTGAGCTCTCGTCCAGAGACCAGTGTTCCCTTCACACATTCACCTGCACCTATGCAGCAGAGCACTAGAGGGAGCTGCATTGTTGGACAGTCAGAGCAACCTTGTGACCTTTATGTGGAGGATCCTGATCATCATGATAGACGATTAGTTGCAAAAGGGACTGTCCACAACTTGGGATCAACTGTACACCACCAACAAATGGCTGATGATGAAGTCAGAGTGTCAGTTGAAAATGTTTCCAACTGAACCCACTCACACAAGCCATGTTGTGGGCATTTCTTGAGAAGGTCTTTAAATCTGTCCCAAGCTTCATATGTTGATTCACCCAGCTTTTGTTGGAAACTGATGATATCTCCTTGAGTTGAGCGTTCTTTGTTGGTGGGAAGAATTTGAGCAAGAACTTACTCCTTAGATCATTCCAGGAGGTGATTGAATTGGCAGGTAGGTTATTGAGCCATGTCCGAGCTTTATCCCGAAGAAAAAATGGGAATAATTTAATTCGAAAAGCGTCGGTCGTGACTCCCAGAATGGCGAATGAATCACATACCTCCATAAAAGACTTGAGATGCAGATGAGGGTCTTCAGAAGGGGGTCCTCTAAATTGCCCGGCTGCATTCAGCATCTGGATCATGACACTGTTAATCTCAAAGTGCCCTGCATTGAAGGTCGAGGATGTGATAGCCGAATTTACCTTAGTTAAATCAGGGATCCCAAAGTCCATAATAGCCTTGTTCAGGTCCGGATTTGGTGGTGGTGGACCCTGATCATCTCTGTTTATTGCTTGCTGCTCCCTTCGTTCCTGGTTATGATTAACCGGCATATCCGCCATGGCTGCGGAGTCGAACCGTCGACTTCTTCGCTTCTGCTTCTTGCACCTTTGCTTGTAGGTGCATTCAATCTTAGGATCATAAGGCTCAAGGTTAACCGAAGGCAAGTTACGCATGCACTACAGAATGTACCTGGAAATCAAGAACAGAGAAGGGGTGAGCTTTATTGTACAAAACACAACTAATCAGCGTTTTAAACACGTAATCACTAAAGGTGTCTGCAGTCCCCGGCAACGGCGCCAAAAACTTGTTGGTCGATTTCCTTATTGGCAAGTGAACCAGTCGAACAAGTAATAAAGAGTAAGTAAAGTATCGTCCTACAGAGACTAAGATACCGATGAATGACGCAGATTCACGCAAACAGTTGTGTAAAGAAGGTAAAATAAATATGATTGAGTAAGATTTTTTTTTTGTTTATAATTAATAAGACAGAAAATAACAAGGATCATAGTCATAAGAAGATATCAGTAAAAGATAGGCTAAGCATCAGATTTCATCCCAAGTGCATTAATCCCTCAGTTGCCTTAACGCATTGCTATAGCAATTATGCTGCACAGCTTCCGCAATGCTACAGCGTAGCCGCCTTTCACAACGTTATCCAGTTAACCCACCACTAAGCTATACAGAAGCTTCCGCATCCTATACGTACACTCTAAACTATACTTCTCCCATATGCCTATAGCGATTTTCTAGTTAAGATTATCTTTTCAAATCAAGGTGTTAAGGTTATAAGCGGTAGACCCATGCCTGAAGCCTACAATGATAGGTCAAGCCTTGCACCAACAAATACTGTCTATCAGATATCTAACCCTGACTCCCTTCCAGTAAGCTGAGGCCACTGATCTAGCCCTTAGCTTTCGCTAACCGACAGAAATTAAGAATACTGATAAACAAAATAAATTTATAAAATTAAGTACTAGCAAACTGGATTCATCATACACTCAAGAATTCATCCTCGCTTAGCCACATGAGGTTTAGTTCATGACTGATGAGGAAATCACTAAATAGATCACAATCGGGATGAAATGTCCAGGCCGGCTAGAGCCAGATGTAAATGTACATCTTCTAGCAACCCCGGTACTTGTAGAGCTGTATCTTTGAAGCGATCCAGATACTTCTGTAGCGTTTCCCCACGTAATTTTTTCACCTTGCCGAGAGTGAACTCAGATTTTGGTTGTTTTCTTCTTGTCTCAAAATTCAGCAAGAACTTCTGCTCCAGGCTATCCATATCCTAGATCGAATTTGGTAGCAGCGAGTGAAACCATGTATGTACAGCTCCTCTCAATGTCCTCGCAAACAGTCGGGGTATGATATGCCCTTCAAATCCTTTCACCATTATCTCCATGGCGAAATTGTTGAGATGGACTTGTGGGTCTTGGCTCCCATCATATTTTGGCAGAAAGGACTTCGGTTTCCCTCTCTGCCATACCTTCTTGTATATATCCTGGGCATGCTCCGTGACGGAGGTATCGTATCTTCCTTGCCAGGATCTCGGCTTTCAACAGGTTGCTTACCCTTTGCACGTGCTGGGTCCGAAATCCGATCTTGGCTTTGCCTGACCATGTTTCATTCGGCATCATCGACTTATGGGTCCCTGACTTCAATTTGAGCAGCAGTCGTGATACTAACCTAGCTCGCATCTCGGTCGATGTTTTGGGTAGGGTTCTCAAGCAGCCTCAGGCGTTCTTCTAGTAATTGTATTCTCCGAGTTTCTTCTCTGAGAATCTGAACTCGATCTTGACATATCAAGTTATCTTCCACATGGTTTGTACGTGGTCCTTCAGCATCTACGTGAGCAGACACTACAGCATTAGCCCGACTTGGGCCGGCAGCATCCCGATTCATATTATGAATGAAGATATTAGCCCGGTTAGGGCCAGCAATATCTCAGCTTGTGTTCCAAACTGGGTTTTCCAACCGTCCGAAACGTTCGTCCAGTAATTGTTGCATTCTTCGTCCTTCTTCTTGCCGCCAGATGGCATTACGACGATCCATATCCTCTTGTATAAGTCAGATATCTTCTTGCCTTTGGAGTCGATTACGAGTCTCCATCTCCTCCATCCGCCTGAACAATGATCCCAAAGTATTTTGCAACAGGCGAATGTCCGAGTTCTCAATTTGGAACTGCAGAGGAGGGTCTTGTTGCTGAACTGGTGGTTGGACTTGCTAAATAACCTGATTATGAGGGGCTGGAGAGGTTGCGGTATCAGCTATCTCTGCCTCAATCTCCACTGTAACGTGATTATGATCTGGAGCAACCGAGTCCTCATACTGAATCATTCGTTCTTGACGCTGCTGCGGTTGTCCCTTCGGTAACTGGTCCTGCCGAGGTATCTGGCTGCGCTTCTGGTATTTGCAATCATTTTCAGTGGTTTGGGAATTGACACCAAAGAGAAGATGATTACTCAGTGATATCTATAAGGAAGATATCAATGAGTGTTCAAAGATCACTGTGCACGAGTATATAGCCGGTAGCCAAAATGGGGTGGGGTATGTGCACAGTGAGACTGAATAGTAAAATAAATGAATAGAGAATGTGTACCTGTTAGGTTAACCTCCTATTTATAGGGATTACCTCTAGGGTTTCAATCCTTGGGCTTTGTGCGCCTCCAGGCCCGTGTCTCTACTCCACTACCTGTACGTGTTTCTGCTCTACTACATGTACTATACGTGATTATAGCTTTGGTTACAAGGTAATTAGCATTTTGCTTGATTATGGAGGGATTCTATCATAAAGTGTCCCTGTTGGGCCGCATAACAACTGGGCCCAATATGCGAGTCCACAACACATAGGAAGACACAAAACATTGTTCTGCAAAGACATTATGGAGAAGATTGACAAGAAGCTTGAGGGTTAGTGAAAGGCCACTCTATTATATCTTCTCTTCTCTTGTATTCATCAACTTCCTCTTATACTATATTGCCATGACATGAATGTTGTTAGATTCACATAATATGCACATTTTGAAAACTGAATTGTTCAATAAGGCCCTTTTCAGCTTAGAATATTTGGAGATTAATGCTAATATAATTGATTGTTGATCCAATTGCTCAAAACCTAAGGATTGTTCTAGCATTGTAAATATTGCTAGAAAAATTGTAGCGAATGGCCGCCTTAATTCCTACTTTTTTTAAGCCATGACATTAACTCCTACTTCATTCAATAGAGTTGGATACCTTATTATACAGGTTACATAACACTATGGTGCTTATTACTCCCTCTGATCCTAATTATAGGAGCTATTTACCAGAATTTGGAGGAAAGTTATATTAGTTAATTATATGTATTTTCCTAAAATACCCTTACCTAAAATTAGTTAAATTAGAGATAATCCTAGCATGTTTAATGCTTAATTTTTGGATAAGGTGGAGTAATTACTTCTATGGATTCATTCCTGGGTAGATTCTTTTGCTTTGTGTATCGTCAAAAAAATCCACAAATGAGTACTGTCAATATGACAGTCAAATATTCACCCTATTCACCTCTTCTTTGTAATATACAAGCTTTAAAAACTGACTCCATTCACCTCCTATAATCCTGGAGTAATTATATGTAAAACGACTTAGTCAGTTTTTAAATAAAATATTTTTAAAGGAATATTAAAATTATTTTATTTTTAAAAAAGAAGAAGTAGAATATCTCACTTGAAAGAATATAAATGTGTTGTTAAATTAATTATTGTGGAAGAAATATTAGTAGGGGTAATGTGGAAAAAATATGACAAAAATTGTTCAAAATTATTTTATAAAAAAAGTATAATTTAGGTGTATATGACATTAATGAGTTGCAAACATTATTTACTTTATAAAATATATAGATATTATTAAATTATTATTGTCTTTAATTATTATTGAGAAAGTATAGATAGGGGTATTATAGGAAAAATTTGACAAAAGCTAAAACTTGCTCTTATAATTAGAACCAAAACCAACTCTAAAATTTGTTTCTATAATTAGGATCGAAGGGAGTATTAGTTTACTTATAGATGAAAATTTTGGTCCTAAACATAAGTCCACTTGGAAGTTATTAATAATTGTTTTTCAATTTAACTCCTATTTAATTCTAGTTTGAAATAGAGAGAGGAGACAAATGCAAAAATGATTTGTAAATGTATAGAGAGAGAAGGGAAATTTCAACAAGGATAAACTTAGAAAATTTTATCAATTTTGAGACACTTTTTATAACAAAATCATCATTTCTTGAGATGTGAGAATTAGTCAAAACTAACTATAAGGATTAGAGTGATAACTTGCGCAAATGATATATTGACCGTAAACTCTTAGAAATTGATAAATTCCAGCTCATTTTATTCTTTTTTACCTATTGGATTCAAAATGTACATAGAAAAAAGTTTATAGAAGAAAATGTACATATCAAAGTATCAAACAAAAGTCAAAGAAATTCTTGTTCTATCTGGCAGTTTGTTATTCAACTAGGAATTTATAGATCCTCTTTCTTTTGTAGGAGGATGGAGATAAATTTTAAAGCCCTCTAAAAACCAAGCAACAAACAGAGCAAAGCAAGTGAAATATCATAAAGTTAGAAGAAGGAACATGTACAACTTGCCTCAGCAAGTAGAAGAAAAACAAGAAAATGAGCCCTCTATGTCATTTGCCTCAACCAATGGCAAACTTGCCAAGGCATGAAGAACTTTTAAGAAGAATTCTACTCTCTGTTCACTGGCCTTAACAAGTGGCAAACTTTCTGAGGCAAGTAAAGAATCTGAAGAAAAGCTGGCCGAGGCGAGTTGTGGAAAAGTACAATTGAACGTTTTTATTTCTGACACAAGTAAAGGTTATTTAACTTGGGGAAACACGCCCAAAACAACCATTCTACACTCAAGGGAGCTAAGTACACATGTACACGCCTTGGAGAGGAGCTTTTGGAGAGTTTTGGAGCTCAGATGGTGGTTTAAAGAGAGATTTTGTGACTTCCACCTTGGTTTCATTATTTTTCTTTCACGTTTTCTATTATGTTTTTAGTTGTTATACTTAGTTTTTCTATATATTTGGACTTGAGTAGCTAAGCATTTCTCTTCTATGATTATTTTAAACTTCTATATGGATTAAGACTTTGTTATCTCTCTTTTCCAGCATTTAATGAAGTATTATGCATTGATTTTATTCTATACTTCATGTTTCTTAGTGTTTGGCCACTACTTGGATTGATTTGTTGAATGAAATGATGTTTGAAAGAGATTTTCTTGTTTAAAGAATTTGGATAGTTATATTAGTCTTGAAATTTATGCTTGAATGGATAGTTTGTTAATCAAAAGAGATATATCTATTAACCTAATATTGTTATTATAAGATTGGGTCTTAATAACTATTTTCACTAGTTTGTTGCAAAAATTTGAATAGGTTCTTTAAAAATAGGGTAAATGAGCAAAAATACACACGTGTTTTATCCTGAGAACGCTCAACACCATTTTTTTTTTTGGAGCAAAAATACACAGGCGGTTACCATTTTGGAGCAAAAGTTACACCCCATCGTTAATTCAACCAACGTCCATTAAAGAATTCAACGTGCTGTGGTTCAAAACCCTCCCCTTCCTACCAGGCAATAATTAATCCCAGGCCTAGCATATATTGCAAATCCGCCATCAAGTAAACCAGCAGGCATCTTCAATCCCTCGTTTTGATGTTGGAAATACTAATGAATATGTCATTCACCAAGCAACCAATTGATACAAAAGCAAAGATATTGCACTGAAAGGACAATTAAAACAGGGGAAACATGGATTTAATGTTCCAGGTATTAAAAGACATCGCATCATGATACGATTATGAAGAGTTAACTAATTAGAATGATCCCATGTGCTCAGTAGAACATAACCAAGTTCAGACATCTCATCTGGCAATAAATATCAAAATCTCAGACCAACTGCATCCAAGAATTTCAAATAAAGGCGTAGACACATAACTCTGAAGCATGAAGGGAAAACAGAGCGAAAAAAATCTAGGGCATGTTGACTGTGGCACCTATATGAGACCCACAATGAAGCCACGAGTTGCTGACATCTTCGTAGGTGTGTAAAACCAAGTGATGAACCAAAAATAGATCACAAATCATAACGCAATAATGACTATATAACAGAGCAAACACACGATTGACCGTGAGATGTGAGCAGACAGATTGATAGTGGATGTGTACTTAGGTCCTAATGTCCAAAGATGACCTTTTAGCTTGAAACATGTTCACTGGTGTGCGAAAAATCGAGCATAAAAAAACTGGAGGTTAAGTGCTTGAACCTGCAAAATACTGGTAACACTAAAAAGTGAAACCAATTTTAAGTTAGACTGGTGAGCTGATTAAACCAACATAGCAGTACAGAAAAAGTGAAACCAATTTGGAATCCCGGTCCTAACTTGATCATAAATGAAAGAACAATTGGGCTCACCTGCAAAGGTTGCTGGATCTTCTGAAAGGTATCACTGTGATTGGCCGCGAGCTCTTTGTCGGAGGACATGGCGGAAGGATAAGATGGGAAATTCCAGGTCGTGGCGAAGGCGGAGGAAGAGATTCTCCTTCGAAAACGCGCCTAGTGCTCTCGTCTAGAATTCTCCTCCAAGACAAGAGCCGATTTATTTTTATTTTTATTTTTAAAAAAAAAAATCCATGGAATCCTGACATTGTGTTATATAACGTTGGGAGCAGAGACATGATGGAAGTTGGTTGAATTAACTGGTGTGTGACTTTTGCTCCAAAATGGTAACTACTTGTATATTTTTGCTCTCAAAAAAAGCATATGGTGCTGGGCGCTCTCAAAGGTAAAGTACATGTATATTTTTGCTCATTTACCCTTAAAAATATATGTTGGTTTTAACTTGAGAAAGGTTTTTCAATACTTTTGAATATTAGAAAAACACTTGATTTTTTTTATTATTATTATTAAAGCTCAGTGAGAGGGAAATAATTAGTCTTATAAATTATAGAGGGAGAAATGATCTTAGAGCCAAGTCAGAAACAACTTTTGTTTTGTTTATTCCAATTTAGTTTGTTTTCAACCAAAAATATTTTTACAGATTGAAATACTCAAAATAACTTTGCTCAACTTAATTAAGAGCGTAATAACATTAATTAGCCTACTTTTGCTTTAATTCTCATAAGAACGACAACTTTTTCTACTACATATAACATTTATACTTGCGATAGAAAAATAACGCATATTGACTGGTTGAAGGAGTTATATTCTATTATTTTAATTAATATTAGTAGAAAAATCATTAATCTAGTGGGCCTAGTCCTATCTAACATATCTTGTTGGTCTTAAGACCAAGTCAAGCAATGGGTCAAGGTCAAATCCAGTCCCACCCTCCATGTGGTATATATATTATTTTAAATGTTTCAATTTTATTTAAAATGTTAAATTTATTTCTTCTCTTAAAATCATGTAAAAATAACATAAAATTATTGAGTATTAAATATGTTTTTTTTATTCTAATATTATTTTAGAAAACATATTTTGGATGAAGATAATTATATTTTTGCACATTTTGCACATTCTTTGAGGCGAAATTGAATTACGTCTTGGATCACAGTTGTCCTGTTTTAGGCCCAATAAGTTGTGGCCTTTTGGGACCTTAGTGGGCTAAGGATGCCCTATACACAGAAGTTTAACCCATTTACTTCACTCACTAAATTGCTAAAAACAACTTACAACAACCCCTTGTCTTGGGCTCATAAAGGGGTCGAACACTCTCACCAAAGGAAGTGTGTTTGATCTTGGAGTTGGTCAAAGACAGGGGAGACATCCTACTCCAGGTGCTGCGTTAAGCCCGAGGGTAATAGATGGCTCGCCATTTCGCCTAACGGTAGATATCCACCAGGAGGAAGGGAGATTTTTCATTTGCTTAGATCGTGGTGAACCCGACCCCTTTCCTAAAATTGTTTTATCAAAAAAAAAAAAAACTTACAACACATTTAATATTTTATTATGATTTTGATATAATTATAGGTATTTTTTATGGCCCTAGTTGTATTAAAGATGTTCAAATATTGTCTCTCCGAGGTCTTATTCAAATCAGACGTCATATTGATTTCAAACCCCATCTAATCTGATTTGTGCACATCCCTACTCTAATCCTTTTTATCTCGTATGCTTACTTTTGAAAGAAGATCGGATGACCCCATATTTCTCTTCTTGGCCACAAATTCAAGGGGTAAAAAGATATGTAATTTTTATTTGTTTATTAGTAGTAATAATACACTATTTATTATTATTATCTTAAAAATAAATCTCCCTTTGAATAATTAATGTGGGGTATGCATACAGATGGAGTTATTTAAGCGGGGGAGTTAAGGGTACGAACCCAACAATTACCAACATGAATAAATATGGGTGAGGGCCTTTCTCTTCTTTTTCTAATTGTCGTCTTGTTGTCAAATTCTCAGAATTTACAAAATCGAGTCAATTTTTATTTAAGCTTATATTAGCCGTGAGCTCGATTAAACTCACGAATTTACATATTGAATTTACTATTTTTACATTTTTACCTTCCAAAATTATATTAACTCCCTATTAAACTCTATGTTATTTTTTTCGTTTTGGTCATTTTTAATGATTTTATATATAAACTTCATATAAATTTCTTTATTGGATATGATAAATTATAAATGTTGATAGATTTAATTTCAGTTGCTCAGATTTAAAATATATTAGTGTCATTCTAATATTTTTATTATTTTATTATATACTTTTAACACCTACTACCTCCGGTCCTAATTATAAGACATAGTTGACTTTGTTTAGAGAGATTAAGGAAGCTAAATAAGTTATTTAATCATTTTATATGTTGTGTATCTTTAGATTATATATTAATTTATTAGTCAAACTAATTACTTTGAAGAAAAAAAATAAAAATAAAAATACTGTAAAATAATTTAATGGGAAAATTCTAAATAAATACCTTCTGAATTTGTAAAACCCCCAGAAGTCTATTGAATTTGTAAAAAGATCGAGAAGTCTCAAAGGACTACGAGGGATATGCAAATTCGGGTCAAATTACCCTTTTGCCCTTACTTTTAAATAAATAAATAACCCTCCACCCCCACCACCGACGGCCAGCGGTGGTGGGTGGCCGCCGGCGGCGGTGGTAGTGGGGTGGTGGGTTTTTATTTATTTAAAAGTAAGAGCAAAAAGGTAATTTATCCCAAATTTGCATATCTCTCATAGGTCCTTGGTACCTCTCAGTCTTTTTACAAATTCAACAGACTTCTGGAAGTTTTACAAATTCAGAAGGTATTTATTTGGAATTTTCCCATATTTAATTAGCTTCCTTAATTTCTCCAAAAAGTCAACTATGTCTTATAATTGTGAGGAGGAGTATTTATCAATAAAAGTAAACTCTTATGAGTTTACGATTCAAATTCATGATATAAATTTACTTTATTGTCAAGAATTTATTTAAACTTGTGAGTTTTGCAACGTTAATCTGTCTTAACAGTAGAAGTTGAAGTATAAAGTACTGCAAATCTGCAATGTAATCTCAACAATTTTAAAATTCATTAAAAATTGTAAATAATTCAAATTTAAAAAATATAAACCATTAAAACATTAAAAGGGAATGGGAGATTTTGCTCCCTTTCAATATAACCCCTGCACTCTAAACATAATATACTCCTAGTCCTCCATATAAGAATTAGGTCTTATATTTAAGACGAGAGGAGTATTACCTCAAGTATTTAATATAACCTCTACACATACTATATTGGATTATACTCCATCCGATCCTAATTATAAGACCTAGTTGACTTTTTTGGAGAGATTAAGGAAACTAATTAAATTACTTTAGAGTATTTTTTTTTCTTCAAACTAATTAGTTTGACGAATAAATATAATCTAAGGATACACAACATATGAAATGATTAAATATCTTATTTAGCTTCCTTAATTTATCCAAAAAAAAAAGTTAACTAGGTCTTATAATTAAGACCGGAGGTAGTAATTTACTATTTAATGATACCTTTTCCCCAATCGAACACCCATCATTCATGACTTGCCCGTCTATATGGAATTCAATTTCAAATGCGCAAATTATACATGTATTTGACTAATATTTTACATAGTATAATTTCACTCTTTATTTTATACAAGAATATATTTTCACTCTGTTCTGCTGATGATAGCCTTTTATGGATCCAATAGTGTATGAAAGAAAAATAAAATAATCTCATGAAAATCAGACCAGGCTGGTCACTTCGATTTGCAATTAAACTAATAGGATAAACATTGATTTTATCACGATCACGTAAAAAATCAAGCTCTTTGAAAGTCAAGATTAATGACTAATAAAATCATTTGTTTTCATTTTTTATACAACATAGGCACCCATCAAAATATGTTAATTTAATGATATTATTATCTTACAAATTCAATGGTATTTATAATATTTAATTTTTTTTTTTATAACCAGTTGAATATCAAGATACAATTTGCGTTATTCAAAACAACGTGACGTTTGGTGAAGGAATAAAATGAAACGTCTCACGTGTCTCCTTCAACCTCTAGCCGGGTTTTGACTGACCCGAGTGGTTCGTGGGTCGGGTCCACGCTTTCCTCCTTATACGGCGTTTCTGACGTCGATTTTACACGTTCTTGGTGTCCATTTCTTCGTTTTTTTGAGATCTTCACAATGATACGACTTTGGGATTTAATAAAATCATTTTCTCATGAACCAATTCAAAAAAAAAAACAAAAACAAAAACAAAGATAGTCGAAGAAGAGACCCAGAAACGTTCATCATTTTCACAACTTTTCAGCCACCATAATTTGCAACAAACGGTTACAAAATTACCAAATTAAATTTGAATTCAAAATATGCCATGGTTCACATTTCAAAAATACAAAAGATCAAACCCAAGAGTATGCAGATTCGTGAATGCTTTTAACTTTGAAAATTCATAAAGCAACATAAATGTAGTCCTATTTGAAATGCAATCTCATTTCAAACATGAATACAAAACAATAATATGTGTATTTTCGATTCACCAAATTAAATCATCATAATCGAAAAACCATAAATTCTAAAACTTTGCTCTAATACCACATATAAATTTCATGCTCAAACATCAAATAATAAGAAGAACACAAATAAGGATCTTAAGAATTCATGATTTTCACATGCTATATATTTATGTCAAGATGCACTGGCCTTTATCCATGATACTGATTGATACTTTATAATGTACGACTTGCAGTACAATAATTGAAACATTTATCAATCTCTTTATTCTTCTTGATACGCTCTCTCTTCTTGATGGAAAACTTGAGGCGTCTCTAATGGTCAGAGAATGAATGGACAAGTTTCTATCCTTTATACAAATTCTGTATCCAAAGACGTAAATCTTTACATCCTATGGATTTATCACAGTGACATGAGATATTTCTTACATAAGATTAGGAAGCATTATTGTCATGGGATTACTCTCCTATTAAAGGAGTTTCTATGGCAAAATCAAACCATTCTAGGAACTACTTTTCATTCCAAGTGTCTTCATGCTCCTCTATTTATTATTCGAAATTCTAGGTTACAATAATCAAACTGTAAACATAAACTGGTCATTTACTGTGTCAACAAATATTTCACAACCTTCCTTGAGATTTCTCTCTAGGACTCACTATCACTTGGCAAGAAATCTTGACACTACTCTTTGTTTTTTTCCGAATGTTTCTATTAGGACTATTTCTAAGTATTTTTATTGTTGCATTTGTGTACGTAGTAATTTTTATTCTATATCTATTCATAACTTGTAGACCGGGTTATATCTTTTAATATCATTTTAGGGGTTTACACTTCTCATGTTGCATGAGAAGAAGAAGATTCCTACACACACATGAAATGATGGGACCCACATCTTTTTTATTAAAAAAAAAACTCAAACTTGGAAATGGTAGGACCCACATCTTTTTGTATCTATGACATGATGATACACTTCTCCTACAAAGTGAGAAATGTATTTCCCATCATTTTATCCTTTTATGAAAAAAATGATGAGAAGGGAAAAGGGGAGACTCTGCTCTCATTCAATATACTCCCTGCACTCTAAACATAATAAGCTTTTTTTTTCCCCTATACATCCAATCATAAATGTAAGAATTAGGTCTTAAATTTAAGACTAGAGAAATATTTCCCCTCTAGTATTTAATATAACATGTACACATACTACATTGGATTAAAATTTACGATTTAATGATACCTTTTCCCCAACGACCACCCATAATTCATGACTTGCCCATCTATATAGAATTCACGTACTACTACAGAAAATGGCTTTTACTTCCCTAATTGGCGTCCTATTATAAAAAAAGGAAGTAAAAAAGAACACGGTGACATTTTTATAATTATGAGGTGACTTTTGGCGTTTAAGTTTTATACTTAGACGCCAAAAGTTTAGCTCTGGCCCCCAAAAGTGAAAAAATTAACACTTTTGGAGTCTAAGTCTAATTATTAGACGCCTTAGTATACACATTTTGGAGTCTAAATCCAGTTATTAGATGCCCTAGTTATTTTTTTTCCACCCTAATAAAACCATTTCCCTCGTTGTCTCCCGCGTCTACCCGTCGATTCTCATTCTCTCGGATTTCTTCGATCTCAACCCTGGTTCGCCTTGTCTCTTCTCTCACTCCGCCATTGCTCTGCCGTCTCCCTCTCCACCGTAGCTCCTCCGATCTCCGTCTTCTCTCTCACCGTCCTCCTTCTGTCCTCTCTCTCACCGTAACTTGATCCATCTTTAAAATCTGGACCTACTTGAACCTTAGAAGGGCGATTTGTCGAAGGAAACGTGAAATTGAGCTTCTTCGATCCTGTGTCCGGCAGCCGACGTCTCATCCAAAAGCCCTTAGGCGATTTCTGAGTTTGATCTAGTATCATTCACCTCCTACTTTAGTCGTTCACACATTTCTTCTAGGGTTCTTCACAATAAATCTAGGTCCGTTCTGGTCATATAGGTTTGTTCTGGGTTTGCCCTATCAATTTGTTATTGTTATTAGGCGCAGAGGACATTAGGAGAGCGGTTCATTTTAGGGCTCTGTTTGGGGACTCTGATTTTTTCTGAGAGCTCCGGTTGAGGTAACGTCGTTAATGTCGATAGAAGAATATGCTTTGCTTGCCTTTTGCTCTCATGGCTTCATCTTTGATTGGCAATGATTTTTTTGTGAATTGCTGTGTTTTAAAATGATTGTTTGTTTGGTACGTTTAGAAACCATTATCCAAAAAATAGAACTCAAATACCTTATAGTCTTCGCAATTTGTTGGATGGCATTCGAGTGTGGATTGTGGTTCTACATTGATAACTGGGTTTTAACGTGGTAATGTCTTGGATTGATGTTAATTTCATTATGTACAAAAAGTAGTCAAGGAAAAAAATGCACTTGCTGAAAGATTGAAGAGCGTTGAAGCTGGACGGAAGAGATTTACGACAAAGTGTATATTTATTATCTTTTGCTCACAGGTTTTGTTTTTGATGTACCATTACTTTGCTGCATCTGAGATCTAAAATGCAATTCGTATATTCATTGCTGCCTACATATGAATGACTGGTTTGGGGAACTTCTCATATTATTATGTACTGAAAGATTTTAGTCTTGCAAGGTTTGCTTAGGTATGCCAATGTCTTGAACTATAAGCAGCTCTTTGAAGAAAACTAATGTGGATTATTCACCGATGTACCTCCCTGTTTCTTTCTTAATCAAATGGTGTCTTTTTTATTTCCCAAGTCTTTTCATATTACATGCTTTGACTGTAGCAGTGCCAAAATGTTCATGAGGTTGCTGGTAAAGTTGATAGGAAGTTTCTTCTTAACTTATTGATAGCTTTTAAATTAGGTGAGTTTATAGTTGTGGTTAGAAAATTGCATAAGAGATTAAGTGACAGTGGTCATTATAAAAGAGTCCTTGAACTTAAGTGACAGTGGTCATTATAAAAGAGTCCTTGAACTTATTCAAGTCACTTGGTTTCTTGGGTTGACTTCTTGCTTGTTTTTGATATTCAGGTGCAACTGGATTGATGAGTCTAGCTAGGGGGCTTGAGAAATGGATGCTCAAGATATGAAGTACTAAGATTTTCTTTTTGCTGGGATGTTGCTGTTTACATGGTTAAATGGTGTGTGAATTCTTCAGAAGCAGGAGTTGACGAGTAGCTTCTTAGTGGGTGATGATTTCTGACTTTTTTATGTTTCCCTGGGGAGATCCTTTTTTATGGATTTTAATAGTTGGATTCTTAGCCATTTTATACTTTCCTCTGAATTAAAAGAGGGTGGGGGAAATCTTTAGAACTGTAACGCATGGTTTTGGCTAAAAAACAAGAGTTTGCTTGGCTTGGATATGTGATATTCTTACTTTTATTACAGTTCTAGAAAATTGATCATGTAAAAGTTTGTTGAGTAATTTCATTAATTAGAAAACGAAACTTGCCTTTACTACTATTTTTAATACTTGGCACCATGTAACTCTTGAATTTATGATCTCCTTTTTTATATATATTTATTAAATTAAACTTGCTTTGGTCACTTGGTTACTTTGCCTTGCTGGTCCTAAATTTCCTTGAGGTTAGTATTAATTTTACTTCCCCCAAGTACTTGGGTATTAGGCTTTTAATCAAAAGAAAAATGAAAAACGAAAGGGAAGAGACTTCTCATGTTGCTTTACACCGTGCAGAAACCCTTGTGGTGTGAAAAGTATGCCGCTTACTCTTGCGATGATAGAGAGTATTTCTTTCTGGGACAACTACCATATCTAACTGGTACAGAATGTGTTATTTATGAGGTGAGAGTATATGGCTCTTTAGACAGCATTTCTTTGCAATTGCATGATTTCTTGATGAACTTTTTTTAGGTTGTCTCCCTAAAACTAGTGAATACCTTAAGGTAACATTTGTGCCAACATCACATTGAATATAAGCATGTCATTCATCCGTGCTTTAAATTCACACAAAGCTGCCTATGGCATCATTCTGTTTCATTGCATTGTTTACTTTATTCATATTGTGGACATTGCTAGTGTGATTAATTTTTAAGTAAGCATTTTGGAGGGATAAAGAAAGTATGAACTTCACATTAGCCTTCCACTGTTTTCATTCAGCTTTGTGCTGCTTCTTTATTTTGGCAATTATGCTTAACTTCAACGGACTGGGTCAAAATCTTATACAAGTATGCCATAAATTGAAAATTACCTATGAAGGTTTTTTTTTTTGCTGTGGAACTGCAATTGGGATTGGCTTATGCCCAATCAATTTCTTGGTTGGCCTCTGGGGTTGGTTGAAGTGCCCTTATATTCTTTTGATAGTTATCTGTGGTATAATGTGTTGCATGACCCTTTTCTTCCCTGTACAGGGTATAACTCTTCTCGTGCTCATCGTGCATATTTTTTCCTGATATCCTATGAAGGCTCCCGTATATATTGGAAAAAAAACTGTTAATCAATTGAAGGTATGCTGCTCCAAGATCTTATGAATCTATTTTATATTTTTTTATATTTCTGGAGAAGTTGATACATTCACTTAACTTGCTCTTTCCAGTGAAGAATTAGTAGTAGAGGCAATTATGAAACAAAGAGTAACGGCCAACAACCAATAGGGATGTGATGTGATTTCTTTGTCACAACAATTTATGTTAGTGAAGTGTAACATTTTGCAGATATAAGTGAGCTGAATCTACCAAAATCTTGTGCCATGCAATTCCCCAATGGTAAAGATGACCTGATGAACTTTGAAATTTCAATTCAGCCTGATTAAGGATATTATATGTAAGCATACTTAACTGTTATCTGGAAATTTATTAAAACATTCATTTGACTCATTTTATCTTGTTAAAAAGAAATTTCCGTTCCTTTTTCTGTGTGCAATTAAACTTGTTGGGTCTGCATCACATCTCTGAGAACAGAAAAAGAAAAAAAAAATACACACTGCAAAAACAGAAAAGGAGGAAAGATTCTTCATGTCTTGTTTGTGGTTACAGGGGTGGTACATTTTTGTTTTCCTTCCAAGTGTCTCAAGATTTTAAACTCTCCTCTTTTGAGTTGAAGAAAAAATGAATAACAAGATAGGTTGATGCCCATTGCTTTCTCTACGCTTCTGAAGTTCCTGAAACCTCTATTTTGAATATTTAATCATTTGAAAATGTGGATGAACTATGAATAACATACCTACAATGAAAGTTTTGAATGGTTAATGATTATGATTGCATTAATTGAGCAGTATGGATTTTGTCAGTGAGTGTTGTTTCTGCATTAAACTGCCAAATGATGCCGGGAAATTGCGCAAGGGCTTTGAGTTACATTTAACTAATAAAGAATGAAAAAAGGTTTCATTGACATCCCCATCTAATGGCAGTTTCAACGAGTGTCTTCTGTTTTTGGCTTATCTACATATTAACAGTTTTTTTTTTTAATCCTTCTCTAGGTTATATTGTACAATATTCGGCTCATAGATCTGTCCACTATTTGCCCCCTTTTCCCCTTCCTTTTTTCTATATGATTGTGACATATTGTTGCTTAAAGTTAGTATGGACTCTCTCACATTCACAGACCCATATTTTTTGTCTCACCTTGAAGCATTTGAGAGTAGATGTTGTTTTATGAATAGAAAAAACATAAAAGGATTTAAACAATCTAATTATGAGGTTTCACTCTTTACTCTTCTTTTCTTTTGCAGATTGAAAGTGAAGCATATTTGAAGATTATAACATTATCAATGGTCATCGCCACACTATGTATTGGCCTTTTACAATCTCATATTTTATAATTTGGTTTATTCTTTAAGTCACTTTTGTGGAAAATGCTTGGTGTGTAATGTATTTTAGTTCCTAAAGCCTTAATACTACTAGGATGATCATAAGTTTTCCTTGTCTCAGGAAGGACCCTTGTAGTGCTCAGCCTCTTGAAGGACTTAAAATTGTTGATGTAGGTTGTGATTAATTCTTGCTAAGTGCAGTTGTGTAATTTGTGTGTGAAACTGGAATTGCAAAGTGCCACTCTCTCCCTCATTTGTTATATTTGTGTCTGTATTAGTGGATTGAGAGTAATGTAATCCTGTAATATGTGAGTTTGAGAGTTCATAATTAATTTAACTGTGGGTCTTATCCTAGCAGTTTATACTTCTAGTTCGAATTGGTCATTGTTATGGATATGGTGTTGAGCCTTCATGGCCAAGTGGTTATCTTCTAAAAGATTATGTTTATATATATGTTTTAAGCATTAGTTAAATTAAGATTTATATTGTTACATTGAACATCTTGGTAGCTCGTAATATATCTCTTCCCCTGGTTCATAGTGGGGAAAAAGAGCAAAATAGTTCTTCTTTTGCATGCTTTCTTTTTATTCATTTTGGACATCAGATATTTGGCAATGGATTGGTTGGAGCAATCTTTAGTTGTAGATCTTATATTTAAAATTATGTCTTGCAGGAAATTCCAAATTCTGTATGAGCTAACCTTTGTGGTGATTTTTGCCTGCTCAGGTTTTTGTAAGGGATGACAGTGAATATAGAAAGCAATATTTTTTTTTTTTAAAAAAAAAAGAACACATAAGGCGTCTAATTATTATAGAATTAGACGCCTTAAGTGTGGATTATGGCTTTAGGCAGCCTTTAAGGCGTCTAAGTATGGATATTAGACGCCTTAAATACACTTAAGGCGTCTAATATATATACTTAGACGCCTTAAGTGTGCTCGTCATACGTAAGGCGTCCTATTTATTTTATTAGACGCCTTATGTCTTAATTTAAGCGCGTCTAATTAAAATCTAGGACGCCGTAAGTATTCTTACTACGGCGCCTTCCGAGATAGACGCCCCGCTAAAATAGGACGTTAAATGTGCAAAAAAATAGGACGCCGTAGCCTTATTTTGTAGTAGATCAATTTCAAATGCCCAATTTATAAATATAGTAGTTTGTTAATATTTTACAGAATATATTCTCAGACCGTCCTGCTGATGAAATGATGATAGCCTTATTTGGATGCAACAGAGGGTGAAAGAAAAATAAAATAATCTCATGAAAATCACACCAGACCAATGGCTTTGATTTGTACTTAAACTAATAGGATAAACATTGATTTGATCACGATCACGTAAAAAATCAAGCTCCTTTTTTTTAGCTGGCCAAATATCAAGCTCTTTGAAACTCAAGATTAATAACGAATAAAATCATTTGTTTTCACTTTTTATATAACATATGCAGACATCAAAATATGTTAATTTAATGATATTATTATCTTAGTTTATTCAAAGGTTGTACATAACACACTCTCTCCATCAAAAGTTTAATCTTTTCAACTTATATTTGCACAAACGGATAATTGAATTGAATTTAGGATCTTTCATTTAAATCTCCTCACCTGTTTCAACTTTCACCCTTAAACCGTTTTAATAAGATCAAATTCACACTGAAACTTACCTTTGATGTCATAATATTAATTATATGTTATTCATAAAAGTGAGTGAGATTATTAACACTGAAATTTGCCCTTCATTTTAACCCTTCATTCAAATTTCATGCAAGGCTTCACAATCTCCACACTCCAAACCCGACTCAACCATATGACTCACCAACTCAACAACTTCAAAAAAAAAAAAAAAAAAAAAAAAAAAAAAAAAAAAACCTTTTTAGTCCTTATTATATGCAATACCATTACACCAGTATATACCACGAGAGTAGTGTAACAGAATTTGAGATGGCAAGGACAATAGAGGAGGCATTATTGATAGTACTATTGGTATGGTGGGCCCCATTTTCATGGTCGGCGGTGGAGACCAAATGCTCTAGCGTGGAACGGGCTTTCTCGGCGTGTGCCGGCAGGTGGGCGGAGCCGACCCCGTGGTCACCGTGTTGTGGTGCAATGTCGGGGTTGAGCTTCATTGCCAAGTCGTCAAGGCATGCGAAGCAAGCAACATGCACATGCGTAATGGGCCTAATTGCTTCATTTAATCCCTCCTTCTCTCCCATTATTGCTTCAATGCCTGGTTTCTGTGGCGTCTCTTTGGGCTTCACTATTCAACCTGCTCTTGACTGTGATTCGTATGTCTCTCACAATCTCTATGTTCCTCTCATATTTCTACTTTCATATTTTATATTCAATTGAATATTGGTGAATTCAGATTTATGTGTCAAATAATAATCCCACTGCGTGAAAATATTGTATAGAAAATAAAAAACCTTTTAATTTTATATTGGTTTTTCCCATCCTTCACACATATTCACTAGTTTTTGGGGTGTTATATATTTTGATCTTTAATATAAGACATATTTATTTAATTTGATTAGATTAAGCAAGTTAGTTAAGTTAGTTAATATGACATGTATTTTCTAAAATACCCTAATCATTTTTTTAAATTCTCTTATTTTCTCTCATCCTTAATTCTTGCTGAAAGAGTATCAATAAGGGTATACATTAAAAAATATATATATATATATATATATATATATATATACACACTATGTTTTATATGTAAGACTAAGATTAACTCCCCCAAATATACTTTATATGAAGGGCCGAAGGATTGAGTGTGTGAGAGAGAATTGGAGTAAGTTATTTTGACTGATTTACTAGTTGAATTTCCTCTTTAATGGCTTCTTGTAGCATTATATTGTTGATTTACTGTTAAATCTATGGATAAAAAGTTTGAAATAATTTAGTTAAACCGTACACGTATACTTGTGTCGTACAAACACAAAAAATAAGAGAATAATTTTCTACTCTCTTTATCAATTGAAAGAATTCAAATTTTTATGTTCTTTCAGGCCATACTTGTTTTGTTATTATTAGAAGATCTGTAATTTCAATGATTTTCATAACGTTGTTGTTTCTCACTTGTCAAAATTAGTTAATTCCAATTATATATATATATATATATAATTAACTGTGTTTTGTGTGCATATTCGCAGAATCATTTAGCAGAAACTTCAAAAAGGAAGCATTCGTATGAGCAGCTAGAGGGAGTGAAAATCCAAAGTTCAAGCCATGAAGATCATAATAAACATCTTTCTATATGCTGTTAATTTATTAATAAAGAATAATGCAATTTAATTCTTCATTATTTTATATATTCATGAGTTAATAATATACTATGGGTTTGTATCAATATGTGTGTGTGTGTGTGTGTGTGTGTGTGTGTGTGTGTGTGTGTGTGTGTGTGTGTGTGTGTGTGTGTGTGTGTGTGTGTGTGTGTGTGTGTGTGTGTGTGGGGGGGGGGGGGGGGCTTGTTTGGTACACCGAACAAATGGGAAGGGGAGGGAAGATGGACAAGTTCCTTTATTTCATCCACCTTTTGTGTCTAATCTTCTCGGGAACTCGAGGTGGGAAGATAAGATCTCACTAAAATTGGAGGAAGCCAAGCTTCACGTGAACGGTGACACTTTAGAACATATTTAGTCCTCATAAAATATTTTTCTATAATGCTAGAAAATATGATTAAATTCAAACTTCTGCGATAAGTTTGAACTTGGTGAGAGAATATTTTAGACAAATGCAAACTTGTCAGGAAAGTTTAAACTTAGAGGGAGAATGTTTTAGACAAACTCAAATTTAATAAGAGGATATTTTTAAAAATATATTTTTCCTTTTTATTTTTAATTAATTACTTTTAAGGGTAAAATAGGTATTTTTCGATTATTTACCAACTATTACCCCTCCATTTTCTTCTTACCAAACAACTCATTTTCCCTCATCCCTTAAAATCTTCCCTTCCTTTCCTTTCCCTCTTCTAAATTCATTTTCCTTCCCAAATCTTCCAAATACCAGACGGTAGGGGTGTTCATGGGCAGGGTGAGACCCTTGCCCGATGCCCTTCCCGAAAAGATCAATGGGCAGTAAAATGCAACCCAGTGCCCGACCCTGCCCAATAGAAGTCCTAAAATTTTTGGGCAAGGCAATAATGGGCTGGGTTGGGCAGGGCGGCTCTTCCATGCCCAATTAGCGATACCCTGCCACACCCTATGTGAAAAACACAACTTAAGTAACTGAAAAATTAAATAACATCCATAATTCTACACTTTTGAATATTTCAATATAAGTCTTAAAATTAAAAAGACAACCATATGTCTTAATAAGGCATAAAAAAATAGTCCATAATCCATTAAATACAAGGCATCAAAAAATAAAAATTAAAGCGCGCAGACATCCAAAACTCCAGAGGTTGCATCAAGATCAAGATAGGAGAGGCAGATCATCGAGCTCTAGAGGAGAATGGAGATCAAGAGAGGAGAGACAGCTCGCGGCTAGGGCATCTGAAAATGAGAAAAGGGAAGAGCTGATGAAGAAATGAAAATATTTTTTTTATATAAGTTATATATATATATATGATAGGATATTGTCACTACTATTTTCTGTCACTACTATTTTTTCACCGTTAGATCAGAATCTCATTTACCTTTATCATTTCTCTCTCCTATTAAGATTCTGATCTAACGGTGAAAAAATGGTAGTGACATTGGTAGTGACAGAAAATGGTAGTGACAATATTCTATCCCTATATATATATATATATATTGATACTTATATAATTTATAACAAATATATAATATTATTTTTTTAAAAAATAAAAAATATAATATATACTTCTAAGGCGTGGCTAAAAAAAGAAAGAAGATACCCTACGATCTACTGACGCGCAAGTAAAAATGTCGGCAGTTGAGCCCATTTTTTCTTGGGCGACTTTTTTTTGGATTAGGCAGGACGATTTTTTAGTGGACGCGGGACAGGGCCGTGGGATCATGAAACGGCCTATATGCATGTGCCTCACCGATTGATTAGAAAACGACGTGACATGTTTGGATATGAGGTGGCCTCATCAAATAAATCCATACCCTCTGCCTCATGACAGTTATTGCATTTATTATCATATTCCCTACATATCGACACTATATATTTCCTCTGGTCTAAAATATTAAGTTATATAGGGTTATTAATTACCCTTTTTTTAGTCTTACCTTTATTCACTAATATTGAAAAAATTGGATTTTGTGTGTGTGTGTGTGTGGGGTATAACAAGAGATAAGATAAATTTGAATAGGGACAAAGTTATTTTATTTTTATTTTTTACAATTTTATAACTGACTTGCATTTCACATCGATACATGTGTCTTATGTAGGCGTTTTTGTGTGTGGATATAACCTTCTTATATAGGTGTTGATAGATGTGGGCGTGTTTTGACCAAAAAAATAGATGTTGGCGTGTACACTTTATGTCAACCTCTTAAATAAGCCCATCTGTTTGCCGACATTAGTTAATGTAATGGAAAATGTTTTGTTGTAATACAAGTAATCATACTTGTATAGGATATTATCACTACCAATTTTAGTCACTACTACTTTTTTCAAAGTTATATCAAAATCTTAATAGAAGAGAAAAATTATAATGGTAGATAAGATTCTCCTATTCCATCTTACAAAGTATAAACTTATTAATTATTTCCTTCATTTTTTATGTAAGATTTATTTATTTAATTTAAAGGGATTAAAAAATAAATAAATTACTCAATTATAATTATAATATAGGTGACATGGTCTACCAAAAATACTTATTTGTTAATTTTACACACACACACACATATCATTTTATAAATTAAACAAATTAGTCTAGAGAAAAATATAAAAAAATATCGTGCATTTAGTATCAAAATTAATCCCAAACTATGTTCTACATTTAGAACCGAATGAATACAATGTTGACCGAATCTTATTTAATAAGAGTAATTACTGCCTATGATTTTGTCCGAAAAATTAATAGACATACTTGTATAATAAGTAACAATCATTGCAATCAAACTCGCGAGTTGATTTTCTGAGTTTACTATTTTTATGTTTTTAACTTGTTAAATTGAGTCGAAAGTCACGGATAGAACTTTGGTAATTATCAGAATTCGATTAAACTCACGAGTTTATATACCGAGTTTACTATTAAATTAAAAGTAATCTTTTACAATTTTATGATTTGAGTTTATGGTACAAATTTACGTCATTGTCACGAGTTTAAGTGAGTTTGCCATTCTTGGTAACAATAATAATATAATATCGTGGTTAATATATTTGTCCTTTTGCAATTTAATTTCATATAATTACAATGTAGTATGAGTTGGAGTCTTATGGACAAAAAAGATCATACTGTCGATTAAGTGTTTCCCTAATTAAAACCTAACCAAATTTAAATGCAAAGTCAAATCCTAATTGATCGGTAGTTGATTTCTGATGATTTGTTCCCAAGAAGAAAACCATTTGGGCTACATAACGTAATGACTTATGTTGGTTTAGAATAATACGCTTCATTATTATTAAATATTTCCTGAAATTAATTCGTAAAAGCTTAAAGTCATTATCAAATCTTTCAAATATAAGGCTGGCACGTATCCAATATGTATATGTGTTCCCACTCAAATAACCACACATTTGTATTTAGATTCTGTCCACTTATTTTATATTATTCCTCTCCACTAATTCAAGATTTCAATTTACAACGACGTCCACAAACACTTTATAGTTAATTATAAATATTTATAACATAAAATGATGATTTTGAGAATAAAATTTTTAATTATGAGCATATGAGGAAAAATTATATTTCTTTAACTTAAGGTGTTGTTGTAATTTTATGCATATGTGTGTGTTTTGACTTTTGACATATATATGTGTAGAAAATAAAAGAAGAATTAGGTAAGAATTTCCCCTCTCAACATCATGTTGACTTCATTTTTCAAGCAAAATGTCAATGGTATTTACAATATTTAATTTTTATTTATAACCAGCTGAATATCAAGATACAATTTGCATTATTTAAAATATTCAGGATTGATATAAGAAATGAGAATTGAATGTTAATATGTCACATTTAAGTGAGCGCTTGACTGATATTTACAAAATAATTAAATTACGAATTGTACGTGTATCGAAAGATAAAAGAGTAATTTCATTTTTTAATTACAAAAGAATGATTTTATCTATATTATTAATCCAACTACTATAATCGAACTATTGAATTAAAAATAAGTTATTATTTTTAATTTTATATGTACATATAACATAAATAAAGTGACATGTTTATGACTCTACGTTCTCCTGTGTATTTTCATAATTTAATCAAAATATATTACGCTGGTTCTTACATTGATAGAGACATTAACTTTACTGTTTTTAGTTTCTACCTTATTAAATCAGGTTGAATTGCTAGTAAACTCGTATAAACTGTAAATTCGGTTAAACTCACAAATTATAGACTGAGTTTACTGTTTTTATGTTTAACTTATAAAAATGGTATCCATTTACTATTAAACTCGTATGAATTTTTTCAATTTGGTTATACTTTCGGTTTTATATATAAATTTTATAAAAAATTATTTGTTAAATATTGTAAGTTATGAACATCGATAGATTTAATTTCAATTATTTGGATTTAAAATAAATTAAATTGTTAGTCATTTTTATATTTTAATTATTTAATTATATACTATTAATCCATATTTAATAATAAAAGTAAACTCATATGAGTATACAATTCGAATTCTATGAGTTTGAACCTGATAACAAATAAAATAATACTCCTACTATTTATACGTTTCTTAAAAAAATAATATAAATTCCTGCGCGCCTAGTACAGACAGGCAAGCTAAACATAAGGGACAGAAACAAGCCAGAGGAAGGATTCCATGTACAAAATAAATAATTTCTTTATATATATGAAACCTAACGATATATAAATCCAGAAAGACAGAGAAACCAATAATTGTTAATAAAGAAAAGAAGATAAACAAACCAACCCACTTTTTTTTTCCCTAATAGACTACGACTTTACATAGAGGCAAAAGGAAGAACATAATTCCCCGCGTGAACAACACTACAAGAGAAAGCCTTCTGTTTTGTTTTTAGCTGCCATCACATTTCCACTTGGAAGTTGGAACACAGCTCAAGTAACGACACCAATGGCAGTGATCATACCCATTCTCCTTTCTGAATAGCATCACCAACGCAATACTTAACCTGCCATTAAAAAAAAAACATGTCAACTCAATACTTCTTCACAACAATAATCACAGACATTAATGTTTCATGCTATAGTGACGTTTGTTAATTATGAGGGTTTTTTTTTATTTTTATAACCTTTCAGACCACTTGGTATCCAACACTTATTTTGGATTCTATTACCGACTAATATGAATTTAGGCTTGGTGAAACAAGGTCGGAATCGAACCTCGGTTCGCCCACTTTGTGATCTAGTTGGTCCACTATTAGACCAAGTGCCTGTGGGCGATACGAGGGTTTTGATTTAAGGCAAGGAAACTCACCCAGCAATAATCAGAACAAGAGAGACAATCCAGAGAACATATTGGTAGGCTTTGTATTTTGACTTGATTCTGACATTGGTGGGAAGTTGCCGCTGCTCTAACCACCCGAATTGAGGACGGGGCAGCAAGATGAAGCCAAGGAGGAATCCCGTCAGGAATCCGCCGATATGAGCAAAGTTGTCAACATGTGGCAAAATGCCAATGGCAAGGTTGATGACAACAATAACCAGAAGTGTGAGCAAAGCTGCTGCCTGCAAAAGCAGAGAAAGAATTCCCATATTATTCACTGCCTCAAGTAATGATGAAACTAGCAGATGGCAAATAGAAAATCTGACTAGTGTTTCAATTTTCACAATTAAAAAGAAAGGAACAATTGAATAAGAATAAACAGACCTTGTTGGTATAAATAGTCCAGTTGGTAAGAAGTTCAGAAAGCATCGCTCCAAGAAGTCCAAAAAGAGCGCCGGAAGCACCAACTGAGATGTTGTTTCTTAGAAATAAAGAAGACAGTACACTTCCACCGAATCCAGATATCAGGTAAATGACTCCTATCCTCACTGCCAAATTTTTCACAATAGAAAAATATAAGGCCAACTTCATGCCTAAAAGTTAAATTTGAAAAATAGAGTAATTATAAAGTTGGTAACATACAAAACCCAAATTGTTGTTCCAGGCGAATGCCAATGAAGACAAGGCTTAACATGTTTGCAACCAAATGAATAACTCCAGCATGTAACCAAATGCAGGTCACAAGTCTCCATCCCTGATGATGGTTTACAACATTATCCCATTGAAGAGCTCCCATTTTCGTCAACCTTTAAAATCCAGAAATAAAAAAGGTTCAGATCAATAATTTAGCTAAACAGAAGCTCTCCTAACTGAAGAAACTGTGCATCCAAATAACTGCAACTTAGACAGTTGAAAAACCATGCCCACTCTGGCTCAGATTTCCATTTGTCAATAGAACAACAAAGGAACTATATCAGCCAATTTCTAATTTAAATCTGCAAGTTATCTACCAAAGCATGTATTATGTCCGTCCTTCAAAAATTTCATATACAGAGCAATGTTGAAACATTCAGAACTTGAAATCGTGCAATACTGCAATTTGAAGATAACATGTTGTTCTATGTATGTATAACCTATCTTTTCAAAGCTTCTATTTACAGGATTCACATATTAAATATAATAATTTTTTTCCTTGTTGCTAGATTTGCTATAGCCCCTCAAATTAATACCATAACCCGGCACAGTCTCCTATAGCAAGAAGGAGCACTTCAGTATAATAGAATTTAACCAATTGAAGAGCTTCCTTCTTCCTATCTGAATTTCTTTTCTTTCCCAATAAATGTTATTAATCAAATTAAGACGGACCCAAATCATAAATTCATAAAATTAAACCCAAAAAAATGGAAGACCGCAGCCAAAAAGCTATGAATCCCTCGGAACGACAAAATTTACTAAATTAGCTACACACCGATGCCTTCGGAGTGAAAAACGGAGCATCTAAGAAAAGACAGAGAAATAAACAAAGGGAAATTAGATCTTACGCATTAGAAGAAGGACCAAACAAGGGATTCTCCTGCAAAGGCTGGAACGATAATCTGCCAAGAAACCTAGCGACACACTTGGGCTGATCACCTACCCGATTCTTAGGGCAATTGTTGATATACATGACAATAATGAAAACCGCAACATTGGCTACAACAAACATAGGAACCAGCCATGACGTCCAATGGGTTTCTGGGTCATAAGCATAGGAAGAAGCAGGGTAGCTGTTGTTGTTGTCCGCTCTATTCTTGGTTCCGCCGCCTCGCTCCAGATCTCGGTCAGCCATAAGATTATCACGGTGGTGGGATATCTCCGACGAGGAATCGTTGAGAGTCAATTGTGAATTGTGAAAGATGTGGAGTTGGTGAGGGCTTAAATGAGAGAGGAAGGAGGAGGAAGGAGAATAAGTAGTGGGGTTGTGGGGTAGCGTTGTAATGGCGTTATGGGTGAGGAATTTCAGGATTTATAACCGCGCAGTAATCAAAAGATAGATATATAATTATATAGAGATATAGATATAATATTATCGATTAAAAAAAAAAGACACAAACACACACATTATAGATATTTATAGATATAATATTATATATATGTTTATATATTTATATTTGATTCAATGATATCGACTTGAGACGTGATTTCCTGCTCTTTCACATCTGGACCAGTAAAAGTAGTGTACTTGCACGAAGCTAATTTCAATCATTGGACCGTGATTAGGGTGTTTTTATTACCACTAATTATACTTTGTTGACGAGTCATTTGATAATACGAGTATTATTTATTATTTTTTTACAAACGACGTCGATATCTATCTGACTTCTGAGTCTGATATAAGTCCAATTTAGTAATATCTGGAAAAGTATAATTATACTTGATTAAAAAAGAAAAAGAAAAGTATAATTATAGTTTTATTTTAATTTACTTATATCTTTAATTAAATATGAGAAAATTAATTTATTCCATGAAAATTATGCAACTCACTTTAAATAAGGATAATATCAGAAAGTTATAAACTGCTTTTTTTTGGGTATTTTATAAAGTTAATTAAGCAGAACTTATATTTTAGAATAAAAGGAATATGTTACACTTTCAACATTTTAAAAATTAATTTTATCACTATAAACTGATAATAATTAAAATAAAATAGGTTTTAAATAAAACTAAAATAGTATGTCACAATTTGGATGTTGATTTCTATGGATAATGATAAATCATAAATGGCTATGGTTTAGTTCATCTAAATTTTCATGAAAGCAAATAAATCCTATGCCCCGTTTAAAACGAGTGGTTCGATTTGGCCGAACACGTGGCGGATAATTAGTGGATAGGTAGAGGAGACAGAGTGGGGGGAAGGAACAGGGGATAGTGGCTGGCAAACGCGGTATTTCGCCTTCAAAGAAAAGATGCTCTCATCAAGGGAACGGGAAGGTTCCGTTAAAGGGTTAGGAAGTCACAAACACCCTCAGAACTTTTGCAATAGGCCACGTGGGTCGCCCTTGGCTGTTCCCTCCTCGCCGGGTGGCGGCTAGTTTAAATCGGTGAGTTCGAGTTTATCCCCTCCCTCTTTGGTCGGTCTGGGTCCCATAGCCATTAGGTTCCTCACATAATTTTTTGGAAATTTACTTGAAAAAGTTCCTCCTTGCAAAATTTATCAATCAAGAGTGCTTAAAAACTTCAACATGTGTAACTATTTTTTATCTATGTGCAGCAATTTACATTGAGCTATATAGGTTGTACTAATACAAAAATCATTTTTTTTAGACCGAGTGAACTATCATTTTAGACCAGTTCTGGATCAGATTTTAATACCGTCAGTCTAAAAAGTATGTTACTTTTTCAAACCGGTCTTAAAAATCACTTTTAGATATGAGTTGGCTTATATAACATCTAAAGCGTGTTACTTTTTAGACTGAATTGTGAAAAAGATTAGGTCTAAAAAGTTGGATTTTCTAGATCTGACTTGACTTATATCACGTCTAAAATATGTTACTTTTTAAATTAGTTGTTTCAAAAACACATCTTAAAAATGGTTTTTAGACCTCATATTTTGTAAAACCGGTCTTGAAAATTATAGTTTTTAGACCTCATATTTTATACATCACTTCTTGATACTTTTTAGACATGATATTTATAACATCCGGTTTAAATTTTTTCGTGTTTTTCATATATCCACCATATTTCTTCCGCTTACCCATCATCCAAGTTAACACTTAAAAGACAGTTTAAGCTACAAGCTCTCAACAACTCAATATGAGTTACAAATTGAATTATTGAAAATAAATGCCAACAATATTCTAATTCAAACGGGAACAAAATCTAACAACTATTATTTATCATTCATTTCATCATTCATCAAAGATACTTTCATAGCCAATGAATCACCACAGACTATAATATTTCCCGGTCTTCAAATAATGAATATATACGTGATGAAATAAACAAGACCTAAACTCACTATTGTTGTAAAAGCTCATAAATAAATTCAACACAACATTTGCAGATGAAATCAATATCTTGTTCAAGAAAGGGATCATCAAGATCAAACATCTGTAACATCATAAGTTTTACTACTATTTCACTAGTGGAATGTATTAGTGTGTTTATCAATTATTGAACGAATTGCACAATTTATTAAAAGGGATATAAATTTAAATAAAGAAAACGAGAGTGAGAGAAAATAGGAGGAGTATTATTTTAATAGAAATATGATTCTCCTTGTACCTACTTTCTTTTTTTAATACTAATTTATTTAACTTTAATGATTCTATAATATTTTAAATTGTGAAGAGCAAAGAGACACACAAGAAGATGATAAGAAGTTGGCCATAGCCATAAAATAACGTAATTCAGAATCTCAAGTAACTCGCCAGCTGCTTTCTTAAATCTAGCAAGTTTCACAAGTGACTTGAACGCGTCTGTCTACTCAGATCAAGTTTCACGAGTGACTTCAACGCGTCTGTCTACTCAGATCACTTTTTTACTTTACTCCATTCCTAATTCCAAGTATAATTCTAGCGCATCTATAATAATGGCAAAAGTTTGTTTGAAATCAAAATTTGTTATATTAGTGAATTTACATTAAATTTAATCAGAACAGAAGAAAAATCTCATGGAGATATGAAAAAAGTGTTTTGCAAAACCATAAAGAAATTGTTATGAATATATATATATTTGTGTGGATGTCCATATATCTTAATTATTTTCAGTATCTCACAATTATCTCTTATTGTTATCAAATTTATAGATATCAATTCTATTGAGATTATAAAGTTATGCCAAAAAATAGAGAGGGTGTGTTATGTACTATATACACCTTGAATAGTGAATAAGAATATTCTCTGTTTCTAGGGTGAAGGGTCAATTTTACACACGACCTTTGCCTTAGAGAGCGCCCAGCACCACTACATTTTTTCTGGATCAAAAATACTAAAGAGGTTACGCTTTGGAATCAAAAGTGACATAGGGGTTAGTTGACCGTCTGGTCAACGTCCATTTGGATGGACATGAACAGTGACGCTAACGTGGAAGCTTATTTGGACTGACAAGAAGCCAAATAAGAAGAACAAATGCTGACTAGGATTCAGAAGTTAATTAAAAAAAAAAAACTTAAATTAAACACCCAAAGTCGAGCTCATTCACACACGATCGCTGGGTTTCAACGATCAAATTGGGGAAAAGACTAAACCCTAAAATTTTCTACCACCATCCTTCATCAGCTCCGACTACCGTCCTTCATCATCTCCAACCACCGTTCTTCCCTCACCGGACGTTGCCTCCGTCATCCGTCACCGACAATCATCTACAAAACAAGGTGAAAGATCTTCGACCACCGGTTGAAGTGAACGATTTGTGATTTGCGAAACAATTAGAGCGACGCCTTCTGATCGATCTTGGAGTGATTTTGCAAACAATTATAGCGACGGTAAGCTGCAAATGCAAGGCTATGAATTTCTATATTTCGATTTGTGATTTTCTCATTTCTTGTTTTTCGTTCTGAAATTTCTGGGTATGCTTCTTCTATTTAAGAACCTGTAAGGATAGTGGCAGTCTATGCTTGTTGTATTTGTTTTTCTTTTTCCTTTTATCTATGTTGTTCCTGCTCCTTCAATTTGGAACAGTATCTACTTTGTGGTTCTGGGGTTGCTACGAGTAGAATCCATAAGTAACATATATGGTGAACTGAAGTCAACATTTTGGCCCATGCTGACTGTAAGAAACCATAACCGTTAATTTGTCATGTTAATACCTATGCCGATTCAGATGTCATCTATGATTAACTATCAGTTTGTGGACTTGGTTTTAATGACATTGTAAGTTCATCGGATGTCAAATTTTGCCAATATGAAAACTTGCTTTCTTTGATTGATGTGTATTCCATTCTCCTAGATTAAAAAACGTGTTGTAGCCTAGGATGTGTCTTGGGTTTGTCTGTTGGTCCTGAAAGCTTGGAAGACAACTTCATGTCACATTGCATCTTCAGGATCTCTGATTCTGCAATCTTACTTGTTTACCATGTTTTATCTGTTCTATTGCTTGAGTTTTTTCATCTGGTGAACTAAAACATGCAGCTGATTGAAGACAACATTTTGGTTCTTTCTTTTTGTTTTGGGGTTTTATGTTAAAGTTGGTTGTGAAATTGAAAAACCTTTTTTGTGAGCAAATAACCACGGTTGTGGCAAGTTAAGCATTTGTTTAAAATGTTAATGTTCTTCCTTTTTATATTTGATCAATCCTTAATTTTGAACTTTCCAGTTAATTCTTCTCACCCATTTAAGAAAAGGGAAAAAAATTCTAATTGTACTTTATTTCTATTCCCCTTGCCTAGAGACTTGAAAGAGGTAAGGGGAAAAGAGGGAGAAAGAAGCAAGGAGAGATGGCAAATTTAGTATAATAAACATTTTAAAGGGTAAATAGTTAATTGATGGTGAACCAAAGTGTTTGCATTTGTTTTTTGTTTTTTTTTACAGTCCGCATATGCTTAATTGGTTAGAAATAATGATAAACTTCTATTGTCATCCCCACGCAATTGGTTGATTCATTGGTTATCTCCATTCTTAGCGATTAACAGTGCTCTACTGTATTCCATTAATAAAATGTGCTTTTAACACTAGTCTGATATGCCTCACAGGCAAGGTGGAAGCTTTGGCCTTTTGCACATCTGATCACTTATGGTATAATTCCTGTGGAACAAAGGCTTCTTTGGGTGGACTGCATTGAGCTTATCTGGGTCACAATACTTTCAACGTAACAACGCTCAAGCATTATTTTAATGTCTGGGTAAGCTTTAGTTTTTTATTGGATACTGTTCTGGATGAGTTTGAGTGAAATATGTTGAGTTGAGTTTCTGACTTTCTGAATTTGTCTGGGTAATCATCTTTTGGTATTGCAGCCTGGTCTTAATTCAGAGTTTGTTATCGAGGAGGGCACATCCCATGACTATATGTGCAGGAATGCAGATCCCCAAACCCAATTTCCCATTCCAAATGAAAGGGAAATGAGGTTGTCTCGAGGCAGTAACTCCAGTGAGCCAACAGGTTCAAGGTCCATTCAGTTTCAACCTCAATCAGTCACTGTTGCTCCATCGTCCGACCTTCCATTTCAGCCTCGAGGTTTGCAATGGAGAGGAGAACCATGTCTCACAACGTCACAGCTCTTATCACGACTTCGAGCCAACAACGACAAAAAAAAGAAGGCTATTGATTATGGTTATGTTTACATGTGTGTGGCATTGGGGTTTGTAATTATTTGGCTTTCAAAACTGTAAAGGCCAGAGTTGAAAGAAATAATTAGAACCATGCCATCATTTTTTGGTATAGTTTTTTGTTTTCTGTACCCTTTAGAAATATGAATTATAGTGGATAATGTACAATGATGATGGCAGGGAAGGAAATGATGATCATTACACTCGATTGTGTACCCTTTATAAATATGAATTATAGTGGATAATGTACAATGATGATGGCAAGGAAGACTGTATGTTTTGTAGCTGAGGAATTTATTGATTTTCCTCTATATTATTATTACTTGGTTGAAAAAGGATGAAGCAGGGAAGTCTAAAAAATGTGCATTGAAAGTGTACCATTTTTTTACCCACGCAGGTGAAAAAATTGTGTATGAGGCTTAGTGTGTTAGAGGAGTGTTTTGATGGCTTTGTCTTGGTTGTACTAACTTGGGAAGTTAGCCATTAACATGCTAGATATATTTTGAACTTTGGACATATGTGCAAAATCTTGAAAAAGAATACTATTTTCGATACATAATGACATTAACGTCTGTGCATTTATTTTTTATTTTAAATACAAGGGGATTGTTTTGGTTCATGATAAATTTGGATGATGCTAATCTCCCCTTGTTAATGATGTTAGCATTCTCTTGGCCATTGTGATAGTGCCCACCTATGTGCTACACAACATATAATTGTTTTCTAGAAGTTCAATATGTAGTTCTTAAGGATTTGAAGTTGAAGGCAAAGGCACTAAGCGCACTAAAACTTCCTATTACTGTCAAAGATGGCTTTGTTGGTACAATCACACAAAAGGTAGCATTTGCCATTAGCTTGAGTTTTCCTGTGATGCCTATACGTATTTATAAGTTATGCTTCTTTGTACATTTTGTCATAGTTGAGGAGAAAGCAAAAGGAATTGAAATAAAACACTCTTATAATTCTCAAACTTCATTTTGTCCATAAAGATCAGTTAATCAAAAAGTAAATTAGAATTAACCAAAATACATAACACTAAATCTATTGACAACATGTTAGCATCTACAAATACTTTACATATCATTGAAACTTTGTCTTAACTTGCACAACCACAACAAAAGGAAACATAAACCCTTACAAATACATTAATACTAACGACATCCAAGCCAGTAACAATGTTAGTGATGCAAGTTTGAACTTGCATTCCACCTTCTTCACTTCACTTTCTTTGACTAAATGTTGAGATTTCATCTTCATCACCTCACCTTCAAGTGCAACAAGCTCTTCGTACCACTTCCCACATGCATTCCCTTTTCGATTCTCCTCATATAGCTTGTCTATGTCATTGAGTAGATCTTTGATAACTTCATTTTCCCTTTCCCCAAACACACCATCATGCCATTCGAAAAATCCACACCCACCATCCTATCAAATTGTTTAACCAACGGTTAGAAATGAACAAGCCACACAACTAAAAATATCATCCCACATCTAACAAATCTAACCTCGTAGTAATTCCGGCACCCATAAAACCTCCTTCCGGGGTTTCCTTCTGACCATGACGTCCACCTCGGAGCCAACAAATTGTGATAGCAATATCGCACAGGACCTTTGTATTGTTCCTCGCGACTGGATCTTCTCACAAGAACCACCTTTCTTCTTGCTTTCTTGTTTCTCCCTGTCGTTGATGTAGAAGACGAAGCCATCCAATAGCCTCTCGATTTCAATTCCCTCTAAGGTCGTACATAGACAAACACATGGAAAACGCACACATATGACAGTTAATGCAATATTATTTGTCAAAATGATAAACCTTGCAAATAAAAAAACCACATAATCTCAATCAAGGCCTCTTTAGATTGTTATAGTCTATGGGTTGGGCAGAAAAATAATAGAAATAAATCTTCTTTCATCTTCAGTCCTAGCATTTAACATCATTCAATACCATCAATCAAATTGTTTTGTCGCACTTTTAACATCATTCAATACCATCAACTCACATATCCAAACTAATTCATCCCCCTAAATGCTAATTATGTTATTAAAAAACATATATACCATCTTTTTTAACTGTCATTTTAACAACATCTAACAATAAATGCCATCCATTTTTATTCACAAGTTTAAAAGTTATAACTTGTGGTGTTTTGTTGAAAATAAATATTTGGAATGAATTCGTACATTTCAATATCAGAATCTCAGCATCATTTCCCAGACATCACATTACTGTAATTTATCCATGGCAGACAGAGATGATGAGCTCCACATAAACAATTTTTCGAGTCCATATTATTTTTGGCAAGAAAATAACATAATACCATGTGAGTGAAGCAGAAGATGAGCATGAACAACAACAAAAATTCACCAGCTTATGTACAATATGTCAATATCTAAAATTGTTGTCAATTAAGTCAGAGCAAATGAATCCCAACCAGCAAGACTGATTGGCGACTGTATGATCAAAATTAAAGACAATGCAAACAGGTCAATTAACAATGAATGAAATCAAATGATTAAGCTACCAGTATCAACTAATTCATTCTTTATCTTGCACTGTATCTACAAGACTGTTTTATACCTTAAGTTGCAAAAATTCAGAGGCGATGGTAGACGATGGTGGTGAGTCGACAGATGTGAGGTACGGTGGTGGTGAGTAGCGCAGGATGGAAGACGATGCAGATGACCCCAATTTCATGCTCATCTCGTCTCTCCTTCTCTTCGCGGCACTGAGTCTGGGATTTCACCTCCCCTTCTCTGTTTACCGGAAATAACGGTGGTGGTGAGGTGATTTTCAGTGACGGAGGACGGAGGCAAGGTCTGGTGAGGGAAGAACGGTGGTCGACGATGATGAACGACGATTGTCGGAGATGATTAGGGTTTCTTGTTTTCCCAATTTGATCTTCTCTTTCTGCGGTTGAAAGGAATCCCTATGGAGTAGGTTTGTTTAATTTAAGTTTTTTTTTTAATTAACTTCTGAATCCTAGTCAGCATTTGTTCTTCTTATTTGGCTTCTTGTCAGTCCAAATAAGCTTCCACGTCAGCGTCACTGTTCATGTCCATCCAAATGGACGTTGACTAGATGGTCAACTAACCCCCATGTCACTTTTGATCCCAAAGTGTAACGTCGTGAATATTTTTGATCCAGAAAAAAGGTCGTGGTGCTGGGCGCTCCCTGAGGCAAAGGTCGTGTGTAAAATTGACCCTTCACCCCTGTTTCTATGTTGCTCTCATATTCTCTCTTTCTCTTAGTATCTTTAATTTCACTTCTATTTATAACATGTTATCAGCACGATACTCTAACTAATGTACACTATTGTTTTTCCTCTTGATTGATTTATTATCTTTGACTATAAAATCTTTTATTTTAAAGGGAAAATTAAAATAAAGAACCAAGAGAAAATAATATTTAAGTTGTGAAAAATGAAAATTGAGAAAACTATTGTTTAATTTAATGAAACTTAGAATTTTGTATTAGTTTTAAAAATATAACATGGAAGAGAATGTAGGTGGGAAATGCAGAAGATTTTGTTAAAGATATTTTAGTACTTCTAATTTTATATGTTTATATTGATCATTTCAAATAATTATAATTTTTGTGATTCTTCTTCATAAATATCTTTTTTTCTAAATCCTCCATTCTAATTTTCCCATAAATTTAATTGACAATTTAAACTTACAATTAAGACCATGGAAGCATTTGATAATATCAGTAAAATTTAAGTCCTGTAAGACTCAAATAAAGATAGCTCCTCCAATTAAATATTTATTTCCTATTCATAATATCGGAAAACCCACAATTTTGCTTAATTATTGAGTTTATTTCATTATCCGATCACCGCGTGTTGTACGTTTTTAACTCACTAAATAAAAGAGAGAAGAATGTTCCTATTGATTTCATTCTATTTTTTCTTCATTGAATATATTCATACTTACATCAAGTTTTAATGGTGGGGATTTAATATTATATAAAACTATTATTACAACAATAAATATAGGATTAAGGATAATTTTACCCTAAAAGTTTTCACTAATGAACAATTTTGTTCGAAAGTTTTTTGTGAGACAATTTTACCTAGAAAGTCTTAAAGAGAGAATAATTGTGTCCTGAACGTTATCTCAGTTAGATTTGACAATTAATGGACTAAATACGCTAAGCTAAAAATCCACATGTCATTTTTTTAAGGTGCAAATTTACCCTAGAAGTCCATGTGTCATCCTACTTCATTTTTTCAAAGTTAGATTTTAAACTTTTAGGGAAAATTTGCACCTTAAGAAAAATGATGTGGATGATATGTGGACCGTTGGCTTAACATATTTGGTGAAATAATGATTAAAATTAACTGGGATAACCGTCGGGGCAAAATTACCCCTTAATCCTTAAATATAATAAAAATCTACTATGGTAAATAGAATAAATCTCAACCATTTAAAGTCTAATGGTGAATAAATTCAATGGAAAAGAAATTGAGAAAAAGATCAATAGAGACATTTCTTTTTGTGAAAGGGGCCTCTCCATTTCCTTTCTCATACACTGCAATCCACTTTTTTATTTTCACTGTTAGATCAACTCTAATGCGGTTGAGATTTAATATCCTATAAAAATATTATTATAATATTAAATAACAAAAAAAAACTAAATAAACAAATCTAAATCATTAAAATTTATTCTCAATAGTTCATATCTTTATACTTCTATTAAAAGATTCTTTATTTTTTTAACTTTTTATAGGATACTAAATCTCAACCGTCAAAATTGATCTAACAGTGTAAATAAGATAGTGGAGGGAAGTGGATAAGAAGGTAAATTGAAAGGCCCTTTTCCCTAAATGGGATTGTATAGTTGGAGGTTGCATCTTATTAGGAGGATTCTCAAGCAATATTAAGAAAACTCTATTTAGTATATATGAACTTTCCATAATCCTTCATCAAACCCGAAATGATGATATTTCTCCCAAGCTACTCATTTAGTTATGCTGGGTTTGTTTCTAGTCTTTATTAGTATGTGAATTTTATGTTTGGGTGCTTGGGCTGGTTCTTCCTGGAATGTCTTCGTTGGCTTATTCTCTAAATATTCTTTGATTATTGATGGCTTTTCTCATCAACGCTATTGCCAATTCGTGATCATCTTAAACCTAGCTCTGTTGTGCTGTTGTTGGGATTTGGCAACAGCATCAACCTCTCTTTCAACGCCTCAAATGGTGCAGACGTAATGGGTTATACTTGTGTCTCGTGGTAACATTATCTTATAGGAGCAACTATGCGAGTGTGTTCATTGAGATTCTTTCCAAAAATATTGGAGCTTTCACCCTATGATCTTGGGTTGAGAGAAGATTGGGGAGAAAATTCCATTTAAATACCAAATGAAATTGTAAAACTTTTAAATGTTTGTTAAACTTTGTAAAAGATTTAAAGGTGATAAGGACAAAATTGAGATTTTTAAATTCGGGTAAATTTACATTTTTGCCCTCAGTTTTTAAATAAATTTAAAAAAGAAAAATGACCCTCACCGGAGGGCTGACTGCTGGCAATCTAGGCTTCAGTCATCGGTGGCCTGAGATTCGACGAGGTTTTTTTTTTTTAACCAAAAAAAAAGGGTGGGGTTGAATCATTTTTTTAAAAAAAGATTCAACGAAAGTGACGGGTAGGGTTCCACATTCATGGGGTTCAACCATTAGGTCACTTGGTTCATTTAATATATATATGCATTAACATATATATATATATATTCTTCTTAGCATTTTTTCCATCAAGAAACACTTTCATAAATCTCATTACTGAACTTGTTGATTACATTAATGAACTTGTTATTCTCATTATAAATTTTGTTCATAGTGCTTAGATTTTGTTCAATCTTGTGAATCCTTTTATATGTGTGTGTGCATGTGTGTTTGTATACTATATTATATATAAATATAAATATATGTTATATGTGTGTGTAATGAGATTCACAAGACCGAACAAAATTTGTCATAGGAATAACAAGTTCAATAATGAGATTTACAAGTTCATTAATGAGTTTTATAAGTTCAGTAATGAGTTTTATAAGTTCACTGACATGTTTTCACCTTGACGAATGAACTTGTAAATCCCATTGATGAACTTGTAAATCCCATTGATGAACTTATAAATCTCATTATTGAACTTGTAAATCTCATTAGTGAACTTGTCAATCCCATTAATGAACTTGTAAATCTCATTACTGAACTTGTTATTCTCATTACAAATTTTGATCATAGTTCTCATATTTTGTTCAATCTTGTGAATCCCATTATATATAGATGCATTAATATATATATTTGTGTGTGTGTGTGTATATATATACATATAGTGTGTGTGTGTGTGGTGATATATTTGTTTTTGTATTTATTATTTGAATTTGACCAAAACACCTTTCATTAATTCCCCTAACTCCCACATTAATTCTCTAACTCTCAAAACGAAGTAGTTTTGGGGTGACTTGACAAAACCTTATGTCAAGTGACATGACAAATGATAAACCCATATTATATGTATATGTGTGTATATATTATATAATATATAAATATAAATATGATATATCATATGGATATATATAAAATGAGATTCACAAGACGAAACAAAATTTTAGCACTTTGAACAAAATTTGTAAGGGGAATAATAAGTTCATTAATGAGATTTACAAGTTCAATAATGAAATTTATAAGTTTAGTAATGAGATTTACAAGAGAGTTTCTTGATGGAAAAAATGTTAAAAAGAATATATATATCTGTGTGTGTGTATCAATATATCAAAGAAACCAAGTAACTCAATGGTTAAACCACTTGGCCCCCATGAAGGTGGGGTGGCCCCACCCCTCACTTGACCTTGCCAGATCTCAGGCCGGCGGCGGCCAGAGCTGCCAGCCGACAACGGCCGGAGCTCAGGCTACCAATTGCTGGCCGGTAGGGGTGGAAATAGGTTAGGGGCATGTGGCGCAGCATTAAAGCAAAATTAAGCCTCGACAGTGCGGTCATACAGCTAAAAGGTTTAAAAGCGCTAATTTAAAGCGCTGTTTATTTTAATGTGCTGACCGCCAAATCACGAATAGGCTGTAAAAGCTCTATCAGGCCAGCTTGTTAAGAAGAGGGTAAAAGTGTTTTTTTTTTTTTTTTTTTTTTTTTATGTCTGCCTCAAAATAAAGCCCACTAATTAAAAAAAAAAAGCTATTTAGTTTTACACACGACACACACAGCTCTCATTTCATTTCCCCGACCCTAAACCATTCTGACTAAAAAAAACCCTAAACATCTCCATTTCCGCCGCGACCTCACCGTGCTCACCGTTGGTCGTCGAACCTCTCAAGATCTCAGGCCTCAGCTTGTCGTCATCGAGTCACCGTTGTCAGTAAGTTCAGGCACAGCACACAGCGTCGTCGATTCGCCTTCTACTTTCTTCCTTTCAAATTGCACATCGCGAGCGAGTCTGGCGAGAGGAGCGATGGCGGTCTGGTTAGGTGAGCTTATTGTTTTGCATTTTTAGTCAGACTAGTATGAGTACCCATAAACGATTGATCATGCCTCTGCCTATTGTTTTGCATTTTCAGTTCTTATGCCTCTGCCAGAAAAGATTTTTTTTTGTAATCTATTCTTAGTTCTCTGCTTCCCCAGGAACAAAAATGGATGATTGAGTTTTCTGGTGCCATATTAGTTTAGTGGATTCTCCATGTTGACAGAATGATGTAAATTTTGACAAACACTAATAAAAATGTCAGGTTTTATATCTTGTAACACACTGGTTCTTCGCCATTTTAACTTTGGTATTATTTGATAACAGAACTTATGTAAGTCCTTAATATTCAAGACATCCTGTTGCCAATCAATAAGTGCCATATGTACACCATTTACACTTCATTGTTAACGGCGTTCCTGCTCTCCGTTTATAATTTTCACCTGTCGTCGTCTTCCCAGCGACACATCTCTCTCTCTCTCTCTCAAAATGGGTTCTCTCAGATGAAGAAGATTGTCTCGTCCCTGAAGCTCTTACATTCAGAAACCATTTGCTGAGTCGTTTGAATCAAAATCATACGATTGGAAAGAAAGAAAAGATATGGAGGCTGAAAGTATCCAGAAAATAGGGAGGATGCCTCTAAATCATCCTTGCCTCCGCACAAGGAGCTCAGCGGCACAAAACGGCACCGTTTTAAGTCAAAACAATTAACATTTTTTTAAAAAATATTACTGGGCACTGGCAGTTATAAAAAAGATATTTCAGAATGCTCACTGATGATGGTGATGGTGAAAAATTATTTTAGGATTTTAAAAAAATATTTTACGACATAATCGACCTGAGACTTAAAAATATTTTTCGGGATATTGAAAGTCTTGAAAAATATCTCATGATCTTGGAAAATTATTTTAGGATTTTTGAAAAAAAAATTGAAGTATATTTTTAGTATCAATCAGTATCCTGAAATATTTTTTGACATCCCAAAATAATTTTTTAAAATCATGACGTATTTTTCTAATATTAAGTCAAGATATCCAATCATCTTTTTAAGACATGTTAAGACTTAAAAATTTTTTAAAGATCACAAAAAGTATTTTTCAATACTAGTTAACTTGATCAATATCTTAAAGTATCTTTTTAATAATAGTAAGTACCAAAAATATTTTTATTTCAAAAAGCTGCGGATTGTTTTAACTTAAAATGGCACCGTTTTATGAAGCGGGATTCCTATGAACCACCAAAGCTAGTATTCACCCACTCAAGGAAAGATTCGAGGGGAGATTTGAAACAAGGTCCAATAGGTTCTCTTCAAACCTATCGTATAATACCAGAGAAACAGAGGAAGACGACCATGATAAAGAAAAAACACAGAAAGAGGCACTTTGAAACATCGTGAGCCAGAGGAGCCAGAGGAAGGTTTCCTTGTTAAGTGTTTTTCTAATATGCTTCTATCTTTCAAAAGTGTATGTGAGAGAGACAAATAGAAAATATGAAAGAAAATATATAATAAATGATTAAATAAAAGAAAATTAAATTTAATATAAATATACAGTTTTAATAGGAATGAAAAAAGAAAAGAAAAAATTTAAATTTCAAAAAAAAAAATCTTATAAAAAGCACGCATATAACCACCGAATTGGAACTCTTGATAACCCTCTTGCCCCGCCATTTCTTAGACGATGAACGGTATCCTCTCTTCCTCACTCTCAATCCCATTGAAACCCACTTGTACATTTCGCGCCAAAACTAGTGTCAGAAAATTCTCTACAATCATCTGCTCTCGTCTTGAGGATTCTCAGCAGCAACAATTAAATCTCTCTGTGCTTCGATTCACTTTGGGTGAGGAAGCTTCCGACACTTTTTCTGCGCCTGTGGTCTCGTTTTCATCGACTTCGTTCCCATTTTTGATCGCGTTTGTTTCAGGGATACCTGGATTGGATGAATCGTACTTGCCCAGATGGATTGGATATGGGTTGGGTTCGCTTCTACTCTTAAATCACTTTGTTGATTCTGGTTCAACCACTATCACTCCGGCTCAGCTTGTAAGAAAAACCTCTGCATCTAGATTCTTTTAATTTTATCCTGTTATGGGTTTCTATTGGTCTTTATTATTATTATTATTATTATTATTATTTATTTATATGTAGACTACAGAAATTTTGGGGCTCTCTCTGGCTTCTGTTTCTATTGCGTTGCCTTACTTTGGAAAATTTCTCAAGGTAACTTTTCTATTGCGTGACCCATACACTCTATGTGTATTCACCTTTAAATAATTGATGAAGTCATAAATGCTGGTGATGTTTAACTTGAAATTTTGTATCTTATAATTTTCTTCTTACAATGAAAAATCTGGCTTGTCTTCTTCAATCCTGTGAAAAGGAAGAGTTCTAAACTAAAATTCCACCGAAGTTTAGAATGCTTGAAATTAAGTTAATAATTTTGGCTTTATGTTTGACCTTTTCTGGAAACTAAGAAATTCCATTTTTTACCGTTTCTGGAAATTTCAAAATCGTGGAATGAACTGCTTGTAATTTAGATCTGCCAAATCACTGATGTTTCTCTTGGGAGAAATAGAGCATAGAATCTCAGGTCATTAAGTGGATTTTGGACCGTGGGTGACACAAATAAGATTTAGAAAATGAAGAAAAGGAGAAGCTTTTAGGTAAAATTTTATCTTTGCAAGTCAGTAATTTTGAGAAGCTTTTGCTTCCTAGAGAATAATTTACTTCATGGGTAAGTGTGCTGATGAAAGAACCACAAATTTGTGTGCAGAAGTTGGTCACTTTTGTAGCATTTGTTATCAAGTTCAATGGAAAATATACCGCCTGCATGTATTTTAAGATTACTAGCATACTAGCAGGATCCATTATGTTTTTTAAGGATGTGGATGTGAGATTGAAACTGATTAGATGCACTCAAAAGTAAATTAAGAACTGGTGCATCAATTGAATTCTTCTTAAGTTTCGTTTTTATACCTGTTATTATTTTATGCAGGGCTAGTGCATGGTACTCATTATGGTCTATACTGTCAACCTTAAAATCATAAGGTTGAATAATGAATAACTAAGTATGCTTGCCTTTTCAATGCGATATTTTCAAAATTTTCATACTGTTTAAATTTTGAAATTTATATTAGAGACCATAAATTTAAGATTTCCTTTACAATAATAGCATAATGCATGTAGAAATGGTTTAGTGCCAATATACTTGTTTTAATATATATATATATATATATATATATATATATATTGATTGTTTTTTGGGAATTAAGCTGTATCATTCTTTTCAATGTAACTTGTATCTGGAGCTCAATTATAAATTAATCATGAACATACTGATCCTCAAAACGGTCTCCAAATCTATTCAGGGTGCTCAGCCAGTTTATCAAAAAGCTCAACCGGATGGTGCAGAGCAAATATTTGTTATGTCCCCCAATCTAGCGGGTATACAGAAGGAGGACCTGGCTTGGGCATCATACGTTCTGTTGCGTAATACAAATTCCATAGCTGCAGTATGTCTCATGCTTAATGATAATTAGTTTTACTAAACGGTTAAAAGGTTGACCTAGAAAGCAATGAAATGAAAAGAACAAAGATAGAATGCTCATATGTACAGTAGTTTTGCAATTTAGTGGTAAGTTCGTCTTCAAAAGGAAAAGTTATCAATTGATCCATGTTTGCTAAGAATGTAATTTTAATTTGTTCAGTTAATTTCAATTCGAGGAGATATATGTGCACGGGGCTACTGGAACATACCAGCAGAAAACTCATCAAAAGAAAGTCTTCTTGGATGGTTTCAGGAAAAAGCAGAAAAACTTGGACTCTTCAATCTGAACGACACACTTTATTTTTCCCAAGAAGCAGGTATGGCCATTTGCTTAATTTTGGTTAGTTACTAAGTGGAAGTTGAACTATGATGGTTGTTTCATCTTCTCATGTTATCGACACTATGCAGTGAGGTTTAAAAGCATCTGTATGTTGTGTTAAATTTTGTAATTGTGTGCAGTAACAGAATTTCCCTAGAAAATTTTGAGTTTCGTTATGTGGTTGATGCTTTCCTCTTACCTTCGATTGGATCGATGATAGACTGTGGCTGGAATCCTAGCTTTTATGGTATCTTATATTTCTTTGGGAATTGTGTGGTTAGAAGTTTGACTGGCATTGTTGACATTAAGATCATGAAGGATCCTATTCAATGCTTGCTCATTAAACAGAAAATGATAGTTGAACATATTTGTGAGTTTATAATGATGCAGTGCCTTAAGATGCTTGTCTGTACGTGTCCGCAGTTGGGTAGAGGATGTATATCCTACGAATCCTATGGTCAGGTTCCATTGGGTGCTCAAGGCTTTTATTCTTGTACCTTAAAATTTCTTTTCCTGTTTACTGACCAAACTAAAAGTACTAGAAAGAACCGGGAAATTTATTTTAGAATGATTTAGGACTTTGTGCTGGAAATTGCAGATTTTTTAGAATTTTTATCAAGATTTATGTGCATTATCTGTGGTTTCAACTTGTAATGGGTTTTTGGCAAAAAAAAAAAAAAAAAACTTGTAATGGGTTACAGTTGAGTACTGCTAATATGGGCTGACATCTATATCATGAATTGACGTCGTATTCTATTTTTTGGGTGAAAATTGATTCTTATTCTATCAAATCTATTCCATACTTGTACGAATTGCCGTTCACTTTAAGGTTTTGTTCATATAAACTAAAATTCTGATAGATATATCAGATTCTGAATTTCAGGAACTTCTACCAAAAGGGGCTTGCTCTCTCCTGGTGCAACCATTGTTGCAAGTTCCAAGCCAGACTGCCAATGGACCACAAAACCCTGAAGGATTTATTCTTCTGGCCTCAACTATGACATATGCATTTAGCATGAAAGACAGAGCCTGGATTGCAGCTGTGGCCAACAAGTTTTGAGGTATGAGTAAACTTACCAATTTGTGAATGAATTTACATCTCGCATGTGATGAGTCAAGCAAATCTGCAATTTCAATATGTAACCCTTTTCTTTGAAATAACTATATATGTACTCCTGGTAGTGTAGAAATGGGTATTGGTTTCCTTTCCTTTTTTTTTTTTTTTTTAAATGTTTGAATGTTTAAAGTTGAAAGAAGTATCATGTAATCTGACAATTTTGCTAGCATTCAATGAGAAAAATGCTGAGCATTTAGAAGTTTTGTGAGAGATTTTTCATGTGATACTATTTATTTGTTGTTGATGAGAAATAAAGGAAGTGCTTTTTTTTTCGTCAAATTTGTTTAATACTCACAGTCTCCGTTTTTTTCTTAATTGATATCCATGGTGGAGAAGTTCCAGGACTTGCACGTGTCTATAAGTTAGAACTCCCCTCATCCCGTGTGTCTCTGATGTTGCTGGTGAATAACTGAATATCATGATCTAATTTTTGTATATCAAGAAATTAGAACCCCACATGATAAAGATTTACAGTGATAAATTTTTATGATGCCGTGAAGAGTCTAATCATCTGGTTCCCTCACTGAGGCAACGTAAGTTATTTGGATATTGAAATTTTGACAAAACTGAGCCAGAAATATATATTTAATGACTAACATGGTGTTATGGAGATATCTCCTAGTACTATCCACAAACTATATTTGCAGAGACAATATTCACCCGTTCTATAGAACCGTGAAGATATTTCACCTTGAAGGTTTACTGAAAAGTAAACTGTATGCTTAATTAATACAATCTTTGGTCTCTTAAATTTACCCTCATTTTGGTTTTAATTCAAGTTTCAAATCCTAGTTTTTGGTCCCTCAAGGGGCACAATGGTCCAGGTTTTTATTAAATTATAGGGACCAATGTTTTAAAGAAATGAAATTTGAGGGACCAAAACCAATAGTTTGAAACTTGAGGGACTAAGACCAAAATGAGTGCAAACTTGAAGAATTAAAGATTGTATTAACCCTATTATAAGGTGCTACATTTGATGAATAGATTTTCTCATTTCATCTCTTCTCCAATGGAAGAGAGAGATATATATAAAATAATTTAATAACTATAGTGGGCAAAGAATTAATAACTAGGAAGTTTTGCAATTTTGTTAAGATAAGCTCAATTTCATCCCTTTACCTAATCAGTTCAATATTTAAAATAAATTTAATGATTTATTATGACGGTGAATACTGTTAAATTTCCTCAAACAATATACATAAAAATGAAGAGTATTTATGTTATTATGTATATCTTTGTAATTTAATGTGTAGCTCATTGAACTATGGGGAAGGGCTTTCTCTATTGTGAGTCTGGTATATGCCTGTGTTTATAGCGGTTGTATTCTTTGCATTTCGTCCTATGATTTGTTTTATTCAAAACTTTCAGCAAAAGCACAAAACAAAGATGTTTGTTGCTTTTATGAGATGATGATAACTGATAAGCCATAAACAATATTAATTTTGTAATTAAATCATAACCTAGGTCAGAAAGCAAAATTTAAATTTTTGAGTTTGGCCAAATGTTTTCAAATGCGGCTCTGCATATATGACTTTTCATATAATATCCTAACCTCTAAGGAGAGGGTATTGGAATAGAACACATTTATGGATGTCAAGCTTTGGCCTTAAAGAACAAACAATTCATTTAGAGTAAAACTGGAGAATCTCATTTTCGGTTTGCCATGTACTTTCTCTGTTGGTTCGTCCCTTGCATTAATCTCTAAAAAGAATGTTTTGGTCATCTCTGAATCCTCTTTGGATATATGAAATAATCCCTGAAAAATTGGCTGAATCCTCTGAAATAATCTCTTTCTTTCAATTATATTCATGATACTTGTTTCCAGGCTGAAGTGGACGTCCATTAAGTTTTAAACTGAAGAGTTTCCAACATGGATCCGAAAGATCTGAGTACATTTACAGAAACTTCTCCAAGCCATATACCAAATTCTGCAAGTAACACAATAATGAAAAGCTTGAAGCTGAACGTTGTATCAAACCAAAAGCTACAAATTTACATTATATTACCTTGAGGCGAACAACCTTTCTAATTGCTAGTAGCAGGCCTGGCATGAGACTCTGCACATTTGTGATATCATGTTTGAGAGTGTAGATCTGCAGCCAACAGATCTGCTTATCGGAAGACGCATTTCTCGGAAGTAGAATCAAATTAATTCATATTCATTTACCTCTCCTGGACCTGAGAAGTGAACTGTTGTGCTGGATGTAAGCCCTGGAAGGACCATGCTGTGCACTCGAATTCCATCTTCTCCCAGAACTTGACCCCTTGCCTGGTGGGACAAATATTTTATGAACATGTTTGCTTTTTCTCTTTATATTATTGAGGTTAATTTATGTTTACCAGGACTTCTGTTGAAACATCCTCTCTGTTGTAGATTTGACCAAGGTTAGAGAGATTGTTGGCAATTTGGATTGCATTTTCTGATGGAAGATCCTGTTCATGAAGGGCATGTTCATATGTCAGTACCATCTATATCTTATCTCGAGGTTGGTCTCCTATGCCCAATACACTCTTTCTTGATAGATTTTTAGGTAAAGAATGAAAATCTTACATTTGCAGTAGCCTTTGATTCCACGATTTCGACATTGTTGTAATGAAAGGAAGCTGAAATGGCAGCTTGTTGAAGTAATATTGATCCTATGGATAGGGTTGGTGCAACCAAGATACCCTAGAATTAAACACAAACCAGTGGCCACCAAAACAAGCACATGACTTGGGAGCAATGTTTAGTCCAAATTTGGAGCTATCATTATGAATAACAACAAACACGTAATGTTGACCCCAAAACAGAGGAAAGTACACATTGTGTTATTATATCATTATATAATATAATATCTCACCCTGTGCTCACCATGCTGGCCTTCTCACAGAACGTAGATAATGCAGCCACTGTATCTACTTTAAGTCTAGGCACGTACACCACACTTCTCATTCCAAATGCCGTGGCCTATTTTGAAGAAAGAACCAACATTTATCACCTAAGTAGTAAGTAATGCTAGAATCAAAGTTAAGAGTGTTATAATTTTTAAATATTTTAATGATTTTTTTGTTATTAAAAAAACTCAATAATAAACACGTTAGAAGCTGCATATAAAATTTGGGCAAGTTTGTCTGTTTGAATGTATTAGAGCTATGATTACTAGATGATTTATACAAGTAAATTAAGCAATATAATGAAGGGTGGTAGCTATAAAGACCAAACCTGCTTTACGTTGTCATAGACTGAGGAGGGATCGGTGAAATCGACGACTACTGCATTATCTTTGGACTGTCAAAAAAAAAAAAAAAAGTCATTCAGTGCCCAAAATGTTTGTCAATAGCAAAGTTTCTTAATGAATATTTAATTCACGTCACCTGAGATATTGATCCTAAAACCATAGTGAGGTCATTTAGTATTGGAATCTCTAGAGGCTCTTCCATGTCACTCACCTACACAGCACAATGATTGAGGATTAATATTTTGAAGGAAGGTGGAAACTCAGGGAAAGATAATCCGTGGACATTACACTAGAAACATGATATGTTTAGAAATTTATTCTTTTTTGGTTTAATTTATGTCTTTTTATATTCTGTTAGATTTTATATACCAAAGGTAGACTGAAAAGTAATGACCTTTCCGATGTCTTCTCCAACATGGTAATTATCCACTGCTCCAGCCACTTCCATTCCTCTAGCTTTGGTCACTGCCACTACAGCTGCTCTTCCTATCTCCTTTGCAGCGCCATTTATCACAACCTTCTCCACATTTCACCACAGAAAAAAAAGGAAAAAAAAAAAAAACCCCCACTTATGAGCTCATTTCGTTATGCTTTTTGGTCAATTAGAGCCGCACTGTTCATAACTTGTAAATAGCATAACTTTGTTTTGATTTTATATAATTGATGATATATTGATTCTATGAAGTAGTAGTGAGAGAGTGTATTTTGTAAAGCTGGTACCTTTATGTTGCTTTGTGTGAGTTGTGCTGAGCAGGATTTGCAATGGTTGCTTCTGGTTTTGACGCTTGGAGAAATGAAGAAGCTTAAGGCTGCCATGGCTGCTTCTGTCCAGCCACGAACGAGATAAGCCTTTAATTTTCGTGACCATTTATATTTCTGTACGCAATGATAAGGTGTTAAGGTGTGGGCTTTTTGGGCTAAGATTTTTTTGTGCGCTTGTAAGTAATGAAAAGGCCATCTGTTTGCAGGATGAGTGGCCCATTATGTGTGACCCAATGGAGACTCGCATAGTATTCAAACTTAATAACGGGACAAAAAATATTACTATCATATTTTTGTGTAATTTTTATAATTTATTTTGAGAAAAATAGGTGATACCATAAGTCTCAATTTCAAAATTTTATTAGTAAGGAGAATCTTGTATGTTTTTATACATAGAAAGTAGGGAAAATTATAATAAAGGACCTACGAAAAATAATATTTATTAAGAATGACCATAAAAAGTGGTAATTATTTTGTAGGACCAAAAATTAAAACATTAAAATAGAAAGACTAAATTGTCTTTAGTTAGGGGAAAATTATAACAAAGGACCTAAGAAAAATAATTTATTAAGAAGGACAATAAAAATGGTAATTATTTTGAAATACAAAAAATTAAAAAATTAAAATAGAAAGTCTAAATTACCTTTAGTTCTACAATTTTTATGTAAATGTGAGAAATCCAAAAAAGAAAAAACATTTTACAATACGCCTCCAAGTCTTCCTGCTTACTATCCATCGCCCCAAGTCTTGAAAAGAGATAAATTCACAAGACACGTTTTGCTGGTACAGCTCCATGTTTTTTTATAATATAGTATATATTAGAATTGTGGTGCAAGTTCAACAAAAACGCTTATTCATTAATATATAATAGCAATTATTTATGTTTGCTAACAGAAAAATCTAGCCATTTTTTTTCTACAAGTTCTACAAAAAACACTTATTCATTTTTTTTTTTCTTTCTCGTTGCCCATTTTTGTGTCTCAGACTGTCGGTTTGTACAATTAGAATCTACAATTACAATATAAGAGCAATTATTTAATTTTGATGATAGAAAAATCTAGCCATCGCTTAGATCATTCTAATGAGTATTTATCAATAGTTCCAACAAAACTCCAAAACTACTCATTCTGCATAATAAAAGCTATTTACAAGCACACAAGTCATATGCCCAAACCTATATATAAAATCCATCAAATATTTTGCAAAGCATATATCCTATGGAGCTAGTCATTTAATCCACCAATGATGCCCTTGTTGTTTACATTGTCTCCATCACCACAAAGCTCAATCTAAACCTGGGTATACAAAAACAAAACATTGTCTCCATCACTATAAAGTTAAAGATAACATTGAATGATTAAAAAAAAAGATATATACCTATTATCTTCACAAATTCATCATCATAGTTCAGTTGGATTAGGATTTGTACAGCTTGCACGGTTGTGCCCAGATTGGTGGCACCGAGAACATTGATATTGCACCTTATGTTGGAATTGGGATTCACAACGCTTTTTTTTAGGTCTTCCAGCTGGTCGACTTGTAATGGGGGGTTGTAAAAAGGTGTTTGTCCTATAATCATCGAGGGACAATTGGTTTAAGTTGGGCATATCATGAGTTTCTACTGGGATCATGGTGTTCATGTAGATCTTTGGCTGTGAGGACAACAAATAACACTCTTCAATATATGTGTAGACATTACCATGTAAATTCTTTATTGCCGCACAAGCATGAGGGCACGGGATTCCCGTCATTTTCCAGGCTTGGCAAGTACACTCTCTCAATGCCACATTAACTCTTAAATCTTTTTGACCTACGCGAATAAGCATTCGACCTGAACCGTGATCTACTACTACCATACCTTCAGCTTGAACAACATTCTCCTTTAGTATAGCTTCAATTTTGGGTCCAACACCATTTTCCCACTTCCCCATAGCTTCCTTGGCAACATAAAGCTTTTTTGCTAGCTTCTGCCGATGCTCATTTATCAGCACACATACATTATCTCTTCTTTCTTTAACTAACCATGCGTTAAAAGATTCTGCAAGGTTAGTGGTAATATTGTCCCAACGTCTAAATTGAAAGCATGACATAGCCCACTTATCAACATCACTTTGTGTCTCAACCCATCTTGCTAAGTCAACAGAAAAGGACCTAAGATGTCCCATTGTCTTAACAAAATCCATATCTAATCGAGAATATGCAATTTTATCAAGCAATTTTAATGCATCCTCCTTACGCCTTCTACGATGTCCATTCCATACTTTAGAGAACTCAACACTAAAGTTCTCCTTGACGTGCCTATAACAAAAGGCATGACGAGACCCACCAAATACTTCTCTAACTGCACCAACAATTGCATTATGACAATCAGAAACGATAGTTATTTGTAGAGACTCAATCAATTCCTTCAAATTCCTCAAGAACCACGACCAATCTTCATAGGTCTCTCCATTTACAATGGCGTAAGCCAATGGATACAAATTATTATCTGCATCATAAGTAGATGCAGCTAAGAGCGTCCCTAAATATGGCCCGCTTAAGTGACAACCATCAATATATAAAATTGGTCTACATTCTAGAAAAAACCCATTTATGCAACACCCATATGCTATGAATAGCCTTTCAAAATGGTTGTTGACAGATGAAGTCCACTTCGCCACTATTTGTGGATCAGCTTCCATTAAACGATTACATAGCCAAGGGATTAACATATATGATTGTTGTATTGACCCATTAATGTTATCCAAAGCTCTCTCTTTCACCTTCCAAGCTTGATGATAATTTAATTGTACCCCATATTCATGAAACAAGTCATTGCGGATATCATTGGGTGCCTTGCCTCAATTGGTCCTAATATTATCAACAATCATAGATGCCACCAGATCTGACCTATTTATATGAGACACTTGCATGTTGTCTTTGTAAGAACCAGCTGAACCCAAGAGGGGGGTGAATTGGGGATTTTAAAAATCTTTTCAGAAATGCTCTGTTTTTTAACACTAAAAACAGAGATGAACTAGGATGATAAAAACTTAGCAACTTTGAATATTTTTTTGTAACTTAGTAAAATTAGTTTGTATGACAGTAAAGAGTTATAAAGCTATAGACAATCATTCAAACATATATGCTGGAAATAAAGGAGATTAAGGAAGAGAATATGCAAACTGAGATTTATACTGGTTCGGCCCAATCCTTGACCTACGTCCGGTCCCAAGCTCCACTTGAGATTTTCAATCCACTATCCTCTTGTTTAATACGGGTACAAGAGAAGCTTTTACAAACCCACAAGTTCACCAGGCACTTGTGAAACCAAATCTCTCACCGAGATACTCCCCTTACACAATGTAAGGTTACATCTGCTTTCCCACTCAAGATCACCCAATCTTGAGTAACTCTCGATATAATGTTTATAATGAATCTTCTCTCTCAGAAGTGAATAAGATAAACACTGAAGTGCATTACAAATAATTTCACTCTCTCTATGATAAACTATGTAAACATTGAAAAACATAGAGTAAATGATATGAAGATCAAAGTATGAGCATTCTGAAGATATAGGCTAGTGTCTTGCGACTTCTGTCATGAATCTGTTTTCTTTTATAGGTAGAGATTAATATATGACCATTGTAATCTTCAATATAACCGTTGCCTTTATTAGACAAGGTTCTGGTTCAGTTTTGGTCTTCTTCTCTCTCTAATCTCCACTTAATCCGGCTATGCGAAGTTCGAGTTGACTCTCTCGCAAATTAATCCGTTGGAGTAGTAATTCTTTGGATGTGTAAATCATTCTTTAATTCTTTGTAAACGTGTGCAGATGGATTACCCAAAAGTATGCAACTTTATGGGTTTTGCATTTAATGTTCGGACATGCTTTTTGCTTTTGCTTTAAACATTTAATAAACACTCTCTAATTCATCTGAAACTCACTAAAAAAGTGGTTAAACATATCTAGGAACATTAGAGAATAATGATAGGAAGTATTAAGATCAAACAAGAAGGTTTTTCAAAATCGTAGAATTTGAAATTCTGAAGACGCGTTGAAACCTTGAGGTTTCACTTGAATATGAAACCTTTGAAAAAAATCGCGCCAAGGCAAACCTGGAGGTTTTCTGGGAAACTGGAGGTTTTCCAAATCAGAGGAAAGGTGTGTGCTCTCTAGATGCCAAAACCTCGAGGTTTCTCACCAAAACTCGAGGTTTCGCTCAAATGTGGAAATTCTGAGTTTTTGCGCCAAAACAGAAAACTGGAGGTTTGAAGGTAAAACTGAAGGTTTTGTAACTTGGAAAAACACATATCCTCTCTCGTCTGGACAAACATCGAGGTTTGCCCTCAAACCTCGAGTTTTGGCTTAAACGACAGGTTTTGAGAAAATTGCACAGGACTCAAACCTGGAGGTTTTTCACAAAAAACTGGAGGTTTTGAAAAAATGGCCAAAACTTGGGTTTTCTCTGGCAGGTCAAAACCTCGAGGTTTCTTACCAAACCTCGAGGTTTCATAAAACTTGTGAAACCTGGAATTTTCATGTTAAAACAGAACCTTGAGGTTTTAGACAAAAAATGGAGGTTTTCAAGTGTTCAAAACTTAGGAGACTCTCGTAAGTCAAAACCTCGAGGTTTGAACGAAACCTTGAGTTTTCCATTTTCCGGAAAATGTTGAGAAGTCTCTGTGTTATGAAACCTCGAGTTTTCTCTGAAAACCTTGAGGTTTTCTCAATCCAGAAACCTTGAGTTCTTTTATGTAAGATCCAAACTCTTGGCTAATCTCAAACTTAAGTTTACATGTCCAAGCTTGAGTTAAGAATCCAATGTAAGAAGAATCAGCTCCAAACTCATTGTATTATGTCCGTTATGATCCGATGAATGAAGACTATTCTTGACCAGCGTTTTTGAAACGTCTTTAACTGACTGTCAACTTTCTATGGCCATATCTCTCTCGTATGAACTCCGTTTTAGTTGGTTCAAGTCTTGATGGAAAGCCCTTTGAGTCTACTTTCATATTCTACCAATTTCAACTCAATCGAAGTTTTAGTTTGTGAGATACACTCAAAACATTGAAGCTTGGTTTGCTGTGTGGCGTGAATTTTAGTGACAACTTCCACAATCCATAGCTCCTTGATCTGAACTTCTTTGGGCTTGAATTTTATATCAACATGACGCATTGGAAGTCTAGTTTCATATGCCACTGGTTTCACCTCAATCGGATCTCTGGTTTTGGAGATATCATCGAATTATCAGACCTCGTCCAACTGAAACGTGAAACAGAGTAGAGCAGAGTTGCTGAATAGTGCTGAAACTCGAGTTTTCACTTGGAAACTCGAGTTTTCTCATCCTGAAGCTGATTTTTGCTGACTTTAATTTCTAATCTAGCCATTCCAACTTCCATATGATCTTGGAGGCTTCTAACATCGATCTAAGAACTTTAATAATGATATTCCATTCAGCAAGTTCTTCCTTCTTCAATCTCTCTTCTTCTTGATTTTCCCCAATATCCTTTGATAACTTCTTGCTTCTTTGCATTCTATAATCTCTTATTTCTTTCTTGGTTATTCCCCATGATTGAACACTTTCTTTCTTCTCTTCTCTTGATCATTCCCAAAATACTGTGTAACTTCTTGCTTCCTTGGCATTCTCTCCCATTCAACTTAGAATAACATCTTGCTTCCTTGACAACCTCTGCAAGTTCTTCTTTCTTTAATACCTTATCTCATTCTTGATTATTCTTCATAATTCAACTTGGACTTATCTACATTAAACATAATAGTTAGTTAATGTAGGAGATAAATATATTATGTAAACTTTTTGCTCTAAAGAATGGCATCTATATAAGACATCATCAAAACAAATCATATCTAACAGTCTTGTGCTGAATGATCATGTTCATTATCAAATGTTTTCACACGCAAGAATGGAGTATTATTTACCATTGCATAGGTTGTGATCTTCCACTTACATCTTTCAACATCACACTTTGCAATCATCTTATAAGGGTACATTCTTTAAAAATTTGTATCTGAACTTGTGTGCGACACTATATTTGTATATTGCTTCCCTAAAAGCAGCTGCATCATCAAAAATCTGTCCACTTCCCACAATCAATTCACGCCACTTTGTTGAATTTAACTCAGATATTGTTGCAGGGACACTTTGAATTGTATGAGGAGTAGCAACAATATTTTCACTTAGGGGAGTAGCAAATTGTGGATGTCCTTGTGATGCGTACGCACTGCATTTACATTTAACCCAACATTATTTATTAAATGCACTAATATGAAAGTATTTCAAACTTATAACACATAATATTATAAAGTAATCTCTTACCCTTGTGTTGATTGGCTTGTTGTTGTTCTATTTTGATCTTCAGTAATGTACAAATGAGCACAACCTTCATTGTATTTTATCAACTGCTTCAATCCATCATCATCAATAAGGTCTATAAGCTGAGAAGGATCAAACTTTAAACTATATTTAAGCCTCTTCCCACTTATTTCTTCCCCAAAACAAGATGATATCGTGGTTATTAGTTTTGTCAATGATAGCTCATGTTCAATCATTTTGCCAATTGTTCTCCCTCCTTCATAGCGTAGCACTCCTCTCGATTCATTGATGATTTGTCCACCTGTATGAAAGTAACAAAAAATCTCCAACGAATGTTGACAATCCATTATTTTCTAGGCTCTATTGTCGTTGAACCAATTTCCTGAATAATATTAAATAAGTTTCAAAATCAAAAAGTATCACATAAAATATCTAATTAACCGAAAATAAATACTTACAAGTCAATATCTAGGAAACTTTCATTCTACATATTTCATACACAAATTTCTTTTAAAATTGACTTGTTCGTAAGCCAAAAAAAAAATCCAGGAACCTTTAATTAATACGCAAATTTCTTTTAAAATGGACTAATAATTGACAGTTTGAAACCTCCAATTCAAACTCACATTTACACTTGTAAATGAAAAATGCTCACGTACGCCTGTAAATGAAAAAGGGGAATTTGTCTTCGCTAATTCAAAATAAAAGTCATATAATGATGATGACAAGAACTCCTTAAACCAAATTTTGAAGTCATTTAATCAAATGGAAAATCAAGAATCGCTCCTCTAACATCAACAACCTATCAAATGAAGCCAAGAAATCGCAAAAGTAGTAAATTATTATTACCTTGGAAAAGAAGGCAAGAGACCCAGAGCCTACAATTCCCTCCCCTTCTCCAACAACTCCACAGTTCTGAAACCCTACGAATTTACAGCACTTGCATCCCTTTCAACAGGAGTAACAGGGTCATATTGATCGGCGGCATAGGAAGACCTGCTGAAACTTTCTATTTATTATTTTCAATCAATCAAATTCTGATTTAATTAGAGATAATATAGAAAATCTGATTAATGGCAATTTAGTCTTTCTATTTTAATGTTTTACTTTTTGGTCCTTCAAAATAATTACCACTTTTTATGATCCTTCTTAATAAATATTATTTTTCTTAGGTCCTTTATTATAATTTTCCCTAGAAAGTATCACTTCTCTGCAGGATTAAATACATGGAAAATACAAATACTTGAATTATTAAAATTCATACCAATAAAATTTCTAAATAGGAACTTTTCATCAATTTTTTCTTTATTTTATTTTTTAATCATAATTTTCAATTTTTAATGGTCTAATATTTTGACAGTTATAAATTTGTAAATCACAAGTAGAAAAATAAATAGGAAGGCGGGAATTGGTGAAGGGGGGGAGGGAGGGAGGAGGGAGAGAGAGAGAGAGAGAGAGAGAGAGAGAGAGAGAGAGAGAGAGAGAGAGAGAGAGAGAGAGAGAGAGAGAGAGAGAGAGAGAGAGAGAGAGAGAGAGAGAGAGAGAGAGAGAGAGAGAGAGAGAGAGAGAGAGAGAGAGAGAATTTATGAATTTTTCGAATTGTCCACCAATACTTAAATCTGATTATAATATTAAGTGTCAGATAATTGTATAAAAACATGAATATTTTTAGAAGGAAAAAAAAAAGATAGAGAAAAAGGATGTCAAACTCAAATTGGTCAATTTTGGAGATTGGAAGGAAGTATGGACTTCAAATACATATTAGCCTTTCAGTTCTTGCTGTGTCGTTTTTTACCCTTTTCGTATAGTCTGGCTTGCTTGCTTTGTTCGTTTATTGTAACTCTCAAGATGAATAATATGTTATCGCGATTTAACTTTACATAGGATTTCAGTGTGATCTTTTAATTTTGTAAAGTGTCATTTTGTCCCTTTTAACCTTGAACAGTTAGTTTTATTAACAAAAAAATGCTACCATTTCTCGTCCTTAATATATAATATCTACTTAACTAATTTTGACAGACAAAAGAAATTAGTTAAATTCATTATTTGTTAAAAATATGTGTTGGTTTTCTAAAATACCTTTTTAAATCATTTGTACTCAATTTGCAAATAATTAGCAAAAAAGTTGATAAATATTGGGACAAAGTGGATTGAGGTACTTCCTTTGGGTTTTTTTAAAGAGTCTGGTAACTGAATTACGTGGTTGAAAAAGTCAGTTAAAATTAGTTAAAAAAAAAAAATACATAAGAAAATGAACTTTTTTTTTAAAGTATACAATTATTTATAAAGAAGAAACTGAGAGAAGTGTATAGAGTAATAATGAGAGGAAAGCATAAAAGAGAACGTAGAATGAAAAAAGAGTGAAGGGAGAGAACAAAGTTAATTAAGAAAAAAATGGTAAAAATATATTAAATGCTCAGACAATTTTAAGTGAAATCTTGTAAAAAAGATTAAGGCAATTTAAGTTCTAGGTTTTTATAAAAATGACCAGAGGGACTATTATTATATTTTTAACCATCCCTTTGGAAGTAATTTAAAAATTTTAAATGTTCAAAAGATATTCTCAGTTGCTGACTTATTAACTTTAATTTTTTCAAAATAAAAAATCATTATTTAATACTCACGATGTTATAATTACAAAAATGATTTTTTTTTTGGTAAAATTATGATAAAAATTTATATAAAGTTATAGGATTAAAAAAAGTAGTTTTGTCTGAATTTATCTGAAACAATTTTAATTTATGCCTATTACTTCCTCGTAATAGTATTATTTTATATATTAGTTTTATTTACATTGAAGAAGAGTAGGGATTTTGTTCATATAATGGAAGGTACACACATGATGATATTGCGTGTTGCACGTTTTGCAGATTTACATCTCTTGAATGATGAATCTCCCCTCACTAAGAAACGAATTGTTCTGTTGAATCAAAACTTTTCTTTTCCTTTTCAAACACCTATTTATTTACCTACTTCTTTGGGAACAATTTTCACGTGATCAAAATTTCATCAAATATAGACAAAAAAAAAAAAAAAAAAAAAAAAAAAAAATTTACAATTGGACCTGATAAAATTGATTCGAATTTGTTTAATTATTTTTAATAAAAACCTCATTTTTTACAAATATGGTCACTCTTTTTCATTTTTCACTAAATTAAAAAATTACTTTTATTTTTTTCTTTTACATTAGTATTACTCACATGATCCCATCCCCCACCTGTACCACTACTTTGTTCCTTTAACTTTTTATTAATAACATTGTCTATTTTAACCAAAAAGAATAACTTATATATTTATATTTAATATTGATGTTCATGATTATTTTTAAAATTTAATTTTATTAGAGAAACTTAATTTTATAAAAATGATAATTTTTAATATAACTATATAGTACTCAATATTACTGGATCATATTTAAATAATTTTATGCCTAATCCAGGCAGTTTTCCCGGCCTAACTTTTTTCTATCTATAAATTTTGAACCATTGATTTTATTTTTAAAAATAAAATGCATTCTATGTTAATCACCATTAAGTAATTTATTTAGTTTTCATAATCTACCCAAATTAATTAAAATAAATTTTATATTAATACCGGATGAGTATTAAAATAGGAGCAAATTAAAGTGTGCATATTTAACAGAGATAAATATGTATAATAAAAAGTTAATAACTCATTAAATTATGAATTTTTAGTTGGACGTAACTTATGAAGCTTTTTAGTTGCATTAATAACTCTTGTTGAGACGTGGTTAGCTTTTTCAACCTAAACTCTGCAGATATTTTTAAGGTCGGAATAAACTTTAGTGGATAGATTATGACATGTACGGCCTAAGGTACTTTTTTTAAAAAAAATAATAATAATAATATGTTTACAATAATTATTTTACTTCTCTGAATTGTTTCTCTTGGTAATAAAAAAATATTTAAATATAAAAAACTATCAGTAAACATTAGGCAGAATGACAGTTCAAGACTAAAACATGAATTTGATTTAACACCGAAAGATTTTGAATTTTGAATTAGTAAAAAGCCAAGGTTCTTAAATAATTTACAGCTATAGTCCAAAACTAAGACTTGAAAATTTAGGACATGTTTGTTTCTATTTTCTATTTTTTCAAAACAGTTTTATAAAATTGTTTTTAAGAAAAGTTCTGAATTTTTTTTTTTTAGAGATAGTTATTTTAAAAAAAGAAATTGTTTTTTAACTGACGTGACAGTGGCAATAACATCACGGTGGCTGTGGGTTCTTGGCGGTGGTGGCGGTTGGTGCCGGTGGTGTAGTGTCGATAGTTGACATGTGGCGGCCTTAAAGAATAAGTAGAAAAACAAAAACAAGAAAGCAAAAAATAATAATTGTTCTTTTAGTTTTTAGGGAAAATTAATCTTTTGATTTCTATAATATTTTGATTAGATTGTAACTCAATCCCTACACTTTGATTCGTGTAATTCAGTTCCTATATTTTGACTCGATTGTAAATCAATCTCTAAACTTTGACTCACTGTAATTCGGTTCCTATAGTTTTAATCATTTTATAATTTAGTTCTTATTTTCTAAAATAAAAATGGAGAACTATATTATAAAATTGTTAAAACTAGAGGGAGTGAGTTGCAACTGACTCAAAACTAAAGGGATTGAGATGCATCAAGTCAAAGTGTATGATTGAGTTGCAATGCGATCAAAACTATAGGGACCAAAAGAATAATTTGCCCTATTTTTTTAAAAAAAATATATAAAAAAATAACATTAAAAATAGTCTTCCCACCAAGTTGTAATTTTTTTTTCCCCAAAAACAGAAAGACACAGCCTCTTAGTATCGACATTTAAAAAATTGATAATAAAGATATTTTAAAGTTGTGATATTGTCATATTTTATTATACCAATATTGAATTTCAAGACATCAACATCAAATTATAGAATATTAGTGTCAAATTGCTTAATAGCCTATGGTATTTTTGGTGCCTTGTTTGGTTTAAGGAATTTGCAATGGTTCATAAAAAAATGGAGACATTTGAATTGAGTCCTCTATTTTTCACTCTATTTCCAATTTTATAAACCAAACTAAACGAGGCTTTTCCTTCTATTTTTCCCATTCGTAACTTGTTGCAATAATCATTTCCTTTTTCATTTATTAATTCCTATAATTGTATGTGATTTTAAAAATTGTCTTGGCAGACATTTTGAGATTATATGATGTTCACATTTGATGTGTTTTCGATTCTTTGCAGAGGAGAGATATCTCTACAAGCATGCTGTGATCCAGAATCCAATAATGATGAGTTATATAGACAATTTTTTTATATTTCTATTTTTAATATTATTCTAATATTCATTTCTACTCTTTATTTTATTTTCTTATTTTTATCTGAGCTTATACTTCTTTGGAGTTCTTTTTTTTTTAATCGAAAATACTTCTTTTGAGTTAGAGCTATAAATTGAGGTTGTCTTTTTATTAAAATTACTTGTGTTAATTTATAGGAAAAATTAATCTTTTGGTCATTTAGTTTTGACTAGGTTGTAACTTAGTCCTTATCTTATACTATACTGACTCGTTGCAACTCAGTCCCTATAATTTTGACTTGGTTGTAACTTAGTCCATAAACTTTAACTCATTGCAACTCATTAATTCCCTATAATTCTAACCATTTTATAATTTAGTTCTTATGTTCTAAAATAAAGGTGTTGAACTATATTATAAAATCGTTAAAACTATAGATTGGCTTGTAGTGGGTCAAAGTCTAAACCTAAGATTCTATAAAACTATAGAGATCGAAATTTTGTATAGAGTTAAAGTGTAGATATTGAGTTACAACCCAGTCAAAACTATAGAGACCAAAAGATTAATTTTCCCTAATTTATAAGACCTATCTCAACTTTATATCCAATTCAATGTCCAACTTCATAAAAAATAATTGAATTTTAACTAAGATTATATTGTATAACAAATTTTTTTTTTGAAAAAAATAGTGACCCACTCAATATTTGAATTCAAGTTAAGTTATAAATACTCTCTCCGGTCCTATATAAAATAACGTTTGTAATGCATAGAGGATAAAGTTTGTAATATAAATTATACTATAAATTTATCCTATATTTATAACTAAAGGTAGTCATTTAGATTAGGTTGGGGTCAAATCCAAACCCCGAATGTAAGTATCTGAAAAGTGTCTTTTATGTAAATTCCCTAAAATTCAAATCATTGTTTTTAAACGAAGCCTGGAGTCTTACTTCTCTTGCCGTATGACACTTTCAATATTTTTGGTACACATCAAATAATAAGAGAGAAAGAAGTTTTTTAAATATAAAAAATCCGTGTGCTGAGAGTCATTAATGGCGATTTTTCTTACTCCCTCCCTTTGATCATATTTATAAAAACTTAATAACTGAATTATGTGGTTTAAAAAAGTGATTAAAATTAGTTAAAAATAAAAATGTATTTGATTTTTTTTTTTTTCAAGTATGCCTTTATTTATGAAAAGCAAATAATAGAAAAAAAATAAAGTAAATATAGTTATTACCAAACTTTTAATAAATACAATATATATAATTAATGAATGGAAAAAATGAAAAAAAAAATCATTAAATTTTTTTTTTTTGATACATAAAAGTTTTGGAGGGTTCGACATGGTCCCCACCAAGGCCAAGGACGGCGGGCTCTATGAGCACTTACTGGGGACTTACAAGATCGCCTACCAAAGGAGTCCCAGCGATGGCAGAGGGGATCGAACCCACGACCCAAGGGCCTAATCCTGGATCCCTTACCATCTATGCCAACTCACATTGGCAAATATTTAGATAGCTCTTGTTAGACTCTTATAAGAAGGAAATGAGGGAGTATAACATATTGGTTTTCAATACTCATTAAATAAGGGTGAATTTGAAAAGGTCAATTAAATTTAAACATTTTAAATGTCTTAACTTTCATTTCTTAGCATGTGAGATTTGGTCAAATAAATTTATAAAAGTGACTGGAGTGGTAAATTTCAACCTAACTAGCACACACTTTTATGTAAAGGATAAATAATCTAGGGTTAAGGGGCAAAAGTGCCCATGCAGTTTTCCCAAATGTACACCTAGCATCATATACATCTGTTAGGTGCCAAAATGCCTATGAAAATTACAAAAAGTTGCAAAGATGTCAGCTTTGTAGGTTCAAGCTAACAAAGATTGCTGTTGGTCGATTTCCTTGATGGCAAGTGAATCAGTCGAACAAGTAATAAAGTGTAAGTAGAGTATCGTTCCACAGAGACTAAGATACCTAAGAGTGACGCTCAACTGCTATGATAATTGTACAAACAGAAAGTAAATATAATTGGTTTGAGAGGTTTTTGTAATTATGCTACTAACAGAAGTAAAGAGAGTAAGTTTTAAGAAGATATCAGTGAGAAGTTAGGCTGAACTTGGAATCATCCTTAAGCGCATCAATCCCCCAGTTGCTCTACCCATTGCTATAGCATCCATACTGCACAACTTCCGCAATGCTACAGCATGACTACTAACTACAACGCTATTCGGTTAACCCACCACTATACTCTATCGAAGCTTCCGTGTCCGATACATATGATGCTAACTATACTCTTTCCATATTCCTATGACAACTTTCTAGTTAAATCTGCATTACTCTCAGGGTGTCATGGTTATGAGAGGTAGAACCATTCCTGAAGCCTACAATAAATAGATCAAGCCTTGCACCGGCTGCCTAGCAAACACTGTTTCTCAGAAGTCTAACCTTGACTCCTTGCCAGTAAGTTGAGGCCACAGATCTAGCCCTTAGATTCCTCTAATCGACTAGTAATTAATTCACCGATAAGCAAACCGAATCTATTAAATTAAGAACTTGCAACTGGGTTCATCAAACACTTAAGAATTCATCCTCGTTCAGCCAGCAGAAAGTTAGTTCATGACTGACGAGGAAAACACAGAACAGATAGTAACAGAATGACCCATGATCTAACTACTAAAATAAAATAACAGAAAAGCAGAAAGCTTGACGGTGTTCCGACGGTGTGGAAGAAGTCCTGTCACGTCACCACTCCACGTCTTCTTCTCTCTGTCTTACTGCAAGGAAGGATGCTGGGTTATCCTAGAATTCTCGTGCTAGTGAAGTCTCTCACTCTTCTTTTGAGTCTGTAGAATGTGAACTCTCGTTTTTGGTCTGTGCGACTCTCTTTTAGGGTTGACTTGATGTTTCCTTTTATACTCAGGCTTTCTTGTGACGCAAGTTTCAGCGAGCTGGGCTTTCCAAATCTGTCGAAATCTATCGCATCTTCAGTTTTAGATTGATTCTGATGATCTTGCGGGATTCTTCAAATCTTTCTGTTTTGATCCTCCGCATCTTCTATTTTATTACGTCAGCAATCTACCTGTCGATCTCGCCCTTCATTCTTATTCCTGAAATCAGCTAGATAAAAAGGTCGGAAAATATGCCGCATAGCATGACGTCCTTTACTTTGCTGTAGCTTTCGTGATGCTTTTTATTGCACTTCGAGTTGCGGTCAGAATGCTATAGTATCGTATCAGCTTTGCTATACGTTCTTTAAAAACAGTGTAACTTGCTCTTTTCTTAGCACATGTTTAGGATGTAAATGGTTTCTATCCTTCAGTTCCCTATATCATGATTATATGCCTTTTTGCTTGGATTGTTTGCAGTTAAGCTTTTATTCACCATACAATTCAGTCATGAAATACAGGGAAAACATGACATAATTTGAGCTCATCAGTTACCTTTTAGTGGTGGAATCCACATTGTCATACATGTGACAATCTAGTAAGGTACAAAAATGCCCATGTGATTTTACCAAATGTGTATCTAGCGCCATATACATTTTTTGGGGTGCAAAAATACACACAAACATATATCCACATATCAATCTCTCCTTCTTAATTCCATGATCTCTCATCTTTGTCAATTCTCTCTTCTCTTACTCACCCTTCCTCTCTCTCTTTGCCTTTTCTCTCACTCTTTCGCTTGACGCCACCGGATTATTGTTTTTGTTCTTGCTTTGGTTGTCACAAGATTATTCTTGAATTGGACTCATTTGATGCAATTTTGTTGGTAATGATCTAGCTAGACATATACGGTGGTTAGAGCTAGTTACCATCAAATATTTAAAAGAAAGAAATAAACTAAAAAAGACATTATGAGTTTCTTATCGTGTTAACAAGCTAAAAATATCTTGCTTATTTCTTCCCTTAATTAGCTAATGGGAAAATTGATCAATTGGTGTTAACATGCATGTACGATAGTTAGAACCAATTTCCCTCAATATGTCATTTTTGTTGCTATGTTTGAAGAAGTTGGTGTGTATTTCTGCACCTAAGAAATGTATATGGTGTTAGATGTAGATCTGGAAAACGTATATGGGCATTTTTTTCACTTTAGCCCTTAAAATTGTTTAGTGTGGGTGTTGGTCGATTTCCTTGATGACAAGTGAACCAGTCGAACAAGTAATAAAGTATAAGTAGAGTATCGTCCCACAGAAACTGGGATACCAAAAAGTGACGCTCGATTGCTATGATAGTTGCGCAAACAGAAAATAAATATGATTGGTTTGAGAGGTTTTTGTATTTATGCTAATAATAGAAATAAACAGAGTATCGTAGTTTTGAGAAGATATCGAAGAAGTTAGGTGAACTCGGAATCACCCTTAAGTGCATCAATCCCCGGTTGCTCTACCCATTGCTATGGCATCCATACTGCACAGCTTCCGCAATGCTACAGCATAGCTACTATCTACAACGCTATTCGGTTAACCCACCACTATAATCTATCAAAGCTTCCATATCCGATACATATGATACTAACTATACTCCTTCCATATTCCTATGGCAACTTTCTAGTTAGATCTTCATTACACACAGGGTGTCATGGTTATGAGAGGTAGACCCATTCCTGAAGCCTACAATAATAGGTCAAGCCTTGCACCGGCTGCCTAGCAAACACTGTTTCTCATAGGTCTAGCCTCGACTCCTTGCCAGTAAGCCATGACCACAGATCTAGCCCTTAGATTCCTCTAACCGACTAGTAATTAATCTACTGATACACAAATAGAATCTTTAATTAAAAACTTGCAACTGGGTTCATATACGCTTAAGGATTCATTCTTGTTCAGCCATCAGAAAGTTAGTTCATGACTGACAAAGGAAACACAAAACAGCCAATAACAGAATGATCCATGCTCTAACTATTGAAAGTAAATGAAAAATAGAAAGCTTGACGGTGTTCCGACGGTGTTCCGACGGTGTGGATGAAGCCCTGTCACGTTACTGCTCCACGTCTTCTTCCCTCCGTCTTGCTGCGAGGAAGGATGCTGGGTTCTCCTGGAATTCTTGTGCTAGTGAAACCTTTCACTCTTCTCTTGAGTCGGCGAAATGTGTATTCTCGTGTTGTCTCTTCTCCGACTTGTCTTAGGGTTGACTCGCTGCTTCCTTTTTATATTCAGACTTCCGTGTGATGCAAGTTAGGCTAGCCGGGCTTTCCAAATCTGTCGTGATCTATCATATCTTTTGTTTGTAGATTGATTTTGTCTCGATACGGGATTCTTCAAATCTTTCCTTTTTGATCCTCCGTATCTTCTATTATATCTGCAATCTACCTGTTGGCCTCGACCTTTTATTTCCATTCCTGAAATCAGCTAGATAAAAATGTTAGAAAATATGTCGCATAGCATCACGTCCTTTACTTTGCTATAGCTTCCTTATGCCTTTAGTTGCAATTCGAGCTGCTGTTGGAATGCTATAGCATAGTATCAACTCTGCTGTGCGTTCTTCCTAGAGAAAATGTAATTTGCTCTTCCTTAGCACATGTTTTTCGGATGTAAATGGTTTCCATCCCTCAGTTTCTTAAATCATGAATACCTGCCTTTTTGCCTGAGTTATTTGCAATTTACGCTCTTATTCGTCATACAATTTAGTCATGAAATATAGGGAAAACATGGCATAATCTGCACTCATCAAAGCCCTGTAACGTCACCACTCCATGTCTTCTTCTCTCCGTTTTACTACAAGGAAGGATGCTGGGTTATCCTAGAATTCTCGTGCTTGTGAAATCTCTCACTCTTCTTTCAAGTCTGCCGAATGTGAAATCTCGTTTTGGCTCTACGTGACTATCCGCTAGGGTTGACTTGCTGTTTCATTTTATAATCAAACTTTCTTGTGGCGCAAGTTCCAGCGAGCTGAGCTTTCCAAATCTGTCGAGATCCATCGCATCTTCTGATTATAGTAGATTGATTCTGCTGATCTTGTGAGATTATTCAAATCTTTCAGTTTTGATCCTCCGCATCTTTTATTTTGTTACGTCAGCAATCTACCTGTCGTTCTCGACCTTCATTATTATCCCTGATATTATTTAGATAAAAAGGTCAGAAAATATGCCGCATAACATTGCGTCCTTTACTTTGCTATAGCTTTCGTGATGCCTTTTATTGCACTTCGAGTTGCTGTCAGAATGCTATAGCATAGTATCAGCTTTGCTATACGTTATTTCTTAAAAACAATGTAACTTACTCCTTTCTTAGCACATGTTTAGGATGTAAATGGTTTCTATTCTTCAGTTCCCTATATCATGAATATATGCATTTTTGCTTGGATTGTTTGCAGTTAAGCTTTTATTTACCATACAATTCAGTCATGAAATATAGGGAAAACATGACATAATTTGTGCTCATCAATGGGACCCACAAAACCAAAAATTAACAGACTTGGTTGGCGGAGCTAATATTTTTGCCCCATTTAGAAATGTTCATGGGCATTTACACACCCAAATAATATATATAGTAGCCAAACATACATATGGGAAAAGTACATGGGCATTTTTGTACCTTAACCCAATAATCTAATACTCCTAATTATCTATTACATTAACATAATTATGAAAAATAATAATAACTAAAATTGCAAGAAGGAAGGAAACTTTGATTGCATATTCGATCCAGACAAAGACAAGCTTTATGCAAAATATCTACATATATAAGTGAACATACGACAATTTAGTGAAATTGCATCAAAGTAGAAAGTGACCACTGTATGTAAATCCTATTTGATTTCTTTAGCTATTTTAACTAACTAAATTTATTCCAATTTTATCCAGAAAAGAGTTCATGTATTTCTTTTCTCAAACTCAGTAAAAATGGAAATTGGAAAGTAGTTGAATAACATCAATATTTTAAAATTATGTAACATATTCGCGTATCAAGTTTGTACAAACAAAGAAAATAATATTTTTTCAATAAATTTACTTATGTAGTAAATTGTTGTAGAAAAAAGACAAAGAAAAACACGAATCTAGTAATGTTTGATATTATAATTTATTAAAATTTGAATAGGTAGTAGTTGGAATTGAATTAATGTTTTTTTTTAAAAAAAAAAACGTTTGTATCCATGAAGAGGTAGATATTTTTTACTCCCTCCGGTTCTAATTATAAGAGAACATTTGGAAGTTGGTTTTGGTCCTAATTATAAGACAACATTTTAATTTTTGTCAACTTCTTCCTAAAATACCCCTATTTTATTCTCTCAAATGTGTTTGGTTTTTTGCGATTACATATATGTGTGTGTCTAGATACAAATATACATACATATATACACAAACACATATATATAGACACACACACACACAGATATATATATATATATATCTGTGAGTGTGTGTTTATATGCATGTGTATACATATATGTATATGTGTGTGCAATGGCGGAACCAGGATTTAATGTTTGTGGGTGCACAATTAGTGGTGGGATTCGGGGGCAGTGCCCCCGAAATTTTTTTTAAAGGTAAGTTTTAATCATGAAAGAGTCATGTCCATACATTCATCATATAAATCTAATCAGACTCCAAATCACAAGGTCTTGTCTATCTCAAACACAGAACAGAAGACAGAGTTCAAGTTTTAATCTGACAAAATTATATACAACCGCACAAAGACAAAAGCCATAACACACTACCGAACTATTAGCAGTTCTTGTCATGAAATGCTATTTCGATTCTCTTATTTGAGAAGTCTGCGGAGGGAGGAAAAACAACTGAGTAAAGCATTAATAGGATGGATGAGTACCATGTAGCCCACAATTTGATCATCCTACAGGTCAGCTGGCGTTATTGATGTAGGACATTAGAGAAAAGGGAGGAACAGAACAAGAAATAAGGAGAACATAAGAAGAATGGAGAAATAAGTAGAGAATTTCGAGGAGAGTGTGATAGTAAATAATCTCAATTCAATTGGTAAGAGGTTTACCAAATGAGAAAACTATAGGACTGTTTATCAAGCTTTCGAAAAGATAATATGATGATGATAATGACTTAAAATTATTTAAATTGTAGATTTTTTTATGCCTAGCATAACTCTTCAATTCTCCTTCAGCTATATTTGTCTTATTATCATATTAGCACAGAAAGACTCATTTCGTTGTTAGTTCCACAAAGCATGTCTGATTGATCTAGTTGAGAGATGAAGAGTACATGTATCCAAATAGATATGTTTTTTGGTGTCATACCTAGCGACGGAAAAAAAGACAGCACTTCTTCCACAATCACAAGCCTTGCGGTAGTTATCAAGAGCCAATGTAGTTTCTACCACATCTTGAGTCTCAATAAAAACAAGCTTGTGTTGCATTATTTCCTGGCAAATAGATGCCTTTAGCATGCCAAGACAATAAAACAGAAGAAACTAGCACTATCATAAGAATAGCATAAATCAAAAGAACATATAAAGCGAACTCACCTTCAAATTTCTATTTTCATTCCAGCTATTGACTATTCCATCTATGTATGAGTAACTACAAAGAAACATACAATTCCATCTGGAACAACTGAAGCCATTTCCAACAGGAGCCTCCCATAATTCCTTACTACTCCCAGATCACTTCTCATATCAAATTTGGTACTGACTGGAAGCTGATCACTGAAATAACACACATTATATTGTTCAAAAGAAACACACAAAGGGGAAACAAGAGAGAAACTCGGTGCCCTGCTCTTACAAAATACAGAAAATAGAAATTGAAAAATTCAATAAATAGGCATGCTGAACAAAAAGAGATCATAATTGGAATACCTTCCCCGTGTAAGAACCATAGGGCATATGCAATCTCTTGTTAAGGACATTATAAAACTTCGACTAACAACTGGGTTGAAATTCAGAAGACGAGGGTATAGATCTATAGGGCTGAGTGTGCCAGATGTAATCACAACTGACAGAAATCACTCAAAAACAAGCTTCATAGCAAGAGAAGCGTCATGGCAGCAAAGCTGAAATGTCAATTATGAAGAATATAAGAGAAATAAAATAAAAATACATCCAATAATCAAACCATCCTGGCGAACGGGGAAGAGGGCGACACTATTTGGAGAGCAGAGGAAGAGCGGTGAACGGGGAAGAGTGGCGACGCGATTTGGAGAGCAGCCGTGGAAGAGGGTTACGATTTGGAGAGGATTAAGAGAAACAATGGCCAATGGTGAAAGGGGGTTACGATTTGGAGAGCAGCCGGGAAGAGGGTTTCGATTTGGAGAGGGTAGAGAAAATGAAGATTAAAACAAATGTAAAGGGAAGGAGGATGTTCGAACAGGAGACCTCTAGGTGAGTGGTGTGATAACCAACCACACCACTCAGTCAAATTGTTACAGGATTCCTTCAAATTATATTTACTCTCATTTTTTTGTGGGTGCACTTGCCCCCATAGGCACCAATGTGGCTCCGCCCCTGTGTGTGTACCTGTCAATATATATGTGTGTACATATATAAACACACACATATATACATATATATATATGTGTGTGTGTGTCTATATATATGTGTGTGTGTTCATATATATGTGTATATATATGTATGTATATGTATGCGTGTATCTATATCTATACATATATAATGTGTGTATATGTGTGTATCTATATGTATATATATATGCACACACATATATATGTATATAGCAAGACCATTATTTCAATTAAAAAATCGTGTGGAAAGGAAAATTCTAAGTTTGAGAGATATGTGGTAGATGTTGTTAGTTCACTTTTACTTATGTTATTTTAAATTTATATAAGGACATTTTAGGAAAATGAGTAAAATTAATTAATTTAACTTCTCTCCTTAATCTCTCCAAAATTGGTTAAATATATCTTATAATTAGGACCGGAGGGAGTATTATATATGGAATAACATATTTTTTTAAAAAAATTTCTACGTCATAAATTTTTTAAATTACCACAACCAAAAAATTAGTATGAATTTTTTATCAATATAATGAAAATGTATAAAATCATTGTGGTTAGGTTAAGTGAAAAATGCCACATAAGCAAAGTTTTAAGTTTCCATATTTTTAATTGAAAAAGGTATGTTGTGAGAAATTTCCTCATATAGGAGTAATTGGGAGTAATAATATGTCGATGTTTGAATTTGTATTAATTAGTTCTGTTAAATACCGAATAGTTCTCTATAAAAACAACATAAATTATGCTAACTAGTAATTCGATCAAATTAAGCCCTAATTAAATTAAAAATAATAAAATTTATGAGAAAAATACATTAATTAAATTACAATCTCACTATGACAAATCTAAAAGGTTCTAAATACATGAATAAAACCCAAAATAAACGAATAAATGTACTCAAATTGACTTTAGGTGGATCGGTCTTTTATTCTAATATTTTATTTAATAATTTGTTTGTTTGGTAAAAATCTCTTTTTTATTTCATATTTTGTAACAACTTACATGTTACATCAACATCGTTTCTAATCTATTATATCTATAGAAAAGATGTAGAAACGGTGTTGAAAATGGCGTTAAAAAGGCACATGTTGAATATAAACGTTTTTTAAGTTTCCTCAAATTAAGTGCATTTGACAACCATTCGTTTCAAGATCTTTTCGAGATGAAATAGTTTTTTTCGATTATGTGCTGGGAAAAGTTCGAGAATCGAATGACATTTGTTAACTCATTTTATTTTTACTTTGAGAATCAGAAATACGTTTGGTAACAATTTTTTTTTTTTCATTCTGAGAATCAAAATTGTTAACACATTTTTATTTTTATTATGAGAATTAGAATTATACAATACAAATCTATTTCTTTATTTTTGTTTTAAGTGTTTCATCAACGGTATAAAATAATAAATTGGGGTAAATTTTAACTAAAATGCCAACATTTTATGTCTAAAAAAATAATCTATTTATTTACGTTTTGCTCTCATTTTTTAATACCATATTATCACCTTAATATTAATTATACAAATAAATAAATAAATCTACATTAGTCACTTGACTCAACTAAATTTTCATGATACCACAATAATTTAAAGCAAAACAATACAATGATTTCTTCAAGACAATCTTCTCCCATTCTAATCCTCAACATTCTTCATACCCAAATATTCTCGGTTCTTTCCACAAGACCTTGAAAGCATCTCTACGAATTAAACCATGACTGCACAAGCAATCCACTCTCAATTTTACTTCAAAACCAGCTCTCAACATACCCTCTTGAAAAATCTTCTCTTTGATCGCTTCTCAACATTTCAAAGTCTTGAGCAATTGTAAACAACACTACTGATAGTGTCACCATTGGGGCTGAATGCCAATGAATACACTGGATCCATGTGTCCATTCAAGCTACGAGATAAGTTTCCCAACTTCAACATCCCACGACTTTACGGTTGAGTCATGACTTCTCCGACATGTGTATCTTTTATCTCCAGCACATTTTCAATCATGTCCTGTTCTTCCTCCTCTATTGCCCCGCTCAACTCTGCACCTCTTAACATCAATTTCAGTTCATCTTCAGTTACATACGGTTTAAGACAAGCAATTTCAGCATCCCCATAGAAAGATTAGTGACAATTCTTTCTACTGGATACAATACCAGGGAAAGCCACGCTATTGGCCTAACCACAAATCGGGCCACCTCTGTTGTTGTTACTTCACCAAAACTAGAAGTAACTCTTACTACAATCCCTGCCTTACCTTGCTCTGCTAATTTATCGTCACGCCATAAAAATGATTAAATGAGCAAATTCCTTCTCTACCTTTCCACTAACTGACGTCCCAATAGGAAGAGGTCTGACTGTATCTGTGCCATTCAAGGCTTCTTCAAGAACATTTGCTGAGATCGAAGTCTTGATAGAGACACCCAGCTTGCTCAATAATGCTGCAAACATTGTGTTAACAGTTCCAAGATTTGACAAATCAATCTCCATGTCCAAGTTATCGGCATCAAATGCCTCAAATCCTGCACTATCATACTGCCTTCTCTTCGCTGGATCGGATAAGATGTTGTAAGAATATGCAACCTCTTTAATTTTTCCAGAATGAAGCTCTTGATCGATAAAGAACATCCAAGAATGATCACCAAAGATGCAAGGATGCAGTAGAGAATACAGAACAATAGGGGTAGACTTTCTCTTTGCAATGATGAGTTCTTTGATGAACGACGAGAAAAGTGATGGCTTCAATCGCAACTTGAAAACGAGAACAACACCGTCTTGTTCATTCTAATGAGACTGAGGAAAGAAAACGGAAATCGCAAATTGAAATGGAACATATTTGCAATGATGGGTCTTTTTTTTCCCTCTTCGCCGAGATTGGAGGAGGAGGAGCAGATGCCGCCGCGACAGAAGGAAGGACGCCGCGAGAGACACTGATGAGGCTGAGGTTTATCGCTCGAGAGAAGGAAGGACGCTATGAGAGACACTGGAGACTGAGGTTTATCGCTGATAGAAGAGAGGTTGAGGGAAAAATAAATTTTGATTTTGTGCCGTGGAAGAGAGAAGCAGAATTTTTTAGCTTTTTTTTTACTCCCCAGCACAAAAAATAAACCGGTTCATCCCAGGAGCAAAAAAAAAACTGGATTTACCAAACACAATTACCATCCATTTTTGTTCCTGGGCATAGAAATTAAGAAAAAACTCATTCCGGGAGCGTTACCATGCACACCCTAAAACTCTCAACTTTCATTACAACAAGATATAATTGCCCAGGAAGAGAAGGCTCGGGAGGAGAACCGTGAGATGGACTATGGGCAGTTGTTGACACACACCCATAGACACCGTGATGGGACGCCGACTTCTGAGGCTGCAGAGGACATCATAGTAAGTTACAAAAAAAAATTATTTATATAGTTAATGTTGTATATTTAAATTGAATTAAATTGTTTGATTAATGTTTTCTGAAATCTTTGCGTCAGGCCCGGATTGAGTAGAGCCAGGCTGAGCTGCGAGCGTCGCAACCCCCAGAGTCACAGGGGTCTGTGGATCCTACAGCCCCTTTGAAAGTTGTTGTAGGCCCAAAAGAGCATCCTGGCTGTGTGAAGGGTATGGGGTTAGGCGCCAGGCCTAGCATGGTGTACGGCAAGGCCTCCAGCTCTTATGCCGGCACCTCTGGCTTGAGAAGGCCACCACCGGATGAGGTTGATGTCATCATTGCCGCGAAGGTTGCCGAGCGGAGTTCTGTACGTAAGGCCGCGCAAGATGCCAAGAACAAACGCATGCAAGAGAGGTACGACCATTGGGTCGCGAGTCGAGGGAGATTGTGTGTGCTATGGCGGGGCCTTGATCGAGTTGATGCCCGACGAGACGGTTTCCATCTCCCGAGCCTCTCCCTCCGTTCTTGTACGAGGATTCCCCCTCGCCTCCGCCTCCGCCTCCCCTCCCCTCCCTCCCCTTCATCTCGTTGAAGACGAGCACGAGATTACCTCCGGTCATGCCACGGGACCTGATCATCGGGCCCGATAGTTACTTTTTATTTTGAACCGTTGGATCTTTGTTTTCTTTTTTATGTTATTTCGGCGGGTTGACATTTTTATTTGGTTAAATATTTGTTATCTTTGACTATGATATGTTTTTAATATATTCGAGGACTATTTTAATACTTATATTTCATTTATATTAGGTTAATAATGTTACTTACAATATATAATGTACAAATGTAAAATTTATTATAGCTAATCGAAATAGGAGTTGTAAAATAATTAACTTTGTAGCTGTTATAAGGAAAAACCGCCACAAAGTTGAATTTCTTGTGAATAGATGCGGTTATTGTAGCGGTTATGAAAACCGCGACAAATATCTGGCGGGATTTTCAATTCGAATTTGCTCATTTGTAGCGGTTAGTGGAGCGTTTCTGGAACCGCAACTATTTTTTTTTTTGCAATTTGTGGCGGTTGATGTAGCGGTTTTTAACCGCTACAAATTTTTTCCATGTTGCATTTAAACATCAGGTGTTGTTATGAAGGTAATTAAACATTCTCTCTACATTTTTATTGTGTATCCTAGCTTTGTTTACTACAGATGGATAAGTCATGGATCAAGCTACCACACAGTTCTCCTGTATATTTAGCGGGGTTGAAAAATTTCTTAGATCTCGCCTTCTCTCACGCTAGCATTAATGGCAAGATTGTGTGTCCTTGTTGTAGATGCAAGTTCAAGAAGTGGCAAACGTGAGAAGGCGCTATGGAACATCTTATCAAACCTTTCCCAGAAGGATATACATTCTGGCAAGTTCATGGTGAAGAACGTGGTATGAGATATGAGGCTCACCTTCCTCAAACCTCACAAGTAGCAAATCAAGTACTTGAACATGATCCGGTTAATGAAGTTGTTCACGATGCTTTCGGTGTTCAAAACGACAACTTCACCGCGAAGTTCGGTGGTCCAGAACCGTTTTCTTCGGGAATGATACAGCTCGGGAATTTTTCGCCCTAATGGATGAGAGTGATCGTCCTTTGTATCAAGGTTGTCAGAAATATTCAAAATTATCTTTTCTGATCAAATTGTACAATATCAAGTGCTTGTGCGGGGTCACTAATAAGGCAATGTCGATGTTGCTGGAATTACTACGAGATGCTTTCCCTGACGCGGACATTCCCACAACCTTCTGTGAGGCCAAGAAGATCATCAACAGATTAGGCCGAACTACGAAAAAATCGATGCATGTCCCAACGACCGTATGCTTTATTGGGGAGAGGATGCTCGGAGGGAGACTTGTAAGAAGTGTCATACTTCGAGGTTCAGGACAGTTCGGAAGGGAAAGAAGCAGAAGAAGAAACCTGCAAAGATTTTAAGATACTTTCCTTTGAAACCTCACTTACAAAGACTGTTTATGTCGTCTAAGACAGCTGAGCATATGAGGTGGCATGAAGCTGACAAGAACGAAGATGGTAGACTCAGACATCCACGAGATGTTGAAGCCTGGAAAGCGTTCGACTCAGACTTTCCTGATTTTGCGGCGGACCCTAGGAATGTTCGTCTTGCTTTGGCGACCGACGGTTTTAATCCTTTTGGGAATCTTAGCACAAGCTATAGTATATGGCCAATTGTTTTGATACCTTACAACTTGCCGCCTTGGATGTGTATGAAACAGAGCTCCTTCATTATGTCCATGATCATTCCAGGCAAAAAGGTACCCAGAAATGACATCGATGTGTATCTCCAACCGCTTATCAAGGAGTTGGCGGAGTTGTGGAATGTTGGCGTCGAGACGTATGACGCGCACGACAAGACACTGTTCAACTTGCGTGCGGCGTTAATGTGGACTATCGTGACTTCCCGGACCGGGAACATTATCGGGGTGGAATGTTCATACCGGCCTTGCGTGTCCGGGGCTTGCAATTTTGACGACTCGACTCGGTGCGCCTTCCCCACGGTTGCAAGTGGTGCTTCATGGGTCATCGGCGGTTTCTCGATGGTACGCACGGGTTTAGGTTGCAACGCAATCGTTTCAATGGGCAACAAGAGAAAAGAGGACCTCCTAGGCATTTATCCGATGTAAATCATAGAGCAGCTTGTGGATGTTGAAGTTGAGTATGGGAAAAAAGACGATCCAGCAAAGGCCGGGACAAAGACAACCAAGGCTTCTGGTTCTGCGCCCCAGCAATGGCGGAAGGTAAGCGTCTTCTTCACTCTTCCGTATTGGAAAGATAATTTGCTCCGACACAGTCTGGATGTCATGCACATTGAAAAGAATGTGTGCGACAATGTGTTGTACACGATTCTAAACGAACCAGGCAAGTCAAAAAATCATCTTCAAGCGAGGAAAGATTTACGGGACATAGGGGTTTGTGGAGACGCGTGGCCGGATGAGCATGACAGATTTCAACCGGCAAAATTCACACTGACAAAACCGAATAAGGAAATCTTCCTCGCAACGTTGAAGAAGATAAAAGTTCCTGACGGGTATTCAAGCAACATTTCACGATGTGTTGACGTGCGGGCTCGAAAGGTTATTGGCCGAAGAGTCATGACTCACATGTGCTTATGCAAGCAGTTACTTCCGCCGACCATCAAAAATACGCCGCCACCTTTGGATGTGTCGATCGTTTTGGTGGAGCTTTGTACTTTCTTTCGGAAGTTGTGTTCCAAGGTTTTGATTGTGGAGGAGCTCGACCAGCTGCAACAGAAAATCATTCTTACGCTATGTCATTTGGAGATGATCTTTCCTCCGTCATTTTTCACGGTCATGGTTCACCCGACAAAAGACATCTTGTTCACGAAACAAAGCTTGTCGGCCCGGTTCACTACCGATGGATGTATCCTATTGAGAGGTACTCATTTAAAATTATTTACTTTAGCATTACTCCCTAGTCCCACGTCTAACCATTGATGTATCGAAATTTTCCCTTCATTACTTTATAGGTTTCTTGGGAAGCGAAGTCTTACGTGAGGAATAAGGCGTGGCGGAAGGTTCAATAGCGAAGGCTATATTGGGGATGAGGTCTTGTATTTTTGTTCCAGTACTTTGATGACATTGAGACGTCATTCAACCGACCGCCTCGTGTTGACAATTTTCCTGAGCCAGAGCCATCAGGAACAGAGTTGTTAGTCCCTCGTGTTGGTAAACCAGTTGGCAGAAGTGAGAACTTCAAACTCACTGCACTTGAGAAGATTCAAGCTCATAGACATGTCTTGATCAATTGCACTAAAGTTGAACCGTACCTTTAGTAAAGATTCCACACAGATATATATATATATATATATATACACACATATATGTTATCCTAAATATTTCCTTTCAGTTTATACTAACATTTAATGCTCGTCATTGCACGTTTAATTGCAGGGAATTTAGGAGTTATGTGAAGCGTCAGCTGAGGATCCGTACGCAGAAATCATCCGAAATTGATAGAAAGGTCCACAGAGAATTCGCCGGTTGGTTTACGAGGAGAATAATGAATGACCACAACCCGCACTCACCAGAATTTAGAGCTCTCGCACTCGGCCCGCTTGACCACGCCCAAAGATTTACGGCATACAATGTCAATGGTTTCAAGTTTTGCACCGTTTCACGAGATCAAGGATTACTGACCCAAAACTCGGGTGTATATGGCACGTTTGGGACGAGGAGTTATGCGAGAAAGAGAGTGACGGAACATGCGGTTCGGTGACGTCCCGTATTATGGAAAGCCGCTTGATGTGGTCTCGGATAACTTACCAAGGCATTTTTCCCGTGATTTGTTCAAGTGTTCGTGGGCGAATACGACAACGCCCTGGGGACTCACGACCGACGACTTAGGCATCACATCGGTGAATTTCTCCCGCCTATTCACACCGATATGTCTAAAGATGACGAGCCGTATATTCTTGCCTCCGAGGCCCAACGGGTTTATTATGTCACCGATGAGAGGCACGTGGATTGGAATATGGTGGTTCACTTAAAGCCTCGGGACCTTTACGATATGGGCGATGGTGATAATGTCGCCTACGATTGTGAGCCGTTCCGGCCCGGCCCAGTTTTGAAAACTTCTTCCCCAGACGGTGATGACAATTTACCTATAGTTCGGTATGTTTTTAAATATACGTTTTATGAAATAATAACATTTAACCAAAGTTTTATTTGTGTTTAAACATATTCAACTCACGGGTAACATTTTATCCAAACTTTCTTTGTAGGGATGGTGACGAAGAATGAGAGAACAGATTATGCCATATATAGTTAATCGTAATCTTTTTTTTTAAAAAAAAAGACAATAATTTTTGTAGCGGTTTTATAACCGCTACAAACTCTAAAAATCTTTGCTGACGAATAAAACCGCTACAAAATACGTGTCACAAACCGCTACAAATTACTTCCGCTACAAAAAATTGAAAAATAAACCGCTACAAAATGATTCGCACCTATCGTAATAAATACCCCCACCCAACCCCATTTAATTTGTTTCACTCCTACTTACCTTGTCTCTCGTATTTACTCACGTTTTCGAAATAGCTTAAGTGTTTGAAGGGGTAAGTCTTTGTTGAACCGCATCAAATCTAATGCTTATTTTCTACCATATACTCATACTAACTTTTGTTATTTTCCAGATGAATTTCGTATTTTTTGACACTTTCTTTCGATTTTTTATTCGATTCGCATTCACACACATTTTTTATAGAAGTAATTATATTTTATTTAACACATTCTTTCTACCTCATTCTCATTCTCATTCTTTTCTATTATATATTAACCTTATATAATGAAATATGATATTTTAATATAATTTATTTTTATCCAAAATATAAATTATTATTGCCTAAACAATATTTAACTAATTTAATTACTATTTTTTTTAAATTTCATTGGTTTGTAGCGGTTAATGAACCGCTACAAATAATGGAAATAAAGCATACGGACAAAAAAACAAAAAAAAATGAGGGAATATTTTGTGGCGGTTTTGAACCACTACAAATTTCAAAAAGAAATTGCCGCCAAAAATTTCCCCAAAAAGGCGGGAGTTATTTGTAGTGGTTACCAACCGCTACAAATATTTGCCGCAAAATTTTTCCCAAAATTACGCGGGAATATTTGTCGCGGTCATATAACCGCTACAAAATATTTTCAAATTATTGGCGCTACTTTTGAATATTTTTAGTTGCGGTTTAATAACCGCTACAAACTTGATCGTTCTCAATTTGTAGCGGTTCAGAAACCGACACTAATGTTCCAACAAGGTGGACGTCTAGCGTCAAATAGTTGCGGTCATTCGTAACCGCTACAGATATAGTAGCGGTCTTGGTGGATGTAGTAGCGGTTTTTTTTTTTTAACCGCTACAAATGGCTTTGCTACGGTTGATTTTGTGGCGGTTTTCCTAACCGTTACAAATGTCATCAGTGGCGGCTAAAATCGCTACAAATATGTCATTTTAACCGCTACTAATCATGTGTTTTTTTTGTAGTGTATGGGAGTGATGTATCAGTCTTGTTTTACAGCCAATTTTGGTTAAATTATGTTCTTTGCTGAGACAAAAAGTAAGTTTCATTATAGGTTAAATACTATTTTTACCATAGAAGTTTTGCTAAGGGGACACTTAGCACCCGAAAATTTTTTTGGTATCATTTTTGCCCCGGAAGTTTGCAAACATAATGATTTTGCCGATCGGTTGATCTTGACCGTTGGATCGTTGCTCTCTTTATAAACTTCCAGGGCAAATTTGCTTCTAAAAACAACTTCCGGGGCAAATCTGCTTCTAAAAACAACTTCCGGGGCAAATTTTCTCCTAAAAAAAACTTCTATGGCATATTTGCTCCATTTTGTAAACTTCCGGTGCAAAAAAACTTCTGATTGCTGAATGCTCCCTTACCAATACTTACATGACAAAAATGGTATTTAACCCTTTCATTATTAGGGTTACTTTGGTTTTTTGTTTATCAATCTCAAGTTATTTAGACATTACTTCGTATCTGGCGTATATATGCAACAATCCCCAAATTTTTTATTGCCTTCATTTGAAAAATGACCCATTACTTCAATTTGAGGCACGAACTACAAGAACTAAGAAGCTATATTTCCCAAGGGCCAACAATATTTTACTGGTGATTTATTATATATACATAGCTATCTGCCAACTCAAATTTGAGCAACCTTGAGTCAAATTGGGGGTAACTTTTCCAAAAGTGTTTTTTCCATTCATAGAACTCCAATTCGAGACAAAAGCCTGTTCATAATATTTTGTTTAATATTTACTTCACTAATTAATAGTAATTGCAAATAACACCTGCTATTAATTATTGCTTACTATTTTTTACGTGACTAAAAATAAATCACAAGCGCCCACACAATGAGCCGATATACATATTTACAAATTAAACAGCCTCCTAAGAAGATGAAAAGTTAGAAATAATATTATTAAATTTCAATATATTTCATTCATAATTAATTATAAAATATGAAATAGTAAATGTCATACTCAATATAAGAAGCTAAAAACCACTTAAATGAATTTTTGTTAAATTATTTTCAATTTTAACATCACAAAATATGAAGTCAGAATGTTGAAAATAATATTTTCAAGACAAAAAAGAAAATATGGAAATTAATTCCTCAACAACTGTTTAGTTCTGGGAAGACAATAATGCAAACTGCGTCAACCAAAATACATATAACTCATTTTGTTCATTATTTTCAACTCCATCACATATTCAAGGTGCATTATAAGGTGTTGAATTCTATTGGGAAATGTTTGGTATTGTATTTCAAGTGTCATGTTATTCAACTTCATTAAAAAAAAAAAAAAAATCCAGATATATTTACTTACCATGTGCACCAGCCCAAAAAACTCGTGCATGCATAATTGAAACACAAGTTGATTTTAAAGGTTAAAATCCATCCCAACAATTTTTTCTTATATTTGTTATGAATATTATATATAATTGTATGGATGTTTATAATTTCAGGCAAAAAAAGGTATGGATGTCCATAACATCCAAGACTAAGGCTTTTCACCTTTCATCCCTTATTGAATGTTATTATACCTTAAAAGTTATAACCTGTAAATTGAAGGGTTTCTAGCATTTATTTTTTATAACTGCTAATTAATGAACAATTATCTCTTTAAGTTAGTTTTCTGTTTTGGGATTCTATAAATAAAGGTAATAATGTACACACATCTGACAATATATAATGAACGTGAACTCCCCTTTATCTTATTTCCTAGCTAATTTTCTCGTCTTTCTTCATCTCCTCTCACATTAATCTCTTGTATTTTTTCTTATTTTCAGAACAATATTATAATTGTTCAAAGTATTCTCCAAGGATATCAGCTTAATTATAATATTTCATGTTACACATACGAAGGTATAAAAGCATTAAGACTAAATTAAATTGGGTTAATGTGCAAAAATAGACATGTGATTTTCTTCGATGAGCGCCTAGTAGCAAATGCTTTTTTTAGGTGCAAAAGTGACTATGTGGTTACAAATTAGGTGCAAAAATAGCGTTTGACCGTTAAGTTTGACTTTTGACCGTTAAGTTTGATTTTTTTTGTTGATTTGGACGATGACGTGACATTTCAAAGGTGCAAAAATAATTTTATGATCTTAAAAAAATATTTCGCGATTGTATTGACCGATACTAAAAGGATCTTGAAAAAAATATTTGAGTCTGATTTGGTATTAAAAAGTATTTTCAAGATACTGATTGGTACAAAAAAATATTTCATAATTTTGAAAAATTATTTTAGGATCTTGAAAAAATATTTCAAGTATTGACTGGTACTAAAAGGATACTGAAAAAATATTTAAAATGCCACGTCATCGTCAAAAAAAAAGTCAAACTTAATCACAAACGCTATTTTTGCACCTAATTTGTAACCACATAGTCACTTTTGCACAAAAAAAAACATTTCTTCTTTTTTCTCGGAGATAAACACATGTCTATTTTTGCACCTAAACCCAAATTAAATTTAATATTTTCTAAACTCTAAAGTGTAATTTACTATATCAAATTGATTTTAAGACTTGTAAATTGACTTTAACTGTTTTTATTAGTTTGTGTGAATAGTTAGTTGGTGCCTATAATAAGAATCAAAGGGAGTATTTTCCAACAAAACGAGTTGTCAATTTTTATTTATTTATTAATTCTATTTTTATTGTTGTCAACATTATTTTGAAGTTCAAGTGGTACATTTGTATCATTTTCTTTAAAATCTATGCCTATGTTTTTTTTAAGAAAATAAATTTCTTATTTTATGGAATCATGCTGAGTCGTAACCATCAGTGTTGTCAAAAACTAATGTAAAAACGTAAGTTTTTGCGTTTTTACTGGGGTGCTACGTGCTAAAACTTAAGTAGAAACTGTCCCAGGTAAAAACGCGTACATTTAAACGTAAAAACGTGTAGAAACGTATGTTTTTAGAGATTCCACCATTTTTACTTAAAAAAAAAATGTTATAAGAGCAAGAGAAAAGGACATGGAGTTTTTGTAAAATGATGTGTTTGATTTAAATGAATTGTTATAATTTATAAATTGTTAAACTTTGTTCTTTTAATGTTTTGAAATTTGTTTTTAGGAGTTGTTAAACTCTTTGTGTTTTTGCACTTATGTTTTATATAGTTATATGAATTGTATTTTTTAAATATAAGTTTTTAAAATTTTTATTAGTGGTTTATGTTTGTTTTTTTACATGCATATATATATAATTTTTTATCATGACCTTAAGAAGTAAAAACTTTACGTTTCATATCGTTTCTATGATTTACGTTTTTACTACCCCTTCTAGGTCTACGTAGAAACTCGATTTTGACAACATTCACACCTATGACTCTACAAAGTCAAATCAATATATCATGTGTCACAAGGAAGCCACGAGCCCACGAGTTCCAAAGGCACTTCTACATTTACATGTGAATATAAAAGAAACTTATTAACAGATCTTTTGAAAAGTTTTCCACATGTAATGATTATACATTATCCAGGGGCGATTAACCTTAGTGCAGCTTTATCACCAGAAAGAGGGTCCGCCTGTGACCAGTTTAGCCAGAGGAAAAGCTTTTGAGGCTCAAAACTCCGCCGTTTCACTTATTCCTAAATCCTAATCCCCTCAAACTTCTTACTGTACCTAAACTACCCCTGGTTGGACACGTGCTAGCATTTAAATGCCGGACTCACAACTTTAACCTATACTGCAGTCCACCGAATAGCTTACTACCAGTTTGCTTTTATTTGCATAATACCTACAATTTTCTCTTCTCAACAGTTACTTGTCAGCTTTCATATATTTTTCGAAAAATGGTCGGTGTTTTCTTCTTGGATTTTTTTTTCCAATTTTCTTCACCCAATAATACGAAATTGTTTATTTTTCAATCATCTTTAGTATTTAGTTAATTAAATACCCCTTCGTGGGTTCACCTGTTTTTTTTTTTCCTTTAATAATAAAAAATTTTAGGTGGAGGTAAACACCGGTAACCCACCAAGGTCGAAACATACCTTCAGGATCAAAGAACTTTTTCAGAATTACTTACAAATCCCCTACCAATGAGACCTTTACATCAACCCACGTATATCGAACCTCCTCCCTTCTAATAAAGTTCACGCCTTAATCAATTGTATGTGTCAATGGGCTTGTTTGGGAGAGCATGGGAGGAGCTTATGCGCAGCTTTTGGAGTTTTATCAAAAGGACTTATGAATTTTTTCCCAAAATTTTTGTTTAGGTGAAAAAATTGGCAATCGGACTTATCTTCAATCGGAGCTTATTTTAAAAGCTCCAAATCCTAGCTTATGATAAGCTCCAAAAGCACTTATCTATAAGTCACTCAATGCCAATCCTATATAATATTTTTTTAATCAAATTATGTATTTTAGTATTAACAATTATTTTAATTTAGCATTTTTCATATTTTTGGTAGTTTTAATTTTAATTTTTTTCTTATAATTATTTCAAAAGTCACTTATCCAATCATTCCAAACAGTTTGTCAGATCCAATCAGACTTTTCCATGTTTCTACTTATGCAACCACCCATCCAAACATAAATCACGTTTCACAATCGGATTTTTACCCAATCGGACTTATACCCAATTGGACTTTTCTATAAGTCCGATTGCCCACCGGTATCCCAAACAAGCCCAATCTTTATTGAGTTTCAGTTGTTGAAGATTTGTAATTCTTCAATTAAAGTAGGGGTTTAATTTATGAAAATATCATGGCGCCAAAAAAGGTATTGTCATCCTCTCATGGAAGCCTTTAAACTTTACGATCCATCTTTAGAAGGTCGAAATAAGGTTCTGGATAGATTGGGTTGAGCGCAAATAATCCCTTCCTAAGATTTTCTTATAACCAACAAATGTTTGAATCAATTGTTTGTGGGGTTATTTACTTATTTTCAGTTAACTAATGGTTATCTCATGTTCAATACCAGAGAATGCACCTACGAAAAATTACTTAATGATAGTGAAGTTTCCCTATTATGAGCCTATATTTCCATGAATGAGTAACTTTCGGACATGAGTGTATTAATAAAAAAAAAAAAATAAAAAAAAAATCTTATATAAATTATTTAACTAATTTATTAACTGAATTGATATTCATGGGACTATGGATCCTGTAGACGGATGAAGTTTAATGCGAACCACAATTTATGAACAAACTTCTATAAAATGTTACTCCCTCCGGTCTTAATTATAAGAGCTAGTTGATTTTTTTAGAGATGTTAAGGAAGCTAATTAAATTAGTTTAGAGTATTTTTTATTTTATTTTTTTTCTTCAAACTAAATTGTTTAACTAATATATAATTTAAGAAAACATAACATATGAAATGATTAAGTAACTTATTTAGCTTTCTTAATTTCTTCAAAAAAAGTCAATTAGCTCTTATAATTAGGATCGGAGGTAGTATTTAGATGATAAAAATGAAATTGGCATGCATAGTACGTACTCCTATATTATACTAGTAGGGGTTAAGAAATCTTGAAGTAACCCAAACAAATTCTGATAAAATTGACACTATGTATTGATAAATTGATATTGATTATATGATTATTAACGAGATATGTTTTTTGGAACTACATAAAGTATGAGGGATATAAATCACAATATTATTAATTGCCTACAAATAATATAATTTATTATATTTTATTCAATCCATAGGTTTTACATACAATTCAACATATTTGTATTGATCTTTTACAAAGTTGCATTATCAATAGCGCAATTGATCTTAAAAATTTATACAAACACATAATATACCTTTTTTGTAATATTTGGGCTATACGTCAATATTTTTACATTCGTTAGTAATTTAAATAAAACTTGGTACTATTTATTTTTTGTGAATATACAATTTTCTCCCCATTCTCAGTCATATTGTTTTAAATACTCATGATATCGATATTATTAATATACCATATTGATTGATTATTGATTATTGCATTAAAATATATAGCTCACAGAGTTTAATACATTGCATGCAGGGGGCGGATCTTCCTTATGACATGGCCCCCCCAAAAAAAAAATTTATGTACAATTTTTTAATGGAACTTTTTTTTTAGTGTAATAATACAACTTTGGCCCCCCAAAGTAGTAAAATTAAATTTTGGCCCCCCAACTTCTTCTTTTTTATTTTACATTTTCCCTCTTTTTTTATATCTTTGGGCTTATAATTTAATCTTTGTTACATGTGGGGTCTTGTATGATTTATGTTAATTTTGTCATTCTTTTCTATATTTCATTCTAATTACCTGAAATTTTTACCTTATCGTAAAATTTACTTTTGTGGTGTATCCTTACTATCTTTTACCCATTCTACACTACACTTGTAGATGAAATTAATTGACTTAATTTCATGAATATTTTTTTTTCTTTTCATTTTTAATGCATTTAAAACTTGTCTTAAAAAAAAATTTTTCCCCCCAAACTTTTCCTCCAAGTTCCCACTGATTGCATGAATATTGAGAAATTAGCAATACCATTTATTATGTATAGGTAGATAAGAAGAACACTATCAATGATTGATATTGATTGGAAAAATTAAAAATATCCTAATAAAATTTTTATTGGCCGACATTTATTTAATAAATTTTTATGCTGGGAAAGTATAATAAGTACTCAACTAATTTTATACACACATTTATTCTGATTTTTGTCCTTCTAACTAACTAATAAAATCTTGAAAAAATTTCTTTCAGGTTCTCAGAGATCAAGAAAATATCAAAAAAGTCTCAAAGAAAATTCAAATGTCAAAAAAATCTTAAAGAATTGTTAATCCCAGATAAAAATTGTTAATTTTACAAAAAGAGTTGTTAATAAGACTTTTTGATATCTGATTTTTTTAATGATTTTTTCAATATTTTCTTAATAATGAATTTTTCCTAAAATCCTCAATGTGGACTTTTTTCACAATTTGTACTTGTATATTTATCAAGGTCACAGCCTGCCAACATGCTTAGCTGGCATTCATTTAGAAAAAAACATGCTTAGCTGGCCACTCGTTTATTTTTTGATTCATTTTCATATTCTTCTTTCCCCTGTTCTTCACCTCCCTGAGTCCTCCAGAAGAGAAAAGAAGAGGAGAGAGAGACACACACAAAATAATTCCGCATCATTGGAACTGTCTCTCTCTCGATTTTGACTTCACGTTGATTCATCTGCACGCTCCTCTCAGATTCTTGCCTCGGTGTTCATTTTCTCGGGAACGATCTTGGCGAGAAAATTGTCACACACACATTCGGCCACATTTTGAGTGAAGGTCTGTGCCTTCCAAAACTTTTTTCATTCCCCTGTTTTGTCACTTTTATCCTTGAAGAAAATCGAAAATAAAACTCTGCCGGAGCCGATTCTTCTGGTTGCCGACCGGCAATCTCACGTCGTTTACTTCAACTCCAAGATTAGGATATTGATTAGCTCCAATTTGTCTTATCCGAGACGTCACCGATTAAAGTCTCTCATAGAAAAGCTTTGTAATGCTTGGCTCACCTGTTTCCAAAATTGTATGTGACAGCCATTGGTTCAATTGAGTTGCTTCCAAATTCAAACACAGATCGCTGAAACTCTCAGTCGAAGCTAGGAGAGATCTAATCTAACCTTCGTTTGCCTTGAGGATTCAATTCACACGCGCGCGCGCGCACAAACCTCGTTTCTCGTGACGAAGATGATGAAGACGAACGGAATCTCAGGCGAGCGGCCGGCGGCGGCGGAATGGGAGATGAGACCGGGAGGAATGTTAGTTCAGAAGCGAAGCGCTGAGTCAGATCGGAACTCGGTGCCTGCACCGACAATAACAGTTAGGGTTAAATACGGGTCAACCTACCACCAAGTCAACATTAGTTCACAAGCTACATTTGGTAATTCTTGCCTTGTTTTACTTCATATTCCTATTTATTTCAGGTTACTTTTTAGAAACACTCATTTATTTATTCAATTATTTGGGGATTAATAGTTAATACTACTAATTACAGGGGAATTGAAGAAAATGCTATCTGGGCCTACTGGGTTACACCACCAAGACCAGAAACTGTTCTACAAAAACAGAGAGAGAGATTCAAAAACGTTTCTGGACATGGAAGGAGTGAAGGACAAGTCGAAGATAGTACTGGAAGAAGATCCAATTAGTCAAGAGAAGAGATACTTAGAGATGAGGAAAAATGCCAATATGGAGAAAGCTGCAAAATGCATCTCACAGATCAGCTTGGAAGTAGATAGACTTGCAGGCCAGGTATTTGATTTTTTGATCCTCAGAAATATTATTGTTTGTTTCAGTGTTTTTGTGTGTGTGTTAGAATGGAATCTGATTAGTGATTGATTTGGAATTGGAAAGGTGAGTGCTCTTGAATCGATTATCAGTAAAGGGAAGAAAGTTGCAGAATCGGATGTGATCAGTCTGATTGAGCAGCTCATGAATCAATTGCTTAAATTGGACACTATAATGGCTGAGGGAGATGTCAAATTACAGAGGAAAATGCAGGTAACTTTTGATGTCTTTCCTACATTGCACACTGTCATGCGAGTTCTATTCACTATTTTTTCTCAACTGTACTGCTTTATTCAGTTCAACTAGAAAATTAGCAAAATACGTCTTGGTTTGGTTTAGTTTGGTTTTTAATGTTTTTAATAGGAGTGTTCATCAACCCCAGTTCCCCTGGTCCTACCCAATGATATATTCCTTCCCATCCAAAATATAACTCACTTTCAACCCCTATTTGAACTAAAGAAGAATATTTAACCCATTAAATTTAATATAAATGAAAATATATTTCTCATTTTGCCCATATTCAAACCTGTCTTACCCTATCCTTCTTCTTCTTGTCCAATGTGTATTATTAATAAATAGGGGTAAAATACTAACAGGGTTAAGAACTTAGGTCTAGTGAAAAAGGCTGATATTTCACAACGTAGTGAACTAATTTTCAAATTATCGTTAAAAGATACATTAAAATTTAGTGTCTAATAGTACTTTGAACTAGATTCCTTCTTATCAAATGATGCTTGTGCCTATTAAAAAAAATAGAGATAAGATTGGAAAATGACAATTAATACTTCAGTTGGTGATTTATATTATGGACCAATGATTTCTTTTTGCATGTGCATTATATTTTGGGCTGGAGGGGTATTTTGTTGGTCTTGACTCTTGAGACTAGGCTAATTAAGTTAGACGGAGTAAAAGTTAAAAAGTTTTCTAGTGTATATTAAGTGTGATGAGATTGGTTATGATATAATTATGGTCAGATTAACATTTGTAATTCTTAAACAAATATTTCCTCCCGTTCTAAATATAATACCGATTTGAATTTTTTTGAGAGATCAAAGAAGTTAAATAAATTACTTAATTATAAATAAAAACACGAGGGAGTAGTCTATGAATGTCGTGCACTTGGTGAGATTTCAATTTAATACCGTGGAAAAAGTTTCTTCCGCATGTTTGGACATGTGGTTTGTTGTTGTGTTACATCTTTTATTGCACTAAGTGAAATGTTGTCATTACTATGAAACTTGAGTTGGAAGATGTTATGAAGGCCATGACAACAAATAAGATATAAAAGACCAATGAGAATCTTCTCAAGACAATTGAATTGAAAACTTACAAACTACGCTAAATTCAAATAAGTACTTTGTGTGTGTTTAAGACATAATACGAGATGTAGGAAAAAATTAATCTTTTTCCCTTTACAGTTTTAACTCAACTATAGCTTTGTCCTTAAATTTTAATTTGATCCAATACAGACCTTATAGTTTTAACTTAACTTAGCTAAGTTAAAACGATAGGGTTAAAGTTTAGGGGCTAAAATTCAACTAAGTCAAAATAACAGATGCTGAGTTACAATGGGTTAAAGTTTAGAGACTAAGTTATAACTCAGTTAAAACTATAGGAAAAAAATTAATTTCCCCTAAAATTCATAAAAAAGTTGCGCTATTTATACATCACAAACATTATAATTTAACAATAAAAAAATATATGAGCCCACATTTTAATTGATGATGATTTGCAGGTGAGAAGAGTTCAGAAGTATGTGGAAACACTGGATATGCTGAAAGTCAAGAACTCAGTGCCACATGACAATGTAAGTCACAAGCATAATAATAAAAGCCAACAAAAGCAAAGACTTGCCCCAGTTGTAGAAGAGCAGCAACAACAAAGGCACTCAAACTCTGGAGTAGTGGTCACCACCAAGTGGGAGACCTTTGACTCTGCCACATCACCATTAAGCCCTGCCACGTCGGCATCCCCTTCTACGTCATCTACCAACAATAATAATAAAAATAATAAGGTTCATCCTAGGTTCAGTTGGGAATTATTCAACTAATAATAAAACTTCATATATAGGAGTACCACGTATTTGTTGGTTGTTGCGAGTGTATGTGGGAGTTTTTGAGTGTGTCGTTTTGTTCTTCATTCTTTTCTGTATTTAGATCTCTTCTCAAAACCCCTTTCCTTTGTCTCTTAGATCATCCATAGAATAAAAAATAAAATAAGTGGGGTTGATATATTATATGATATGATAGTGATATTAGAAGAAAGGGTTAAGGTCAATTTTGTCAATGAAGTTTTCAATGAAATGCAATTTTGTACTGGCTTTTATCTCAATTAATTTTGATCATTAGTTGATCAAATATGTTGAGCTAACAATCCATATATTATATTATTTTTGTTAAGGTGTAAATTTACCGGAAGTTTTAAATTTAACTTGGGGAAAAAATGAAATATATGACACATGGACTTCAAAGTAAATATGCACCTTAACAAAAATGATATGGATGATATGTGGACTATTAGCTCAGTATACTTGATCAACTAACGGGCAAAATTAATTAAAATAACGGTTAGAATAAAATTACCCCTAAAAAACTTTCAAAGTAAAATTGTCTTCAGGAAAACTTACTTCTGAATAAAATTGCCCTTAACCTTAGAAGAAAAGTTATGTACCTCTTTTGTGATTTGGCTACCGTTTGTCTGTCCATTTTTTGTTGTTGGTACGGGTATGTAATATGTATAATATATGTACTTGTAGTTTCTGTTATTCTGGCAAAAAATATATTGTTATTGTAAAATTGGCCCAGCTTGCTCTGTACTGTAGCCATATTTCCATGTAAAAAGGCAAAAGGGGAGGTCAATCATAGCCGAGTCTTATTACGTGAAGCAACCGTGGCCTATGAAATCATGTAAATTTTTGTCTTTTGCTTCTTTTGGGAGATAGAAATCAATAAAGCAAACAAAGTAAAAAATGAAAGAAAAAGGGAGACTTATGAACTGAAAGTCTATCAAATCGATAATTAAAAATATTAATCCATCTTGTCTTTAATATATAAATATGTTAATTTTTTCTTTAGAAATATTGAGAATGTTAAATAAATTACATTAAAGTATTTATATTTATCATTTTTTTATGAAACCGTACTATTACAGTTGGCATTAAAAAATGAAAAATGCCAACATGTTATAAATTGTCTTTTTTTTTTCTCTTTTTTTTTTTCCATACATGAGCAAGCATAGCTTGAAATAATCCTATTAAAAAGGACTACCTACGTGAGGAGAACCCCTCCATAGCAACGTACATGTCCGACCAAAACTCGATTGACAACACTTTTACACTTACGGGAGGAAAAGTACTTGATGATCAGCGAGTGAGCCTCCCTAGCAAAGCTTATCCGCACATGCTAAAATTACCCTATGAGCATGGCGTACCTCTACAGACCAATCAGCATATAAAAGCTTTCTAGTTTCTTCAATCAAGATCCTGTATGGATGACTATCACCACTATCCCTAAGCAAAATATTGATAGCTTCAAGTGAATCAGAGAATAGTTGTATATTCCTCAAGTTTAGGGGACCGACATGACTTCAAGATCTGTTTTAATTGCCAAAATTTCGGCCATCGTGAGGGTATAGGCCAAGTGCCTTTTTAAAACCCATAATCCATTGTCCTTTGTCATCTCTAATGAGGCCACCACATGCCGCCTGATTACCATCAATGACTGAAGCGTCTACATCCACCCAAACCACTCTTGGCACTGGTAAGCTCCAATGACGTTCGTTCTGTCGATCGGTTGGGAAGATCTGATGTTGAAATCTTCCTGTTGATACATCCTCCATCAAGTAGAATAATGTCACGGTGAGTAATTGCTTTGACCGTCACTTCGGTAATCGTCAAAGACGCTTACAACGTGCCTTCCATATGAGCCAACAAACAATGCGAAAATTTTGTTCCATGGCCACCGATTGAATCTGTTCTTCCCTGGATTATGTGTGAAATTCTAGTTTAGCCGCCACCGCAAATCACAATTAAAGAAAGCAATATAATGGTTAGGATAAATAAATTGTTTCCACACTTCTTTTGCTCGCTTACAATCCTCAAAGCATATGAATAACACTCTCCTCACGTAGAGGCAACCCAAAGGACAATTTGGTGTTTCGATAACCCTCGTCTAGCTCTTAGTGAATTAGTAGCTAGCCTCTCATGAGCAACTTGCCAAAAGAAAAATTTTATTTTTTCAGGCACCTGCCAACGCCAAGTTTTTTTTCCAGACCTGTGCACCACATGACTCTTCCTGTTGGGAAAGGAAATTATAGGCAGCTTTGATTAAGAATTTCCCGTCAGAAGCATTTCTCCAAATGACACCATCCTTGGTAGTACCACCCTCTGGAGGTGGAATCTTAACTAATATATTAACAACCCATTCAGGTCTAAACAGCCATGTATGATAATTTGTTATCATAATTATGAAGATAGATTCTGATTTTTATTTTTAAGTGAAAAACATAAATAAATGTTGAAAAATTTGCCTGAAAATTTAATTAACTTTTTGTTTTGTTTTGTTTTTTTTTTTCATTTTTCCTCCAATTATATATATGTCTCTCTTCTTTTTGCCCCACTCATTATCTCTCATCTCTTTTCTCACTCACCCTCCTCATGAATAAGGGTAAACTTGGATTTTTTTTTTTGTTTACATTTTTTACAATGTTATTTTATGTAACCAATTTTTTTAAAACTTTTTCTTATCTCCATAATTTGATTATTTGTAGATTATAAACTTTGGGTAGCTTGGTCCCCAAAAAAGTGAGATATACTTAAGGAGCATTTCTCACGTGATGATTTAACAAATCGGAAAAAGGTCAAAAGCAGGGATGATCATGTGATACTAATGAATTGGTTCAACTAATTACTCCTACTACGTTACTATGCGTCTGGTCGGGCATCTCTACTGTTTTTAATCAACCCATCCAAACTACAAACCATTTTTTTAACTAACAAAATTACCTGATCTAATTGATAGCAATTGAGACCATCATTAATATAATGATCTATACACACACAAACATACATATATGTATGTGTGTGTATATATATATATCTCTGTGTGGTTAAAGGGCTTAAATGCTTTGGAAGTTTTTGCGTATATATAGGTGTTGGGCACCTCGAGGGGGCAAATATATATGCATTAAAAGTAAAAAAAAAAAAAAAAAATTGACAATTTTGCTCCTTTGTTAATTAGTCATAACGATCAAAGTTTGTTAACTAAATATGTAAAGGTAACATGAATATATGACATCCACTTCAACTTTTTTTTTGGTCCATGTTAGTTATCAGATTTTTTAGTTGTAATTAAAAAAAAAATCAAATAATCTCCTACAATGTCTCTGGTTCTTGATATAAGGCTCAATTGAGTTATTTGGAGAGATTAAAAAAAATTAATAAATAATATATATATATATATATATATATATATATAAAACAAATACTAGTTCTGACAGTTGATTAATTTAGGGGATTAAGGAAGATAAATAAATTATATTAATGTACTTATATTTATTATTATTTTTTTCAAATTGATTTGTTTGACTTATAAACTATATATTATATAATTAAATAATTTATGTAGTTTTTTTTAATCTCCCCAAATAACTCAATTGACTCTTATATCATGGACCGGAAACATGGCAGGAGAGGATCTGATTTTTTAATCCTACTAAAAAAATCTAATGACTGGCGTGGTCGAGGTAGATGCCATATACACATGCCACATTTGTATATTTGGTCAACAAAATTTGACCGTTAGGACTGGTTAACAGTAGGGAAAAATTGCCCCATTTTTGAAACTTTCATGACACACTAGCTCTCTTGAAAGCTTCCAAGTGCCCAGTGTCCATAGGCGAAAACTTCTATGACATTTAAACCCTTTAACCTTACACACACACACATATATATATGTATATGTATATGTATATGTATATATATATATAACTAAATTGGTATTAAAAAATAAATCATCTCTATCTATTTCTCAACAACAGTAACTAATTTATATTTAGAAATTGTCAAACCTTAGATGTATTTGGTTTGAGGGGAAGGGAGAGAAGTTTTCTTCTCTCATTGGTGTGAAAAGTCAGATATCTTTCATAAATTAAATGACTTTTGCATCATTTTCCGCACAAACGTTTCACTTCAATGGTCATATCGACTTTTTACACCACCAATGGGAGGAAACTCCCCTCCCCTCTCCTCAAACACCCACACCCAGTGAGATCAATTTTTTGAGCCCCAAGAAAACCTAAAGGTCATGATTACAGGGAAATAAAGCAATGGGAAGTATTGATTAAAGAGCTTGTGTCTAACTAACCCAAACATGTTATAGTCATGCCTCTTATGATTAATAAGTTACATAATAAAATCATGGAAAAATTGCACCTAAACCCCAAATAAGAGAAAATACGAAAAAAATGTCACTTAAAATCTTAAATTTGCAGTGAAGTCCCTTAAGACATTTTTACAATATATTCCAAATGTAAACAGTCCTAAATAACTAATTGATTAAATAAAGAGAATGAATGGATGATTGCGTATTCATTAAAAATATCTTAGAATTTTCATATTTGGAATATATTTTACGAGACTTCGGCCCCGTTTGGGATAGCGGCGATAGAAGTGACTTTTTTTTTTTTTTTTTTTTTTTTTTTTCGATGTGCTTTTTTCTTTGGACTTTTTCTAATGTGATTTGTGTTTGGGATAGCGGTGGCAGAAGTGGTTTTTTTCTTGATGAGTTGTTTGGCATAGCTTTTGAAAAGATAGATGAGATGAAAAATGACTAAAAAGGGCATGAATCATATATATGTGTGTGTTGTATAAAATGTGATAATTTAGGATTAAAAGTTTAAAAATAAATATAAATTTGCTAAATCAAATAGTAAAATTACCATTAAAAAGATTATAACACAATGAAGTGCTTAAATAAACCTATCTCCTACAAGTTGGTTTCTAATTTGATCACGAAGATGATTCGTTTGTGTTGAAAAGGGCATGAACTTCATATATATATATATATATATATATATATATATATATATATATATATATATATATATATATATATATATATATATTTGGACCTTATCATAAGAAAGAGTTTAAGATAATTATTTAAAATTATTTTTGGACCTTGAAAATTTAGAAAAAAATTATGGAATATTATTGTGGTGATCTAGAAATATAATGAAAAAATTAATTACTAAAATTGGCTTAAATAAATTTTACAGCTATTTTCTGGAATTTATATGGTATTAATGATTAATTTTTAGAAATTATTTGATGAAATTGGTATAATAAGTAATATATAAAGTTGTAAATAAAGATTAGTTGAAGGGTGAAATGGTCATTGCGCATAATAAAATTGATGTGGCTTTTGGTGATGGGATAATAAGCAACAAAATGTGGCTTCATAAAAAAGCCACATCAAATCTTGAAGACATCAAGTTTCAAACCTATGCTAAACACATTTATTTATCTTGCTTATTTTTCCTTCCTCTTCATTGCAAATTTAAAATTTTAAGAAACATTTTTATAGTATTTTCTCTTACTGGAGACTTAGGTGCAATTTTCCCTAAAATCTTCCAGTAAGATCAACAAAACTTTTGCTTCTACATTGGGCTTCATATTCTTAACAATTTTGAAGCTGAAGCTTTGTATTTTTAAATGATTATGTTTAAGTAGTTTGATCTACTTAACTATCAATTTAATCTATAGAAGATATGTGATTGTTTAATTAAGATGAAGGTAATTAGGTAGTAAATGGAAAAACATAAAATATATATTAAACTTATAAAGATTATTTCTGTATTTCTACATACTCAAACTCCAAACCCTTTATTTAAGTGGTCTGTGCCCCTTTTACTAGAATCAGTGTTGGTTGGTGTTTGACTTTTTGTTTGTAAATAATTAGTGGGCTCCACTAAATAATTCTGTTGCTTATACTCCCTCTTATCCTTATTATAAGGCACTAACTAACATTTCTTACAAACCAATAAAAACAGTTAAAGTCAATAAAGTTGTCCTAAAATCTAAGTAATTTCCAACATTACCCCTACTAATTGCACTAAACTCTAATACTATATTAATTATTACTCTCACTCACTACCCTTATTAATTAAGGGCAGACATAGTAAAAAAATAATTAATGTTCATTGGGAACAAGGAAGTGCCTTATAAAAAGGATCAAATAAACTTGCTAGTTGGTGCCTTATAATAAAGACCAGAGGGAGTATATGTTGATCAGAAAGGATTTATAGTTGCCATTTACTACCTCCCGGTCTTTAATATAAAACATGATTGATCTTTTTGAAGAGATTAAGGAAACTAAATAAATGATTTAATCATAATATCTATTGTGTATCATTGAATTATATATTATTCCCTCTGGTCCTTATTATATGAACACTTTTATAGTGTAAATTCGACTACACAAAGTCTTCCTATAATTAGAACCGGAAGTAGTAGTTTATAAGTTACATAAATTAGTTTAAAGAAAAATGATAAATATAAATATTTTAAATCAATTTATTTAGTTTTTTTAATCTTTTAAAAAAATTAACTATATATTATATTTATGATGGAAGGTAGTAACATTTTGGTTTGGCGGTGAGAGCAATTTAACCTCACCAATCAAGTCCCGTGTTTTCGTTTTTGTTTTGTTTGGAATTATACTGGATGCATTCATTCACTGCTCAAACATCAAAATACAAATGAATTGAATAAAATGTTATTCTTCTCAATATTAAATATAAGGTTATTAATTCATTAAAATTAAGCAAAGTTAGTTAAATTAGTCATCTATAATTAATGGGTACTATTTTTTTTTCACAATTACGATATTTATTGGGATGTTTAAACAAGTATTGGCTTTTTCCAATAAGAAATTGATCATTAATTAGGGATATTTCGGCTTTAACATGTTTAATGAATGAGACAAAATGAACGAGTTCTTATATAAGGTACTAAAGCAAAAGTTCTGAAAATTGTTTTATATTTAGGATTAGAGAGAATATCTGACTTAATGCTAGGTAGTTTGTACTTCTCCTTTTAATTATAAGGCGCGGATTAGTTTTTTTTTGGAGAGATTAAGGAAGCCTAATTAAATTACTTTTAAGTATTTTTATTTTTTTTTTTTTCAAACTAATTAGTTTGGTAATAAACTAATATATAATTTAAAGATCTGTAATCAAAGTGAAATGATTAAGTAACTTATTTATCTTCCTTAATCTCTACAAAAAAAAGTCAACTAGATCTTATAATTAGGACCTAGTATAAATTAATAGTCTCATATAAAAAATTATAAACCTTAGACATGTTTAGCGTACAAAATATATCGCATGAATTTATACATAAGATCTCTTTTATATATCTAAACACTTTATGAAGCTGAATTAGATTTTATTATGAAAAAAAATACATGTGGTAGTGGTTCACTAGCTAGTGACGGCCGGTTCCATGAAACCACTGCCATGACTGGTGCCAACATGTTCCGGTTTTGCACTTGAGGCTACCAGGCTTCTCAAGAACCGCAATGAAATCATTGGAAGAAATAAAATGCTAGATTTTATAGAACTTGTGCTCAAAACCACTACTCCCTCCAATTCATACCATTTTGATCCTATTTATAAGTCCATTTTGACTAAAAAAATTGGTCCTATTTATAAGTCCCTTTTGACCAAATAAATGAGATTATGACAATTTTGCCTATAAATTGTATCAATGAAAATAGAGAGAGAAGAAAAAGTTGAAAGGTATCCAATCATAAATGAGGGTAAAGTTGAGAATTCACCCTATAATCATTGAGCTAACTACATCTCCTTGGTATGTGTGATTTGTTCAAAATAGACTTATAAATAGGACCAGAGTGGTAATATAGAATACTTTAACTAATTCACGAGAAACAAAAAAGTGACAGTTAACTCATTAAATATGTTGAAGATTGATTTTTTTTTCCACTTTCACCCTTATTGGAAGATGTATTAAAAAATTTAATGAGTGGACAAATTATAAATAAGCATTAATTACAGAGAAAAAAAACTGAAAAATGGGTATTACTAATTTATCTGACTAATGATTACATTTTGGACTAAGCTATTCATTGAATCTACGACTTCCTTTCCTCTCCTTTCTAAATTTGGTGTATTAATCCACATCTCTCTCCAGCCTTTCAGATGTTTCTATTGTTCATTTTTGACCCAAGTTCAATCAAATTCAGGACTTCAAATGGCTCCAAGTAGGGGTGTCCAAAAAAACCAACAGTCCAGGTGATTCGATCGATCCGGTGCAGTCGACCCGATTTTTTTTTTTTTTAAAAATAAAAAAAAATAAAAAAAAAGGTCCGGGACAATATTACCTAGACCAGACTAGTTTGATCGGGTTGGAGAAGACCTCGGTCTAAGGGCTCATACCCCTTGGATTGGTATGGTTTGGCTCAAAAAATTTATTTTATTTATATCTCTATTTGTGATCATTTATTAATTGGAGACCTGTAATTTTTAAATTGCAGGAAACATTTTGTATTCAGTTTTGGGACAAAAAGTTTTATTGATGGTCCAATTTGGTCTAAAGAAATGACAAAAGAAAAATAAAATAAAAAATAAAACAGTCTGGATCGCTGCCTTTCGTGACCGGTCGGTCATTTTCGAGCTCGGGCGTCTTTGAACTAGACCAAATTTCGAATTTGTCCCGAGGTCCTCATGGACTATACCTCAGGTTGACCCCAACCCGATCCAGTCCGGTCCATGGATATCCCTAGCCCCAAGTCTCACTCCTTAAACCAATTATCTTTATCACTGTTTATCTCTCTCCAATAGGGTTTCTCATGCTTTTTCTCCTTTTTGACATAAATTTCCTGGACTCCCTATAGGACATAGGATTCCCTATAGATTAGGATCTTCCATCTAATGATGATAAGGTTCAAGAGCTTTTGTCCCTTCTGGACTCTAGTGAGACACAGTTTACACTCCAAATCATGCTTAAATACTAAAATTCCAAAACTTTGCAATTCAAAAGTTTCAACATGCTGCACCAGCTTAACCTGAAGTTTTAAGTTCAAATCAATACAACCACATTAACATTTTGTCGCCTTTTGTAGTACTTTTGGACTTGATTCAGATTTGTCTAGACCCCTTTTAAGTCCTCCATTTTAGGTGCGCTAAACTTGTTTTTTTTTGGACCTGATAAGTGGGCTACACTTGGGATACTGGTTGGATTTAGTTAATTATTGGATGAAATCTTAGGCCCATATCTTGAATGTAACTCATCCATATTGGGTTGGACTCAGAATAGAATTGGGTTTTCCCCAATTTCATATTCGTTTTTAGGCTGGTATAGTCTCTGGGCTATATTGCCTAAAGGCCCAAAATGTTAGAAGTCCAGCTCAAACTGTGAAACTGAGGTATATGTATCAATCACTATTTGGATTCACTTTTCAGCCCATGTTGAATTAATTTAGCTACCATATGAATTCACTACTATATATGTTAATTTAGGTAATTGACTGTGATCGTGCAATTCCTTCTAATCAATGCTGTGTTTTTTTAGAGCAAAGTAGTTTTCAACTTAGGGCCAAACACACGAAATTAAAAACATTTTGTTTCCTCAAATTTATTTTCCTTATATGTACCAAAATCCAGGCATAATTAGAATAATAAGCTGTTTGGATCGGCTTAAAAAGTTAAAAGTTTTTATAATTTACGAGACATAATCTTCTTTCATATTTACTTTTTACAACATAAAATCAATTAAAATAAATTAATTTAAATAAACACTGAGAGACCTCTCCTAATCATTATTGATCTTATCTTAGCTTCGTTATATACTCAGCCCAATTTTGACAATTGATGGGGAGTTTATGTTGTCTTCTTGGATAAACATTAGAATATTTAAACTAGAGATTTTTAAATTTCAATGTTTACATTGTGGATTATGTCACAATATTTTTATATATTATTCAAATAACGCACCCAATTTTTGAAAGAATCAAATGTGTCATCCTTGTTGGACTGTTAGGATGTCCTCATATATCCATCACCAAACATATTAAAATGGCTCAATAAATTCATTGAATTGTAAAAGAGAGATCAAAATGGAAACAGTATCTTCTGAAGTTGGAACACAATGAGACAAAACCAAAATGAGTTAAATTCAGATTTTGATTCCTTTGTCAATTGGAGAAAAATATGTAACTTTCTCCGGACAAAACCAGATTCTCGTTCATGCATGCAACTTTCTCATTTCTTAAACCTTAAGCATTCAATGATGGCGTGCTTATTATAACATTTTAGGATATAAACTACACACACACACATTCACACACTGTTATATTTATTATGCTGCATATGAATCCTAATTTCTTTTATTTTGATATGATTCGTAACATTGATCACTTGAATTGAACACTGGGATGTTTAGGTTTGATGTTGGAAGGGTGCACGCGGCAATAACAGCGATTGGGTCAATTTGAGAGGCATTCAAATGCGCGTGTGAATATTCTGGAATCTGTTCAGCTTGCATGAACCTTCCCTCACAGTGGATCAACATTGTGGAGCGTGATAAAATTAATCTAAGACTCCTTTCGATTATAAATATAAGATAAAATTTGTATTACAAATTGCGTCTCATGTTAGATGTTTAGGCTTGATTGATCACTAAGAAGGTTCTTGATTTCATGTTTGCTGTATATTTTCTCCAAAACTATATGCGTCTGAATGGTTATATTTTGTGGAGATTAAGAATGAAGGAATAAAAAGAATACGTGGATGATGTTGGATGGAATATATTTATATTTTTTTGAACAATAAAATTATAGCTATTAAGTAAAGCACCTTTGTTTTCTTAAAAAATTTAATCAAAATAGTTTAAACAATATTTTTCAAAATATGACTCTCATTTTTTATTATTTGTTGGGACTGCTAAGGCCGGAGGATATATTATCCATTTAAACTCCAAACATTACATAAGCAAAGTTTTTATTTGAAATTAAAAATCATATGACGAATAATAAGATTCTGATTCTAACTGCCTAGGTTGAAGATTTATTATTATTAGCAGGCCAAGAATTATATTATAAAACCAACTTGCTTTCATTCCTTTTTTTTTTTTTAAAAAAAAAAAAAAATTTCATTTAAACATGCATATCGATTCAAATGTCGTCGTCGTTGGTCATTTTCCAATAAATCTGACTGGATATATATATTCATTCAACGTAGCTAGCTCATGATCATGCATGATGATAGAGACGAATATATATAATTACATGAACGTGTAAAGATGCATGAATGAATAAGCAGTCATGGATGAAGCAACAGTGAAAATATGGCTCTCGTTAGGTCTGCTTATTACAAATCCTCGTAGTCCAAAAAGAAGACTCGAGACTGGTCATAAAAATGATAATAATGCTTCGCCTTTAGCCCACAAATTGCACAGTACTTGATCACGAGTCCTATTATCTTTACATCTAAGTGTATAGGCCACTATATTGGACCGACCTATATATCTTCATATTATTAAAGCAACACACTTTTATTCAAACTTTGTTTGCTTTCAAAATTATTATTTCTGCGTCTGAAAACCATCTATTGCTTGTGAATCACCTTCTCTCTCTTTTTTTTTTTATCCGTTAAAAATTAGTTTTTCTTACGTATTAACTTCTTTTTGGATTGATGGATGGATCTCCTCCTTGATCTTCTTTTACTTATTGTTGTTATGATCTTTTTTTTTTAATAAAGAAAAATTTGGAGGACAGGCGTAACGCTTGGGAGTAGTGGAGATTGAACCCTAAACTTGATGTTACTTAGGGCACACATCTTGTACCACTAGATCAAGGGTATTTAGCTTATAATGATCATTTTAATGATGAAGATCAATGACTAGCTGACTCGTAATAAAAATTGAATTCAAGGCTCTTATATATATAGAGCTATTTTTTTATTTTATTTTACTAAGTAGCTGTGAGCAATTCCTCCCTTCTTGATAACAATTTCTTACTCATCACTATTGGTTACAACTTTATGGATATGGTTGTATCAGTCTCTACTTTTTTGAACGTACACGTGTTTGTCTTTTGATCTCGTGAATATAATAAAGGAGTTTGAATAATTAAAAGTAACTAAGAATAATTTTAACAAAACTCAAGGGAAAAGTCTGTGTAATTTACCTTTTTGTTTATAGAGGATTGCGTAATTTTGAAATAAAAGAAAGAAAATCTGTGTAACTCTAGAAGCATTCCATAAATGTCTGTATATAATTGGCTGTTGTTTTTTTGGCCAGTAGGCTCTTGTTTTAGTAGGAGAAGAATGTATATATTATAATGTTAATTATAAAACTCAATTAAATCCCAACTAATAATAATTTACTCTTAAAATTAATTAATATTAATTGTACTTTAGTTCGAGTGTGTTTTTCAAAAACCAGTTGCCATGTGATTCGTATTATAACGTCTATATCACCAGCAATTTGTACTTTAACTAACTTAAATTGCTTGCTTACGTTAATTAATAATTAATTAGAGAGTGGTAATAGAAATTCAAAGTTGGCGAACATTGTTTGGATATACACTCGATCTGTAATTGGTGACGGTTTTAATTAAGATAATTCGTGCTTTTGCATTTGCATATATTCCTATAAATGGGAGACAACTCAACTATAATTTTGTTCTTAGCCTCAGGACGTCACTGCAGAAACTTTTGACGACATGTCGTTTAATCTGTTATTAATTAACCAGCCACTGAGATTAAAGCAAAATCAGATTAATTAGTTATACTAAATCAAACTTTAGTTGGAACTTTAACAAAATACAAGTTTGAATGAATTAGTGACATAATCGAACTCCACGATTGACATCAAAACAGTTGATGGATGGACAACTTAGTGGGATTCAAATTTGTAACCCATTACCCTATTAAGGCAAACACAAGCGATAATTAATAATCCCTCTAGTGCTTTTTATAAGAGACAATTAACCAAACTGAGTTGATCCAAAAGTTGGCTAGAATGTGTGGCGGAGAGAGTGCACGGGAATTAAATATAATGATGTGTGTACTATTAGTAATTAAATAGGGATAACAAGAAATTAAAAAAAAATTGAGACAACTTCTAAATGTCTCTTGTAAATAAGAAAGCCCTAGATGGTCCATTTTATAAGAGTATGAAATTTGAATTACTTGATCATTTTTATAAAAGAACACTTGTGATTGTTTGAACATTTGATGTGTTTTTACCGTTTTTATCTCTTATTAATTTTATTCCCTCTTCTCATCTTTTTCATACTTTTTCTCACTAGTCATTACTATTCTATTTCTTTCTCATACTTTCTCTCTTATAAAGGGTATACTTGAAAAAAATAGTTGATTTCTTACATATTTATTACTTTTAACTAATTTTAATTGTTTTTTTAAATCGTGTAATTCAATTATTAGTCTTTTATAAAAAAAATCTAGAAGAGTAATATATAGTGATTACGTGGCAAAGGAAATTAAATACTAAAACGTGGATCAATGGGTCGTAAACAAGTCGATATATAAAGCCCTTTCTGAACATAAACGAGCAAGTTCATTGCACTATTTCTAACGAGTGTACTGTTGTGTAAAGGTAAAAGAAGCCCACGAACTCTGATTTGTGTTGTGTCTTGTGTGTCACTTTCAGAATCAATAGACACTCCAATTTGACACGCAAATTAAAGTTGGCTGGCTACTCGGAAAACAATTGAAGCATCGGTCTCATTTTCTGAGACGATTGGGGAACAATCTAAATTAAAAAGTTGGTCAATATTCAACACTGCATGGCTCCATGCAATGGAGGGCTAAAGTTTAAAGGTATTGATGAGTCTGCAGGCGTTTGAATCTTTTTTTGATTGACCAATCCTTTTCTTTTCTTCTGTTTTCTTCATTCCTTTTTACAAAAAACAAAAAGATATCAATCAAATAAGGGGCCAATGATATGTTGTGCAAATCTAAAAGATTGTTTGCGCCAGCGAAAACTATAAATAGTTTTAAGGGTAAAGGATTTCTCCAGTTATTGGAGATAAATTATCTCCAATGACTCCAAAAACTACGTCGTTTTAGATTAATGAAGGATGTTTTGAGGTAATTTTGTTTACTTTTTTATCATATAAATTTTACCGAAACACCCTTTATTAATTCACCTAAAATTACAAACACACCCTCATTAATTCAAAACGACGTAGTTTTAGGGGTCACTGGAGATAAACTTATCTCCAGTGACTGTGACTGAAGAAATAATACTTTTTCCATAGTTTAATTATAATGAGTTTTCTCTCCAGTCATAAATATAAAAGAAAACATGTGATTAGTTTTGGTCTTAGATGTCATATTTCAATTTACTTTATTTCCTAAATTTATAATTTTTTTCTAAGTTTTTCTTATTGACTGTACATATTAAATGGTTTTCTATTAAGGGACCAGTTTCTAATGAAAATGTTTAAAAATGATACTTCAGAGAAATCAACACAAGATTTTTTTTTTCCTTTTTGCATCATTTTAAAATCTTCACGTGTATGTTTGGAAAAAGAGAAAAAAGAAAAAAAAAACTTTATGGTGCCGAGTGCTATATATATGCACCATGTCCAGCGATACTTTATAAATTAATATAATGTTTTGGCGTTAGAAAAGAATGGACAATTGGGAAGAAAGGTTGGATAATATCATTTTTTTTAAAAAAATTTCTCCTCATGAAAAAACCTTTTACAGTTTCTTTTCTCTAAATTTAGAAACTTCAAAGTATATAAAAGTTTGATTGAAAGAGTTTATATTTAGTTTAAAGCACGCGAAGAAACTAATTTTTTTTGGGTATATGTTGTCTATAAATTTTTTATTATTATCATTTTTAACAATATTCTATTTTTTTATTTTACTAATAATAAAATACTCAAAAATTCATATTGTCGTTCCTTTTATTCCCCCCCAAAAAAAAAAAAATTCTCTCAAAAAAGATATTTTTTACGATGAGGAAATTATACTCCATCCGTTTTGTAGTATACGAAAGAGATAACTAATTTTTGAATATTAATAAAATTTGTTAAGTTAGTTATTTGTGACAAATATATGTTCGATTTTGAATTCCTAAAATATCATTTTTAATCATGTGCATTGTAATTATCACTTGAACCCCTTTATTATGTGCAATCAATAAGAGATATTTTGAGGAAAAAATTATAAATTTAGGGGACAAAGTGGATTGAGATATTGACAAAAATAAATTTTTTTGCTCCTACATTTATGTCAGGAATAATACTGTATATTCCTTGCGAATAGTATGCATGTCTTGTGAGAATATTCCTTTTACGTTTTTTAATGGTGTTTAATTAATTTGAAGAATAAGTTGCGTTATTCATAGATTTTATATTTTATTTTTATACTTATCTTAATCAGTTATTCAAGGCAAAAAAAAAAAAAAAATTAACCAGTTATTTATACACACATATTCTGACAATACACACACATGTATACATGTGTCTACATACATTATACATGCGTGTGTACACACACATATGTATCTATACACACACACATACATACATATATACATCTACACAAACATGCGTGCATACATACATATATTAATTAGTGGCTTTCGATGTATTGGGTTTTAGTTGTCAAACCATATTAATGGTTTCAAGAGAATCTGCTTTTTGGCATAAAAAAAAGTATAGATCGACGTGTAAGATAACTTAGATTATGTTTATTGATTAATAATTAATCTCCATTAATTTGTTCCCTCGTACATATGCTTAGTTCTTAGATGCCTACGCATCATAGCATGTGTCTAGCTTTGTAGCAAACCGAAATGATAACTATAGATTCTACAGCTACACCATAGATATTAAAATAGCTTACTTTATTATTTCGATTGTTTAATTTGGTTGTAAAAAGGTTTCGTTAATGAATTAAATCATATTAATCTGCGTGAATGTTTTGACTTTGTTTGTATACAATTCTATGCAATACATATTAGACAGGTACCACCTAAACACCAATAGGAAACTCTCACGGCAATCCAAGTTCCATTCTATTTGTTTATCGAATCAAAACTATAAAGTTAATATTAAATAATCACATCTTTTATGTATTGGATCAAGTCTAAATAATACATTATCCTAGTTATTATTCCTGAATATAAATATGACTTAAGGTAAAATTTTATATTCTATATTTGTAAAGGTTCTTGACCAATTTATATATTAGTATATTGAAGTTCCTTTTTCAATGTATGTCAATTGTCATTTCTTTTGTTTTTACAATGAATATTTTTTTTTTAATATAATATTTCAACTTCATATTTTGCATCTATAGAGATCTCTCGTAGATTTTAAAAAACCTTTCATAAAATTTGTTTACATGTGCTCGTTATTTATTATCATAGCATTGCGCACATTATGACCTCATTAAGCTTCAATAAATAATAAGTGTTATATTCGAACCATTATAACATGTACTGAATACAAACGGTTCAGAATCGTTATGTATCTACACTGAGCATATATAGCGCCTCCATATATGATGGTTTGGAACCGTAATTTATTATCAATAATAACCGTTATATATATGCAATTCTGTAGTAGTGAAATATGATATGGTTTTCCTAAACTAACATTGTTCAAAACTAAATTTCTCAAAACTAATTAATATATTGTTGAGGGAATATTAATAGGGGTGATTTGGTAAAAATATAAATATGACTAATAGATCTTACATTTAGCACTAAGATCACATCTCCCATTAGATCATACATTAATTAAGTATGAAAATATATGAATGATATGAATGCAATGTTAATGGGCTCTCTTGGAGTAGGGCATTAGTGGCTAGCATTGATTCCTTTCATTCAGGGATTTAGGGGCGCAATTGCGATTAGGTCAATATAATAGTTCCTTAAGAAGGTTCAAATTAGTGGAATAGTTTCAAACTAACATGACTAATGAACTTAATCCCAACAAACACAATACAATCCCAAAAAACACAAAGGGACGTTTGATTCAATCCTACTGCACTTTGCAGTGGGGTGCAATGTGAATGCAATGCAATATTAATTACAAGGTAGTCTTTGATATGTTTTTTGAGGGAGAAGCAATGAGTTATATTTTAATAATTATTTAAAATTAATAAATAAAAAGACTGTTTTATCCTTAAAATAGAAATCAGTTTCACCGTATTTAGACGAGAAAGAGAAAAAAGAAAATGATGGTTCCTATTCTTACCGTATCACTATCCTCCCTTATTCTCCTTCAACCTTTGGTTGTGCTTAGATTGGCGATGGTAGAAGCGATTTTTTTTCAATCTGACTTTTGCAAACTTAAGATGAGGTAAAAGTCAAATAGTGTAAGGTGATTTATGTTTAGATTGGCGGTCCGAGAAGTTGCTTTTTAAAAACTCAAACATATGTATGGACGATTATTTTGAAAAAAATAGATAAAAAATGACTGAAATAACATGAATATTATTTAATAGTACATATGTATTGTGATAATTTTAGGAGAAAATTAAAATTATAAGAAATAAAAATAGTTAATTATCTATTGAGAAAAAAATGAAAATACTAGAATACTTAATTAAATATGTTTAAGGGATAAAAATTCATATAAACTAGAAATCATGCAAATATAAAATTTTAAATTAGGGTTAATAAAAAATTATAAATCAGCATCAAAGACATTTATGAGAGAAGAGAGATCAATGGCACATCAGAATTAATAAAAGATTTTAAATCAGCATTGAATGCCTTAATGGTAATAAGCCAAAGCAGCTAGACTCATAAGCACATCCATTTGAGCTTAAGATTTTAAGCGGCTTTTGGTTTAAAAGCCAAATGGGCCAAAAGCGGATTCAAACATCTCAAATTTCCTAAAAGCACTTAAAAAGCATGTTTCAGCAGATTAAGCACATCCAATCGCCGATCCAAACATACACAAAAATGGCAAACAAAAACTCCCTCCACAATCTTTCTATCTAACAATCTAATGCAACAATTAAAAAACATCCAAACCAAGGAGTTGTGTTCAAGGTTTAGAATTTAACCAATCGAGGTAGTGGTTCAAGGTCAATGGGTAAGATCGGAGTCAACTCAGGGTGAAACTAGTCTTAATTAAAATAAGATAATTTAATTCAAAATATTTATACTTAATTATGAATATTTTTAATTAACTTTAATGTGTGTTTTCAGGGGGTGGAGAACGTGCATTGGGGGGTTGTTAGGGATTATATCTATTTATATAAATATTATATATTATTTCATTATGTTGGATTAGTTGATATCATATCCAATTAGTGTTAGTACCAACGTTTCACCCAAGAGGAGGTGAATTGGGTGATATTAAAAATTTAAAAACAAAGATGACAATCAATTAAATCAAAGAGAAAGAGTTAGAGAGATATCACTGAAGTGTGTACAACTTTTATATTGGTTCGGTCCTAATTTATTGGCCTACGTCCAGTCCCTAGAGTGTCTTTGAGATTTTCAATATCGTTCCAAGATTACACAGGTTCTTGGAACCTCAGTATAAAATAATCCTCACCAGGATTCACTCCCCTTACAAGTTGTAATCTAATAGCCACACTCAAGGTCCCACTACCTTGAGATTTTACAGAAATCAAATTGATTATAAAACTCTCTCACAGAGTAGATATAGAAATACTGATGAACAATCAATATCAGAAGATATTTCATAGAGAATTTATGAGCAATGAATAGCAGTAATTAATTGTGTGCTTGGTTGGTTGCTCCGTATTGAATGCTCAAGTATTTATAGTTGAACATCATTAATGACCATTGTGAAAGTTCAAGCTTTTCGTTGTGAGTGTTCAAACTATCCATTAGAGTGATGAAGTTTCCCGTTAGATACAAATTGGAATCGTTCATCACAATAGGCGCTTCAGATGATATTCATTTAACTTGCTCTGAGATTTCTTCCGTGTGCTTTGTTTTCTATCATCGCATTTAATGCTTTGACATAGAAACTCGCTTTTAAGTTTTTGGATGTAATCTATGATTCAAATCATCTGAAACTCATAACCAAATATGTTTAGTAGCATTGAAAAGTAGTATGAGTATTTATCAAGTATAAATAAATGTTAATTAGTAATGATGCTTTGTGTGAAGGTGCACATATTGCTAGCAGTGGAGGTGCATATATTGCAAGCAATAGAGGTGCAGACTGCTAGAAATTATGTCTGTATTGTGGAAACTATCTCTGTTGGTAATTGAAAGAATTCTGTTGAATGTGGTTATTCAGGTTTTGATTCTGATTTTGACTGTGGTTCTACCTAAAATTTGGATGATTTCTCTAGCTAGGATTATAAATGTTGGGAAATGCATTGTGTTGTGTTGGTACTGTGGCTTCCCTGGAAACACTCCATTGCAGCTATTGACTGGTTTAGAAAGGTGGTATCTTGCAAATTGGGGCAAGAATCAGTGGGATGAAAAGGATCAGAACATAAACCACATGAGTAAGGGGACAACACTATTTGTGTTACTGCCAGTTGCCTCACCAAGGAGGTCAAGTCATCAATTCTATTTTCCAGTCTCTGTTGATCTGCACTTGAGGTTACTGATTTCTGGCATTGTGGTATTGGACTGGGGGTGCTTGGATCTAGAATACGGCCCTACTGTTTGCTCTGGTGCCAAACTGTTGAGAAATAGCTTCCGTATTTGCTATTAAATCTTGGCCTTCTTCAGGTGTCTTGTCAACTAAAGCACCAACATCGGATTTATCCGCCAGATTTTTGTCCTTGGGTAATAAGCCTTCATAAAAATGAGTGATTAGCAGCTGTTCAGTTATTTGGTGGTGTTGACAGCTTGCACATAGCCTCTTGAATCTTTTCCGGTATTCATTCATATTCTCTCTGAAAGTGGAGCTTAATCACCAAGAGGGGGGTGAATTGGGGATTTTTAAAAATTCTTCGAGAAAAACTCTGTTTTTTCGAAACTAAAACAGAGTAGACTATGGAGTAGAGAAGAATGGAAAGACACAAGGAATTATCTTGGTTCGGTCCAATCTCTTGACCTACGTCCGGTCCCCGGACTCTCGGGTTTTTCACTATCACAATTGATTACACACTCTGCACTCAAGAGTAATTCTCTCACTAGAACTTACTCCCCTTACAAGTTGTAATCAATGAACCCAATCTCCAAGTCCCCGGACTTGAGATACCTTTACAATAAATGATCTACAATCAATAAACTCTCTCTAAGAGTAGATAATGATAAACACGAAGTTTGATTGTATCAACAGATACTTAGTACGAAAGACTTAAGAGTAGATGAAAACTTTAATGATTTTCGCTTTACGGGGTCTTAGTTATTGAGAGGAATTGAATGCTCTTCTATTTATACTTAGAAGGCATTAAATGACCGTTGTAATTCCTTATATAACCGTTGGTGACATTAACCAAGGTTCAGGTTCAATTTTGGTCTTCTTCTCTCTCTAATCTTCACTTAATCCAGCTGGGCAGAAGTTCAGAGTTGACTTCTAGTAAATAAATCCGTTGGAGTAGCATTTCTTGGATGTGGTAGGTAGGCATTAATCCTTTGTAAGCATGTGCGGAGGGATTTCCCAAAAGTATGCAACTTTTCTCGGGTTTAGCATTTAATGTTCGTGACTTTTTTGCTTTTGGTATTAAATCTTCATTTAATCTCGTTTAAGCAAGCTGAAACTCACTAACAAAGTGATTAAACATAGCTGGGAATATATAAGAATGATACTAGAAAGCATTAAGATCACACACGAAGAAATCACAAATTCGTATGATTTGAATTTTGAATACTTGCGCCCAATACTTGAGTGAGTTTTTCAATACTTGAGGATTGCACTGTGCACTAATGTGAATACTTGAGTATTCGAGATGAATACTTGAGTATTCGTCTTCCGAACAAGGCACTATATGATTTGAGCGTTTGGACAATTTTTGAGTAGGACCAATACTTGAGTATTGAAACCAATACTTGAGTATTGAACTTTTTATGTGAAAATAAGTTAAGTCCAAAATCTCAATACTTGAGTATTCAAATCAATACTTGAGTTTTCAAAATATTTGAAAAAGAGCCAAGCTCTCTGTATGCTCAATACTCGAGTATTCAACTCAATACTTGAGTATTGAACTGTTTGAAAACTTTGTGAAAACTTTTCCAAGTCAATACTTGAGTATTCATCTCAATACTTGAGTATTCAAATTACTTGGAAATAACGAAACTTTCTGTCTGGTCAATACTCGAGTATTCAACTCAATACTTGAGTATTGAACTGTTTTCAATATTTGTGAAGTTTACGTCACTTCAATACTTGAGTATTCATTTCAATACTTGAGTATTGATAAACATGTGAAAAACTTTGAAAACTTTCGTTTGCCCAATACTCGAGTATTCAAACCAATACTCGAGTATTCACATGTTGAATACTTTAATCATTTTTCTCGTATGACCAATACTTGAGTATTCATATGAATACTTGAGTATTGGCATTTTTGCCTTTTAGCGAAAGATTTTACGTAAGATCAATACTTGAGTATTGGAACCAATACTTGAGTATTGACTTATTGTGAAAAACTTGAAATGCTCTCTGTAAGTTCATTACTTGAGTATTGGAATCAATACTTGAGTAATGATCATTTTTGCACGAAGGAGCCATTCACTTTGTCAACTCAATACTTGAGTAATGAAACCATTACTCGAGTATTCAATACTTGAGTAATGAAACCAATACTTGAGTATTCACTTGACAGAATACTTTTCAATTTTCCAAAACACATTTTAATTTGCGTTTACAATTGTCAGTTCTCATCAGAATAGTTGGAGAGTTTGCATTGACTATAGGAGACTCAACCAAGCCACTCGCAAGGATCATTACCCTTTACCTTTCATTGATCAGATGTTAGAGCGATTGGCTGGCAAGTCTCATTACTGCTTCCTGGATGGCTACTCTGGATACTTCCAGATCCATATTGTTTCTGAGGATCAGGAGAAGACGACCTTCACATGCTGATAAGTGCAGAATATGTCATGTTTTCCCTAGAGTTCATGACTAAATTGTATCACGAATAAGAGCGTAAAGTGCAAATAATTCAAGCAATAAGGCAGTTATTCATGATTTAAGGAACTGAGGGATGGACACCATGTACATCCACAAAACATGCGCTAAGGAAGAAAAGCATGTTACATTGTCTCTAAGAGAAACGCACAGCAGAGCTGATACTATGCTATAGCGGTACAACAACAGCTTGTATGGCAACCAAAGGCATAAGGAAGCTATAGCAATGTAAAGGACGCAATGCTATGCGACATATTTTCTAACCTGTTTATCTAGTTGATTTCAGGAATAGAAATAAAAGGGCGAAGCCAACACTATAGATTGCGAGATACACAAGAAGATACGGAGGATCGAAAAGGAAAGATTTGAAGAATCCCGTAGGATCATCAGAATCAATCTACAAACAGAAGATATGATAGATCACAACAGATTTGGAAAGTCCGGCTAAGCCTAACTTGTATCACACGGAAGTCTGGATATAAAAAGGACTCAGGAAGTCAACCCAGGAGAGTCGGAAGAGAGCCAACATGAGAATACACATTCCGCCGACACAAGAGAAGAGCAAAAAGGTTTCACTACCATAAGAATTCCAGGATAACCCAGCATTCTTCCTCACAGCAAGATAGAGGGAAGAAGATGTGGAGCAGTGACGTGACAAGGCTTCATCTACGCCATCGGAACGCCGTCAAGCTTTCTATTTTACATTTACCTTTCATAGTTAGAGCATGGGTCATTCTGTTTTCAACTGTTTTGTGTTTCCCTTATCAGTCATGAACTAACTCTCTGATGGCTGAACAAGGATGAATCTTTAAGCGTGTATGAACCCAGTTGCAAGTTTTTAATTAAAGATTCGATTTGCATATTAGTAGATTAATTACTAGTCAGTTAGAGGAATCTAAGGGCTAGATCTGTGGTCTTGGCTTACTGGCAAGGAGTCGAGGCTAGACTCTAAGAAACAGTGTTTGCTAGGCCGCCGGTGCAAGGCGTGAGCTATTTATTGTAGGCTTCAGGAATGAGTCTACCTCTCATAACCAGTACACCTTGAGAATAATGCAGATAAAAGCTAGAAAGTTGCCATAGGAATATGGAAGGAGTATAGTTAATATCAAATGTATCGGACGTGGAAGCTTCGGTAGATCATAGCGGTGGGTTAATCGAATAGCTTTGCAGTTAGTATCTGTGTTGTAGCAATTGCGGAAGCTGTATAGTACAGATGCTATAGCATTGGGTAAGGCAACTGGGGGAAGTATGCACTTAAAGAGGAATCTGAGTTCAGCCCAATCTCTCGCTGATAATCTCCTCCATTTACTTTGTTAAATTTGTTTTCTAGGATAATCACCAAAAACCTCTCAAACCCATTACATCTACCTTCTAGTTGCAACTATCATAGCAATTGAGCGTCACTCTCTAGTATCTCAGTCTCTGTGGGACGATACTTTACTTTCACTTTATTACTTGTTCGACTGGTTCACTTGCCATCAAGGAAATCGACCAACACATGCCCCTTTGGAACATATGCCTACCGAAGGATGCCTTTTGGCCTCTGCAACTCACCTGGTACTTTTCAGCATTGTATTGTGAGTATTTTCTATGAGTTTTTAGAGGACTGCATGGAGGTCTTTATGGATGATTTCACTGTATATGGGTCTGATTTTGATGCATGCTTAGCTAATCTATCTAGAGTTTTGCATAGGTGCATTGAGTCTAATCTTGTCTTGAATTATGAGAAGTGTCACTTTATGGTTGAGTCGGTATAGTCTTGGGACACATAGTGTCTAGGAAAGGGATTGAGGTAGACCCTGCTAAGATAGATGTGATTACTGCTTTGCCTTACCCCGTATCTGTGCGGGAAGTTCGCTCTTTTCTTGGTCATGCAGGTTTCTATCGACGTTTCATTAGGGATTTCAGCAAGACTGCCCGACCCTTGTCCAACCTTCTGCATAAGGACACTGACTTTGTATTTGATGATACTTGCAAGGCAGCCTTCGATCATTTGAAGCGTTGCCTGACTACAACCCCAGTGATCCAGCCCCCTGATTGGTGCATCCCCTTCGAGTTGATGTGTGATGCTTCCAACTATGCGGTTGGTGCTATCTTGGCATAGCGGGTCGACAGAGCATCTCATGTGATTGCCTATGCCTCTAAGACTTTGGATCCTGCCCAGTCTAATTACACCACTACTGAAAAGGAGTTGTTGGCTATTGTATTTGCTTTTGATAAGTTTAGGTCATATCTCGCTAGCTAGTAGAGTAATTGTTTTCCGACCATGCTACTTTAAAGTTTCTTTTGAAAAAGGTAGATGCTAAGCCACGACTCATCCGATGGATGTTATTGCTCCAAGAGTTTGATGTTGAGATTCGAGACGAAGTGGAGCACAAAAGCGGGTAGCTGACCACTTGAGTTGCATCACCCATTCTCCCTCTCACCCCTCTTCTATTCGGGATGATTTCCCGATGAGCGGCTTCTACGGTGCGCAAGGTAAGCTTCCATGGTATCGATCCGGTTAACTACTTGGTAGCCGGTGTTTTTCCTATAGACTCTACTAGGGCCCAAACCTTTAAATTGAAAAGTGAGTCTAAATATTATGTTTGGGATGACCCTTATCTCGTGGAAATTTTGTAGTGACCAAGTAGTTAGGAGATGTGTGCCTGATCATGCGTTTCACTCTATATTGCGTTTTGCTCATGCTTCTGCCTGTGGTGGTCACTTTGGACCCCAAAGAACTGCTAGGAAAGTGTTAGATAGTGGATTATTTTGGCCTTCCCTATTTCATGATTCCCATTTGTTTTGTAAGTCATGTGATAGCGTCGGAGGGCGGGGAGTATTTCCGTAGGCATGAGATGCCCGAGAACCCTATATTGTTTTGTGAGATATTTGATGTCTGGGGTATTGATTTTTTGGGTCCATTTCCTGTTTCTCATGGTTATACTTACATACTGCTATATGTTGATTATGTCTCGAAATGGGTTGAGGCAAAAGCCACTCGGACTAATGATTCTTCTTGTGGTGGTGGATTTTGTTAGGTCTAACATTTTACGCGGGTTTGGCATTCCTAGAGCTATTATTAGTGACCAGGGCTCCCATTTTTGCAACCGAAGCATGGGTGCCTTGTTACGCAAGTATGAAGTGCTTCACAAGGTCTCCACAGCATACCATCCTCAGACCAATGGTCAAGCTGAAGTCTCAAATAGAGAGATCAAGCAAATCCTTCGAAGACCGTTAACTCTACCCTAGGAAAGATTGGAGTAAGCGATTAGAGGATGCTTTGTGGGCATTTCGCACCGCCTACAAGACTCTGATTGGGATGTCTCCTTATCGGGTTGTCTTTGGTAAGGCATGTCATCTTCTGGTTGAGTTAGAGCGTCAAGCCTATTGGGCCATTAAGCAGTGTAACATGGATTTGGCTCAGTCTGGGATGGAGCGGAAGCTACAATTACAAGAGTTGGATGAGCTTAGATTGGATGCCTATGAGAGTTCACGGTTATACAAGGAAAAGACTAAGGCATTCCATGATAAGCATATTCCCGAGGAAAGAATTTTACGTGGGCCGAAAGTTCTTGTTTAACTCCGTATGAAGTTTATGCTTGGTAAGCTTCGATCTAAATGGGATGGCCCTTTTGAGATCACTAACATATTTCTATTTGGTGCTGTTGAACTATGTGATCCACCCACAGGGAAAACCTTTAAGGTAAATGGGCATCGCCTCAAGCAATTTCGTGAGGGATCCCAGCAACAGCCTGAGGAAGCAGAGATTCTCCTCATAGATGCCACTTATCCTCCTTAAACCCTTGGGGAGTATTCTTCTTTCTTCTCCCTCTATCTCTTTTATTTGTTTTCCTTTTTCTACTTTGCTTTTTGAAAATAAATACAGTCTCTCTTTCTATGATTGCTACATATTATGAACTTGGACATTTTGGTTTTAATGGATCATTCTGTTTGGTCTGCAATTCCCGACTCTTCGATTGCATGTCTTGGTAGTTGATTTGATGTTGTTGATTGCCTAAGTTGGTATTGACCTTGTGAGGTGTTGGGCCTACTTGAATGGAATTCATCTTTTACCATTCTTTCTTTCATGTGTGCATCTACTCCTGATTTGTGTTCTCTAGAACTTACTCATTTTCTTTTTGAAACTACATTTTTCACTTACATGCATAAATATGATAGAAGTTTGTTTTCTTTCTTTTATTTTCCCCACTTTGGCCAAATAGCTTTCCCTTACATTATGTTTCCTTTGCTAGCCCAGTTGTGCCTTTTCGACTCATTCTTTTCTAAGCCACATTACAAGCCTAAGCGTAAAACCATTTTATTCTGCACCTTGGAAATTTATTGAGCATTGGTTTCGCCTTGGTTTTGTGTTTAAATGTAGGGGTTGCTCAGGAGTGCAACAGTTTAAGTGTGGGGGGGGAGATATTTGATTTTGTCATTGTGATTATGTATATAGTTCTCAAAAAAAAAGAAAAAGAAAAGAAAAGAAAGAAAAGCAGAAAAAGAAAATAAAAGAAGGAAAGAAAGAAAGAAAGAAAAAAAGAAAGAAAATACATAGAAAGAAAGGAGACATATGAGTAAAATAAAAGTTTTCATTCATAGAGAATGCTCTTTTTATAAAAGTTTTCATAAAATTTTTGTGTTACAAGCCTAATCAATGCTCTTTTTAATTTCTTTGGTGCTTAGCTTCTCATTCCATACTATTACCTACCTTCACCCTAACCCCATTACAACCTTTAATAATAAGCTCTCTTGATTTTTGCATGCATGTGTTATGAGTAGTGGAGACGTAGAAATTGAGCAAGCTTATGGTAGAACAATTTTCTTGAGTAGAATTTGAGCAATACACTTATTTACCTTAAACACTTGAGAGATTGATTGATTGAGCGCATCATTTGAAAGGCCATCATTTGTGATTAGCATCATTGATTGAGATTACCATGAATTATAATTTGAGATGAAGGGATTTTTGGTCTTGATTGATTGGTCTTTTGGAGCTTTGTATCCCTTATTCAATTTTTGCATTGTTAGCAATTGTTAGAAAAGAAGAGTTTCTTCTTTAGGTCTTTTTCTTTGAATTTTGCTCAGGAGTGCAAAAAGATAAGTGTGGGGGAATTTGATAATTGAATATTTCATACACTTCTTTTTATCTCTTGATTAAGAATTTCGGACTCTTTAGTTAATAAATAATGGCTTTTATACTTATTTGGGCTTTGGGCCTTTTATTATATTTTGGCCATTTTTAATAATAAAATTCCAGTTTTATATTGCTTCACTATTCCTACCACAACTCTTGAACCAGACATCGGATTTGCCTTATTTTTGTTTCATATTTCAGATGATTCAGAGAGCTACAATTGTTATGAAGACATGAAGGGAAAATTTGGACAAGAGGGCGGTCGATTTTGGAGCCGAAGTTGGATTTTTATTTGGGCTTGAATTTGTAATTAAAGCCCATTTTTTATTATTTTCTGTTTTGAGCCTGAATTGTGGATTGGAGCCCCATTTCGTTTTCCCATTTTAGGTTAAGTGAGGCAGCAGCCACAAACACATTCTCATTCACGTTTTTACTTAGTTTTGGATTAAAATACAGAAGTTTCATTTTCTCTCAACTGTTCTTCATCAGTTCATCGTGTTCTTCGTGTTTATGATGAACTTCTTCATCTCTTTCCCATTTTCGTTCTACATAACTATGATAGGATAGGCTTCTGTGATTGACCTATGGATTGAGGATTCCACGAATCCAGAGGACACGCGCTTCAATCGGTAACATAATTCGTTTCTGTTTATTTTAATCGGATCCGATTATAATTGCGGATTAGGTATTAGATTTAATACCTAGATTGATATCCCAAGGACATAGGTCGACCGGGTTACGAGAGAGAGCGTTGTGCGATCGCACGCGAGCTCACCACGTGTTCGATCAAATGCTAGACGATCGTCTAGTCGAGGGAATATCTGGACAAATGCGAAATTTCGGTTTGTCGGAATCAATCACGAGTTTGGTTATTATCTTTTTGTCCGATGAAGGTTATGGAATCCCAATTCGGGTTAATCATTTTTAATCGATTGATCTTGTTTTCTTGCTTTGTTTTAATCTTTTTACCGCATTGAAAACAACTCCCCCAATTTGTTCTTGTTCTGTTTTTCTTTATTGCGATTTAGACCGATTGTGAATTCGTTGGGAAACGACCCGGGTTACGTTATACTGCAAATCCTTTTCTAATTTGGTTATTTTGGGAGATCGCGGCAAATCTCTGTTAGTCTCTCAAGGAATTCGCATTTGATCTAAATCACTCAAGTAAAATAGTAAATGAAATGAGGTGTTTTCAATGCAATAAAACAAGACTAATAGATTAAAGCAAGACATAAAAACGAAATTAATCAGATTATAAACAATCAATCCAGAATTAGGATCTCAACATCATCCATCGTCAAACAAGAAATTACTAAATTCATGATTGACTCTAGACAAATCGGAATCCTTGCATTTGTCCAAAAACTCCCTCAACTAGACGATCGCCTAGCATTTATTCGAACATATGACGTGTTCATTATGCTATCATACAGTGCTCGCTATAACTTGGTTTGAACTATTATCTTGGGGTTAATCCATCTGGATATTAAATCTATCATCCAATGTCTTCCTTAAAATTGAATCCAATTAAAATGCAAAAGAAACAAAAATTAGTTTATGATTAAAGTGAAGGTCCTCTAGACTACATCGTGGAATCCTTAACTCATAGGTTGATCAAAGAAACTTAGCCAAGCATGGTTGGGCAGAATGAAAATAAAAAGAACGAACAAAGAACATCATGAACAAGAAGGACTGTTGAGAGAAAATATAAGCTTCTGTTTTCAATCCGAAATTACTCCCAAAACGTCTAACTTCTGTGTTTCAGCTTACCCTAGTGTCTTAACCTAAAGCAAAATGGTCTGGAGCTCAACAACTTCGGCCCCAAATGAAAACAAATCAGAAATACTCAATTTCAAAGTCATGCCCAATTAATTAAATAGAACTCAAGAATTTTGTATCTGACTCTGGCTCCAATTTTAACCGCCTTCTTGTCTTAATTTGGCTTTCAAGTCCACATATCATTTGTAGCTCTCTGAATCATCTTAACAATGAGACAAAAATGAGTCTAATTGGATATATAGAGCCAAATTTTATGGTGAAAATACTCAAACATTGTAAATATGAAATTTTATCATAAAAAAGAATTAAATCCAATTAAAAGCCCAAAGTCCAATTAAGTTCAAAAGCCCATTATTTATGAACTAAACAATCCTAAATTTATTAACAAAAAATACAAATAAGTGTGATAATATTCAATTATCATTCATCAGCACTCAAGTGTGACATCAAGTCCACTCAAGTGTATCTGGAATAGCACTCGTGTTATGGTCCCCAGAAGTAACACATAATTAAGCGGTGACAACCCCTACTGGGATAGGTATTGTCCTCTCCTCTAGAGGATTTGTCCCTTGGGAAGCAATACATACTTCACCTAAGAGCGCCTTCCCAAGGGCTCAAATAGTTGACCTAAGGTAAGTACACCTCCCAAGAGCCACTTGGTAACCATGTGCACCAAAAATGTAATATCCTGAATTTTGGGACAAGAAACTTGATGATAAGATTGTACTAGGCTGATGATTAAGCCTAGTTTGGGAAGAGTCCTAAGAATGATGAGATATTGAAAGGCTCTTAGGGACCATGGGATTCAGAAATACAGGGTAGAGGACCTAGTATGTGTAGGTGGTAGAATCAAAGTATCGATGCATAAGGGAACAAAATGCTTATACAGTGCCATTGGGTTGGTCAAAAGATGCCACCCAGCTATTTTATAAGGTATGACATGATTGGTCGAGCGAAATGTGCCAGTATAGGTGTGCATATGGCATTTCCATGGCGGATAGGTGTGCCTTGTGTTTTTGGGGTGAAGACGTTGGTATGTGGCACAATGTGGGGCCCACATACAAAGTTTAACGTGGTGTCATTTGGTGGGTCTCGGTATGCGTGCCGCAATCCCAAGTGAAACTCAAGGAGAATTCGAGTAAGCATTGATAAAGTAGCTTTATTAAAAGTAACTTTAATAAAGTAAGGTCATGATGATTAATGATGACGTCGCTTTTATGTTGGTCCAGTAGAAAATGACAAGTGTCCCTCATCATGACAAAGCTTAAAGCTACTTTTGCGTTAGTCTAATAGAAAGGTGACATGTGTCCCTTCATGATTATAAAGCACGAGAGGAACTTTTGTGTTATCAGTACTTGGACATGCCTCATAGCATTTGAGTATGAGGAATCTACCGGTCTTCGGTTCGGACACGTGTTTGACTTTTAAGAACATTGGACCCGAGAGTCAGGGGAGGTGCCTACTCACCTCCTTCCTTCTTTTAGTATGATGCCACCTCACCTATTCTTCGGCTTATTTGGCAAGCTCTTTCCCTAACTTGTTGGTCAGGGACACATGGCATGGTCTAGGCCACATATGTGTGACACATGTAATCATAAGACCACTCTTTCTCTTTCCCACAATTATATTTCATCCAAACAGCCTAAAATGGCAGAAAAATAGAGAGAAAATGGAAGGAGAATGAAAGAGGAGAGAAGGTAGATGAATAGTAAAAGTTCTTGAGCTCCGGAGCCGATTTCGCCTCTGATTTGTCGTTTCTAGCTCTAAAGGCCTTTTCTAATGTTGTTCCTCTCGGTGAGAGCAATATTTCTCTTATTTGATTCTTGATCTGAGGTGTTTTGTGTTGTCTACATGGTGGAGGTGCTACTGGATTTCCGAACCAGGTCGTAAATCATCATAAGGTAAGCGTATGGTTCGTTTTGAACTGATTGGTTTGAGGTTTTTATTGAGGTTTTGTGGTTACCCTGATTTCATTCAGGCACTATTTGGGCATAAAGGAGTGTGATTTTGTTATTTTTGATGCTTTCAGTGAGTTTAGATTGAAAAATTATGTGGGATAAAGGTGAGAAATTGATCCTGGAAGCATCGATAGAGAAAACTGAATTTTTGGCCAAAAATCCTAAAGTTTCGGCCAATTCTATTTCTGTATGAAGGAGAACGATTTTTGTTTTTGTTTTTGAAGTTATAAATTGATTCCCTGGGAAAAATTTGTGGGAATATGTTGTGATTATGGTTTTAGAAGGATTGGATTGAAAACCCAAAGATTGAAGTTAAAGTAGTAGTGCTGCCAGATTCGTTTCCTAGAGGCATTCTGTGTGTGTCATGTGTTTGACACACCTAATGATGTCTGATGATGACCTTGAAAATTTTTAGAATTGTAGTAGACATCATAAGCTTTAATGTGATATATAATATGAGCCTATTAGATATGTATAATGGTAGTTGTGAATTTTTGAAGTTGGAAGTGTCCAATAAGTTGTTATTATGGAATATTGTGCATCCAAATGGCTAAGTATAATATTTTTACCTGAAACTATACTTAATAAGGGTCATATATCCTTTAGAATCACTGCAATTGGATACTTGTACATAAAGATATGAATTTTCAAAGTTGGTTGAAAATTCTGCTAGTTTTGACTTGTGCAAAAATGAGAAATGTAAAAGCAAAATGGTAGTTAAGTTAACTTTTATGGGTTAAGCTAAATCCTTGAAGTTAATATGTCCCTTAAGTCTTATAAAGAGGTTGGATAAATAATAACCCGCCATCTGTAAATATATGTCTTTAGGACCTGACAATTGCCCGGAACGATTGAAGAATTGAGACCCAATTTAAGGAATGGTAAAGCGTCCAAGTGGTAAATCTTCTCTCACATTCTATATATGGCCATGTATGTATGTGTGAACCTTTTGTTGTTATATGTGATCTTTGTTTGTATTCAATACAGTTTATGTTATGTACATTCTGAATGCTGGTTGGATGGTTTAATGGTTCCCTATCATATACCGTGCATGCATATTATGTGAGGTTAACTGTTACCTAGGGTTCTTCTGGACCCATCCCTTGTCATTATGTTTGTATTAAGCAGTTTACTGGACGTGGCTTGATAATTGAATATTTTATACACTTCTTTTTATCTCTTGATTAATAATTTAGGACTTTTTAGTTAATAAATAATGGCTTTTATACTTATTTGGGCTTTGGGCCTTTGATTATATTTTAGCCATTTTTATTAATAAAATTCCAGTTTTACATTGCTTCACTAATCTTACCATAACTCTTGAACCAGACATCGGATTTGCCTCATTTTTGTTTCATATTTCAGATGATTCAGAGATCTACAATTGTTATGAAGACATGAAGGGAAAATTCGGACAAGAAGACGGTTGATTTTGAAGCCAAAGTCAGATGTTTTATTTGGGCTCGAATTTGTGACTAAAGCCCATTACGTATTATTTTCTACGTTTGGGCCTGGATTATTGATTGGAGCCCCATTTCGTTTTCCAATTTAGGTTAAGTAAGGCAGCAGCCACAAACACATTCATTCACGTTTTTATTGTTTTGTGGATCAAAGTAGAGGTTTTGATTCTACGAAATGTTCTTCGTGTTCTTCGTGTTCTTCGCGTTCTTCGTACGTTCTTCGATTTTCCCAGCCATGTTCGGCTAAACCTTACGTGGTTAACCCAACGTTGAGGATTCCATGATTCGTCCGAGAACTCGTACTTAATCGGTAACTTTACTCGTTTGTTTTCATCTTATCGGATCGATTTCGGAAATAGTTCGAATATTAGATTTAATATTCGGTTTGGTTCATCCCAAGGACCGAGTTCGAACTAGGTTAGAGTGTTCTTGTGTGATTGCACGGTGAGACGCCACTTGTTGGACAGATTCTAGACGATCGTCTAGTTGAGGGATTTACGGACGAACGAGATTTCGGTTCGTCCAGGGCCAAACGCGAGTTCGTTTATATTTCGTTCAATGAAGGAAGTTTCTGGAATCTAAACGTTGGGTTGATCGTTTTAATCTATTTCAATCTCGTTTTTATCTGTTTCTGCATATTTCAGATCTGTTTCAGTTTGATTTCGTTTTAATCTGTTTCAAATCAAAAACCCCCAATTTTATTGTTGTTATGTTTTTCTTTGTTCCGATTTAAACCCACCGCAAATTCCTTGAGAGAAACGACCCAGGTTACATTATCTGCAAATCCTTTCTAATCTGGTTATTTTGTGAGATGACGGCAAATCTGTCAAAATATGGCGCCATTCCGGGGAATTTGCATCGGTTTCGTTAAGCAACGGTAGTTTTTGGTGGTTCGGGTGGCTGGACAGAAAATATTTTTGACCCAGATCACTCAAACCAGGTCTTATTCACAAGGAATTGGGCATTTTAAACAAGAGTCACTCTCCTTAAGAGTGAGGTCTACCCTATTTTCCCCAAATTCCAACGTTTAGACCTCGTTTTTTTTGTTTTAAGTTTCTATTTTGTGATTTCTACTAGGTCAATTTTTCGGAGTATCTCCGAATGAGCTGAAATTTTTACGGGCGATAGAAAATGGCAAAAAACCTTGGGCACACAAGAAATCTTTGATTTCTCGTGTGGTATGCTCAGAATTGCCAAATTCCATCGTTTTGACCACTTTTTCATTTTTTGAAGTTTTTTTTATTTCATTTTTGTGTTCCCCAATTGTCTAGGAGTTTCCCTGTCCAAGTCCCATAAATTTTAAAAATCTTTTGATGCTGTTTTGGACTTGTTTTGGTCAAATTCCAACATAGGTTTTTGTGTTTTTGTGTCATCTTAGTGTTTTCTCATTTTTACCACTTTTAGTGGCATTTTCGTAATTCTGATTTTACGCAAATTCGCCTTGTGTGTTTTTCGCCTTGTGTTTGTGTTTATGCTTTGCATGAGTACTAGGAGTACTATTGATCCGAAGACTTGTTGCCACTTGATCCCGAAATTGAAAGAACAATTCTGTTGCTAGAGGAATTGTTAGGCTTAGTCGTGGGATTGATGCGACATTGAACTTGAGTCCGAGTCGATTGTGTCCATTACGTTGATCTTGACTCGATAGTACTTCGCTAGTCTTGTTGTTTTCACGATTCTAGTAGCAATTTTGCTAACTCGGACATCATGGCGAGAAGAGCAAGTAGCTCGTCCCACTTTGAAATAATTAGCTACCCCGATGTGGGTAATCGAATTTGTGTATTCAATATCCGAACTTTTGCTAACTTTGAATTGAAATCTGGTCTTATCCATTTGTTGCCCAAGTTTCATGGTCTTGCGGGTGAATGTCCTCACGAGACATCTCAAGGAGTTCCATGTGGTATGCGGCACGATGAAACCTCAAGCAATTGATGAGGACCACATTAAGCCGAGAGCTTTTCCATTTTCCCTAGATGGCGTGGCTAAGGATTGGCTATACAATTTGCAACCGACATCCGTTGGGAGTTGGAATGATATGCGAAGTTATTCCTAGTGAGGTTCTTTCCTTCCTCAAAAGCCATTGCTATTCGAAGGAGATCACTAGTGTTAAACAAATCAATGGGGAGACCGTATGAGTATTGGGAGAGATTCAAGCGATTGTGTGCAAGGCATCCACACCACCGATTTCGGACCAACTCCGATTACATATTTCTATTCGGTTTGCTACCGCCGGATAAGAGTTTCGTGGATGCGTCCGGTGGTGGGGCCTTAGATAGCAAGACACGAAGATGCCGAGAGCCGATATCTACTATGGTCGCTAATTCTCAACAATTTGGCACCGGGCCAATGGTACTCCTGTTTACCATATTCAAACACCTCCGGTCCGATACGATTCTCGAGATTGGAGAATAGACTTGATGATCGACTTCCTTGTGAGGCGGTTAGCGGTGACCCAAACAAGTACAATCTTCCCTCTCCCGGATTGGGTACTCGTGGGTTACGTTCGACCCTTGTCATTCTAGTGATTCTTGCCCTACTTTACATGATCCCGCTTGTCAAGACCGGTCGGTAGGCTGCAGTGGGTGTTTTTCCAGGAAAACCACAATACCTGCAGAATAATGCCTTCTCCAATACCTACAATCCTGGTTGGAGAAATCACCCCAATTTTCGTTGGAACCAGAATCAGAACCAGAGTAACCAATATCAGCAGAATTCTGGGAATTACCAGCAGAGACAGTACATGCCACAAAATTTCCAACAACACTCTGCACCTCATTTGCCGCCACCACCTCCTCGACCACCATATGTGCACCTCCACGGGCGCACACAATGCGAGCTAGTACCGGTAGCAGTGGTTCTTCACTAGAGGATATGATGAAGCAATTTGTCTGACCAATATGCGGTTTCAACGAAAAGCGACACTTCCATTCGACTTTGCAAACACAAATTGGGCGGTTGGCAACATCAATGAACCGGCTTCAACCTCGGGGATCCAACACTCTTCCTTCACAAACAATTCCTAATCCTAAAGGGAATGTGAGTGCTATCTCCCTTCGATCCGGCAAGCAATTGGAGGAACCTAAACCATTTGTAGATGTGACTTCCACATCAAAGAGAGTCGAGAAAATGTGAAGATTGACTCTAAAAATAAAAGGCAATCCAGCAAGGTGAAGAGGAAGACATTCCCATTCCTCTTCCTTTCCTCGAAGAGCGATTAAAACCAAGAAGTTGGCGAAAAAGCACAAGAGAAGGATATACTTGAGACGTTCGAAGAGTAGAGATCAACATTCCTCTCTTAGATGCGAGTCAAACAAATTCCAAAATATGCCAAGTTTCGAAAGAGTTGTGTACCAACAAAGGCGGCGAAGGGAAATGAGCGAGTGAGTTTGAACCAGAATGTATCAGCACTCATCCAGCCTACCATGCCTCGCAAGTGCAAAGATCCAGGGACGTTTTCTATCCCTTGCCTTATTGGTAATTATAAATTTGATGATTGCATGCTAGATTTAGGTGCTTCTATAAATGTCATGCCCGCATCTATTTATAGATCTCTTGGTCTTGGTCCCTTGCGTCCAAGCGGTGTTATTGTTCAACTAGCTAATAGGAGTAATGCCCATCCTTACGGTTTAGTTGAAGATGTATTAGTCAAAGTTAATGAATTGATATTCCCCGCTGATTTTTACATCTTAGATATGCGGGATGAGTCTTCTAGTAGTAGGTCACCAATCATTCTAGGGAGGCCTTTCATGAAAAAATGACTAGGACGAAGATAGATGTGTATTCGGTACTCTTTCCATGGAGTTTGGTGATATTTCGTAAATTTTAATATCTTTGATGCCATGAGACATCCTAGGGAAGAGCATTCTATTTTCTCGTATTGATGTGATTGATGATCTTGTGGATGATGTTCTTGCGATTGGTGTCTTGATTATCCCGATTTTTCATCGAGAGTGATTACGCCATTTGTGCATGTGTTGATAATGAATGGTGCTTTCTGTTTGTACTCATTTGGTTAATGCTGCATTATTTGGTGATTCGACTTCTTTGGGTATTGATTCGCATTACTTGTGAATTCGATATTGATTCCGAGTTTGAGCTTCATCCCGATCCCGATGTGCATCCTAATTTTGATTTTGATGAACTTAACTCGATTTTGATGAGATGAATTCGATGTTAACATTGAGTTGTGTAGACATAGTTCTTCTGCTTCTTTGAATGTGGTTTCAGGCATTTCCAGTGTGATGACATCAGAGTTGTTGCAACAACCACCCAAACATCTCCCGTCTACCGAGCAACCACCCAAACTTGAGTTGAAATCACTTCCAGATCACTTGAAATATGCATTTACGGAGGTGGATGAACGGTTGCCGATCATTGTGGCAAATAACCTTATGCCCGATCAAGAAGAGAAAGGCTGCTAAGCTTATTGAGGGCGAACAAGAAAGCCATTGGGTGGACATTAGGCGACATAGTTGGCATCGGCCCTTCCATGTGCATGCATCGAATTCCGTTGGAAGAGGACTCTAAGCCGGTGAGGCAACCCCGAAGACGCCTTTATCCCCTTATCCTGGATGTGGTGAAGAAGGAGGTCACTAAGCACGCAAGCTGGTATCATCTATCCCATTTCGATAGCCGGTGGGTTAGCTCGGTCCAGTGGTTCCCAAGAAGTGCGGCGCGTCACCGTAGTAGCCAATCGAAGAATGAGCTCATTCCTACTCGAGTTCGGAATAGTTGGAGAGTTTGCATTGACTATAGGAGACTCAACCAAGCCACTCGCAAGGATCATTACCCTTTACCTTTCATTGATCGGATGTTAGAGCGATTGGTGGCAAGTCTCATTACCGCTTCCGGATGGCTACTCCGGATACTTCCAGATCCATATTGCTCCCGAGGATCGGAGAAGACGACCTTCACATGCCCCTTTGGAACATATGCCTACCGAAGGATGCCTTTTGGCCTCTCGCAACTTTTGGCACCTTTCGGCGTTGTATGGTAAGTATTTTCTACGAGTTTCTAGAGGATTGCATGGAAGTCTTTATGGATGATTTCCTTTGTATATGGGTCGATTTTGATGCATGCTTAGCTAATCTATCTAGAGTTTTGCATAGGTGCATTGAGTCTAATCTTGTCTTGAATTATGGCTTGTCACTTTATGGTTGAGTCGGGTATAGTCTTGGGACACATAGTGTCTAGGAAAGGGATTGAGGTAGACCTGCTAAGATAGATGTGATTCTTTGCTTTGCCTTACCCCGCATCTCGTGCGGGAAGTTCGCTCTTGTCTTGGTCATGCGGGTTTCTATCGGCGTTTCATTCGGGATTTCGATAAAGACCGCCCGACCCTTGTCCAACCTTCGCATAAGGACACGACTTTGTATTTGATGATGCTTGCAAGGTGGCCTTCGATCATTTGAAGCGTTGCGACTACAACCCCAGTGATCCGGCCCACGATTGGTGCATCCCTTTGAGTGATGTGTGATGCTTCCAACTATGCGGTTGGTGCTATCTTGGCACAACGGTCGATAGGGCATCTCATGTGATTGCATATGCCTCCAAGACTTTGGATCTGCGCCTTGATCTAATTACACCACTGCGAGAAGGAGTTGTTGGCTATTGTATTTGCTTTTGATAAGTTTCGGTCATATCTCGCTAGCTAGTAGAGTAATTGTTTTCTCGACCATCGCTTCCGAAATTTCTTTTGAAAAAGGAAGATGCTAAGCCACGACTCATCCGGTGGATGCTATTGCTCCAAGAGTTTGATGTTGAGATTCGAGACGGAAGTGGAGCACAAAACGGGTAGTGACCACTTGAGTCGTATCACCCATTCTTCCTCTCACCCCTCTTCTATTCATGATGATTTTCCGATGAGCGGCTTACGCAGGCTACAAGGTAAGCTTCCATGGTATGCTGATCTGGTTAACTACTTGGTAGCTGGTGTTTTGCCTGAAGATTCTACTAGGGCCCAAACTTTTAAATTAAAGAGTGAGTCTAAATACTATGTTTGGGATGACCCTTATCTGTGGAAATTTTGTAGTGACCAAGTAGTTAGGAGATGTGTGCCTGATCATGAGTTTCACTCTATATTGCATTTTGCTCATGCTTCTGCTTGTGGTGGTCACTTTGGACCCCAAAGAACGCTAGGAAAGTGTTGGATAGTGGATTGTTTTGGCCTTCCTTGTTTCATGATTCCCATCTATTTTGTAAGTCATGTGATAACCGTCGAGAAGCGGGAGTATTTTCGTAGGCATGAGATGCCCCAAAACCCTATATTGTTTTGTGAGATCTTTGATGTTTGGGGTATTGATTTTATGGGTCCATTTCGCTTCATATGGTTATACTTACATCCTGGGTTGTTGATTATGTCTCGAAATGGGTTGAGGCGAAAGCCACTCGGACTAATGATTCTTGTGGTGGTGGATTTTGTTAGGTCTAACATTTTCTGCGGGTTTGGCATTCCTAGAGCTATTATCGGTGACGGGGTTCCCATTTTTGCAACCGAAGCATGGGTGCCTTGTTACGCAAGTATGGAGTGCTTCACAAGGTCTCCACAAAGATACCATCCTCGGACCAATGGTCAAGCCGAAGTCTCAAATAGAGAGATTAAGCAAATCCTTCGAAAGACCGTTAACTCTACCCGGAAAGATTGGAGTAAGCGATTAGAGGATGCTTTGTGGGCATATCGCACCGCCTACAAGACTCCGATTGGGATGTCTCCTTATCGGATTGTCTTTGGTAAGGCATGTCATCTTCCGGTTGAGTTGGAACATCAAGCCTATTGGGCCATTAAGCGAGTGTAACATGGATTTGGCTAAGTCGGCATGGAACGGAAGTTGCGGTTGCAAGAGTTGGATGAACTTAGATTGGATGCCTATGAGAGTTCGCGTTTGTACAAGGAAAAGACTAAGGCATTCCATGATAAGCATATTCGAGGAAAGAATTTTACGTGGGCGGAAAGTTCTTCCCGTTTAACTCCGTCGAAGTTTATGCACGGTAAGCTTCGATCTAAATGGGATGGCCCTTTTGAGATCACTAACATATTTCCATTTGGTCTTTGTTGAGCTATGTGATCCACCCCCGAGGAGAACCTTTAAGGTCAATGGTCATCGCCTCAAGCAATTCCATGAGGGATCCCAAAGCAATGACCGAGGAAGCGAGATTATCCTCATTGATGCCACTTATCCTCCTTAAACCCTTGGGGAGTATTCTTCTTTCCTCTCCCTCTTTCTCTTTTATTTGTTTTCATATTTGCAATTTGCTTTTCGAAAATAAATACGGTCTATCTTTCTATGATTGCTATATATTATGAACTAGGACATTTTGGTTTTAATGGATCATTATTGTTTGGTCTCGTGATTCTTGACTCTTCGATTACATATCTTGGTAGTTGATTTGATGTTGTTGATTGCCTAAGTTGGTATTGACCTTGTGAGGTTTTGGGCCTGCTTGAATGGAATTCATCTTTTCACATTCTCTCTTTCATGTGTGCATCTGCTCCTGATTGGTGTTCTCTAGAACTTGCTCCTTTTCTTGTTGAAACTACATTTTTTCACTTACATGCATAAATATGATAGAAGCTTGTTTTCTTTCTTTTATTTTCCCACTTTGGCCAAATAGCTTTCCCTTGCATTATGTTTCCTTTGCTAGCCCATTTGTGCCTTTTCGACTCATTCTTTTCTAAGCCACATTACAAGCCTAAGCGTAAAACCATTTTATTCCGCACCTTGGAGATTTATTGAGCATTGGTTTCACCTTGGTTTTGTGTTTAAGTGTGGGGGTTGCTCGGGAGTGCAACGGTTTAAGTGTGGGGGAGGTGTTTGGTTTTGTCATTGTGATTTTGTATATAGTTTCAAAAAAAAAAAAAAAAAAAAAAAAAGAAAAAAAAAAACAAAAAGAAAGAAAAGAAAAGAAAAGAAAAGAGAAGCAGAGAAAAAAAAAAGAGTAAAATAAAAGTCTTTCATTGTGATTTTAATCAATGCTCTTTTTATTTTCTTGGGTGCTTAGCCTCTCATTCCATACTATTACCTACCTTCACCTAACCCCATTACAACCTTTAATAATAAGCTCTCTTGATTTGTGCATGCATGTGTTATGCGTAGTGGAGACGTAGAAATTGAGCAAGCTTATGGTAGAACAATTTTCTTGAGTAGAATTTGAGCGATACACTTATTTACCTTAAACACTTGAGAGATTGATTGATTGAGCGCATCATTTGAGAGACCATCATTTGTGATTAGCATCATTGATTGAGATTACCAGGAATTGTAATTTGAGATGAAAGGATTTTGGGTCTTGATTGATTGGTTCTAATGAAACTCGTGTCCCTTGTTCAATTTATGCATTATTAGCAATTTGTAGAAAAGAAGAGTTTCTCCTTTACGTCTTTTTCTTTGAATTTTGCTCGGGAGTGCAAAAAGATAAGTGTGGGGGAATTTGATAATTGAATATTTTATACACTTCTTTTTATCTCTTGATTAATAATTTAGGACTTTTTAGTTAATAAATAATGGCTTTTATACTTATTTGGGCTTTGGGCCTTTGATTATATTTTAGCCATTTTTATTAATAAAATTCCAGTTTTACATTGCTTCACTAATCTTACCATAACTATTGAACCAGACATCGGATTTGCCTCATTTTTGTTTCATATTTCAGATGATTCAGAGATCTACAATTGTTATGAAGACATGAAGGGAAAATTCGGACAAGAAGACGGTTGATTTTGAAGCCAAAGTCAGATGTTTTATTTGGGCTCGAATTTGTGACTAAAGCCCATTCGTATTATTTTTTGTTTGGGCTGGATTATTGATTGGAGCCCCATTTCGTTTTCCAATTTAGGTTAAGTAAGGCAGCAGCCACAAACACATTCATTCACGTTTTTATTCGTTTTGTGGATCAAAGTAGAGGTTTTGATTCTCCGAAATGTTCTTCGTGTTCTTCGTGTTCTTCGCGTTCTTCGTCTGTTCTTCGATTTTCCCAGCCATGTTCGGCTAAACCTTCGTGGTTAACCCAACGTTGAGGATTCCATGATTCGTCCGAGAGAACTCGTACTTAATCGGTAACTTTACTCGTTTCGTTTTCATCTTATCGGATCCGATTTACGGAAATAGTTCGAATATTAGATTTAATATTCGGTTTGGTTCATCCCAAGGACGAGTTCGAACTAGGTTAGAGTGTTCTTTGTGTGATTGCACGGTGAGACGCCACTTGTTCGGGACAGATTCTAGACGATCGTCTAGTTGAGGATTTACGGACGAACGCGAGATTTCGGTTCGTCCGGGGCCAAACGCGAGTTCGTTTATATTTCGTTCAATGAAGGAAGTTTCGGAATCTAAACGTTGGGTTGATCGTTTTAATCTATTTCAATCTCGTTTTTATCATTTTCGCATATTTCAGATCTGTTTCGGTTTGATTTCGTTTTAATCTGTTTCAAATCAAAAACCCCCAATTTTATTGTTGTTACATTTCTTTATTGTTGCCGATTTAAACCACTTGCAAATTCCTTGAGAGAAACGACCCAGGTTACATTATCCGCAAATCCTTTCTAATCTGGTTATTTTGTGAGATGACGGCAAATCTCTGTCAAAATATGGGGCAAGGCGGCTAATGTCAACAAATGGAGATGCTGGACCTGTTGTGCGATTCGTTGCGGGTTATTGTTCGAGGAATTTTTGTAATTACGTTTAGGGTTTATAAGTAATATATATGAACTCTGTGGGTATTTTTGTAATGTAATCAAGAATTTTATATCAGTAAATAATGCTATTTCTATTTTGCATACTGAACTGTATAATAATACTCTTATGTATGCTGATATACCAGTGAGGTGTTACAACTCGAGTGTCTATTCTTGCTGCACTGAACCATCATATTTGATAATTCAAATTTACTGATTAAAATTTATTGACACTTGATTAATACTCATACTACTTCTAAAGGCTATTAAACATAATTTTTTATGAGTTTCAAATGATTTGAATCATGGATTATCTCCAAAAATCAAAAGCAAAATACTGTGTCAGAACATTAAATGCGATGACAAAAACAGAGCACATAGAAGCGATCTTAGAGGAGGTCAAATGAATATCGTTTGAAGCACCTATTGCGGTGAAGATGAAAGAAACCAACCTTAAGCAATCCCAGAACAGACCAAAGGGATGTCGTGTGAAGATTTGTTGCAGTGAAGCGAAAATGATCGAACCTTGAATTCTTCCAACGACTCCAATCTATCTCTAACTTATAACTTAAATAGTTTGATGAAAAGTTTGAACACTCACAACGAAAAGCTTGAACCTTCACAATAGTCATTGATGGTATTCAACTATAAATACCTGAGCATTCAATACGGAGCCACCTACTAAGCATATGATCAATCTTTACTCATTTGTTGCTCATATTCTATATGAAATATCTTATGATATTTATTGTTCTTAAGTGTTTATTTATCTACTCTATGAGAAAGTTTTACAAACGATTTGATTTCTGTAAAATCTCAAGGTAGGAAGACCCTGAGTGTGGTTGTTAGATTACAACTTCTAAAGGGGAGTGAGTTCTGGTGAGGATTACTTTATACTAAGGTACCAAGAACCTTTGTAAACTTGGATTGATAGTGAAAACCTCAAAGATGTTCTGGAGACTAGACATAAGTCAGGAAATTAAGGCCGAACAAGTATAAACTACTGTGCACACTTCGATGATATTTCTCTAACTCTTCTCTTCGATTAAATTGATTATCATCTTTGGTTTAAATTTTTAAATATCACATAATTCACCCGCTGCTTGGGTGAAACGTTGGCACTAACATTTGGTATCAGAGACTAATCTTCTCATTTCAGGATTAACATCCTGAGAAGGATCCATTGAAGGAATCTTACGAAATGGTACATCTATCTCCAGACCTCCTAGCTTTAGTGGAGAACACTTCATTCTGGAAAGCAAAATTTAAAGTGTATGTGATGGCCACAGAATATAGGGTATGACAAGTCATCAAAGAAGAAGACTATGTGCCCATAAAAACTGTGAATGAACGAGCAATTTGAAAACCTCTTTTAGAATACGACGACGTCAATAAGAGGCTGGTAATACTAAACAACAAAGCCATTCTGAAGACACAGAGTACTCTTAGCCAGAAAGAATACTTCCGTATATGTAATCTCTCAACAATAAAGGAAATGTAGGAAGTTCTGGAAATTGCCTAGGAAGGAACTTCGGGGAGAACAAAGTCAACACATTGATGACTGCATACGATTTACTTCATCTGAATTTGGGTGAATCCATATCCGAGTTTGAACTTAGGTTCTCTATCTAATAAACCAATTAGCAGCCTTGGGAAAGACCTACGATTAAAATTCCCGCGTGAAAAAAATCTTAAATATTCTCACAAAGGAATGGGAAGCGAAGGTCACAACCATTGAAGAAGTCGAGGACAATCAATGACATCTCGTAGTGGAAGTATTTGGAAGTCTTTCCAAATATGAAGGAAAGATGAAGTTCAAAAAGGGCTTAAATGAAATCAATGAAAACAATAATAGAAATAAAGGAATAGCTTATAGCTCGGTCAAAGACAAAGAACTCAAGGAAGTAAATGAACTTAAAGAAGAAGACGAGCTCACAATGATTGTCCGGAGGTTCAAGAAGTTTTATAGAAAAGATCAAGGATTCAGAAAGTTTCATAAAGGTGGTTCAAGTAGCAGATGGGAATCACATGATCAGTTTATCTGTTATGAATGTGAAAAGCCTAAACATATCGATCGAATGTCTACTTCGATGAAGAAGGAAAAGAAGAAGAACAACCACTTCAAAAAAAAAGAGATTATGTCTCTCCCATTTGGGGAGACAACTCATCTGATGAAGAAAGCGAGGAAGAAGAAATGGAGAAGATCTGCCTCGTAGCTCATGAAGAATTTGAAAGTGAGGAGGTAAATGATTCTGAACCTACTTATAATGAAGTTTTATATGAGTATAATGCATTACATTCAGAGTTTAGGAAAGTGGCTAAACAACTTATAAATTCAAAGAAAAGAATTAAAGTTCTTGAGCAACAAACTTAAGATATTCCTCTGATCATCTGTGAAAAATGTGCTGAGTTAGAGAAAAGAAATTTTGATCATAATAAAACCCTTGAAAAATTCACTAGAGGAAGTAAAATGCTTAAGGTTATTGTAAAAGCTCTCAGGTTCATAAATGACAAATCTGGAATGGGTTACAATCCAAAACTAGACAAGAAGAAAGGAGGTAAATCATATTTGAATTATTTTGAAAAGTATGTGCATGCTTCGAATCCCTTTGCTCACTGCAACTACTGCAATAGAAAACAACATAGCACATCTTTTGTTTTCATAGGAAGGAAAGAAAAGAAAAACCAGTAGGTACTTATAAATGGGCACCTAAGGGATCATATGTATTTCCTACCAACTGAACTAACCAAAGAAGGACCTAAGAAAGGATGAGTACCTAAAACTTAATTATCATTGTTTGCAGGTATGTCTACGAGCATCATAGACTAGTAAGTGGTACATTGATAGTGGATGCTCTAGATACATGCCTAGAGATCAATTTAAATTTGTCACATTAAGATCAAAAGTTCATGGCAAAGTAACCTTTAGAGCAGATCAGTTTGGCAAAATACCCGGCATAGGAGAAATTGGCGAGAAAGATGGAGTTTAAATCAAAGACGTCTACTATATAGAAGGTCTTTGTCATAATCTCCTTAGTGTTAGCCAGAGTGTCTTTAATTCAAAAGAATGTCATATTGTAAACAAGAAAAATCTCTAAATAAACAAAGATGAACTAAAGGTTTTAATTAGAGCTTCAAGAGAAGGTAACTGTTATACTATCAATATGCCTAGCAGTAATACTAATTCTAAAAATTGTTTTCTTAGCAACACCGATGAAAGTTGGCTATAGCATAAAAGACTAGAACATGTCAATATGGACTAACTAAGCAAGTTTTTCAAAAATTAGTTAGTTCTGGTTTAACCAACCTTCAATTAAAAAAAATGATTTGATATGTTATGCTTGTCAAAAGGGTAAACAAATTAAATCTTCTTTCAAGTCAAAGAATGAGGTCGTGGTAGAATGACCACGCTAACTACTTTATATGGATTTAGTTAGACATGCAAGAGTTAAAAGCCTTGGTGACAATCTTTATACTTTGGTCATTGTCGATTATTTCTCTAGATTTTCTTAGACAATCTTCCTTTCTTCAAAAGATGAAACTTTTGAACAATTTATTGTTTTTGACAAGAAGTGCAAAAAGAGAAAGCTATATGTATTTCAGGAATAAGAACAGATCATGGAGGAGAGTTTGAAAATCAAGCTTTTGGAGAATACTGTGAGGCAAATGATATTGACCACAACTTTTTAGCTCCGAGGACCCCTCAACAAAATGGAGTTGTAGAAACAAAGAACAGGGTTCTCACAGAGATGACAAGAGCAATGCTAAGTGAAAAGAATGTCTCGCAAGTATTTTGCGTAGACGTAATGAGCACAACCTACTACATCTTAAACAAAGCCTATATCAGAAGCAAGCTTGATAAGACTCCTTACGAGCTGTACAAAGGAAGAAAACTGAATCTTGCTCATCTACATATATTTGGTTGTAAATGCTTTGTTCACAATAACGGTAAGGGAAATTTAGGAAAGTTTGATCCTAAATCAAACGAAGGTATATTTTTGGGTTATTCCAATAGAAGAAAAGCACATAGAATTTATAACAAATGTACTTTGTTGTTGAAGAGTCTGTTCCTAGTCTTCGTGTGCATCAAAGGATTCAAGATATATCAAATGAATGTTAAGAGTGCCTTCCTAAATGGATACATTATGGAAGAAGTTTATGTTGAACAACTGATGAGTCATATTTATGCCATGTTTTCCTTATGTGTTCTGACTATTTTGAGTGTTAAATCTGAGCATTACTGTGTGCTATCTGATAAAATGTCTAAGAATTCATGCATATAGGGAAATAGAGGATAGATCCTACAAAATGTTGCATTCACATTATTATCCTGCTCATGAGCATAAGAAAAGGACCCACTTTAGGTTTGTCGTGAAAGCGCATAATGAAGTTGATATAATGCTACAACATATCGTATGCTCACATTTGTGCTGGCAATACAATGCGACCGCTATGTTGTAGCATCGTAAGTGATGAAGAATTATGCGCTACGTTAGTCTAACATTTCCTTGTGAGTTTTAGAAAACTAAGACAGGTAATCCAGCCAGACGTTAATACAATGATTGACTCAAGCAGAATCAAAAGATGCAGAGAATCGAGAGAAAGATTTTAAGATTCCCGCAATATTAAAAGAAAGATAAATCAACCAAATCTAGGGATTTGAACCTAATAGATTTGGAAGGCTTAACTCACTGGACGTAAGACACAAGAAGACCTAACTATAAAAAGGAAAGCGAGGCAAAAACCTAAGGCAGTCGAAGTTGTGGGAGTCAAACAGTCAACAAAATTCTAATATGACTAAACTCACACTGAAGTTACGAGAGAAAGAATACCGATCGAGAGGACAGTAGACCAGCCCAACTCTTCCCTGGAGCAAGATGGATTGTAGAAGACATGGAACCGTCGTGTGACAGGACGCCTCTTACGCTGTCAACCTTTCTAACGAGCTTCTTTATTTCTTTCATTTATTTTATTTCCATGGGTCGTTCTATATTACTCTATTTTGTATTTCCCTCATCAGTCATGAACTAAACCTCTATTGGATGAGTGGGGAAGAATTTTGAAGTTGTAGAATGAACCTAATTTGTTAAGGTTTTAATTTAATAAATTTAGTTTGTTTAACAGTGCTTTACTCCATAGCCGGTTAGCAGACACTAAGGGCTAACTCAATGGTCTTGGCTTACCGGACGGGAGTCAAGGTTAGACCTCTATTAGATAGTGTTTGTTGGGTGAGCCCGTGCACGGCTTGACCTAAACTGTAGATACTAGGAATGGGTTTACCGTTCAAAACCAAAACACCTAGGTTTAAACAGATAGACTAGACTTGAAATCGCCATAGGAATATGGGAGAGTAGAGCGAGGACTGTATTTATAGAATACCGATGCTTCTGTATAAGATAGTAGTGGGTTAACTGAATAACATTGTGAAAGGTGGTTATGTTGTAGCATTACAGAAGCTGTGCAGCATGATTACTATAGCAATGCATTGTATGCAAACCGGGGGAATAACACGACTTAGAATCAAATACGCACTTCGATCACTCAATTATTTATTGTCATTAGTTACCTTCAAACGATATCTTCCTTTGACTTCACTTTGTTGGTTTTGATTAGTTTTGATGATCACTCAATTATTTATTGTCATTAGTAATAGCAAAAACTTGTTGAATATAATGAGAATATCAAAAACAACTTTACGTTACTTAAGCAAAACAAGTTTTGGGATGAATTACCTCGAGCCAAAGGGTCTGTTAGAGGTGTTTCATTAGCTTCCGAGTTGATTTACCTCGAGGCGGGGCAAACCGGCATCATCCTTGGTATCAACTCACAAATCTTGGTGGCATATGAAAGTAGACAGAAATTTCCATAAAGAGTTCAAAACTCAGACAATTCGAAAGTTTATTCTGGAATCATTTGTCATTAGTAATAGCAAAAATGCAACCTTGAAGTTGGTTAACTCGGGCCAAGAATTTAAAAACAACTTGGAGAAAGGAATTTTGTCTCTATAGAGTGATTTTCTCATCTGGATTCTCATGTTTGGGACGATACTTTACTTATTCTTTATTATTTGTTCGACTAGTTCACTTGCCATAAGTGAATTCGACCAACAACAACCCCCTAATATTGAAGATGTGTCCAAACCCAATCATGTATTTAGACTTAAAAAGGGTATTTATAGTCTCAAACAAGCTCTTAGATCTTGGTATGAAAGACTGAGCAAATTTCTCATAGAATAAGGATTTGTCAGAGGAAAGGTTGATACAACACTCTTCATCAAGCACAAGAAAAATATTTATTAATTGTGCAAATTTACATTGATGACATTGTATTTGGTTATACTAATGATTCTCTCTACCAAGAGTTTCTAAGATTATGCGGGCGAATTTGAAATATCTTTGATGGGTGATGAGCACTATTTATGCCATGTTTTCCCTAAATTATATGATTGTATTGTATGGTGAATATGAGCTTAACTGCATTTAATCTGAGCAAAAAGGCATTAATTCATTATATAGGGAACTTAAGGACAAATTCCACATACATATTAAAACATGTGCTAAGAGGAGAATGAATTCTGAGGTTTTATGAGAAAGTTGCATAACATAGCTGATATTATGCTATAGCCTCAGAGCAGCTCTATCGAAGTGCAATACAATGCATCCCTGAAGCTATAGCAGAATAAGTACACAATGCTATGTGGCAAATGATCTGATCTTTTGTCAAGGTTGTTTTAGGAAATAGTACATGTCGTTAAGTAGAAGAGAACAACGGTTAGATTGTTGACGTATTGGAATAGAAGATACGGAGGATCAAAACTAAGATTTGAAGAATCCCGCAGGATCAGTAGAATCAATCTATCAAGGTTGGAAAGAAAGATACAACTGGACCTCGATAGATTAGGAAAAGCCCAGTTCGCTAGACGTACGCCGCAAGTAGACCTGAATATATAAGGAAACAACAGCCAACCCTAAAGGGCGTCGAAAGTCATCGCGAGTCAAAGACCAATCCCATACGGCTAGACTCGAGATAAGAGTGAGAGAAGTACGAAGCACAAGAGCTCCAGAGAACCCAGCATTTTTCCAGGCAGTGAGACGGAGATAAGAAGACGTGAAGTCATGACGTGATAGGGCTTCTTCCACACCGTCGAAACCTTCATCAAGCTTTCTGTTTTTCTTCTTATTTGAGCTTAGTTAATTTCTTTGTTATGGGCTATTTTGTAGTGCTCTATTTAGTGATTCCCTTGTCAGTCATGAACTAAATTTCCTGTGGCTTAGCGAGGATGATTTCCTAAGTTGAATGAACCCAGTTGCTAATTTTTAATCTAATACATTTAGTTTGTTTATCGGTGATTTAATTTCTTGTCAATTAGTGAGAGCTAAGGGCTAGATTAGTGGTCTCGGCTTACTGAGAGGGAGTCGGGGTTAGACATCTGAGAAACAGTGATTGCTAGGCAGGCTGGTGCAAGGCTTGACCTATTATTGTAGGCCTCAGGAATGAGTCTACTGCTCATAACCATAACACCCTGATTTGTAATGATAATCTAACTAGAAAATTGCCATAGGCATGTGGGAGAAGTAAAGTTAGGATTGTACGTATCAGACGGAGAGCTTCGGTAGATTAGAGTGGTGGATTAACTGAATAACATTATAAAAGGTGTTATGCTGTAGCATTTGTGAGAGCTGTGCATCATGAATGCTATAGCAATGCATATAGGCAACTGGGGGAGTGTCATGCTTAGGAAGGATTTTGAGCTCAGCCTATGTTTACTGATATCTTTTCACGACTACAATCATTTGGTTATTTTTTTGTTTATTAGCATAACTATAAAAACTCTCAAACCAATCAGATTTTTATTTTCTTGTTAAGCATAATTAATTCTGCAATTCGGCATTATCATTCGGCATCTCAGTCTCTGTGGGACGATACTCTACTTACTCTTTATTACTTATTCGACTGGTTTACTTGCCATCAAGGAATTCGACCAACAATGGGAGAATTAAATTTCTTCCTTGGGCTTTAAATAAAGTAGAAGAGGAATAGGATATTTATTTCCCAAACTAAATATCTTAGAGAGATTCTCAAAAAGTATGGAATGGATCATTGCAATGGAGCTGATACACTGATGAGCTCAATGACACTACCGGACGCTGATGTAAAGGGGCCAAATGTTAACATAACTAAGTATAGAGGAATGATCGGCTCGTTGCTCTATCTAACATTTAGAAGGACAAACATGCAATTTAGTTAGGGATGTGTGCAAGATATAAATCCGCTCCAAAGGAATCAAATGTTAAGATGGTGAAGAGGATATTCAGATATCTTGCCGATACAGTAGAACTTAGAATTTGGTATCCAAAAGGAGGTAATGAATATCTCATTGCTTACTTATATTCGGATCACGGTAAATACAAAACTGATAGAAAACGTACCAATGGACAATGTCAATTCCTTGGTGGCTCTATCATTATGGTTCAACAAAAAGTAGAACACCGTGTCATTATCCTCAACAAAAGCTGAGTATCTAGCTTCCTCAAGTTGTTGTGCTCAAGTGCTATGGCTAAGACAACAAATTCAAGATCTGGGTATCCATCTGAAGGAAATTCCAATTCTCTGTAACAACACGAGTACAATAAGCTTGGCAAAAAATCCTATTCAACATTCAAGAACCAAGCATATTGATGTGAGACATCATTTCATCAGAGATCATGTTCAAAAGAGAGATGTTAAAGTGATGTTCATTCCTACTCATCCCAACTGGTTGATACCTTCACAAGGCCATTAGCAAAAGAATAATTCCTCTATATAAGAAGAGAATTGGGAATGGTAAATCCAATGAATTGTGAGTAAAATCTTTCATACACTATTCATTCTAAATATGTTTTGATGATTTAATGACTAACTTAAGCATCAAAGTTCCTAGTATTTTGTTTTGCAGGATCCTTTGCTCATTAGCTAAAAAATAGACTCAAACAGAGAAGGAATCACTTGCAATGTCACTCGAGTGACAATGAAAGTTAAAGGCCTTCACTCGAGTGAAACATCTAGTATTTGAGTGTTATCAAGAAGATGCCTTCAAAAGCTGCTTGAAATCAAGCAACACTCTAAGTGTATTACTAAGAACTCGAGTGTAGGTTTCATGTACTCAAGTGATGAATAGTTGAAGCAGACTCACAACATCATCTTTAGTAGACACTCAAGTGAAGAAAAAGCACACTCAAGTATAGCATTCGAGTGGAGTCACAAGTAACTCGAGTATTGAGATTTTTATGTGAATTTAGAACTCTAACATTGCAGGTACTCAAAGGGTGAAAATATGACACTCAAGTGAGACACTCAAGTACAACTTGGAAGCACTTGAAGTGTAGATACATTAGGGTCTGATAGAAAGAAGTTAGCAACATATACTTGAAGGATGCACATTGTTATCAAAGAACTATCCAAGCCTCAGACTCATTCAACATCGTTTATACTAGTTGGAAAGGGCAAGGGGAAGGAGAAGGAAGTCGATAAACAAGCCCAACATAGGAGATTGGGTTGGAAGCTGCTCTCAAGAATGTTCAAACCCAATTTGAGATTCTCAGAAAATTCAAATTTAGTACCCCTTCTACTAAGGCCACTAGTAGGTAGGCCACTCTGGGTGTTTCTCAGTCTTCAAGCCCCACTCCATCTCAGTTACTCAAAGAGTTACAACCTTTGGTTCCTCATCCAGGTATTATCATTGTACCTCTCGATATTTCTGATATAGAGTCTTTCAACTTTTATTATAGTGAACGACCTTTTTTCCCCACTATATATGTTGATTTGGACAAACTCAAACCTGCGTGTGATGTGGATTTGTCATCATAGTTGAGTCATTATGCACCTCTATTGAGTATTAGGACTGTCTATTGTCCTAAGGTGGTCAAAGTTTTCTACTTTCACATGAGGTTTTCTGACTTAACTAATGATGATGATAACATCATTGAGGAAATACTTGAAACTAAGGTCAGAGGGAAACTATCAAACTCAATGTGGAATTGATAACCACCTATTTAAGGATTACAGAGTCTAAAAAGCACCTATCTCATCAGGATATTTTTTAGTATACCGAAGCCAGGAGAACTTATGGGCCCTCTAAATTTCAATCCTGCCTTATGTGTGATACTTTCTATTTCATCTTGTATATCTACACGAGGAACATGTTGCAGAAGGGCAAGAAATTTTCTCACTTTACTTCAAGAGACTATCCCATGTTTGCCTTTATTATCTCTAAAGAGCTTTGCAATGTGGATCAATGGGTTATGGATGAGATGCACAATTTTAAAGTTCCTTCCAATATAACATCCACAATCCCTTTCCCCAATTTGGTTTCCTATATCCTCTATTTCAAAGTGTGGTATCTCACCCTGGAAGAGAAACCAGTGAAGGCTTTGAGGTTTGGGACAAGTCACTTGAAGATAATGAAAATTTCTTTTACTGAGGCTTTAAGGAAGTCAAAGGCCAAGCCAGAAAAGAAGATGGCATCCTCAACCAAGGAAGATGAGGCCCAATCCTGCCAAGCAAGATCTCCTACAGCCTCTGATCCATCTCCTTTCTTTTTTGGGGCTACTCTTCAAAACTATGTTAAGGAAGTCATCTAGTCTATCGTTCATACTATGCTACAGTCTAATGATTCCTTCAGGGCATCAATTTCTTATGCAAATCTCCAATGAATCTCTAATCTACACCATGGAAGTAAAGATGAAGACATTGGTTGAGCAAATGAATGAAAACTTCAAGAGGTTGTTTGATCTTCAAGTTGTGCATACAACAAAGACAAAGAAGATTGAGGAGCTTTTGCATACTTTGAGATTTTCCCTTTCTGAGCCCTCTACTTCAGCTCCTGAACCCTAAGACCACCACCATACCTATAACCATTACCATCCCCGACACCACCACCACTCATATCTTTAAGGATCCTCTTCATTCCTCTATTCCCTCATCCACCATTACTCTTACTCCCACTTCCACTGCTAGCTCCATTAACCTTGCCCCTACCTTTAAACCTAATTCTCTCTCTCCACTCCATCTTCCTCAACAACCACCACTGTACCTATTCTTGACTCTTCTTCTAACACGATCATCTACATATAACACCTTCCCTACCTTTTTTCCGAATGAAAAAGGGGAGAGTGACTATTTGTTTGATATGATATGTTGTTATGTTTATTGTTACTTATTTTTATTTTCATGTTTTCATTTTTGAATTATGTTTTTGTACTAACTTGTCAATCTGTGTAACTTATGTTATTCAATGAAAATGACGTGCATATGTTTCTCATATTCTTTCTCTGTGATCTCTAAAGTTTGTTAAACATATTTTCAAAAATTCCAAGTGTTTTCATCCTCATAAGGGGAGAATGTTAGTTCTCAGATTATGTTTTGATTATAACAAACTTGGAAAAGAAAGAAGACTTGATGATTCAAGTTATTCGAGTGTACATCATATGTTTTGAACTAAAACTTGAATCAAGAAACTTTGCAAAGTGATCTGAGATGATCACTCGAGTGTTGGGATCAACACTCGAAGTGATAAAGCTCAAAACACTCGGAGATATTTTTACTGAAACTCACTTGATTTATGAAAGTATTATGTTGCACACTCAAGTGCATAAATGAATACTCAAGTACTGGCTAATATTTGCAGGAATTTTGCATGATACTCACTTCAACCCTGGAAGTATTGTGATGGATACTCATGCGTGAACATCAACACTCGAGTGAAAGGTAGACACTTGCAAGTTCAGTGTAAGACACTTGCTAATGAATCAAGAGTGTTGTCTCTTTTATGAGGAGCACTCGAGTGACTCAATGTGACACTCAAGTATGACTTTGTGACACTCAAGTGTTTGGTAGAGTTGAAACCATTTTAACTAACACTCGAGTGTGTGTTTCAAAATACTATAGTATCCTATTTTTCAACAGTCTTGTGCCAGAGACAGAATTCATCAGCACTTGAGTATGACTTCAAGTCCACTCGAGTATAGTGCTCGAGTGTATCTGGAATAACACTCGAGTGTCTGTTCTTGCTACATTGAACCATCATCTTTGAGAATTCAAATTTACTGATTAACATTTGTTTACTCTTGATTAATACTCATACTACTTCTTAATGCTACTAAGCATATTTGTTCATGAGTTTTAGATGATTTGAATCATGGATTATCTTCAAAAGATCAAAAGGAAAATATTATGTTAGAACATTAAATGCGATGACAGAAAACAAAGCACATAGAAGCAATCTAGAGCAGGTTAAATGAATATTGTTTGAAGCGCTTGTTGTGGTAAAGATTGAAGTGACCCAACCTTGAGAAATCCCAGAGTATACCAAAGGGATGTCGTGTGAAGATAAGTTTCAACGAAGCAAAAACGACGAAGCTTCGAATTCTTCCAATGACTCCAATCTGTCTCTAATGGATAACTTAAACAGTCTAACAAAAAGTTTAAACTCTCACAACAAAAAGCTTGAACCTTCACAATAGTCATTAATGTGTTTTAACTATAAATACCTGAGCATTCAATATAGAGCCACCTACTAAGCATACGATTCAATAGAATAATTGCAATGGATACTAAACTCTAGCTCCATTACTGAAAAAGGTTTTCACATTGCTTTACATGCCAGACAATTCTCATCTGAGGACGTTTCCATTTTGGAAATCAAACATAGCATTCCTGATTATGCTAGTTTATTACCAATTTACAAGTCATTGTCTTGCATGACAAGTATTGTAAACAATACTTGAATTAGAAGAAATGGCAAAGCAATTATGTATATAGAAATGACCTACAATTTCTTAAATAAAGGATTTTCTTGAAATGAATATTGAACCATAACTAGCTAATTTCATCATAATGCATACAAGTTTATCTAAAATCTATAATCTTAGATTGTGTGAGATAAAGACTAAATTCTATAAAAACAATGTGCATGAAGCACATTATGGAGAATTAAGATCATTCCACCACATAAAGTGAACTAAAAAACACTAATGTCTTTCACCTCAATCCTCATGTTGTTGGCAATATAAAGCCTCATTTTTTTTGATTTGGAAACCTTCAAATCCTTGTCATGTTGGTTATCTTATGCAAATGTTATATCATAATGGGTATTAAACTTAATTGTTAACCTCTAAAACTTTAGACATAGATTACCTCCAAACTCCTCTCACAATGCAATCTATATGGCCTGTGCTATTGAATTTCTTTCACATTTGCACATTAATTCAACAGCCATAGCACTCAACAAGGTCAGGTTGTGCTATGTTATTTTGTTTTTTCATGTTGTGTTGGTCATATAATCACTCTTATGCTGAGCAGACTTCTTGCTTCAATGCCACTGTGTCTTTAGTCAATGGTTTGATAGCATCTCATTGCTCTATTTATATGTGAGTCCTTTATACAGAAGAAAATCATGTCTTAGATAATCACATACGTGAGAGAAATAATATATTTATATTGAAGCATATATGGAATTGGAGCAGAGACTAACAGAGATTTGCTGTAATCTCCCAAAACAACTAGGATCAATATAATTTTACAGTATAATGGAAACCTGGATCATTTTCCCAACGAATTTGTAGTGAGTCTAGATTGACAGTAAAACCGAAACAAAAAAGCAATAATGAAATGGGAGGAGTTTTTAGTGGAATTAAAATGCAAGCAAAACAGAATCAAATGAAATAAACGAAATAAACATATTAAAATTGATCAATCCATGAACGAGATTCCAGAACTTCCATTCCATGATCGGACGAAAACATTATAACGAAACTCACGATTGGTTTTGAATGAACCGAAATCTCTGTGTTCGTCCAGAAAATTCCTCGACTAGACGATCGCCTTGCATCTGTCCGAACAGTGGCTTCTTACTATGCGATCGCATAGCAATCCTTTAACCTAGTTCGAACTCAGTCCTTGGAACTAACCAAACCAAATATTAAATCTAATATTCAAACTATTTCTAGAAATCGAATCCAATAAAATGAATAGAAAAGAGTTCAGTTACCATTTAGACCGTGTCCTCTGGATGAAAGTTTCAGTTTGTTGTTGGAACTGCATAATGTTTGTGGCAAATTGCTTCATCATATCCTCCAATGAGGAACCACTAATACTAGGTTGCTACTATGCCGCCTGTGGAGGTGCATATTAGGCGGGACAAGGAGGTGGTGTTGGCAAATGAGGTGTAAATCTGCTTGGAAATTTTGTGGTCTATACTTTCTCTATTAGTAATTCCCAGAATTCTGCTGATATTGGTTACTCTGGTTTTGATTTTGGTTCCAACAAAAATTGGGGTGATTTCTCCATCTCGGATTGTAGGTATTAGAAAATGCACTATTTTGTTGGTATTGTGGCTTTCCTAGAAAAACACCCACTACAGCTACCGACTAGTCTTGATAAGCAGGATCATGTAAGGTAGGACAAGAGTCAGTGGAATGATAAGGGTCAAAACAGAACCCACAGGAGTATCCAATTTGAAAAGGGGAAGATTGTATTGTCTATGTCACTACCTGCAGCCTCACCAGAGAGGTCAAATCATCAAGTTTATTCTCTAATCTCTGAGAATCGTACTGGACTGGAGGTGCTTGAATATGGTAAATAGTAGGACTATTCGCTCTAGTGCCAAACTGCTGAGAATTAGCAGCCATAGTGGATATGAACACTCGGGCATCTTTAGGTGTCTTGCTATCTGAGGCCCCACCACTTGATGAATCCATAAAACTTTTGTCCATTAGTAATAAACCCTCGTAGAAGTATGTAATCAACAGTTGGTCAGTAATCTGGTGGTGTGGGTAGCTAGAACACAATCGCTTGAACCTTTCCCAATACTCATGCATGGTTTCCCAATTGATTTGTTTAATGCTACTGATCTCTTTTTGAATAGAAGTAGCTCTTGAGGCATGGAAGAACCTCTCTGTGAATAACTTCTGCATATTAGCCCAGCTCCCAATGGATGATGGTTGCAAATAATATAGCCAATCCTTAGCCACACCATCTAGGGAAAATGGAAAAGCTCTTAGCTTAATGTGGTCTTCATCAATTGCTTGAGGTTTCATCGTGCTGCATACCACATGGAACTGCTTTAGATGTTTGTGAGGACATTCACTTGGAAGACCATGAAACTTGGGCAACAAATGGATAAGACCAAATTTCAATTCAAAGTTAGCACCAAGTTCAAAATATTGAATACACAAATTTTGATTAACCACATCAGTGGCAACTAACTCTTTGAAAGTAGGACGATTTGTTCTTTTGCCATAATTTCTGATTTAGCAAAATTGCTACTAGAATCAGTGAAATTAATAAGACTATCATAGGTACTATCAAAAAAATCGTCAGAAAGATCAACAAAATGGACACAATTAGAATGCTCACAATTAGATTCAAGTTCAGTATTAGCCTTATGACCTAGCCTAACAACTCTTCTAGCAGTAAGAATTGTTCTTTCTATTTCTGGATCAAATGCTAACAAATCTTCTAGATTAGTAGTACTCCTGGTACTCATGCACCATAACACAAGGCCGAATTGGAAACCCAAAATTACAAAAATGCCACCAGAAGTGGTGAAGAAGCAAAAAAAAAACACATGATTAATGCCACCAAAAGTGGTAAAAAGCACAAAAACACTAAGACAACACAAAAGCAAAAACCTATGTTAGAAATTGACCAAAACAAGTCAAGAAACACTATCAAATGATTTTTAAAATTTATGGGACTTGCACAGGGTAACTTCTACACTATTGGGGAACCTAAAAATGGAATAAAAAAGCTTCAAAAATTGAAAATATGGTCTAAACGATGGAATTTGGCTAAAATCTCAAGACCACATGGCGAAAGCATGTGTCCTAGTCATTTGGCCATTTTCTACCAAGTTCCAAAATTTCAGACCATTCAGAGATACTCGAAAAAAAAAAGTTCTAATAGAAATCACAAAATCAAAACTTAAAACAGTAAAAAAAGTGGATTAAATGTTGGAATTTTGGGAAAATAGGTAAGGCCTCACTTCCCTTAAGGAGGTGATTCTTGCTCAGAATGCCCAATTCGTTGTGAATAAGACCTGCTTTGAGTGATCTGGGTCAGAAAAAGTTTTGTCCAGCCACCCGAACCACCTAAACTACACTATCGTTAATCTAGATCGATGCAAATTCCACGACAACGACGCCATATTTTGATAGAGATTTGTCGTAATATCCCAAAATAACCAGGATCAATATAATTTAGCAGTATAATGGAAACCTGGATCGTTTTCCTAACGAATTCGTAGTGGGTCCAGATTGAAAGTAAAACCGAAACAGGAAAACAATAATGAAATGGGGGGAGTTTTTTAGTGGAATTAAAATGCAAGCAAAACATAAACAAAATGAAATAAACAAATTAAAATCGATCAATCCATGAATGGGATTCCAAAACTTCCATTCCATCATCGGACGAAAACATTATAATGAAACTCACGATTGGTTTTGGACAAACCGAAATCTCTGCGTTTTTCCAGAAAATTCCTCGACTAGACGATCACCTAGCATATGTCCAAATAGTGGTGTCTCACTGTGCGATCGCTCAACAATACTTTAACCTAGTTCGAACTCAGTCCTTGGAACTAACCAAACCGAATATTAAATCTAATATTTGAACTATTTCTAGAAATCGAATCCAATAAAATGAATAAAAAAGAGTTCAGTTACCATTTAGACTCTGTCCTCTGGATGCAAGCGTGAATCCTTAGCTCATGGATCAATCATAGAAGTTTAGCCAAGCATGGTTAAGAAATTTGAAAACCCAGAAGTGAAGAACAGTTGAGAAAAAATATAACTTCTGTTTCAATCTCAAATCTGTCAAAAAACGTGAATGAATGATGTTGGTGGCTGACCTAGGTAAAAACCTAGTTACAAAACGGACTGGGCTTCAACAGTTTAGCCTAAAACAGAAATAAAATCAAAATGGGCTTTAATTACAAAATTCAAGCCCAAATAAAAATTCAGAAATATATATCTGACTTTGGCTCCAAAATTGACCTCCTTCTTGACTGAATTTGCCCTTCAAGTCTTCATAACAATTGTAGCTCTTTGAATCATCTGAAATATGAAATAAGAATGAGGCTAATCTGATGTCTGGTTCAAGAGTTATGGTGAAAATAGTGAAGCCATGTAAAACTGGAATTTTATCATAAAAAAATTATTAAAATCTAATCAAAGGCTCAAAGTCCAAATAAATATAAAAGCCATTATTTATTAACTAAACAGTACTAAAATTTTTCACTAAGAGATACAAAGAAGTGTATTAAATATTGAATTATCAGAGACACTCAACGGAAGCCAAAAAAATTCATACATCATAGGACTCGATAACAAAAACACTTCACTCTGATACCAAAGATTTTAGGGCATACCTAAAATGACTCATTAATCGATAAAACAAATAACATTATAGAAGGAAAAAAGAAGGAATGTTTGTCAGAAAGGAGAGAGGATAGTACATAAGAGTTATAACAAGTTTAAGAAAAGAAACTCTCATATATCCTATATCCCAAACTTAGCTCCTTGGAGGTTACTCAAAATAGTAATTATAATTTTTTCCTATATTATTAAATAAAAGGAAAACTCTTTTAGCCCTTTCTTCAATGGGGTTTGGGCTTTAATCCACCAAAGGTGGACAATCCCGATAGTTGGAATATAATTATATCTAAAAATTAGAATTTACAAATCTATATTAAACTACATGCTAAGAACATTTGAAATGTTAAAAGTCGTTTTAATATTTATAAAACTACATTAAGTAATTTACACTTGTGTAACACCTTACATTTATACAAAGTCATATGAGTTACTTAATAATAATTTCAAACAACTAAGCCAGGTTTGGTCCTGGGAAGTAAACGCTTTTGTAAATAGTTGGAAAACTTAACCCCCAAACACAAGGTTTGATCCTCTAAAATGAATGGGCTTTTCTAAAAAAATCAAAACTTTCTAAAACAATTTATCAGTGGTTCAAACTCTTCATTAAAAACTCATCATTCCTTAAACTAGACTTAATAGCATCATAGTTTCTTTATGATATCACATTTAATCTATTGCTCTTCTTTATGCTTAATTGTTCTTCAAGTTATGGGCTCGATTCATACATGTGCACATCACTGTATCATTAATTAAGCATAATGATAATACTGATACCACTACTTTGTGTACTAATACCACCACTTTGTGTACTGATACCACTACTATGTACATCTTTATTCAATATGTGTCTACACACACACATAGTAGCATCATGATTTTTTGGCATAAAGACTTGAGGATAAGCCTAAATTAGACAGACGGCTAAACCCAATTCGGGAAGAGTCCCAAAAATGTCAAGAGAATAAAATAGCTTTCATGGACTAAGTAATTCGGCCAAACTGGTTAGTAGACTTAATATGTATAGGCCGTAAAATTAAAGTACCAGTACAGAAGAATACAAAACACTTATACAGTGCTAATCGGTTGGTAAAGATGCCACTCAGCTATGCCCTAAGGTATGGGACGATTAGCTAAGCAAAAATGTGTTGAAATAGGTATGCATATGACATTTCCTGGGCAGATATGTGTGCCTTTCGTTTTTAGGAGAAGTACTCGTATGTGGTGTCATTTGGAGGGTCTCAGTATGCGTGCTGTAATCTTGAGAAAAACCCCGAGCAAACACCAATAAAATAGCTTTAATAAAGTAAGTCATGATGACACAACTTTTGTATTGACACAATGAGAACAAGACATGTGTCTCGTCATCATGACAAGGCATAAAATTATTTTTGTGTTGGTCTAGTGGAAAGAGGACACGTGGCGCATTTTGGACCAGACAAGTGGCGCATTTTGGACCAAACATGTGGCACGTTCTGGACTAGACAAGTGGCTCATTCTGGAATAGACACATGGAATGTTCTGGACCAGACACATGTCACGTTCTGGACGGCACCCGTATTCTATACATACCTATTTCCCTTTATTTGTCTTAAGGCCATTTCGACCAAAACATGGAAAAGAAGAAGGAGAGAGAGAAAGAAAAGAAATAAGAGAGAAGAAGAAGAGGAAGAAGGAGTAGGAAGAAAGAGGAAGAGTCAACGGCCGATTTTGCCTTCGATTTAGTGGAGGTTCTGTCAGAATGGAGAACCGACTACAGAAAAAAAAGTAGAGGATTTGATACTTGCCTGAAGTGACAAAAGGATTGGGAGCTAATTTGAGAATTGGTAAAGCACACAGGTAGCTCCTCTAATCTCATGTACTTTGTATATCTGTGTGTGCATGTTTGTACCATGATTGTGAATCCGTGTCTGGGACACGTGTTTATTTACATTCATTTGTTGTTTTCCCAGCGCTGTGTGCTCTGCAGTCATTGCTGTGTACATATATAACTGCTAGTTCCGGGAATTGTTATGTGCATTAGGGGCCTTGCTATGTGTTGTGCCCTGCACTCAATGCTGTGTGCATTATGTGACTGCGCGTACACTAAATGTTGTATTGTTTATTTTCATGATTGTAGTTGACTATCATACATTGGACTTGAGATTAATATGTTACTTGGGATCCTTTGGGATTCCAACCCTTGTTGCTACCTGTGAATTGTACAGCAAATTGGTTGTAGCTCCTAGGATAAAGCGGCGGATGTTAGCAAATAGAGGTGTCGGACCGGTTCTAGATTGGTCAAGGGATATTTGTAGTAACATTTTTGTAATTATGTTTAGAATTTATATCAAGATTTGTAATATATTATCAGTATACTACGCCCAAACCGTTTTATTCACTGTGATACGCAATAATGCTTTGATGTATGTTGTATTTTTGGAAGGGTGTGACAATTGTGGCATTGGAGCATAGTTTGGGCAATATCAGAGTAGTGTACTAATATTGGTTATGTAGAGATAGAACAATAGTGATATGGACCCTGTGGAAGAGGGTTTAGACTCTAATAAATTGAGGCTCTAGGGATATATGAGATAGCACAGGATGTGGATTTTATTGCTACTGCTAGGGCTTTTGATATTAGGATAGGATATGATTCAGAACCTAACTTTATGTTTTGAGGATATGTAGGAAAATGTACCAAGTGATATAAAGGTTTATATGGGTATGAATACCCCAGATCCTATAGGAACCTCTAGGTTAAGTGTGCTTAGGCAAGAGCAATCTCGGGATGGGTGACCTTCTGGGAAATATAATAGGAATTTGAAATCTTTTGATTTAAGACTCGCCTTGAGGTTATGGTAACCCGTAGGAATGTCATGAGGATGTTAGATTGAATGTGGAAATGTTGAAGATAGGCTTGAATATGATCTAATTTGAAATAGTGCCTAGGTCAAATGTGCATAAGATTGAACTAAGGTTCAATACCTGAGAGTAGAAACCCTGTGAATATTGATAGATGCTGAGTGTGTTAGTTCTCTATATGTGTTTTGATGATGATTAACCTTTGGAAACAATGTATGTATAATGATCTGGGCAAAATGATTTAAACTCAGTCGAAAAAGTGGATTTTATCAGTAAAATCTTTTGTTGTCAGATTGGCTCGAGCCAATGCTTAAAGACTCGAGTCAATCCCTTTCTATCTATTGCCAAAATGACATATTGACTCAGACCACCGAAAAGTATGCCTCGAGTTTGTGACTAGACTTGAGCCAGGATATTTTGAGACTCGAGCCAATTGTCTTCGAACTTAAAATTTTTTCAAAATTACAGTTCACTTGCCTCAAGCCAGTGTGTGTTGACTCTAGCTAGAATCTTGACCGTTATATTTAAAAATCAAGATTGACTCGAGCCTCCATTTAATGACTCGAGCCAAAGACTTTTTTTTCTAGCTTTCAAATGTTTTCTCGTGATTGACTCGAGCCCGTTTACCTTCCTCGAGTCTAGAGGTTGACTCGAGCCACAGAAATTTTCCTTGAGTTAAATGTTTTCAGTGTTTTTGAATGTTCATTTGATTTTGTCTCGAGCCATGTTTATTGTAACTTCGAGCCTAAGCCTTGATTCGAGTCAAGGTTCCTACTACCTTGAGTCAAACAGTGTTGAGTTGATCTTCTCTATACTTTGAACGATGGATTGACTCGAGCTAGAGTTCATTTGACTCGAGCCAATGTGTCTTTTTTTTTGAAAATCCTTAACGACATTCTTTAAATCTCTAAGTATGTTTTAGATTCTTCATATCATCTATCATTACTATTCTTAACTACATTTAATCAGTTTGTTAATGAGTTCCAAATGATTAGAATGCGGATTAACTTTGTTTTTGGATAAAGTAATTTGACCTGTCAGAAAGCATTTAATGTGCTTACCTAATCGAGACACTCAACCAACAGACATATCTCTATGCTTCCGAAAGCCGTTTTGGGCAAGATTACTTCATTCCTTTTGCCGTGTACTCCAACGATCATAATCACAAGAGCAAAAGAATTAAAGAATATTTATGACAGTGATCATTCAGACCTTTCGTGCTTAATCTCCAACGGGCTTCTAAAGAGTCTCAATGGAATTATTTCAAGCTTCAACTGTCATAAATGCCAACAACTATAAATACCCGATGCATTGAATTTGCCACACCTACAAAAAATGATGTGCAATCAATTTGACTCAACTACATTTTACTATTTCATTAACCAAGCTAATATCTTCAGATATTTTCATTGTACTTCAGTGCTTATCATTTTATCTATTCTGTGAGAGAGTTAATCAGTTATCATTTTATTGTTCATTAGTTAAATCTTAAGGTTGTAGAACCTTAAGTGTAGGTGTACAGTTATAGTTTGTAAGGGGGAGTGAGTCCTAGTGAGAGGATCATCCGAGTATTAAGTGTGTAATTGTAACAATCTTTGAGATAGTGAAAAATCCCAAGGTGCTTGGAGATTGGACGTAGGTCGTGGAATTAGACCGAACCAGTATAATCTCCTATGTTATTTTCTCTCCATCTCTGCCTCTATATTCTTGAGCGAAAAGATTCTTATAATCACTTATTCACCCCCTCTAGGTGATATTCCACCTTCAGAGTGGTCAGCATGTTTGTTTGGGTATAATTAAGGATAGATGATTGATTTTATGGTGAAAGAATGATATTAGAATATACCCTTGTGATATTGAGGATTGAGGTAGAATTAGAACCTCGTGAATAGTGTTATTTGAATATTTCGAGGATTAGATTAGGAAATGTGAATCATGATCCTAGTTTGTATTTTGGGTATTGTTGAGGCAATATGATTTTTCAGCTCAGCTGATGTTGAGGTTCTAGGAGTTAGATTGTAAATATGACAATTGTTACTTTGGGAATATTTGAGGATAGTGCCTAAATGATATGATCTATGAATCATGATGATTCTAGCATGTTTATTGGGTATGGTCGAGGTTTTAGTTTGATGGACCTAAGAATTTGTTGGGCATCCAGAGGGATTGCTACCAACCAAATCATGACTTAAGAATATGAGTTGATAATGAGTGATTCTTTAGGCATTTGATTGATCTGAATAAATTGAGACACTAGAGTATGATACTAGTATGTATGAGGTTGCTAGCTGTTGATCTAGCATAGTAGAAGATCTTGATCTCGTAATATTCCCTTTGAAAGAATGATTAAAAGTTTGTTCCTTAATGGAACTAAGTTATAGTTAGAATCTCAGTAGCCATGAGTTATGGTCTCATGATCGGGACCGATAACCATTGATATGTTTATGGCTAATAGATTCCCTAAGATGTGGGTTGAATACTTGATAGGGAAAATTGAATCTGTGACTATGCCTGGAGTTGGACTATTATCGAAAGTCCATATACAAAATGATTCCATATGGAATAGTCATGGACCAATGTTTATGATCCAGTGTATTGCCATGGGATTTCCTAGAGCTATGTGTTTATCATGCAATATATTCGTGATATTAGTATATGATGGGTAGTGAAATCAACTGGATTGGTATGATCCTAGATCGTTAAATTGATTTGTTCACTGAGAAGCCCTAAAGTCCTGTAAGATCGGTGTTTCCATAGGCTGGAAGATGCCTATAGTTATTAGACCAAGAATACCGGGCAATGTCCCAAAGATGTTGGGAAGTATGAGAATTACAAGCATTGTCCTGGAATGGCCAAAGGCATGGAATGTAACGGATTGAATATTCTATAAATGGATCAAGTAACAAAAATTAGAGCCTGGAAAGTATTTGGGATTGATGATCTTCTATATCAGTTGTCTGGTTCTTGGATATGTTTGAAAATTGAATTTTAAGCCAATGCACCTGCTGTATTTGTGAATTTTATGAACTAAATTTTTGAATGAAATGATTTCCATGGAATTTGAGACCAGTTGTATTGGTCATTTAAGAACTATGTTGTCTCACAGATAGGGTCCTGATGGAACCCAGAATTGAAAATGAATCGTGAATCATGTTTGTAGTGAAATCGGTATGGAACTAGAAAAGGCCAGAAACTATTATACCCAGTTTGCTGGATCTTGCTAGATGAGTTTAGAATATGTTTTTAAATCACTAGCCATTGATGTAGCTCGTTTGAATTGAATTTGTTTTGATAGGATATGAGAGGTTGAGACTCACACCAATAGTGAATACTCCCAATTTGAGTAGTTTCACCTTGTAAGGGTGCGTGTTTCACCTTGTCTGGCTACACCCAAGTAGGTGTTCGGAGTAGTAGCTTTGTGGATAGTGGTCCTTTCTCGTCCCAGAATGAGATTTCGCTGGGTGGCCCGTTACTAGATGTGCCAGTGCAGACACTGCGTCCCTTATGGGGGATGGAAACTCTTCCACATCAGCAGACAGGCGCATTATCACGTCGGTGGTGTGTGCATGAAAGGATTGAGATATATGTCATGGTTAGGCAGGGTGAAGTGGTGGTGTGTACCTCTCAATTGTTGAATTTTGTGAAATGAATTATCCTATTCATGAATTTAAGCCGGCAGAAAATATGTTTTCTCGAATTTGAGCCGTTAGTGAATGTGTTTTCTTAAATTTGAGCTGGCATCGATTATGTTATATTGAAAATATGAAAATATTGTTTTGTATGATTATGAAAACGTACTGCAACCACAGAAAATTTAAATATTTGAAAATTAGAAGTTGAATATGAGACAACATAGAGGAATGAAAGGCAGTGGTGTCATTACCATTGCTAAAGTACTAAAATGAAAAGTGGTGCAATTGGTGATTGTATTAATACAGGAACAGAAATTGATAGAATGGTTTGGAAGTTTAAACTGGTTAAGTCATATGGTATTGACCAGCTATAGTGCTAAGCAAGAGAAAAATAGACTGAGAGCTTGAATTAAACGAGCAGAGGCTTAAAGCTGTAAGACCTGGTATGCAAGTGTACATGGGGCAGTGTCCCTAGGCCGTAAGACTTGTATGCCTAGCATTGTGTTTGTTGCTTAGTGTGGTAACTTTGGACAAGAATGGCCAAAGTATGTCTTGTGGCCATCACAGTATTTAGACTATACCAAGCTGTAGTCAAGATGTTGATGGCATGAAAATGATTACTTGGGCAATAAAGACAGAATATCCTATGCTATGATATTATAATTAGTCGGAAGGCTAGAATGAATTAAGCCGAAAGACAGAAGGTACTAGGCAGTAAAGCTTGTATAGACTAGTGAGTCTTATGTTAAATATTACACCTAGCTACAGAGTGAAGGAGAATGTTGTATTATGATTATGTTACATGCTTAGTGAGTATGTTCCCCAAGGTATGCACGTTCAAATTTCGGGACGAAATTTATTGAACGGGGGGAGAAATGTAACATCCTGAATTTTTGGCCTAAAGACTTGAGAATAAGCCTAAATTAAATAGATGACTAAGCCCAATTTAGGAAGAGTCCCAAGAATGTCAAGAAAATAAAATAGCTTTCATGGACTAAGTAATTCGGCCATACTGGTTAGTGGACCTAGTATGTATAGCATGTAGAATTAAAGTACCGGTGTAGAAGGACACAAAACACTTATACAGTGCTAATTGGTTGATAAAGATGCCACTCAGCTATGTCCTAAGGTATGGACGATTAGGTAAGCAAAAATGTGTTGAAATAAGTATGCACATGACATTTCTTGGGCAGATATGTGTGCTCTGCGTTTTTAGGAGAAGACACCCGTATGTGGTGTCATTTGGTAGGTCTCGGTATGTGTGCTGTAATCCTAAGTAAAACCCCAAGCAAAATCCGAGGTAAACACCAAGAAAGTAGGTTTATTAAAGTAGCTTTAATAAAGTAAGTCAAAATGATTAATGATGACATAACTTTTGTGTTGGGGCAATAAGAACATGACACGTGTCCCTTTATCATGACAAGGCATAAAACTACTTTTGTATTGGTTTAGTGGAAAAAGGACATGTGGCGCATTCTGGACCAAACAAGTAGCGCATTCTGGACCAGACACGTGGCGTGTTTTGGACTGCGCTCGTATTCTATATATAGCCTTTTTACATTATTTGTCTTGAGGCCATTTCGGCCAAAACATGGAAAATAGGAGGGAGAGAGAGAAAGAAAAGAGATAGAGAGAGAAGGAGAAGAGGAAGAAGGAGTAGGAAGAAAGAGAAAGAGTCATGGGCCGATTTCGCCTTCGATTTGGTGGAGGTTTTGTCAGAATGGAAAATCGAATACAGAAAAGAAGTAGAGGATTCGATACTTGCCTAGAGTGATGAAAGGATCAGGAGCTAATTTGGGAATTAGTAAAGCATATAGGTAGTAACTCTAATCTCACGTACTATGTATATCTGTCTATGCATGTTTGTACCATGATTGTGGATCCGTGTCTGGGACATGCATTTATTTGCATTCAGTTGTTGTTTTCCTAGCGCTATGGATTCAGAACTTGCTATGTGCTCTACAGTCATTGCTGTGGGCATATATGACTGCTAGTTCCGAGAATTTCTATGTGCATGAGGACCCTTGCTGTGTGACGTGCCCTACAGTCAACGCTATGTACATTATGTGATTGTGCGTATACTGAATGTTGTATTGTTTACTTTCATGATTATGGTTGGCTATCATACATTGTCTATGCATTGTACTTGAGATTAATATGTTACTCTGGGATCCTTCGGGATTCCAACCCTTGTTGCTACTTTTGAATCGTACAGCAAATTGGATGTAGCTCCCAGGATAAAGTGGCAGATGTTAGCAAATAGAGGTGTCGGATCGGTTCCAGATTGGTTAAAGGATATTTGTAGCAAAATCTATGTAATTATGTTTAAAATGTATACCTAAGATTTGTAATATATTATCAGTATACTACGCCCAAACCATTTTATCCGTTGTGCTTCACAATAATGCTCTGATGTATGATGTATTTTTGGAAGCGTGTGACACAAACAAAAATAGTAGCCATATAAGGATAACCAAAATCCTATATATAAGAGAAAAGATTATACATAAGGTTAATAAAATAAAGCTATTTGAGCTTCTCACCTTCTCAGGTATAAGTGATGACTATGCCTTTGTTGTTTGAGGTTTTTGCCTTTGTTGTATGTAATTCTAAGGAAAGGAGCGAGATTCTTAAGAATCCTAGTAGTAACAACCGATTGGCCATCATAAAATATGCAAGTTCATGAAGCATGTAAAACAAACCATCCAATAAGAAATTAACATCTTCAGCTAGCATTCACTATGCAACACAATCATCATTTATCATATGAACAAATAGCCCAATATTTATGAAAGTGGAGCAAATCACAAGAGGGGGTGAATTGGGGATTTTAAAAATTCTTTTTAAAGTGCTCTGAAACTTAATAGCAAAACAGAAGAGATAAAAGAATACCAAGACACAGTAAATTTATATTGGTTCGGTCACAACACTTGACCTACGTCTTCACTATCTCTTAGAATCAGTTACACACTCTGCACTCAAAAGTTATCCTCTCACTAGGATACACTCCCCCTTACAAGTTGTAAACTGATATACCTAATCTCCAAGTCCCACGACTTGAGATTCTTACAATAAATTATTTCAATAAATGAAACTCTCTCAGAGAGCAGATGAAATAATCACTGAAGTATAAATGTATCAAAAGATACTTTACAAGAGTAGAAAACACAGGAAGTAGTTGAAACTTTGAATGCTTTTCGTTTTCTGCAGATTGGTTGTTGAAAAGACTTGAATGCAACTCCTTATATATGAAGAGAGCATTAAATGACCGTTGGATTGATCAATGTAACTGTTGGAGACATTGGACTAGTTGTTAGCACGGGTGAAAAAAAGGATTTTAAGACCGGACAAAAGAGGCACTGTAAGACCGGACTAGCTGCCGGTCTTGTTCCGGCCCGGTATTAAAAGTCCGTCACTTTCAAGATCGATTCGAACCGGTCTAAAAGAAACTTTTTTAGACTGGACATTTTAAAAGTTAGGTCTTAAAAGTCGTACTAAATAGACCTGATATGTATTTTGTTCGGTCCTAAAAATCAACTTTTAAAACCGAACATAAACATAGACCGGTCTTAACATATCGACATTTTTAAGGCCGGATAAATAATCTCCGGTCTAAAAAATACCGACTTCTAAGACCAGACGACTAACTAATCCGGTTCTAAATTTAATTAAATTTAAGATCGGGTAGTTGGTAAAGCCGGTCTTAAAAGTTGAACTTTTTAAGACCGGGCTAGACTTTTAAGACCGGACTTATAAATGCATCCGGTCTTAAAATTTGAACTTTTAAGACCGGCGATATTATTTCCCGGTCCAAATTTTCCAGAATTTTTCCCTGTTCTGTTCTTCCTGATCATATATATATATTACACACATCCACCACACAATCCAGCACAAAAAATTAGATACTTTAAGCTACAAGCTATGAACAATCCATTATGAATAAATTGAATTGGGAAAAGAATACAAATATCATAGGCCATGAGTTATGTGGCCTCTTAATTTAGTACAACACCGTAATGAATTATCTTACAAATACAATGATGAGTTACAAATAAATACCGCACCATGCCTTCATCTGATCCCACCCAACAACGTAACATGATATCCCCTTTTATAACATATATATCGGATCCTGCCACAAAATAAAACAAGAACACAAGTTTCACAGTCAGTGTCGTTTAATTAAGAACAGTACAACACCGTAATGATGAATATATACATGTAATAAGATAACTTACAAATACAATGATGAGTTTCAAATACCTCACCAAGCCTTCATCTGATGATCCCACCCAACAATGTACGTAACATTATATCCCCTTTTATAACATATATATCGGATCCTGCCACAAAATAAAACAAGAACAAAACCTTCATTGTTTAAGAACATGGAAGGAAAATAGTTAAAACCTTAAAGTTTTCAAAGAATTCTGCATATGAATATTAGCATATGAATTGCACCAAGTCAATTATGAAATATGGAAAATGGCAAACTCAAAACACTAATTTTTTTTTTTTAAAAAGACAGAAATTAGGCAATTATGAAATATGGAGTTTACGTTATAATATGGACAAATATTTAATTTAATGTTTTGATGCTATTACACTCTATAAATAAATAAAGTAAATCGGTTATGAAATATGAATAATAGGGAAAGACTTTAATTTAATAATATGATTATTCATTTAATAAAGTAGTTACAAATAGAATAATTAATAATGTAGACTATAGTTCTTGCATATTGAATAAATATTTAATTTAAGCAAAAAGGTTATTCATTTAATTTATAAGAGATTTTATATATAAAAATATATATTATTAATAAATATATCGTATATTTGTCGCCAATGAAAGACTTTTAGGCCGGCTATTTAGTAAACATACGGTCCTAAAATACGTAATTTTTTCACAAATAAATGAACGAAGACTTTTAGGACCGGCATTTACTTAGTGAACATGCGGTCCTAAAAGACTGGCGTATTTCTTGTGAATCACGAAGACTTTTAGAACCGGCTCTTTAGTAAACATACGGTCCTAAAATACTGGAAATTTTGAATAAATAAACGAAGACTTTTAGGACCGGCTACTTAGTGAACATGCGGTCCTAAAAGACTAGCATATTTTACTGTGAATCACGAAGACTTTTAGAATCGGCTCTTTAGTAAACATACGGTCCTAAAATGGCAATTTTGAATAAATAAATGAAGACTTTTAGGACCCTACTCGGTGAACATGCGGTCCTAAAAAGACGGCGTATTTTTGTGAATCACGAAGTCTTTTAGAACCAGGCTCTTTAGTAAACATACGGTCCTAAAATGCGGCGTATTTTACGGTGAATCACGAAGACTTTTAGAACCGGCTCTTTAGTAAACATACGTCGTAAAATCTTGGAAAATTTTCACAAATAAATAAACGAAGACTTTTAGGACCGGCTACTTAGTAAACATGCGGTCCTAAAATACTGGCATGTTTTCCAATAATAAACGAAGACCTTTAGGACCGGCTTTATAGTAAACATACGGTCCTAAAATACTGTAATTGTAAAAAAATAAATAAACGAAGACTTTTAGGACCGGCTACTTAGTGAACATGCAGTCCTAAACTTCTCGCATTTGTAAATTAAGCAATGAATATTTTTTTCCACCATCCAATACATTCAGCAACCACTAATGGACACAAGGAAACTTGTTTTAAATGAATTAACAAATTATTATTTTATACTATCACAAATTGGACAATTGTTCATTACAGACCGAAGATGATTGTTGATACAGCTAGCATATATTTACAATGAATTCACAAATCAATTATTTTTCTGATTTTCCGAGATGATCAGATCATACAGATATTCAGATAACATATTGCGTGTGCCCTCAATATCACCATCGGGAAAGGGTCGGCACGGTCAAACGTACGTAGCATCAAAGACAAAAATATATTAGTCGTCCTTCCTTGCATATCAAAGGGTCGGCGCACAGGCAAAGTTATGTAATACATTTACCTTTGCTTGGATGTTAGTCAACGGTTGCATGACAATATTATACAAGTGTGTCATGACATAATGTCCACATAAGTTGGACTCCTTCGATTCCGACGGGTCTAAAAACAAACAAGAAATATATATAAGAGCATATATTTTTTTCGACCAAGTTCACAAGCCGGTGTGCCGGTGTCCAAATATGTACTAACCTTTGGTTTGATCCATGTAGGATCTTTGACTTCAGTCCCGAGACTTGTTCTTGACCTTTTCTTGGAATGATTTTAAGGGCCTATATATTGTCAAAATCACAAATTTACTCAATAATGGTTGCGAAAATTTACAAACAGAGATTTCGAGACTAGACAATCAAAATGACATATGCTTACTTCTTCACCATCTGCTGCAATGTAGCCGTTGGTTCGTAGTGAAGGGAGCATAAAAAGACTACTTTATTCTCATTCGGGCAAATCAGGACTAACTGCCAATGGTGACTGAAAATTCACAACAGACAAGTACTCGGTAATATGTAGCGAGAATATAATTAAGGGAATTACGAGAAAATAATTATGATATGTACCTATTGTAGTATGGTGCCAAGTACCAATTTTTCCTATTCTTCTTGGTCAACCTTGTTGTTATGTATGATTGTCTCTCCGCTAAGGGTGGTTGACTCACGATTGCGGGCACAAGAATCCAATATCTTTGCTTCTGCACTGCTATTCCAATTCACGATGCAATAACCTATAATAATGACGTCAGGGAAATTATATGTATGTGAGTGTCTCACATTTATGTTATGTACTCATAGAAGAAGATACTTACTTTATAAACATGAGAATCATTGAATCAGTAAGCTCCTATTTATCAAACAGCAGGGAAATTATATCATCTTGGTCAACCAAAACTTGGTGCTTGTTTTTAAGACCTACTTACGTATTGACAAAGCCCTTTGATTAAGTGCAACTTGTTTATTGGATACCATAAGGACAAGCTTGTCCTTGGCACTCAACTCAACCGTGCCAACCAATTCGGGGAGGTGAAGCATCGGGAGGAGCAGAAACATGCACAAGCTTCACGGCCACGAGATCAAGGTTCCAATGACAAAGACTCACAAGCTTCGGCTCATCGGTTGGGAGAGGGAGAGGTGCATCAACGATCACCTCTTCAACCGACACTCGACTTCATCATAAGCCATTTGTTGGTGGTGTACGGTTGATCCCAAGTTGTGGGCCGGTCCCTTTTGCAACCAATCGTCTATCATGATGTTCGGGATCCTCCACATAAAGGTCACAAGGTTCTTTGGATTGTCCAACAATGCAGCTCCTCTAGTGTTCTCTTGCATAGGTGAGGGTGGCAAGGGAACACTTGGTCTCTCGCACGAGAGCTCACAAGCACCTTCATTTGATTCATTTCCTCCTTCATCTCCCTCTTTGGGATTGAAAATAGGCAAATCAATGAAGCTTCTTTAGCCGCGCTTACTCATTCAATTTGGCCACCTCCGTGCCATCGTACTTTCCACCATCTATTTCATCTCCTCTAGGGTAACCATACTTTGTTTCGGCGTTTGGCGCTACCAAAGTATTCCTTCAGCCTACCCTTCCTCCAATCCCCCTTACACGCCCGCGTGATCCGTTTTTCGGTCGCGGTCTGGCCGAACATCATTCCTCTCGTCGACACAAAAGATCCCTCCGCTTCTTTCTTCTTTAGATCTTCTGTAGGATACGGATAATGAGAAGCTTAGTCATGAAACATGTTTAGTAACTATAAATTAACAATAACGATACTTACAATTCTTTCAAAGCAACTAAACGAGTACGTTCACTCGTGTAGGCGCCGCAGCTTTTGCCGAATATACAACCATAACTCATCATGACGTATTGGAGATGGCGGATCATGTATCGCGAAGGATTGGATTCTCGTCGCTTCATCTTGCAATCTCTTCCGCTTGGCCCCCATCAATTCTTGTTCAGCCTTTTCGTATCTGCGAGAAGCCCTATGCGGGCAATCATTCTTTCTCCCTATCTCCCTGTGCTTGTTCCCTTCTTTTACGTGAATCGAAATGAAAACAACTATTAATTTTGAATTCCGGCCATCTCACTAACAGAAATTAGAGAACTTCGCTTGATATAAACCTCAAACACTAGTCAAATTCACTTCATCAAGTTTCAACATTTCATTTAAGGAGGATGTAGAATTGTAGAAGAAATTGGGAGAACCGAGTAAAGTGAGTTGCGGGAATTCGCACCGAAACCTTTACACAGCTTAACATACTAACTAACTAATAGCAATGTCTAACCACTACCTACTACAAAAGAACTAGCTAAGACTATAATAATGGTTTGACTCTTATGCCATTATTATTTCCCTAATTACCTACTTAGTATTTTACCTTTGCACGGTTTACATATCAAACTTGCATACAACTAAGACATGCTCTTCTTATGCAGGACAAAGGATGGAAATATATACTTCTATTCACAAACCAAACAATCTAACTTACAAGATTAGATGAACACGTACAATAACATTCACATATCCGCACAAGTTAATAAGCAAACAAACGAGGGCAAACAAAACTAAATAACAACTCACCAAAGCTTCAGGAGTGGTCCGCAGTGAACAAATTGTTGCCAAGTTTGTTCATCAATAAATGTGTACTTGTCCCAAGGATTATGGTCAGGCCTAACATCGGCAAAAATATATGTGTTAGCTAGAAAGGTCTTAAACTTCCTCCACCGATCAACACAATAAGACAATGTCTTATCTTTCAACTTCTGGGAGTCAGGGACAGTGTATGTGAGCCGGATAATGTCCCAAATAGGACCCTTTACTGCGAGACGGTCGACATTTTTCCACTCATATGTCAAGATGCTAGCCTTGCTGCATGCTAGATAGCCGACAAAACTATTATATTTTTGTTTATTAGGACCGAAAGGAGCCAACTTTTCATCAAACTAAATCTCGAACTTTGACCCAGAGGACCGACTTACAGATACGTATTTCATTCGTGTGCCACTTCTACCACGGCGTACAGGGCGGTTACGAGGCTCATTGTGAGATGAAGAAGGTTCGTTCTGACTCACACTAGTCGCACCAGTAACTATCGTTGAAGGAATAGCAGAAGAACCGTTTTCTTCGTTCATTTTTGAGAATGGAACAGAGGTTGAGAGTGGTGGTGCGAAAGAGGAACGCCTGAGAAAGTGAGAGAGTAACAGAGGATGGTAGTGGTGGGCGAGGAAGAGAAGTAATGCAACAGGAAGAGGGGTTTCACAACAAGAACAGGGGTTTGAGAGTTCAGAGAGCAACGTATCAGTCGTAACTCTTACGGCAACGTCGTGCGAATATTTGGCGCTTTAGTTTCCATACCGGACGAATTAAAAGGCCGGTCTTAAAGGTCACAATTTAGGACCGTCCATTATTAAAAGCCGGTCTTAAAGGTAATAAAATTTTTGAATAATTTTTTTCAATAGTTTGTACCGGCCATACTTTAAGTCCGGTCTTAAAAGTATAAAATTTAACTGTGTTTATATATGTCCGGTCTTAAAAGTTTTAACTTTTATATTTAAATTTTTCCCCGATTATTTTGGTCCATGAGAAAATATAAGTTCGGGCTTGTACGAGATTTCTCTATAAAATAATATAAATTTTAATTACATTTTAAAGATAGGTTGGTTTTTTAAGCGGTCGAATAATATATTTAAGACCTATTAATAAAAGATCCGGTCCAAGAAATTCTTGATATTTACAAAGCGCCACCGGTCATACATAAGAAGTTCTTTATATTTACAAAACTGCCACCGGTCATAGATTTAAGACCGTTGCGACGAATGTCCGGTCTAAATGAGGCGGTCTTAAAGCCCTTTTTTGCACTAGTGTAGGAATAATATGGTCACTTCTCTCTCTAATCTTCAGTTAATCAAGGTGTACAAAAGTTTGTGGTTGACTTCCCTTGAATTAAATCCGTTGGAAGAGCAGCTTCTTGATAGGGAAAGAAAACATTAATCCCTTAGCAACGTGCAGAGAATGATTGTAACATCCCATTTTCAAAAGCAAGTATATTTTTTTCATCGAGTAGAGCATCGGAGCAATTGAGTAACGATACATTTATTCAAATTGCCGTAAGTCCGGCTGATTTCGAAGCGGTACATTGACCGAGAGTTTTCAAAATGAATAACACCCAAAGAAAGTCTTGTCGGGACTCGTACGGCCTGCTCGCCTTTCTCCTCGGTCCTCGGTTCTTCCGAACCCGACGCTATGATAAGAGCGAGATCCAATTACAATTTGGATCTCGGGTAAATTAACCTCATGCTTAAATACGACTACATATACACGGATGACAATCAATACAACGGTCCATAACAAGATGTATGATTAAAAATACATAACCACGTATGTAAGATAATAACCACGTATGTAACATAACCACGTATGATACAACAATAATAACCTCGTATGTGACATAACCACGTATGTGACATAACCGTGTATATAACATAACCACGTATGCTACAACAACAAACGAACACAACAAACATATATAATCATACAATAACCATCGAGTTAGTGTTACATAAAGACGTGAACGTACATACCTAACAACACATATACGCATATAATAAGCATCAGAGTTAGTGTTACAGTACGCGAACGTACATACCTAACAACACATATACGCATATAATAAGCATCAGAGTTAGTGTTACAGTATGCGAACGTACATACCTAACAACACATATACGCATATAATAAGCATCAGAGTTAGTGTTACAGTACGCGAACGTACATACCTAACAACACATATACGCATATAATAAGCATCGAGTTAGTGTTACAAAGACGCGAACGTACCTTTTTGGCGGTACAACGGAACTTTTACGGAAAAACGGTAAATTTCCGACGGCGGGAAAAACGGACGGTGTGACGGCGGCAACGGCGGCTCGAATGTACGATTATCTCGGATATCCTATAAGGATAATAGTTAACAACTTTTAGCAGCATAACCAGGCATTTTAGGTACAAATTACCATTTTGCCCCCGAACCCTTAATCGGCGGAATTTCGCGGAAGCTTGTTTTCGCTCTATCTCTCTAGAATTTTGACAGATCTTTTCCCTCATCATATTTTCGAAATATATATCATATTTACCCCTAAATATGATATCTAGACTATCTTGAAAAATTAAAGATAAATCTAGCATTCCTACTATATCTACCGAAAGAACTACCGAAACTAAAGACCGGGGACCGAAGAACTTACCCGACTTTGCTCGGACTTTCTCCGAGCTTCTCTCTCTAACTTCTCTCTAAGAGGCAGATTTTTGGTGTGAGAAATGAAGAAGAGGAGCTTGGTATTTATAGAAGAGACGGATGGCGAACGGTAAATAATTCGAACCGGTCTTGACGAATATGGGACCAGTAGGATCGCATTTTGAGGACAAAACACTCTTGGCCATCCATGGTCAAGATCGAAATCTAAGAGCCCTAAAGTCAATGGATGAGTTGTCATCCATGATGGCTCTTGCTTTATGGCCTCGGCCGATAAAGCTACTCCGATCGGTGTCCGTTCGCGCGATTTCGCGAAACTCAAAAATCCGGCGTGTAACTTTGAAGATCTTTCCATCCTCTTTCATATTATATATTTTGATCCTCTTTTTGATCATATCCAGGTATTCTCGGTGCGTCGGAAGATATTCGGACAAACGCGTCCGGTTACGGAAATCGCTTCCGATAGAACCAACTTCGGACAACAATTCGAATCGTAAAACGTCCAAAGTTGTTGCCTAACTTAATCTCGTGTTTAAAAAGACACAATTGTTTCTATAGGTTCTCACTTTGCCTATCGACTCCACTCTATCTCGATCAACTTTTCGTCTCATTTGAAATTAGGGTTTTCGGTTGCGGAATCGACGCCGGTAAATTCTTTCTTCGTGTAGAATTTCACTTGTACTTAATTTGATCAGTCTGAAAAGACTTTTACCTCTGGTTTACCTGTAGAATTTATTTCTAACTTTTTCCCTGGTCTTTATAAGGCGACTCACCGCATTATATTATTATTTTATTCTAATTACCATTTTAATTATTTAAACAATTCTTTTTAATTAAAAATACTTAGAATTTTGGCCCCCTCTTTTAAAAATTCAGATTTATTTATTTTTCTATAATTTTTTCCATTTTTTAAAAATATAATATTTTTTTACCAAAAATTCCCGTTTTACTTTCGCCTTCGTTAGGGCTTAATCGACCTAATTTCTTCGTTTAGTGATCTTTTTAGGATCAGGTTTCTTCATATATTTATCTTTACCAATTTTACAGTATATTGTTATCTTGCAAACTTTTATACCGACATTGTCATTTTATATCCTATGTAAAATATTAACAATGTTTACCCCATCGTGTTACTTTATGGTTCCGAAATGCTTTTTAAACTTTTCTTCATGTTATTTCCTCTGAAATAATTTATTAAATTCTCATAATTAGGGATAACACTTCCATATTTTTCTCATAATTTTTCATGATCTTTCGGTATTTATCATAATATTTTTATTTGTTTTTATCACCATTATATCATTTTTAGTCATTTCGTTCATCGATTTTCCGTAACTTTTTTGACAATTTACTCTATAATTATAACAATTTTCTATAACAGTTTTAAGATCATGATTTTGCTTTATCAAAATATTCGTTAATTTCCTTTATCTCAAAACTTCCAGATTTACTAAAATCCGGGTATTACAATGATTGTCCAAAAGAATTCAAGTTCTCTGGACTTTGCAATAAATGCGCTGACGTCACTTTTTGCTTTAAGCTAAATCTTCATTTAACACTCTTTAAATCATCTGAAACTCACTAACAAATTGATTAAACATAGTTAAGAATAGTAAGGAGTGATGATAAGAAGTATCAAGATCAAACATGAAGAATTCACAAATTCAAGAAATTTGATTTTCAAATTTAGCGATGCAAACTCGAGTTTGTTCAACCAAACTAAAGTTTGCAACTATTCTTCAGGAACCAAACTTGAGTTAATAAATACAAACTCGAGTTTGTTTCATCAAGAGAATAATGTCGCGATTTGAACTTTGAAGAGCATTTTGAAAATAAGAGCAAACTCGAGTCAATAAGTGACAAACTCGAGTTTGGGACTTTTGAAGTGAAAATGAGTTTAAGTCCACAAAGCTCAAAATTGGAGTTTCTGAATGGAAACTGGAGTTTTCAAGACTTTAGAAAATTGAGGTGCTCTCTGTATGATCTAAACTCGAGTTTGCAAAACCAAACTTGAGTTTCCTCAAAAGAGAGAAAACTTTGCAATCTTTCTGCCAAACACAAACTGGAATTTTCTCAAGTTCAAAAATAGAGCAAAGCTCTCTGCTTGTCACAAACTCGAGTTAGTTGAAACAAACTCGAGTTTCCTTGTAAGCTTGGGAAACTTGATAACTCTCTGTCAAGCACAAACTAGAGTTTGCAAAAACAAACTAGAGTTTGGCTAAGTTCACAAAATATTGAAAGCTCTCTGTCTTGTTCAAACTCGAGTTTACAAATACAAACTCGAGTTTGCCTTAAGTTGAAAAACTTTGAGTGCTCTCTGTATTACACAAACTCAAGTTTGCTAGAGCAAACTGAAGTATGGCTAAGTTCATAAAGTTTGAACTACTCTGTCAAGTCCAAACTCGAGTTTGACATCTCAAACTCGAGTTTGCTTTGACAGTAAGTTTTTTAACTTACCAAAGACAAACTTCAAATTGAGTTTACAATTGACAGTTATTACCAAAACACATAGAGAACTAACAATTTATACAGATTGCACATCAAGACACACAGTCCAATAACCACATTGAATGCACACTGGGACTTACAACCCTAAGACATAGAGTCTAATAACCATGTTAAATGCATACCAGGACTTATAGCCTCATGAGTCATGACACACAGCCCAATAATTAAATCACCCATATATTCACGAAACGAACATGATCGATGGCATAAATAAGCATGCAGTACAATTGCATAATATATCAAAGAAAGATTTACTACCTGTAGATTTTTCCTTTACTTTACCTTCACCAAAATCCTTTTTGGTTTGCTTTCTTTTTGAGCTCATGAAAATGTCAAATCCTATAATTTTGAAATTCATATAGAGATGGGTTATTACTCATTCTACTCATATTAATATAACTAAAAATTATGTTCTTCTTGACCCACTCATAAATCTTATCCTTTTTATTTGAAATAGCTAGTCATCATTTATAATATTTTACCCTTATATTATTCTATATATCTACTAAGACATATTAAATGTCTCATTTCCTAGTCAATCAATTTAACAAGCTAAACCCTTCAAACTTTTCCCAAAATCTCAAACCCACGAGTTCTATAACTAGACAATCAATTTAACAAGCTAACCCTTCAAACTTTTCCCAAAACTCTCAAACCCATGAGTTACAATTTATAACAAATGTTGCCATTTTCAGCCTTAAGCAAAATCTGCCTCTAATTTTTCAAAGAACTTTGAAACATCATAACTCAATCTAGGAAACTCCAAATGAGATTATTCAAGTCCATATTTAATTATTCATAAGTCTACTTCAAATGAAAAATAATTACATTACCAAATTAAGAAATTAACCTTGCATATTTTGCATAAATGATTACTGCCCAAATCTGGAAAACGGAATTTTCTCAATTTTTCTGTGTAAATTTGAAAAATTAATATCTTTCATTCTAGACATCGAATTGACGTGTTCTATGACTCATTTTAAAGCTTGAGATGTGTAATAACACATCACTAAATTTCACAGAAATAGACAATCTTTTGACCTATCATAACCTCACACAAAATTGACAATACTAATGATTCTCCAAAATTAATACGCTGTCATATAACCTCATTTCAACCACATGTTTCTTCTATGAGTTTTTTGTTTTTTTTTTTTTTTTTTTAAGCTTCATCTTTCAAAACACATATTTAACCCTCTGAACCTCAAAGAAACTAACTCAAACTCACCTAGAAACTTGAGCTTTTGTTCCAAAAATTGCATGCATGTTACACTCTGTTTTTGGGTCAAGAAGATAAGTGGAAAAAGATGACACGCAACCTCAAAATCATAGCTTAAACTCCAAAAATTTGATACCTTCAAACCCCATTTGCATTCTCTGTTTGGGTGCATAAATTGCATAGCCAAAGAACCCCAAATCCTACCTCAAATCAACATGCTATTTCATATATATCTTCCTTTCATAGTGACAAAAACTTTTCACACAACAAGACCTTCTTTCAGCAACAAATTAACCCGAAGAACGGAACTAATAAACTGAAATGAAGATGGAAAAGGGTTTAAAGGACTCACCTAAGTAAGATTCTATGATTGCATGTGGATTTTCAACCTCCCTTCTTCCTCCTTTAATAGCCTTCACCAGTTCTCTCTCTCAACTCTCGTCCTCTCTTCTCTCTCAATCTTAGTTGAATGTGTGTGCGTTTGTTGAATGAGAGAGGAATGAGTGAATAAAAGAGAGGCCGAGTGTTGTGAGGGTGGTAATTAAAAAGACCATTTTGCCTCTCTACAAATCTTTTATTTACAACTTAGTCCTTTTCTCAATTAAATGTAGACACTAAATAAGTGTTAAAATTAATCCTTAATACAATATAAGGATTTTATTCTCCTATTCAATTCTAAAGTTTCTAGGCTAAAATTAATCTGTAACTATTTTTTCTTGAATTTTCTAGAAATAGACCTTAAATTCTAGAAAATAGATTTAAAATTATTTACGCAAATTTTTAGGAATTAAATCTCTTCATTATATTTCTAAATCCCTAAAATAATATTCCATAATTTTTTTCCTAAATTTTCAAGGTCCAAAAATAATTTTTAATAATTATCTTATATTTTTTCTCAAGATATGCTTAAGATTTTTGACTCAACAGGCTTAATAGTCTACTTATCTTAGTCTTATTTCTACAATTCTAGACCTAAAATTTGGGATGTGACAACTTTCTTTTGAAATTACTTATTAATCATGTGGCAATTGATGAATTAATGTTCATTGATATGATTTAAAGTCTATCTTTAAACACATATCTAGAAAACTTCATACGAGATACTGATACATTTATTACTTAATCCTTCAAACTATCGGTCGCCTTGGGGTGTAAAGACATTAAGCACATCCCTAAATGTCCCTTAAGCATGAGATCGCATGTTCAGTTTTTCATATATATAGGTGCGATGGGTGCATTAATTTATTTCTTTAGGTGAAGGATGAAAAGGGAAAGAAAACCCTTCAAATTAGAAGTTTGTCTCTATACATATTTCACCTTTATTGTTGGCTGCTCATATCTGAAATCAGTTTCACATGGCTCTGCATTATGTAAAGGACCTATTAAGAATATAATACATATTTTTATCCAACTTGTTTCAATAATATCAATTTCATGTGCGACAAACTAAATTAATATGATATTATCAACTAATTCTGTTTCAAGCCATGGATATACTAATTCTATTTTTAACTCCCCCGACATATTATTATATATTTTTAATTTTAATTTTCCTTAAGAAGACTCAGATTCTAACTTTTAATCTAATCAGCCCCATGTTAAGGCAAATTTTTTATTTTATTTTTGTTTAAAAAAAAGTGATGCATGACGTATCTGAAATCTAACTCACATGCTCTACATAATTTGTATAGGACATTTTAAACCTATAATAAAAATGTTCTTTTAATCCAACTAGGTTCAATAATTTTGAATATTTCATTATTATTATTATCGTCTTCTAGAAAATCGCCATCGTCATGGCTGCAATCACCACTCGCCGCATGCTTCCTTCTTTCTTGTACTTCTTCTTCTCCTTTTCCTTTTTTCTTCTTTTTTATCTTTTAAAAATGATACAGCCGCGTGCTTTCTTAATCAGCTTCGACTTCTCCATTATGCACATGTTTTATGATGCAACTAATAATAATATTGCTATTTATTTCTTTATAATTCAGACTTCTTTGATAGATTCTACTCATTATTATTGGTACCATGCATCAGAGTTTAATTATTAAATAATTGAAGTGATTGACGATGCAATCAGAGATCCACAAATTATAATCTGTGGTCTTTTCCATAAGTTCAAGAGACACGATTCCAATGATTAAACGTAGAGATGACGTTATTATTCATTAATATTTAATTACAAGCAGAAAATAATATTCGAAATGAGATGTCATCGATCTCATTATTCACTTATATGTCAGAACATGCCACCTATAAGGTTTAACCAATCAATTTTATGTTGCTTGCACACACTCTCTCTCTAGTTATATATTTATATAAAAGTTGGAAATTAAAGCCTAATTATACAAGTCTTGGCAAGTAGATTATCATTGGCATGCTGGGAATATTAGTAAGGACTCAACCTAAAAATTATGAAATCAAAATTGAACTCAGAACAATTTTACTTAAGTTCGAACCATTGGGGAGATTTAATTATGGAAGGAAGTTAATTATGGTTTTTGGTAATGTAATATATATCGAGAGACCATTTTTTTGTCGATGGAAAATTTAGGTAAGTTAAATTTCAGGAGTTCACTCAAATTATGGCAATGCCTAATGACATTAAAAAATATTACTAAGATCCTGAATTGACAACATGATTTTGATTTAGACCCTTATATAAAATGGGTTAACATAACAGTTTGAGAATTGGACCAACCTTTATTGGCTGGTATCAAGAGAGTTCAAATCCGTATCCATGAGTCGTGTGAGAGTTTTTCATTCAGATCCTAAACTATTTGTAACAACTCATTGGTGTGTGCTTGCATGCATGTGTAATGCACATGTCATACGAATCATATGTAAGGCATGCGCATAACTTATAGCTTGGATGATCTTTGGTCTTTATATGTTATCAATAAATTTGACAATTGGTACATTCATAATTTAGATATGCCTGATTTTCTTTGAAAGAGGTAGTATTCTTGGATATTTAATATACCTTTTAAAGATTACATGATATCCATCCCTTGACTTTTTATACTCCGTGATAGTTAAAATATCCAAGACCAGGATCCCTTGGTTCAAAAAGTAAAATTTCCAAAAAGAAGATTCGAAGATTGGTCTATGACTATGTATATAGTTCTCATGTGAGGCAGATTCTGAGATATTGATATATATATATATATATAGAGAGAGAGAGAGAGAGAGAAGGGGGGGGGGGGGGATATCATAGTTAAGGTATGAATATAGCGTTTTGGCCTTTGGTCATTACCAAGAGGACTCAATTAATTTGCCACATCTCAATGGACTATTCATCTTCACAAAAAGTTATACAAACTATATTAATATTGCGTCTTCCATGCTTTGGAAGCTTGAATAATCTTTTTTTGCACTTGAAGCTTGAATATTCAACTCAGAAAATGACTAGCTAGTCAAGGAACCGATAATAGATAAAATACAGATTGCATATCACCACATCTCTTCCTCCTCACTCCTCTCTCTCTCTCTCTCTCTCTCTCACACACACACACACACACAAAAGCTTACATTCAAGTTTAATGTTTTGTCATTAAGGATTGATATTTCTCATTATTTTCATATGCCTAGTTCACCCTTGGCGGAATAGGCTCGAGCCCAATAACATTGGGGTTAAAGTATAAAAAATAGAAAAGCTTGGGTAGACGTTTTTGATATTCCCCAATTATTGTAATTTGATTGATTAAGCCGATAAAATATATCACCCGATAAAGAAGGGATATATCAATTGAGGAAGAGACACGAGAAACCCTATATATATATGTGAGTGCATAAGGCTTCAGTGTTACCAGGGATAACACACATCAATATATGTCTATTCACTTCCTTTAAATGTTATTATATTCTTCTTCTTCTATCTATGGTGTATTTACTATGTAACATGATCAAGGTTCACATCGGTGCTTTGGTTTTATGTGAGTACTTCAGTAAGTTAGTCGAATTATAGGTACACCCAAAATTATTATAGCTTTTACTAATTATTTTGTGTTTTTCACACTCTAAACTAGTTATTTGGGCTTGTGCATGCATATCTATGTCGAAGGGTATTCAAACAATTTAGTAAATTTGTTGAGTCTTGTTGAATTTTAATTCCTTTGAATTATGATATTACATGTTAATATTTCCAAGGGTACCATGGCCATTGATATAATATTGTTGATTCGAGTCCATCGATCTGTTCTAAAACTCTAATTCAAATGAACTTTTGAGCTAGGAAAAGGAACCCTTTATAAAATAATTTTGAAACCTTTATATATAGTTATTGTAAAACTAATAAATTTATCAAAACACTATAATTAAAGTAAGGGAGAAACTTCAAAGAAGAAATAAAATAACATGTTTGATTTTTAAAATGCTTCAAATATTTTACATTTCGGTTTGCTACAAACCTAGACACATGCTATATATATGATGCGTAGGCTTATCTGTAATATCTGAAAATTCCTATTTAATATAAGTATTATATTTTGATGAGTAATTAGCAAAAATGAAGGTGAATATGTGTCTCAAATTATTATAATTTATTGGTTATAATTTTAGGCGAATTTCCTTGGAATTGAATAATCAAAAGGCAAAATATAAGACTGAGGATCATAAAATGTGATTTAATTAACACATAAAATAATGGTTATTTTAGGGTCAAATAAGACAAGAAAATATTATGAAAACACTTAATTAAGTTAAAGGAAATTAGCAAAAGCAATTGGGTAATTAAGTTGCACTAATTAAAGATCAATTGCATAATTACTTAAATTAATGAAGGACAAATAAAAAGTATCAATAAAGGACTGCATATTTTCAGAAATATCAAGGCTAATGAAAGATGAAATTAATTTGCTAATAATGTTCTAATGACTTGGATTATGGAGTAAACCAATTAACCAATAAGAGATGCAATAAAAAGGGCAATTAAGCACATGATTAAGGGGATAATTAAGCTTAATAAATCAGCCCAAAAGGGTTAACAATTTCAGCTAGCCTTGTTGAAGCAATGAGAGCCAAGTATCTTAAGATAATATCTCAAGTAATTAAGCCTAAAACTTCATATAATTATATTAACCAATAAGTAGTGTAACTAAAAGGCATTTAAGAACTTTATTAGGGTGCTAATCAAGTTTGAAGACTTAGCCCCTAAAGTCAACAAAGAGGGTGCTGCACATGGATAGCTTTTGTTTCAATAGAATGATTAAATCAATTAGCTAGTTAAAAACACAATAAATGGCTGATTGGTTGAGGCATGTCGACCAAAGCATGAAGGGCCAAGATTTGGTTTCATAAAGCTCATCTTAATCTAAGGGTTGGGGTGAAAATCTGATCACACTTAATTACCCATGTGCCATAGAGTTTTCTCTATAAATAGAGACACCCCCCTTCATAAATTCTTCACACCAACCATAAGCACCTCTGATCCTTTGATTAAGAGAGTGAGAGTGAGAGTTTTGTTAGAGCTAGAAAGAAGGAGTAAGGCTCTTTGAGGGTAAGTCTCTAGTTCTTGAGCTTTAGTCTTTAGTTTGTTTAAGTAAAATGTTAGTTTAACATAGAAAATGGTAAAATAAATTCCCATGATTGTTTTTAGGCCTCCTTGCATTGAAAAATGCCTAATGAGGTAAAAACATGCTGGGAAATAATTTTTGGAATCAATGGGGCAAGATTGTGAAAATTTGGAACATTCCCCGATTTCAGTTTTTCGAGAGTTAGTCAGATTAAGGACATTATTTTATGTATAAAATGAAGTCATAAAATTATGAAAAGTTTCATGGTTATAGTAGACATGTATAGATTTCCATTGATATAAAATACGTATCAATTTGAGTTCTGTAAAAGGAGATAAAAATTCTTGAAGTTGGTCACGTTTTTGGGAAGAAGATTTGAACAGTGATTGGAAAATATTAAACTGGTATTGATTCACATATTTCGAGTTGAAACCGTTATTTTTCCTCAAAAATAGACATGTCAAGGATTGTGAGGAATTTTATGGCACCTCATTTAGAGTTTTGTAGAATTAATTATGATTTTTCAAAGTTACTAAAAAATCTGGCCAGAAATGCTGAAATTGCGTTTTTAAGGAAATGTAAGGGTATAATTGGAATAACAAATCCACCAGGGGTAAAAAGGTCAATAGTGGCTAAGACATCTCTTAGTATATTGTTTATAAAGGAAATAATGCGGTGATACTATTATAGGATATCCGGGAAAATCAGGAATCGTACCAAACAGACGAACGTACCACTAGCTATATGGTTTAAGGTACGGACGCATACTGTAACTTTAACTATGATGTGTCTTGTATGTTTATATGTGATAGATGATTCATAGAGTCATGGACAAAGACTAGGTCTTGGGTCATGTACTGTGGCTAAGACTCAGTCTTAGGTCACTTTGTTTATATACATTTAGTTTGTGCGGGTTATAGTCATGATAATGTCGTATGGCTGTTTTCCTAGCGCTGAGGATACGTGGATTCATGGCACAGGGTGAGTGTGCAAACGTTGCAAACATTACATTTGCTGTGTGCTATGTATTGTTGTGCTGTTAACATTACATTTGCTGTGTGCTATGTATTGTTGTAACCTTATATCTGCTATGTGCTATGTATGGTTAATGCTGAAATGTAATGAATATCTGTCATACATACATTGTTTATACTTGAGCATGAGGTTAATTGTTACCTGAGATTCAATGGGTATTGAATCTCAGAATTTACCCTAGCTTCAGGATTTGGAGGATCAAGAGCTGGTGGGAAGGGTAAGCAGCACGTGTGAAGACTCAGCCGGAGTTTTTATTTTGGAAAGTACTATGTTTAATATTTGAATATTTGGATAATTGTACCTCTAAGGTGCCGACTAGATACACCGTAAAGAGTTTAAGTTTATTGCCACTTATCAGTTACTTATCCGTTCATCCCAATTCATACGCTCAATCGCTCTACTATGATGATATTCTTATATACTGCTTATTAATGTACATGATTGGTAGTATTGAATATGGGGTGTTACATTATCACTAAGCATGTTTACGAGGGAACAAATAATGGAGATTATCAATCAATTGGAATATTCTAACTTATCATACACATCGATCTATCCTTTTTATATGTCAAGAAGAAAATTATCCTGAACTAGTTAATATGGTTTGACAATTAGAACCAATAGGTCAAAAGCCACAATCAAAGTATGTATATATAATTGGTTTGCATGAAATCATTATCAGTATAGAATATAACATATGTACAATGCAACTTATTCTTTACGAAAATGTATTTAGCTAATTGTAATAGAAAAAGTGTGTAATGAGGGTTTAAATAACAACTAGTGTAACATCCAATTTTCAAAAGCAGTATAAATTTTTTTTTCCCATCATATATCATCAGAGTAAAGCATCGGAGCGATTGAGTAACTGATATATTTAATCAAATTGCCGTAAGTCCGGCTGATTTACGAAACGGTACATTGACCGAGAGTTTTCAAAATGAATAACAACGAGAAGAAAGTCTTGATCCGGGACTCGTACGGCCTTCTCGCCCTTCTCCTCGGTCCTCGGTTCTTCCGAACTCGACGCTATGATAAGAGCCGAGATCCAATTGCAATTTGGATCTCGTGTAACGGTTAACCTCATGCTTAAATATGACTACATATACACGACAAAGAAACAATCAATACAAAGTCCACAATAGATGTATGATTAAAAACACATAACCACGTATACAAGATAATAATCACGTATGTAACATAACCTCGTATGATACAACATTAATAACATTGAATAACCTCGTATGTAACATACCGTGTATATAGCATAACCTCGTACACTACTACACAACAAACGAACACAACAAACATATATAATCATACAATAACCATAAGAGTTAGTGTTACGCGAACGTACATACCTAACAACACATATACGCATATAATAAGCATCGAGTTAGTGTTACAAAGACGCGAAACATACCTAACAACACATATACGCATATAATAAACATCGAGTTAGAGTTACAAGACGCGAACGTACCTTTTGGCGGACAATGAACTTTTACGGAAAAACGTGAAATTTGACAAATGGAAAAAACGGTATGACGGCGGCACAACAAATGCTCGATTAGCTCAGATATCCTATAAGGACAACGTTTATCAACATTTGGCATCATAACAGGCCATTTGGGCGAAAATTACTATTTTGCCCCTAGTACCCCTATTTGGCGGAATTTCGCGGAGCTTGTTTTTTCGCTCTATCTTTCCGGAATTTTGACAGATCTTTTCCCTTATCATATTTTCGAAATATATATCATATTTACCCCTAAATATGATATCTAGACTATCTTGAAAAATTAAAGATAAATCTAGCATTCCTACTATATCTACCGAAAGAACTACCGAAACTAAAGACTAAGGACCGAAGAACTTACCCGAGACTTTGCTCGAGACTTTCTCCGAGCTTCTCTCTCTAACTTCTCTCTAAGGGGCATATTTTTGGTGTGAAAAATGAAGAAGGTGCTCATGCCCTTATATAGGGAAAAATTGTGCCACTTTGGTAATTTCCATATTCCAAATCTTGTAATTTTCTCTTACCTTATAACCAAGTAAAATCAAAGCATAATGGTGTTTAATTCTTGACCATGGGCAGCCCTTAGTCGACATTGGGGAGTGATGTGGCAGCAAGCCATTGGTCCAAGAGTGGTGAGTCAACTTGCTTTATGGCCGGTTCGATGATTTTCCCTGTTCGAGTCTCCGTTTCGCGTCTCTTCGGAGAAATCTCAAAATTCTGAATTCATAACTTTGAAGATCTTCTCTTCCTCATCAAGAATATCTAATTTAACTTAGATTTCGGTCCCTTACGGTGGTTCCAACGGTCAGTTGAAGTTTTCTCGAAAAACGTGTCCGAACACGTCCGTGTCGGAAATCGCTTTCGGAATTATCAATCTCTCGGATAATAATTCACGATTCCAAATATGTCCAGATAATTATAAACTCATCTCTAGATGTTGAGTTATAATTATTTTCTTCAAATCCAAAATGTGAATATATGCATTTTTCCCTATTTCGTCTTATTAGGCAAATGCGCTACCGACCTCGGAATTAACTTAGGAAGAGGTCACTTGAAGGTAAAAAATCACCGATCCATATTTTACCTTGACTTTGGAATTCCTATTCCTGGTTCTCTAGATAGGATCCGTTTCCTATTTATTCCATTACTATTCACTATATTATATAATAATACAATTTTACAAAAATATCATGATATTTATTTATTTTTTTCTTTTATTTTTTATTTATTTTTCTAAGCATAAAATATTTTATTTTTTTTATTTTTATTTTTTATTTATTTAATAATTTCGAATTTTCTCCAATTAAAAATAATTATTTAAATTATTTTTAATTCATTTAATCTAACCTTAATTATCCCATTAATTACTTAATTAGCCACTTACTAATTTTTGATAATTTTCTTAATTAGGATAAATCATTATCTCACAACTATTTTACTTACATTGGTATTTTATATCCCATGTAAAATATTAAAAATCATGGGGTCAATTATGATCCCCAAAATAATATTAAATTTTGCCTCAATATTTTCAAGGAAATTAATCCCATAAATTCCTAAAATTAGAGACAACATACTTTCTAATTTTTAATAAATATTTTATTGCCTCTTGGGATTTATCATAATATTTTTAGGTCATTTAATGCCCTAAAAATACATTTTAGCTCTTTATCTCTCCTAATTTCCATAGTAATTACCTTAGAAAATAAGATAATTATTACTTATTATTTGAAACCACATGTTCACCTATTTTCAATAGGTATTATCTATTGAAATATAATATTCCAGATAAAAAATTATCCGGTATTACATTTCTCCCCGTTAAACAAAATTTCGCCCTCGAAATTTGCTCTATCCCAATTTAGACTTTGTACGGACTAACCTTCGGACTAATCGCTCCGAAATTTTCTCTATATGTTGGCCGCTTCGCTCGATGATCGAGAATTCGCTCAGTTTGACCGTAAAGATCTTGTCATTTTGTACTTTGATATATAGTATTTTCCGTGGCACCCATATACCCGGTTGGCCAACACCGGATATCAAAATGTCTCCATGACGCCCATACACCATGGTAACACAAGATACCTTAAATGTTTCCATGACGCCCATACACCATGTCAACACAAGATACCTCCTACTTAATGACACGATCGTGGTCGATCGTAGTAACTAAGAAATATGCATTGGAAACTAAAATTTTCGCGACAAGTAAGATAACTATTTATCAAACCATAGGGAATTCCTTACTATACATGTATCTTAACGATTTCTTTCACCCCGTACTCGGGTGTAGTTTTCGAACACGGGACTTTTCGTCCATTAAAACACAGGACTTCTTGTCCTTTCCCGAGTTTCTTTCAACTCAAAAGGTACTTCAAACACTTGTGTTAGCAAGTACAATTCTATACGATACTCACTAACTCTAGGTCTTACATCGATTAGTTCAACTTGAGAGGCTTCAATAGGCGAGAGGCGTAAGTCATCACGATGTCCTGCTGCAGCAAGACATATCCCGATCCATATCTAATGGCACCACGACCAAATCTATAACATCTACTTGGATCCGGATAACCAACTCTTGCTTGTGACCAACTTCGTTCTCGTCTATGCAAGCTCATCTCACGATCTGTGTTCTACGCAAAGATTTAAGTCTTACTCTTCAAGTTTTATCAACGATTATGAAAAATTTCGGCATGAATCTACGGTACTATCCCATTAGATCCGAAACTAAATATCTATGTTATTATTTCTATTTTTGATGTACAACTAAATGGTGTTCCGAGCATTCGTCAACTCTTGCCAAAACGTAGGGATTACAAACCGAGTAACTCGTAGATCATGGAAAGTGGGTATGTGTTCATGATAGTCATTTTGTCCATCCCGCGATGATTGATACAAAGTCACAAACTCTCGTGCTTTGTTCGGTAGCATTTGATATGGTGTTTTAGATGTTGATCCAATGTTAGGCATCAACTTCATAGTGAATTTTGACTTTTCTTTTCGAAGGAATATTTGTCGAGAGATTTTATTTATGTCTCGGGTTGTTTTTAGAATAAGGACTCAATCCCTCGTCATCGTTTGATCATTTTATTGATCACTGCTAGTCCTACAGATTTTGAGAATGTCATCGATGTTTGTGAGACAGAAATTTTGAACGAGATATATATTCGACTTAGAATTTAGACATATTTTATTAAGCAAAATAGTTCACACCCAATGGTGTAACTACTACTAGATTGTAAGGTATGTATGTATCCCAAAATGATTCGCCTATTTATCAGACATGCTGAGTGATTAGCACCCGTGTTGTATAATATCTAAAGTAGATTCCTATTGAGAGATAGTTATGCGGATCCTCTCTAGAGATTATTCGTGTTTGTCTTCCTCTACCTTTGCCCTCGCCTCGGCCTCGGGAGCTCCGGCTCCTCTTAAATTTGTCATGTCTCGTTCTTTCTCCTTTATTAGGGAAAACGTTAGATTTAAAAAGACAATGATTAGTCTATCGCAGACTTTATCACACTAATACTACAAACAAACGGACACTCGTACTATTTCCCTTTGTTCAGGATTTCGTTGATTTGGTCTACTCGTAAACGGGTACGGAATTTCGTATCGGGAGTTCCTCTACATGAGTCAAATACTACATGTACTTATCCTTGTTGGTCTCGGAGTTTCTTCCGGCGTGGCCTAGCTCCACATATAAGCTGCGCTAGGACGAATAGTCGTCCAGTACAAACTGACGATTATCAGAATTATCAGAGTTATCAGAGACTGATATCAGAGTTATCGGAATTATCAGAGTTATCAGGATTACCAGAGACTGATATCAGAGTTATCAGAATTATCAGGGTCTGATATCAAATATGAATATGGACGATAGATTTGCGGATTCTAGGTTAGAATGATGCACCGACGAGAGGGTGGTACACCGGTTCGAATGGTATACCAGTGCAGATCGGTACATCGACTTAGGCTATATCGTACTCATTTTCAAAACATGCTCAAAGTTTAAAAAGGCGATTTGAGCCTAACTCCGTTACTCAACCAATTTGGCCGGATAAGTGTCTATCATGGGAGCCTCACCAACTCTAGGGCGATCGATTGGCACGATCCACATAGACTAGCCTTGCCTTCGGCACCAAAAGGTTTTTAGAATAACTTAGTCATATCAATGCCGGGACAACCGCTTCCGATACCAAAGTGTAACATCCCATTTTCAAAAGCAAGATAATTTTTTTTTTTTTTTCATCGAGTAAAGCATGGAGCGATTGAGTAACGATACATATATTTAATCAAATTCGTAAGTCCGGCTGATTTACGAAACGGTACATTGACCGAGAGTTTTCAAAATGAATAACAACGAAGAAAGTCTTCGGTCGGGACTCAGACGGCCTTCTCGCCTTCTCCTCGGTCCTCGGTTCTTCCGAACCCGACGCTATGATAAGAGCCGAGATCCAATTGCAATTTGGATCTCGTGTAACGGTTAACCTCATGCTTAAATATGACTACATATACACGACAAAGAAAGCAATCAATACAACAGTCCACAATAGATGTATGATTAAAAACACATAACCACGTATACAAGATAATAACCACGTATGTAACATAACCTCGTATGATACAACATTAATAACCTCGTATGTGACATAACCTCGTATGTAACATACCGTGTATATAGCATAACCTCGTACACTACTACACAACAAACAGAACACAACAAACATATATAATCATACAATAACCATCAGAGTTAGTGTTACAAAGACGCGAACGTACATACCTAACAACACATATACGCATATAATAAGCATCGTAGTTAGTGTTACAAGACGCGAACGTACATACCTAACAACACATATACGCATATAATAAACATCGAGTTAGAGTTACAAAGACGCGAACGTACCTTTTTGGCGGTACAACTGTAATTTTACTTTTAAAAACGTGAAATTTGACAAATGCGGGAAAACAGCGGTATGACGGCGGCACAACAGCGGCTCGATTAGCTCAGATATCCTATAAGGACAACGTTTATCAACATTTGGCATCATAACAGGCCATTTGGGCGAAAATTACTATTTTGCCCCTAGTACCCCTATTTGGCGGAATTTCGCCGAGCTTATTGTTTTCGCTCTATCTTTCCAGAATTTTGACAGATCTTTTCCCTTATCATATTTTCGAAATATATATCATATTTACCCCTAAATATGATATCTAGACTATCTTGAAAAATTAAAGATAAATCTAGCATTCCTACTATATCTACCGAAAGAACTACCGAAACTAAAGACTAAGGACCGAAGAACTTACCGAAGACTTTGCTCGAGACTTTCTCCGAGCTTCTCTCTCTAACTTCTCTCTAAGGGGCATATTTTTGGTGTGAAAAATGAAGAAGGTGCTCATGCCCTTATATAGGGAAAAATTGTGCCACTTTGGTAATTTCCATATTCCAAATCTTGTAATTTTCTCTTACCTTATAACCAAGTAAAATCAAAGCATAATGGTGTTTAATTCTTGACCATGGGCAGCCCTTAGTCGACATTGGGGAGTGATGTGGCAGCAAGCCATTGGTCCAAGAGTGGTGAGTCAACTTGCTTTATGGCCGGTTCGGCTGCATTTTCCCCTGTTCGATCTCCGTTTCGCGTCTCTTCGGAGAAATCTCAAAATTCTGAATTCATAACTTTGAAGATCTTCTCTTCCTCATCAAGAATATCTAATTTAACTTAGATTTCGGTCCCTTACGGTGGTTCCAACAGTCCGTTGAAGTTTTCTCGAAAAGCGTCCGAACACGTCCGGTGTCGGAAATCGCTTTCGGAATTATCAATCTCGGATAATAATTCACGATTCCAAATATGTCCAGATAATTATAAACTCATCTCTAGATGTTGAGTTATAATTATTTTCTTCAAATCCAAAATGTGAATATATGCATTTTTCCCTATTTCGTCTTATTAGGCAAATGCGCTACCTACCTTTAATTAACTTAGGAAGAGGTCACTTGAAGGTAAAAATCACTGATCCATATTTTACCTTGACTTTGGAATTCCTATTCCTGGTTCTCTAGATAGGATCCGTTTCCTATTTATTCCATTACTATTCACTATATTATATAATAATACAATTTTACAAAAATATCATGATATTTATTTTTTTTTTCTTTTATTTTTTATTTATTTTTCTAAGCATAAAATATTTTATTTTTATTTTTATTTTTTATTTATTTAATAATTTCGAATTTCTCCAATTAAAAATAATTATTTAAATTATTTTTTAATTCATTTACTTTATACCTTAATTATCCCATTAATTACTTAATTAGCCACTTACTAATTTTTGATAATTTTCTTAATTAGGATAAATCATTATCTCACAACTATTTTACTTACATTGGTATTTTATATCCCATGTAAAATATTAAAAATCATGGGGTCAATTATGATCCCCAAAATAATATTAAATCTTGCCTCAATATTTTCAAGGAAATTAATCCCATAAATTCCTAAAATTAGAGACAACATACTTTCTAATTTTTAATAAATATTTTATTGCCTCTTGGGATTTATCATAATATTTTTAGGTCATTTAATGCCCTAAAAATACATTTTAGCTCTTTATCTCTCCTAATTTCCATAGTAATTACCTTAGAAAATAAGATAATTATTACTTATTATTTGAAACCACATGTTCACCTATTTTCAATAGGTATTATCTATTGAAATATAATATTTCAGATAAATAATTATCCGGGTATTACATTTCTCCCCCCGTTAAACAAAATTTCGCCCTCGAAATTTGCTCTATCCCAATTTAGACTTTGTACAGACTAACCTTCGGACTAATCGCTCCGAAATTTTTCTCTATATGTTGGCCGCTTCGCTCGATGATCGAGAATTCGCTCAGTTTGACCGTAAAGATCTTGTCATTTTGTACTTTGATATATAGTATTTTCCGTGACACCCATATACCCGGTTGACACCGGATATCAAAATGTCTCCATGGCGCCCATACACCATGGTAACACAAGATACCTTAAATGTTTCCATGACGCCCATACACCATGTCAACACAAGATACCTCCTACTTAATGACACGATCGTGGTCGATCGTAAGTAACTAAGAAATATGCATTGGAAACTAAAATTTTCGCGACAAGTAAGATAACTATTTATCAAACCATAGGGAATTCCTTACTATACATGTATCTTAACGATTTCTTTCACCCTGTACTCAGGTGTAGTTTTCGAACACAGGACTTTTCGTCCATTAAAACACAGGACTTCTTGTCCTTTCCCGAGTTTCTTTCAACTCAAAAGGTACTTCAAACACTTGTGTTAGCAGTACAATTCTATACGATACTCACTAACTCTAGGTCTTACATCGATTAGTTCAACTTGAGAGGCTTCAATAGGCGAGAGGCGTAAGTCATCACGATGTCCTGCTGCAGCAAGACATATCCCGATCCATATCTAATGGCACCACGACCAAATCTATAACATCTACTTGGATCCGGATAACCAACTCTTGGTGCCGTGACCAACTTCGTTCTCGTCTATGCAAGCTCATCTCACGATCCGTGTTCTACGCAAAGATTTAAGTCTTACTCTTCAAGCTTTATCAACGATTATGAAAAATTTCGGCATGAATCTACGGTACTATCCCGCTAGATCCAGAAACTAAATATCTATGTTATTATTTCTATTTTTGATGTACAACTAAATGGTGTTCCGAGCATTCGTCAACTCTTGCCAAAACGTAGGGATTACAAACCGAGTAACTCGTAGATCATGGAAAGTGGGTATGTGTTCATGATAGTCATTTTGTCCACCCCGCGATGATTGATACAAAGTCACAAACTCTCGTGCTTTGTTCGGTAGCATTTGATATGGTGTTTTAGATGTTGATCCAATGTTAGGCATCAACTTCATAGTGAATTTTGACTTTTCTTTTCGAAGGAATATTTGTCGAGAGATTTTATTTGTGTCTCGGGTTGTTTTTAGAATAAGGACTCAATCCCCTCGTCATCGTTTGATCATTTTATTGATCACCGCTAGTCCTACTGATTTTGAGAATGTCATCGATGTTTGTGAGATGAAATTTTGAACGAGATATATATTCGACTTAGAATTTAGACATATTTTATTAAGCAAAATAGTTCACACCCAATGGTGTAACTACTACTAGATTGTAAGGTATGTATGTATCCCAAAATGATTCGCCTATTTATCGGACATCTTTGAGTGATTAGAATAATATCTAAAGTAGATTCCTATTGAGAGATAGTTATGCGGATCCTCTCTAGAGATTATTCGTGGTGTCTTCCTCTACCTTTGCCTCGCCTACGCGCTCGGCCTCCGGGAGCTCCGGCTCCTCTTAAATTTGTCATGTCTCGTTCTTTCTCCTTTATTAGGGAAAACGTTAGATTTAAAAAGACAATGATTAGTCTATCGCAGACTTTATCACACTAATACTACAAACAAACGGACACTCGTACTATTTCCCTTTGTTCAGGATTTCGTTGATTTGGTCTACTCAGAAACGGGTACGGAATTTCGAATTTCGGGAGTTCCTCTACATGAGTCAAATACTACATGTACTTATCCTTGTTGGTCTCGGAGTTTCATCCGGCGTGGCCTAGCTCCACATATAAGCCCTGCGCTAGGACAGAATAGTCATCCAGTACAAACTGACGATTATCGAAATTATCGAGTTATCGATTATCGAGTTATCGGAATTATCGAGGATTATCGAGACCGATATCGAGTTATCGAATTATCGTGGTCGATATCAAATATGAATATGGACGATAGATTTTCTAGGTTAGAATGATGCACCGACAGAGGGTGGTACACCGGTTCGAATGGTATACCGGTGCGGACATCGGGTACATCGACTTAGGCTATATTAGTACTCATTTTCAAAACATGCTCAAAGTTTAAAAGGCGATTTGAACATAACTCCGTTACTCAACCAATTTGGCCGGATAAGTGTCTATCATGGGAGCCTCACCAACTCTATGGGTGCGATTGGCACATCCACATAGACTAGCCTTAGCGTCCTACCAAAAGGTTTTTAGAATAACTTAGTCATATCAATGCCGGGACAACCGCTTCCGATACCAAAGTGTAACATCCCATTTTCAAAAGCAAGATAATTTTTTTTTTTTTCATCATATATCGAGTAAAGCATCGGAGCGATTGAGTAACGATACATATATTTAATCAAATTCGTAAGTCGGCTGATTTACGAAAGCGGTACATTGACCGAGAGTTTTCAAAATGAATAACACCCGAAGAAAGTCTTCGGTCGGGACTCGTACGGCCTTCTCGCCTTCTCCTCGGTCCTCGGTTCTTCCGAACTCGACGCTATGATAAGAGGCGAGATCCAATTGCAATTTGGATCTCGGGTAACGGTTAACCTCATGCTTAAATATGACTACATATACACGACAAAGAAAGCAATCAATACAACGTCCACAATAGATGTATGATTAAAAACACATAACCACGTATACAAGATAATAATCACGTATGTAACATAACCTCGTATGATACAACATTAATAACCTCGTATGTGACATAACCTCGTATAACATACCGTGTATATAGCATAACCTCGTACACTACTACACAACAAACAGAACACAACAAACATATATAAATCATACAATAACAAACCATATAATAAAGAGTTAGTGTTACAAAGACGCGAACGTACATACCTAACAACACATATACGCATATAATAAACATCGAGTTAGAGTTACAAGACGCGAACGTAACCTTTTACGGTACAAATGTAACTTTTACGGAAAAACGTGAAATTTGACTGGGAAAAAAAAGCGGTATGACGGCGGCACAACAAAGCGGCTCGATTAGCTCAGATATCCTATAAGGACAACGTTTATCAACATTTGGCATCATAACAGGCCATTTGGGCGAAAATTACTATTTTGCCCCTAGTACCCCTATTTGGCGGAATTTCGCGAGCCATTTGTTTTCGCTCTATCTCTCCGAATTTTGACAGATCTTTTCCCTTATCATATTTTCGAAATATATATCATATTTACCCCTAAATATGATATCTAGACTATCTTGAAAAATTAAAGATAAATCTAGCATTCCTACTATATCTACCGAAAGAACTACCGAAACTAAAGACTAAGGACCGAAGAACTTACCCGAGACTTTGCTCGAGACTTTCTCGAGCTTCTCTCTCTAACTTCTCTCTAAGGGGCATATTTTTGGTGTGAAAAATGAAGAAGGTGCTCATGCCCTTATATAGGGAAAAATTGTGCCACTTTGGTAATTTCCATATTCCAAATCTTGTAATTTTCTCTTACCTTATAACCAAGTAAAATCAAAGCATAATGGTGTTTAATTCTTGACCATGGGCAGCCCTTAGTCGACATTGGGGAGTGATGTGGCAGCAAGCCATTGGTCCAAGAGTGGTGAGTCAACTTGCTTTATGGCCGGTTCGATGATTTTCCTGTTCGAGTCTCCGTTTCGCGTCTCTTCGGAGAAATCTCAAAATTTGAATTCATAACTTTGAAGATCTTCTCTTCCTCATCAAGAATATCTAATTTAACTTAGATTTCGGTCCCTTACAGGTTCCAACAGTCCAGTTGAAGTTTTCTCGAAAAACGTGTCCGAACACGTCCGTGTCGGAAATCGCTTTCGGAATTATCAATCTCGGATAATAATTCACCGATTCCAAATATGTCCAGATAATTATAAACTCATCTCTAGATGTTGAGTTATAATTATTTTCTTCAAATCCAAAATGTGAATATATGCATTTTTCCCTATTTCGTCTTATTAGGCAAATGCGCTACCGAACCTCGGAATTAACTTAGGAAGAGGTCACTTGAAGGTAAAAATCACCGATCCATATTTTACCCGACTTTGGAATTCCTATTCCTGGTTCTCTAGATAGGATCCGTTTCCTATTTATTCCATTACTATTCACTATATTATATAATAATACAATTTTACAAAAATATCATGATATTTATTTTTTTTTTTCTTTTATTTTTTATTTATTTTTCTAAGCATAAAATATTTTATTTTTTTTATTTTTATTTTTTATTTATTTAATAATTTCGAATTTCTCCAATTAAAAATAATTATTTAAATTATTTTTAATTCATTTACTTTATACCTTAATTATCCCATTAATTACTTAGATTAGCCACTTACTAATTTTTGATAATTTTCTTAATTAGGATAAATCATTATCTCACAACTATTTTACTTACATTGGTATTTTATATCCCATGTAAAATATTAAAAATCATGGGGTCAATTATGATCCCCAAAATAATATTAAATCTTGCCTCAATATTTTTCAAGGAAATTAATCCCATAAATTCCTAAAATTAGAGACAACATACTTTCTAATTTTTAATAAATATTTTATTGCCTCTTGGGATTTATCATAATATTTTTAGGTCATTTAATGCCCTAAAAATACATTTTAGCTCTTTATCTCTCCTAATTTCCATAGTAATTACCTTAGAAAATAAGATAATTATTACTTATTATTTGAAACCACATGTTCACCTATTTTCAATAGGTATTATCTATTGAAATATAATATTCCAGATAAATAATTATCCGGGTATTACATTTCTCCCCCCGTTAAACAAAATTTCGCCCTCGAAATTTGCTCTATCCCAATTTAGACTTTGTACAGACTAACCTTCGGACTAATCGCTCCGGAATTTTTCTCTATATGTTGGCCGCTTCGCTCGATGATCGAGAATTCGCTCGGGTTTGACCGTAAAGATCTTGTCATGTCGTACTTTGATATATAGTATTTTCCGTGACACCCATATACCCGGTTGACACCGAGATATCAAAATGTCTCCATGACGCCCATACACCATGGTAACACAAGATACCTTAAATGTTTCCATGACGCCCATACACCATGTCAACACAAGATACCTCCTACTCAATGACACGATCGTGGTCGAAAGTAGTAACTAAGAAATATGCATTGGAAACTAAAATTTTCACGACAAGTAAGATAACTATTTATCAAACCATAGGGAATTCCTTACTATACATGTATCTTAACGATTTCTTTCACCCCGTACTCGGGTGTAGTTTTCGAACACGGGACTTTTCGTCCATTAAAACACAGGACTTCTTGTCCTTTCCCGAGTTTCTTTCAACTCAAAAGGTACTTCAAACACTTGTGTTAGCAGTACAATTCTATACGATACTCACTAACTCTAGGTCTTACATCGATTAGTTCAACTTGAGAGGCTTCAATAGGCGAGAGGCGTAAGTCATCACGATGTCCTGCTGCAGCAAGACATATCCCGATCCATATCTAATGGCACCACGACCAAATCTATAACATCTACTTGGATCCGGGATAACCAACTCTTGGTGCTGTGACCAACTTCGTTCTCGTCTATGCAAGCTCATCTCACAAATCTGTGTTCTACGCAAAGATTTAAGTCTTACTCTTCAAGCTTTATCAACGATTATGAAAAATTTCGGCATGAATCTACGGTACTATCCCGCTAGATCCGAAACTAAATATCTATGTTATTATTTCTATTTTTGATGTACAACTAAATGGTGTTCCGAGCATTCGTCAACTCTTGCCAAAACGTAGGGATTACAAACCGAGTAACTCGTAGATCATGGAAAGTGGGTATGTGTTCATGATAGTCATTTTGTCCATCCTGCGATGATTGATACAAAGTCACAAACTCTCGTGCTTTGTTCGGTAGCATTTGATATGGTGTTTTAGATGTTGATCCAATGTTAGGCATCAACTTCATAGTGAATTTTGACTTTTCTTTTCGAAGGAATATTTGTCGAGAGATTTTATTTATGTCGGGTTGTTTTTAGAATAAGGACTCAATCCCCTCGTCATCGTTTGATCATTTTATTGATCACTTTGCTAGTCCTACTGATTTTGAGAATGTCATCGATGTTTGTGAGACAGAAATTTTGAACGAGATATATATTCGACTTAGAATTTAGACATATTTTATTAAGACAAAATAGTTCACACCCAATGGTGTAACTACTACTAGATTGTAAGGTATGTATGTATCCCAAAATGATTCGCCTATTTATTTATCGAGTGATTAGCACCCGTGTTGAATAATATCTAAAGTAGATTCCTATTGAGAGATAGTTATGCGGATCCTCTCTAGAGATTATTCGTGGCTGTCTTCCTCTACCTTTGCCTCTGCCTCGGCCTCTGGGAGCTCCGGCTCCTCTTAAATTTGTCATGTCTCGTTCTTTCTCCTTTATTAGGGAAAACGTTAGATTTAAAAAGACAATGATTAGTCTATCGCAGAGACTTTATCACACTAATACTACAAACAAACGGACACTCGTACTATTTCCCTTTGTTCAGGATTTCGTTGATTTGGTCTACTCAGAAACGGGTACGGAATTTCGTATCGGGAGTTCCTCTACATGAGTCAAATACTACATGTACTTATCCTTGTTGGTCTCGGAGTTTCTTCCGGCGTGGCCTAGCTCCACATATAAGCTGCGCTAGGGACGTAATAGTCGTCCGAAGTACAAACCGACGATTATAGAATTATCGAGTTATCGCAGACGATATCGAGTTATGATTATCGAGTTATCGGGATTATCAGACCGATATCGAGTTATCGAATTATCGGTCCGATATCAAATATGAATATGGACGATAGATTTGCGGATTCTAGGTTAGAATGATGCACCGACAGAGGGTGGTACACCGGTTCGAATGGTATACCGGTGCGGTACATCGACTTAGGCTATATCGTACTCATTTTCAAAACATGCTCTTTAAAAAGGCGTAGAGCATAACTCCGTTACTCAACCAATTTGGCCGGATAAGTGTCTATCATGGGACCTCACCAACTCTATGGCGATCGATTGGCCACGATCCACATAGACTAGCCTTGCCTTCGGCACCAAAAGGTTTTTAGAATAACTTAGTCAGATCTATGCCAGGACAACTGCTCTGATACCAAAGTGTAACATCCCATTTTCAAAAGCAGTATAATTTTTTTTTTTCATCAGAGTAAAGCATCGGAGCGATTGAGTAACTGATATATTTAATCAAATTGCCGTAAGTCTGGCTGATTTGCGGTACATTGACCGAGAGTTTTCAAAATGAATAACACCCGAAGAAAGTCTTCATCGGGACTCAGACGCCTTCTCGCCCTTCTCTCGGTCCTCGGTTCTTCCGAACCCGACGCTATGATAAGAGCGAGATCCAATTGCAATTTGGATCTCGGTAACGGTTAACCTCATGCTTAAATATGACTACATATACACGACAAAGCAATCAATACAACAGTCCACAATAGATGTATGATTAAAAACACATAACCACGTATACAAGATAATAATCACGTATGTAACATAACCTCGTATGATACAACATTAATAACCTCGTATGTGACATAACCTCGTATGTAACATACCGTGTATATAGCATAACCTCGTACACTACTACACAACAAACAGAACACAACAAACATATATATATAATCATACAATAACCATATAATAAGAGTTAGTGTTACATAAAGACGCGAACGTACATACCTAACAACACATATACGCATATAATAAACATCGAGTTAGAGTTACAAAGACGCGAACGTACCTTTTGGCGGAACTTTTACTAAAAACGTGAAATTTGACGGGAAAAAAAACAGCGGTATGACGGCGGCACAACAAGCGGCTCGATTAGCTCGAGATATCCTATAAGGACAACGTTTATCAACATTTGGCATCATAACAGGCCATTTGGGCGAAAATTACTATTTTGCCCCTAGTACCCCTATTTGGCGGAATTTCGCGGAGCTTCACATTGTTGTTTTCGCTCTATCTTTCCGAATTTTGACAGATCTTTTCCCTTATCATATTTTCGAAATATATATCATATTTACCCCTAAATATGATATCTAGACTATCTTGAAAAATTAAAGATAAATCTAGCATTCCTACTATATCTACCGAAAGAACTACCGAAACTAAAGACTAAGGACCGAAGAACTTACTTTGAGACTTTCTCCGAGCTTCTCTCTCTAACTTCTCTCTAAGGGGCATATTTTTGGTGTGAAAAATGAAGAAGGTGCTCATGCCCTTATATAGGGAAAAATTGTGCCACTTTGGTAATTTCCATATTCCAAATCTTGTAATTTTCTCTTACCTTATAACCAAGTAAAATCAAAGCATAATGGTGTTTAATTCTTGACCATGGGCAGCCCTTAGTCGACATTGGGGAGTGATGTGGCAGCAAGCCATTGGTCCAAGAGTGGTGAGTCAACTTGCTTTATGGCCGGTTAAATGATTTTCCCCTGTTCGAGTCTCCGTTTCGCGTCTCTTCGGAGAAATCTCAAAATTCTGAATTCATAACTTTGAAGATCTTCTCTTCCTCATCAAGAATATCTAATTTAACTTAGATTTCGGTCCCTTACGTGGTTCCAACAAAGTCAGTTGAAGTTTTCTCGAAAAACGTGTCCGAACACGTCCGGTGTCGGAAATCGCTTTCGGAATTATCAATCTCGGATAATAATTCACGATTCCAAATATGTCCAGATAATTATAAACTCATCTCTAGATGTTGAGTTATAATTATTTTCTTCAAATCCAAAATGTGAATATATGCATTTTTCCCTATTTCGTCTTATTAGGCAAATGCGCTACCGACCTCGGAATTAACTTAGGAAGAGGTCACTTGAAGGTAAAAACTCACGATCAATATTTTACCTTGACTTTGGAATTCCTATTCCTGGTTCTCTAGATAGGATCCGTTTCCTATTTATTCCATTACTATTCACTATATTATATAATAATACAATTTTACAAAAATATCATGATATTTATTTTTTTTTCTTTTATTTTTTATTTATTTTTCTAAGCATAAAATATTTTATTAATTTTTATTTTTATTTTTTATTTATTTATTAATTTCGAATTTCTCCAATTAAAAATAATTATTTAAATTATTTTTAATTCATTTATCTTTAAACTTAATTATCCCATTAATTACTTAATTAGCCACTTACTAATTTTTGATAATTTTCTTAATTAGGATAAATCATTATCTCACAACTATTTTACTTACATTGGTATTTTATATCCCATGTAAAATATTAAAAATCATGGGGTCAATTATGATCCCCAAAATAATATTAAATTTTGCCTCAATATTTTTCAAGGAAATTAATCCCAAAATTCCTAAAATTAGAGACAACATACTTTCTAATTTTTAATAAATATTTTATTGCCTCTTGGGATTTATCATAATATTTTTAGGTCATTTAATGCCCTAAAAAAAATACATTTTAGCTCTTTATCTCTCCTAATTTCCATAGTAATTACCTTAGAAAATAAGATAATTATTACTTATTATTTGAAACCACATATTCACCTATTTCCAATAGGTATTATTTACTGAAATATAATATTCCAGATAAATAATTATCCGGGTATTACATTTCTCCACCCGTTAAACAAAATTTCGCCCTCGAAATTTGCTCTATCCCAATTTAGACTTTGTACGAGACTAACCTTCGGACTAATCGCTCCCGAAATTTTTCTCTATATGTTGGCCGCTTCGCTCGATGATCGAGAATTCGCTCAGTTTGTTTGACCGTAAAGATCTTGTCATTTGTACTTTGATATATAGTATTTTCCGTGACACCCATATACCCTGGCCAACACCGAGATATCAAAATGTCTCCATGACGCCCATACACCATGGTAACACAAGATACCTTAAATGTTTTCATGGCGCCCATACACCATGACAACACAAGATACCTCCTACTCAATGACACAATCGTAGTCGGAAAGTAACAACTAAGAAATATGCATTGGAAACTAAAATTTTCGCGACAAGTAAGATAACTATTTATCAAACCATAGGGAATTCCTTACTATACATGTATCTTAACGATTTCTTTCACCCCGTACTCAGTGTAGTTTTCGAACACGGGACTTTTCGTCCATTAAAACACGGGACTTCTTGTCCTTTCCCGAGTTTCTTTCAACTCAAAAGGTACTTCAAACACTTGTGTTAGCAGTTCAATTCTATACGATACTCACTAACTCTAGGTCTTACATCGATTAGTTCAACTTGAGAGGCTTCAATAGGCGAGAGGCGTAAGTCATCACGATGTCCCGTTTGCAGCAAGACATATCCCGATCCATATCTAATGGCACCACGACCAAATCTATAACATCTACTTGGATCCGGATAACCAACTCTTGGTCTTTGTGACCAACTTCGTTCTCGATCTATGCAAGCTCATCTCACGATCGTGTTCTACGCAAAGATTTAAGTCTTACTCTTCAAGTTTTATCAACGATTATGAAAAATTTCGGCATGAATCTACGGTACTATCCCGCTAGATCCGAAACTAAATATCTATGTTATTATTTCTATTTTTGATGTACAACTAAATGGTGTTCCGAGCATTCGTCAACTCTTGCCAAAACGTAGGGATTACAAAACCGAGTAACTCGTAGATCATGGAAAGTGGGTATGTGTTCATGATAGTCATTTTGTCCACCTGCGATGATTGATACAAAGTCACAAACTCTCGTGCTTTGTTCGGTAGCATTTGATATGGTGTTTTAGATGTTGATCCAATGTTAGGCATCAACTTCATAGTGAATTTTGACTTTTCTTTTCCGAAGGAATATTTGTCGAGAGATTTTATTTATGTCTCGGTTGTTTTTAGAATAAGGACTCAATCCCCTCGTCATCGTTTGATCATTTTATTGATCACTTGCTAGTCCTACTGATTTTGAGAATGTCATCGATGTTTGTGAGAGAAATTTTGAACGAGATATATATTCGACTTAGAATTTAGACATATTTTATTAAGCAAAATAGTTCACACCCAATGGTGTAACTACTACTAGATTGTAAGGTATGTATGTATCCCAAAATGATTCGCCTATTTATCGGACATGCTTTGAGTGATTAGACCCGTGTTGAATAATATCTAAAGTAGATTCCTAATGAGAGATAGTTATGCGGATCCTCTCTAGAGATTATTCGTGGGCATCGTCTTCCTCTACCTTTGCCTCGCCTCGGCCTCGGGAGCTCCGGCTCCTCTTAAATTTGTCATGTCTCGTTCTTTCTCCTTTATTAGGGAAAACGTTAGATTTAAAAAGACAATGATTAGTCTATCGCAGACTTTATCACACTAATACTACAAACAAACGGACACTCGTACTATTTCCCTTTGTTCAGGATTTCGTTGATTTGGTCTACTCAGAAACGGGTACGGAATTTCGTATCGGGAGTTCCTCTACATGAGTCAAATACTACATGTACTTATCCTTGTTGGTCTCGGAGTTTCATCCGGCGTGGCCTAGCTCCACATATAAGCTGCGCTAGGACGTAATAGTCGTCCGGTACAACCGACGATTATCGAATTATCGAGTTATCGAGGATTATCGAGTTATCGGAATTATCGAGTTATCGGGATTGCGATATCGAGTGGATTTGTGGGATATCAAATATGAATATGGACGATAGATTTACGATTCGGGTTAGAATGATGCACCGGAGGGTGGTACACGGTTCCGAATGGTATACCCGGTGATCGGTACATCGACTTAGGGCTATATCGTACTCATTTTCAAAACATGCTCTTTAAAAAGGCGTAGATTTGAACATAACTCCGTTACTCAACCAATTTGGCCAGGTAAGTGTCTATCATGGGAGCCTCACCAACTCTATGGCGACCGATTGGCCGATCCACATAGACTAGCCTTGCCTTCGGCACCAAAAGGTTTTTAGTAATAACATAGTCATATCAATGCCGGGACAACCGCTCCGATACCAAAGTGTAACATCCCATTTTCAAAAGCAAGTATAATTTTTTTTTCATATATCATCGAGTAAAGCATTGGAGCGATTGAGTAACCGATATATTTAATCAAATGCCGTAAGTCCGGCTGATTTACGAAAGCGGTACATTGACCGAGAGTTTTCAAAATGAATAACACCGAAGAAAGTCTTCGTCGGGACTCGTACGGCACCTTCTCGCCCTTCTCCTCGGTCCTCGGTTCTTCCGAACTCCGACGCTATGATAAGAGCCGAGATCCAATTGCAATTTGGATCTCAGTAACGGTTAACCTCATGCTTAAATATGACTACATATACACGATGCCAGCAATCAATACAAAGTCCACAATAGATGTATGATTAAAAACACATAACCACGTATACAAGATAATAACCACGTATGTAACATAACCTCGTATGATACAACATTAATAACCTCGTATGTGACATAACCTCGTATGTAACATACCGTGTATATAGCATAACCTCGTACACTACTACACAACAAACAGAACACAACAAACATATATAATCATACAATAACCATCGAGTTAAGAGTTAGTGCGAACGTACATACCTAACAACACATATACGCATATAATAAGCATCGAGTTAGTGTTACAAAGACGCGAACGTACATACCTAACAACACATATACGCATATAATAAACATCGAGTTAAAAGTGAAACGTACCTTTTTGGCGACAACGGAACTTTTACGGAAAAACGTGAAATTTGACAAATGTGGAAAAACAGCGGTATGACGGCGGCACAACAGCGGCTCGATTAGCTCAGATATCCTATAAGGACAACGTTTATCAACATTTGGCATCATAACAGGCCATTTGGGCGAAAATTACTATTTTGCCCCTAGTACCCCTATTTGGCGGAATTTCGCCGAGCTTATTTATTTTCGCTCTATCTCTCCGAATTTTGAGATCTTTTCCCTTATCATATTTTCGAAATATATATCATATTTACCCCTAAATATGATATCTAGACTATCTTGAAAAATTAAAGATAAATCTAGCATTCCTACTATATCTACCGAAAGAATTACCGAAACTAAAGACTAAGGACCGAAGAACTTACCCAGACTTTGCTCAGACTTTCTCCAGAGCTTCTCTCTCTAACTTCTCTCTAAGGGGCATATTTTTGGTGTGAAAAATGAAGAAGGTGCTCATGCCCTTATATAGGGAAAAATTGTGCCACTTTGGTAATTTCCATATTCCAAATCTTGTAATTTTCTCTTACCTTATAACCAAGTAAAATCAAAGCATAATGGTGTTTAATTCTTGACCATGGGCAGCCCTTAGTCGACATTGGGGAGTGATGTGGCAGCAAGCCATTGGTCCAAGAGTGGTGAGTCAACTTGCTTTATGGTAGGTTCGATGATTTTCCCATTCGGTCTCCGTTTCGCGTCTCTTCGGAGAAATCTCAAAATTCTGAATTCATAACTTTGAAGATCTTCTCTTCCTCATCAAGAATATCTAATTTAACTTAGATTTCGGTCCCTTACGTGGTTCCAACGGTCCAGTTGAAGTTTTCTCGAAAAACGTGTCCGAACACGTCCGGTGTCGGAAATCGCTTTCGGAATTATCAATCTCACGGATAATAATTCACGATTCCAAATATGTCCAGATAATTATAAACTCATCTCTAGATGTTGAGTTATAATTATTTTCTTCAAATCAAAATGTGAATATATGCATTTTTCCCTATTTCGTCTTATTAGGCAAATGCGCTACCGACCTCGGAATTAACTTAGGAAGAGGTCACTTGAAGGTAAAAACTCACCGATCCATATTTTACCCCGACTTTGGAATTCCTATTCCTGGTTCTCTAGATAGGATCCGTTTCCTATTTATTCCATTACTATTCACTATATTATATAATAATACAATTTTACAAAAATATCATGATATTTATTTTTTTTTTCTTTTATTTTTTATTTATTTTTCTAAGCATAAAATATTTTATTTTTTTTTATTATTTTTTTATTTAATAATTTCGAATTTCTCCAATTAAAAATAATTATTTAAATTATTTTTAATTCATTTCTTTATACCTTAATTATCCCATTAATTACTTAGATTAGCCACTTACTAATTTTTGATAATTTTCTTAATTAGGATAAATCATTATCTCACAACTATTTTACTTACATTGGTATTTTATATCCCATGTAAAATATTAAAAATCATGGGGTCAATTATGATCCCCAAAATAATATTAAATCTTGCCTCAATAGTTTCAAGGAAATTAATCCCATAAATTCCTAAAATTAGAGACAACATACTTTCTAATTTTTAATAAATATTTTATTGCCTCTTGAGATTTATCATAATATTTTTAGGTCATTTAATGCCCTAAAAATACATTTTAGCTCTTTATCTCTCCTAATTTCCATAGTAATTACCTTAGAAAATAAGATAATTATTACTTATTATTTGAAACCACATGTTCACCTATTTTCAATAGGTATTATCTATTGAAATATAATATTCCAGATAAATAATTATCCGGTATTACAACTAAAGTAAAAATAAAAAATAAATAAATAAATAAATTAGTCAATCATGTTATTTTTGGAGTGTTCTTTCCCTTTTGCTGCTTTATTATGATTCTTTGTTGTTATTAGATAGAACAATATGTTGTCAAATAAGTGTGGTTGAAATTCTTTTACTTAGGATTGTTGCAGCTTTATCTATGGATTAATATTTGTTTACTCAACTATATTTCTCTTAATGGTAAAGTAAAGTTAATCTCTTGATGGTGTACTTGATAATTTATATGTAATGGCCTTTGATTTGGGATTAATTTAGGTTTCATGGCTAGGTAGGCGATTTAGATCTTCAGGGAGGTTGTGTAGAAACTTGAAACTTGTGTTGTATTGTGGAGGATTCTGATGGAGATACACTCTTTGGTCTCACATATTCAAATTAGGTTTGGTTTTAATGATGCAAATTAATTATTCACAGAAATGATTGTAAGTAAATTAGTTATTAAGTCTCTTTGACATTAAAGGTAATACTGAATCCTAGAATAACACTGTATACCATTATAAGCATTTGTAATTAGGTTGTACTCCTTCCGTCTCTAAATATAAGTTTTAAAATTGTGAATGGGCTTGTCTCAAAAATAAGCTTTATTTTTTGTTTTTTCAAAGCATTTATTGGGTTTTTTTTTTTTTTTTTTCAACTTTACCCCTTGACTATATTTGTTTTATTTATTATCTCTCTCACTTATTTTCTTTACAAAAAATGACATAGTTAGAAAATACATATTTATTGATCTTAACTAATTTTAATTGTTTTCTTGATAAGTACAAATATGTTATTTAAAGCTTATATTTTGGGACAGAATGAGTAATTTGTATGCTATGAAACGAGTGTATACATAATAATCTTAGATAGTATTTTTAATCCTTAAGTCATTGTAAACATCTAAATTTAACATATATAGATGTACGAATCAGCCCCTATAGGTAAGTTACTTGTAAGAAAAAAGTTTGGTTCTAAATATACACAACAAGAAAACGATGTTTTGTAGCGGTTAAAACTACGTACTTGTAGTGCTTTTGATTACTACTAACGACATGCGTAGTGGTCAGAGAAACTGCTACAAAAAGCATTGTGGCAAACTATTTTGTAGCGGTTACTACAAACTGCTACTTAAGTATCTTCACTGCTACTAATACTATAGTGGTTATAGATCACCGTTATAGGATGATATCCAGACGACATATTGTATTAACATTTTAAAGCAGTTCATAAACTGCTACAAGATGAAATTGGAATCATTTGTAGCGGTCTAGTAACCGCTACTAACTACATTCATGAATTTTTAAAAATAGGCGGGAAAAATTTGAGTGGCGGCAAAACATTTTTAAAATTTGGCGGTAAAAATTTGTAGCGGTTTGAAAGATATTAAAAAAGTATTTACCATATTTGATAAGTTTAATCAACACTTAACCTCTCCAGAAAACATTGATAGGAAAAATAAAACGAGAGAGAAGTTGGGGATAAAGAAATGAAGAAGAGCGTGAAATGAAGTGTGGTTGTACCGGTTCATGTGACAGTTTTTGTAGTGGCTGATATTTGTAGCTGGTAATGTGTCAAAATCTATAGCGGTCTTAAGTTTTGTAGTAGTTGTTTTTTAGCATTTTTAAAACCACTACAAAAATTATTTTTAAAAAAAAAAAAATTGTAGATGGATTGCAGTAAGATAAGCATGTTTTTTAATCATTGCCATCACTACAAAAAAAGGTGGGGGAAAAAATGTTAGTTATGAGTTTAATACGTTTGAACACAAATGAAACGTAGATTAATTGATAATAAAGCGTGACTTTTAAAAACTCACTAAACGATAGGTAAACTCTCACAGCTTCAGGGAAGAAGTCTTTGAAATTGGAGGGCTGGAATGGCTTACTCTCATAGGTGATGTTATCACCATCGCAAATTTCGTAAAGGTCCGAGGCTTTAAGTGAACCACCATATTCCAATCTCTATGCCTCTCGTCCTCAACATAATAAACCTGGTGTGCCTCTGAGGCAAGAATATATGGCTCATCTTTTTTAGATTGACCGATGTGAATTGGATGGGAGAAATTTACTGATGTGATCCCTAAGTCGTCAATTGTGAGTCCCCGGGAAGTTGTCCTATTTTCCTACAAACACATGAAAAGCATCACATGTAAATGGCTTCGGTAATTTATTTCGACGATATCAAGAAGCTTTCCATAATATGGGACGTCTTTGAACTGCATGTTGCCGTCACTATTGCTTGTATTACTCCTTGTCCCAAGGGTTCCATAAACACCCGAGTTTTGGGTTAGCAAAACTTGAAACCATTGCATTATATGCCGTAAACCTGGTGGCATGGTTAAGAGGGCCGAGTGAGAGAGCTCTAAAATCCGATGAGTGCAGGTTGTGGTCATTTAGTATTCTCCATGCAAACCATCCTGGGAATTCTTTATGGACCTTTCTGTCATACCCCTTGTAATTAAGGCATTTATTATAGTAATACAACGATATATAGTGGACAACACAGGAATATCATAGTATACCGATAGATAAGTATTCTTTGTTACAACAGGATTATTCTACGGAGTTGATCAAACAAAAATCTAATGTACTAGTATCATAATTATACAACCCCAAAATAACTATAACTAAAATAAAATATAATTCTATGGTCCTATCTAATATCCAGGCTGCAACCATCAATTTTCGATGTCTGTCGCTTTTCCCTTAGAGCTATTCTTGCCGCCTTGACCACGTCCTAAACTTTGAGGAAAGTCTGGGATTCAAGTGAATCCCAGAGTAACAGTTAACCTCACATATAAAGTATCCACAGTGCGTTTCATTTATTCATAAACATACCATTGATTATAAACAGAAAATAGTTCACATATTACATTACCGTACTAAAAAATAAAACATCACAAATTACATGCAACATAAGTTGCAACCATTCATTACACGTTACAATACCACAATGCTAGGTACTTATTAGGGTAGGGTCAAATAGGCCTTACACCTAATCATCGGAAGAGACCAAGGGGTTCTTCTTGTCACCTGGCTTATGAATGGTACCATTGGGAAGAGACCAAGGGTTCTTCCAACCAACTAGCTTGCAAATGGTGTCACCCAGAAGAGACCAAAAGGTTCTTCCAGCCCACTGGCTTGTATATAGTACTACTAGGAAGAGACCAGGGGGTTCTTCCAGACAACATCTCTTAAGTGATACTGACCCACACAAACAAAAACTCTTACAAACAGAGTTTAACCATACACATATATATATACGGTCATACAAGGTATGTGAGAGTTAGTGTTACTACCTAATTGCTTTAACCAAGTAGATTCCAGGAACTTCGCTCGTTCTGGGTAATTACGAATTCTTAAATGTTTTGGTAATGAACAAGCGAGATTCTTAGTCTTCCTTCTTCACCTTCTCCCGGTTCCTCTCTTTGTCTCTCACGTCTCCACTCTTTCTTTTGGTGCTTCACAATGGTCTAATCGAAAATGAGTTAAATGGGAATAAGTTTAATGAATATCAAGGGTTTTAAGTTGGTGTATGGAAAAATTTATAGGACATTGATATTCTACTTAATTACCATCATACCAATGAATTTAACCCCATTTGTTTTGTTGTTAAAAAATGAATGGATATGAATGGGCTTCAATAAATACTAACCGACTTTGATCAAATGAGAAGGGAAATATTGGATATTAAAATGATCTTGGCGGTTTAGGCAAGAAAAGGTGATAATATTGTTTGACCTTTGGGGATCATATACTCATGTGAGTATTATATGCCTGGACCGAAAATTAATGGGAAGAGGGTGTTGTGGAATTCTTTCCAATATGATCTTATTTGATCCTCTACATGACTTTTATTTGCAACTTGGTTCTTTACTCATATAGTTGCAAATTTTGAGCAAGTGCTAGAAATTAATCCTTCATTCCTTATAAGTACTTTTCTTCCTTAATTAGCTTCTGTAGGTCATAGGATATTGTCTCTAAAATTTCTAGGCCAAAATTATTCCCTTACGATTTCTCCTTAAATTTTCCGAAAAATAGACCCTACATTCCAAATATTGATTTTTTTATAATTATTTGGGCCAAATTTCACTTTATATAATTACATTTATATCCCCCTTTATAAATTCCATTTTGGTCAAAAATAATTGCCCAAATAAATTAATTGGATGTTAGAAACAAGTATCCCACTTTGTGCCAACATGTATCTCAAGATTTTCGGTTTTGGCGAAATCGGGTAAAATTGACCTTTTAGTCAAAATTCACCATTTCTTTTCTCCAATTACATATACATGATACATGGAATTTGTTAGAGCAAATTTAAGATATTACATTTCTCCCCCCGTTAAATAAATTTCGTCCTCGAAATTTGTTACATATTCTGAGGCATAAACTCCGGAGAACGCTTTCTCATATCTTCATCTGTTTCCCAGGTGGCTTCCCTTGGTGATAATCATTTCCAGACCACTTTCACAAATGGAAAATTCTTTTCTCCAGTTACATATACATCATACATGGAATTTGTTAGAGAAAATTTAGGATATTACACCTTCTGTCAATTTTAGAGGATGCCTGTGTACGGATCCTGAGTTAATGCTTTACATGACTTCTGAATCCCCTGTAATTGATCATGAGATGGTAATCATGAAATGTAAGTATAAAATATAAGGAAATACATAGCATAACATATGAGTTTAGTATGGTTACTAAAGGAAGGTTATATTTTAGTGTAATTAATCAAGACATGTCTATGTGCTTGCAACTTCTCATTTGTCTTCAATTTAAATCTCTCACTTCCTTCAATTGGTTTACCAACAGGAAGGATTAACAACTCTCTTAATGATATCTCATGTTTGGGTTTAAGACAATCGTCTACACAAGGTGGTTTGAAAGACGTCTCAATGTCATCAAAGTACCTTGAATAGAAATAAAAGACCTCATTCTCTATATAGCCTTCAGCTATACAATATTCTAGCCATGCCTTTTTCCTCACATAAGATTTCAATTTCCCAAGAAACCTATAAAGTAAAGAAGAAAAATTTTCCATAAATACTTAAATGTGTGACTATCAAATTTAAAGAGTAATGCTTATGCACATTTGTAAAATGAGTACCTCTCAATCGGATACATCCATCTATATTACACGTGGCCAGCTAGCTTTGTTTTATGAACGAGGTATACTATGAGGTGAACCATCACCGTGAAAAAGGATAGAGGAAAGATCATCTCCAAATGACACCGCGTAAGCATGATTTTATGTTGCAGCTGATTGAGCTCCTCAACAATTTAAACCTTGGAACACAACTTCCAAAAGAAAGAACATAGCTACACCAAAATGATCAACACATCAAGAGTAAGCGTATGTTTGATTGCCAGCGCAAGTAACTATTGCATAAGAACATGTGAGTCATGACTCTTCAGCCTAGCAACCTTTCAAGCCATCATGTAAATACATCATGAAACATTGCTTGAATACCCATCAAGAAATTTTATTTTCTTCTTCGTCGTGAGGAATATTTTCTTATTCGGTTTTGTGAGGGTGAATTTTGCTGGTTGAAATTTATCATGTTCATCCAGCCACGCGTCTTCACGAACTCCTATGGCTAGTAAATCTTTCCTTGCTTGAAGATGGTGTTTTGACTTACCTGGTTCATTAAGCATCGTGTATATCACAAATTTGCACACATTTTTTCAATGTGCATGACATTAAGACTCTGTCAGAGCAAATTATCTTTCCGATACGGAAGAGTGAAGAAGATGCTTATCTTTCGCCATTGCTGAGGCATAGGAAACAGTAGTCCTGGCAGTCTTGATCTCCGCTCTTGCTGCATCGTTATTTCTTTCGAACATGAATTCAACATCCTGAAGCTACTCTAAGATATTTGCACCTGATAAAGTCTTACGAAGTCCTCTTTTTTCTTGTTGCCCATTGAAATGATTGCGTTGCATCCTAAACTTGTGCTTGTTATTGAGTAACCTCCAATGACCCATAAAGCCCACTTTCAACTGCGGGGAAGGCGCACTGAGTCAAAGTCAAAATTGCAAGCTGGACACGCCATCTTAGTATGCACATTTCACTCGGATAATATTCCTAGGCCAAGAAAGTCACTTATCATCAACATCAAGGCTGCATGCAAGTTAAACAGTGTCTTCTCATGTGCGTAATATGTCTCGAAGCCGACATTCCACAAGTCCAGCAACTTCCCAATAAGCGGTTGGAGATACACATTGATATCATTTCTCGGTGCCTTTTTACTTGGAATGATCATAACAAAATGAAGGATCTCTATTTCATACATATCCAGGGGGAAAGTTGTAGGGAATCAAGACAACAGGCCAAATACTGTAACTTGTGCTAAGATTCCCAAACGGATTAAAATCGTCAATCGCCAAAGCAAGCTGAAGATTTATATGGTCAACCGCGAAAGCTAGAAAGTTTGAGTCAAACACTTTCCAGGCTTCAGCATCCCATGGATGTCTTAGTTTACCATCTGCATTCTTGTCAACTTCCTGCCACCTCATATGCTTAGTTGTCTTAGACGACATAAAAAATCTTTGTAAGCGAGGCTTTAAAGGAAAGTACTTGAGAATCATTGTTGGTTTCGTCTTCTGCTTTCGCCCCTTCCAAACTGTCTTGAACCATGAAGTGTGACATCGCTTACAAGTCTCCCTACGAGCATCATCTCCCCAATAAAGCATATAGTCGTTGAGGCATGCATCAATTTTTTCATAGTTCAAGCCTAATATATTAGTAATCTTTTTAGCCTTGTAAAAGGTTGTAGGAATGTTGCATCTTGTAGTAATTCCAGTAACATCGACATTCTCATATCATTGATCCCAAACAAGAACTTGATATGATACAATTTGATCAAGAAAGATAATTTGGAGTATTTTTTATAACCTTGATATAATGGACGATCTCCCTTATCCATGAGGCTAAAAAATTCATGAACTGCATCATTCTTCAAGAAAATAGGGTCTGCACCCTAAACTTCTATGGTGAAGTTGTCATCTTGAAAGCCAAACGCATCATGAACATCATCATTAATGAGATCATCTTGATCTACTTGAACTCCTACTTGTGAACTTTTATGAAGAATATCATCATATCTCATATGAGGTTTCTCACCATGAACTCTCAGAATGTATATTCTTCTAGGAAAGGTTTCATAAGGAAATGTTCCTTAGCAACTTCTCGTGTATGCCACTTCTTAAACTTGCATCAACAATACGGACACATAATCTTACTGTTATAGCTAAGATGAGAAAATGTGAAATCCAAGAAAGTGTTCAATCCAGCCAAATATGCTAGAGAATTGGACGACAACTTGATCTATGACTTATCCATATGTATCGAACAAAGTTAGGAGAGAACATAGGTGAACAAAGAATGTTTAGTTCTCTTAATGATGTGTGTTGGGATGCTTAAATGCACCATTGTACAATTTTTAGCGATTCAAAAACTACTACTATAACTACTATGAAGTTGTACTAAACTTTGAAGTGATTGTTTAATCGATACAACATTGATCACTTTGTAGTGGTTAATGGGAAGAAGTTGTTGCAAAAACAAAGACCGTTTCAAATTTCAAAATTGTTAGGTTTGTTGTAGTTTTACTCTTGAAGCCACTACAAAATGTGACCATTATCGGGTGAGAAACTTAAAATTCAAATTTCAAATTTTGTAGCAGTTTGTTTCTTAAAAACGCTACAAAATAGGCAAAATCAATTATTTTAAATTTCAATTTTTTACAGTGTCATAGCAGTTATAGAAGTTAAACCACTACAAAACGTTCAAATTGTGTATTTTATATGGTGCCTTTAGTTTCAAAAATTTGAAGATAATGAAGAAAAATAAAGTGGAAAATATATTCGAACTTACTATCTATTTTCAATAAAAATTATTACATAATATAGTTAACGTTAAATAATAATACATTAGTACAAGTATGAAAAAAAAAAACATTTACGCTACCTTATCAACTGTCTGATGATATCATACTTAAAATATAACAAACAATTTAAATAACAATGTATGTCCCAAAACAGAAATAATACCTAACTAACTATTTGGAATCTGATCATCAGTTCCTTTCTTAGTGGAGGCAGAATCATCACATTGATTAGAGGTAACAACACCATCATCATCGGCATGAGGAGGTGGTGGAGGGGCCGAATCGATAATGAACACAAGAGAAGGTAGGGGTGGAGGAACCTCCTCATCCAGAAACATCCGACTATATGCCCTTGAAATTAACTCCAAGCTATGCCTCTGTTGAGCATACCAACTTTTGACCTGGTCCTGAATTTTCCTGGTAACCTTCCTGGTAATATCTGCACGGATCACTTAAGTCAACGCCTAAGCCTTCTACTCAACCATCACCCGAACCATCTGCTCTGTTGACCTTCTTACTCCAGAGGTCCCTACTGGAGAGGTTCTGGTCTCATAGGCAGTGCTCCTGCCGTAGACCATGCTAGGCCTAGTGCTTACCCCACACCCTTAATGCATCCAAAGTGCTCAACTTGGGCCAAACCAGCTTTCAAGGGGGCAATGGGATCCAAAGACGTATGTAACTTTAGGGTTTGGGATTATTACAGCTCTGTCATGGACTAGATAATTCGAGCCGGCGCACGCATTTTTATAACACATTAATGAAACAAATGCATTAATGTAAATTAATTACATAAATTATATTTTTTTTATGTATATAACTTACAATGGCTTCCTTTGTTTGCTCGAAGTAGGCGTCTGTCTAGGTGTCTATGGGTGTATGTGAATAAGTCTCCATAGTCCATCTGGCAGTTCTCCTCCTAAGCCTTCCTCTCCTAAAAAATATGAACTTAGTTGTATTTAAAATAAAACAATTAATAATTTAAAGCTAACAAATAATTTAACTGTAAGAAATACCAGCTCATTGTATGTGACAACAAAAGTCTTGGATCCGGCTGTGTGGTGGATCATCTGCGTTCTTGGATCCCGGTGTTCCTACGAACAAGAGCCTACATAAGAAACGTAACATTCAAATATGTTTAAATGAAAATTATAAAATTTCTAATTATTAAGAAATATATAATTAAGTAAAAATGTAATTGACCCTCTGGACTTCTCATGAACTGGACAAAACTGGCCTAGTCATTAGGTGTGACACTGTCTGGGAGGCTAACGATCAGCTACTCCAGAGGAATCGTCCCATCCTTATTCACTATGTGGTAGAAACGACTCCCGGTTCTTCCAAACGTCCCCTCTCTTTATTAGCGCATACCTTTTCCTATTTTTGTGGATGGCAAACTTCCTCTCGTATCACATTTGAATTATTAATTAATTAATTAATTAAAAAATATTGAATTATAACTATATACATCTATACTATAATTAAATGCAATTAATTACCATAACTACTTCTTCCCACACTTTTTTCTTTGGATTTGTAAAAACATGCTTCCAAGTCTGGAAGTGGATGGGAAATTGTATCCAATTCCTACCCATCTTGGTTAGCCAGCAATTGAAGAGGTGTCCACCATTCCTGCTTGGCTGGTCTGTGTGCTCATTCCATAGAACTATGACACATGGCTCATTCATCCTTTTACACCGGCCACGTCTAGCTTCCTCGTGGTGATGTTCCCCGCTTATCCGCACAATTCACAACATTTTTTATTACATTTAACTACACTTTTTTATAATCCGTATGGAATTTAAATATTAAATTTATTAAAACAATATTTACTTTACCTTCAACTTGCACGTCAAATCTAGTCACCCGTGAAGATGACGGTTCGTGGTTCCCCTATTCTTAGGCGATCTCCCCATCCAAGAACGCTTCATATTGTGTAAGGGAATGTTTAAATCTAGCGTCTCACCTTGCTCAAAGTCTTCCAAACTAATCTCAACCTCCTTAATCACCTCATCCTCATCCTGAGGTGGTAGGGTCACCTCCTATACATGTGAGGCTGCCTCCTATGGGAACATCTACTAAGGCTGGGTACCCTATCGTGATGGCACAGGGATATTTCTACCCTTATACTGCCCTCTAGTACTACAACCCCCTCATCGAGGCATTCTGCCTCATATCACGTTTCCCTTACCTCTCCTTGAAGCCATCACTCGATAAAAACTATACTTAAATGTTGTAAGACAGCGGGTGATCATGAAATATGTTTGGTGAGAGTGAAATGCACGTGGGTCACTATTACAATAAACACTTGAACATTTGTAGTGATTTTACACTAAAGTCACTACAAACCGTAAACATTTGTAACTGTCATAATAAATCGCTACACTAAACGCTATAGTTTACCTCGTTCCACGTGATACTTTGTACCGTTAATAAAAACCACTATAAATGTGAAGACTCTTCATATGCTGTAGCGGTTTTTGTGAATAACCGCTACTAATGTTAAGATTTTTTGCATTCCTAGTGGTTTCGCTTATAACCGCTACAAAGTTTGTTGTGAGTTTGAAGAATAGCAGCAAGAAACCAAACATTGGTTCGAAAGCAGTTGCCACCCTTGATAAAATGTAAATGTGGTGCTAGGTAACATGATACGTATACCATGATACCAACCACCGTCCATTTGCAAATTTTCAAGGGCAAGCAGCTACTTTGAAACCAATATTTGGTTTCTTGCTTCTAATTCTTCACAGAATAAAATTTTCATTGAGAACTTGCTTTTATAGGCTTCAAATGTGTAACGGTTTTTTTAAGAAGCCGCCACAACTTTGTCAACTATTTGTATAGCGGTTATTGATATTAACCGCTACAAATGTGCAAGACTCTTTGCATTCTATGGTGGTTCCTAATGATAACCGCTACAAATTTGCAAGACTCTTTGCATTTTGTAGCGATTTTTACCATAAATGCTACAACTTTTCATAATTAATGAAGAATTTACAGAATGAAGCTAAACATTAGTTTGAAAATATTTGTCAATCTTCGATGAAAAAATACAAATGTGGTGCTAGGTAACATGATACGCATAACATGATACCAAGAACACAACATTTGGATTTTTTTATTCGAGGGAGGCAGCTACTTTGAAACCAATGTTTAGCTTCATGCTGCAAATTCTTTACAAAATGATTTAAGTCACCGATTATTTATATAAGCATAAATTTGTTGCATTTGTCACGGTTTTACGACGTAACTACGACAAATGTGCAAAACTCTTTTCATTTTATAGCAGTTTTAACGTAAAACCGCTACAAAAATTCAGACTCTTGGTGTTCTATAGTGGTTTTTACCTTTAAACGCCATAAAAATAACTGCCACAACTTTCGGGCTATAACGCGCATAGCTGGTGCCAAATTTATGATGGTTTATTAATCATTACCGCTACAAAATAACTATTGCAAATTTGGTGCCAGCTTGGCGCCATATTTTGTAGTGGTTATTTCCTTCTAACCACTACAAAGTTCATATGCTAACCAGCGCGTTTTGGCACGACTGTTCCCTTTGTAAATTTGTAGCGGTTTAGCTCTAAATCACTACAAAAATTGATATTTATAGCAAGTATTGTTCACCGCTACTAATCGATAGTTTTGTTGTTGTGATAAGTCACTTTTGGATTATTAATGTCATTTTTTCAATTTTACCCTTATTTAATTTTTATTCGGAAGGGAGAAAGAGAATGGAGAGGTGAAAATTATTTGTAAATGTGGAAAGAGGAAAAAAAATTAATAAGGGCAAATGTGAACAATTGTATCAATTTAATATATTATTTGTTATGCGAAGATGAGGTGCAAGTGACTTACATATAAGTATAGAGGGATTACAAAAGTTGAGCTTAAGTCACATATTCTATTAAAGTGACTATGAGCCCCACCAACATAAAGTAACGGAATATATGACTTTTGCTCCATTTTTGTAACCACATAGTACTTTTGCAGACCTAAAAAAAAGACTTGGTATTGATTGGACGCACTTTCAGAAAAACCACAAGTGTATTTTTTCACCTTAACCATATAAAAATAGCTAGTAGCATTTTCTTTGTCCTTGTAGAATGAAGCTAAGCGATTATTTTGTTCTCATCTAACATCTAGGAACTAGTTTCGGTGTTTATCAGGGGTGATGGACCAAAATTTGGACCATCCAAACCAAATTTATTTTTTATACTTTAATTATTTACATAAATATTTTTAAATTCAATAAATTATTTTAATGTGCATATAATCTAAAAATCTAAAATAAATATAATATCTTAAATGTCATTTTTTCCAAAAATTATTTTTGTTTAAAAATCTTCCATTGAAAATTGAAAATTTTAAATATAAACTCGTTGACACTGTATTTAGCAAGGAACAAAAACTCGAACTGGTCAAAGAATTGGTGAATCAGTCACATGTCTAGTCTAGAACATCCCATGAATCAGGAAAAGTTCGAACCAGAAAAAACAAGCACAAACTGATGCGAATCTATAGCAACTAAGGAAAACTGATGGATTTGTGATTTACATGGCTTTTTTCATTTTTTTTAATAGAAAAATACTTTTGTAAGCCAAAAAAAGAACTAGCGATGGAAGATCTGCACCACTATTGAAGTAGAAGAGATTGATGATAATAGAAGGAAAGAGAGATGGAAACTAAGATCAACATTGACAGCTGGTGGGTGGAGGTGGAGGTTGCAAGATATAATCTATGAAGCACGGACATACATATTTTTCAAAAATATGTGTGTCAGATGAGTACACGATCTGACACGCATCGACACTCATGTCGGAAGTGGTCAACGGTCACCGATATGTTTGAAAGCGGAGCTAAACACCAAGAGGGGGTGAATTGGGGATTTAAAAATTCTTTTCAAAGTGATCTGAATCTTGAACACAAAACAGAGCATAACAGAGTAAGCGAAGAAGAAGCAAGACACAACAGATTTATACTAGTTCGGTCTAACCTCTTGACCTACATCCAGTCCCCAGACACTCTAGGATTTTCACTATCACTTAGAATCAGTTACACACTCTGTACTCGAAGTTATCCTCTCACTATGATACACTCCCTCTTACAAGTTGTAAACTAATATACCCAATCTCCAAGTCCCACGACTTGAGATTCTTACAATAAATGATTTCAATAAATGAAACTGTAATACCCTAAAAACCCTAATTATCATAAATGATATATTTTGATAAATACTTGAAGGAGAGTATATTGTCTCAAATTTTGTAATTTGATTATTATAAATTTATGAGCAATTTCTTCTTGAGATTTAAAAGGATCAAGTGTGAATCTTGAGATTTCATTTAGGGATCATAATATACCCTAAAATGAATATTGAATTTTAGTAAATAAATACTAAAAATACAAAGGTGAATTTATCAATTGTATTTTCATCCAAAATTCATTTTGGAATTAATTAACCAATGGTTAATTATGTGACTACATATTAGGATCTATAAAATGTGATATTAAATCACATAAAATAATAACTATTATAGATGATCATAAGGCAATTAGAGAATATCTAATAAAGAAAATGATTTTCGAAAATCAAGAGGCAATTATAATAAAATTGTCATGATTAAGCATAATCTTAATTTAATCATGAGAGGCAATTAAATGACATAGAAATTGTAATATCCAAATAATTATTTATCTTAGATACTCTATTTGGATAAATAATATATCTTAAATATTATATTTGAATAAGTAATACCTATTTAAAATAGGTGAATATGTGGTCTCAAATTTTTCCATTATGTTTATTTTATTTTCTAGGCAATTTCTTCCTAGAATTAAGGTGACCAAATATTTGATTTTCTAAATTTTATTAGGGATCATAAAATATCTTAAGATTATCATAATCAAGTATAATCTTAACTATATCATAAAGGGAATCAAATATCATCAAAAGATGCCTAAATTAATTAGGGAAAATTAGCAACAATTATTGGGCAATTAAATTTGCAATAATTGAGAGATTTTTGTAATTTTCGAAATTAATTAATAATTAATTTTAAAAGGGCATAATTAAGAATATATCAACTTAATTAATATCCAAATGATATCTAGAGGCCAAGATTAGTATCTTAGGGGTTTTAAATCATCAAGATTAATATAAAAACCTATCAAAATTTGACAATTAGGCCTAATAACTCCTAAAATACTATATTAGGAATATTAACCAAGATTAATTAATCTTCCCTTTAATTATATAAAAGTGGAAAAAATTACTAATTAAAGAGGCTAAGTAATTGTATTAATTCTTAATCCTAAATCATTAAAAAATATCATAAATAGTGTTTAGATTTTTCCAACCCAAATCAAAGGCTGGGATTAAAATTAATAAAGCTAAATCCTAAGGCTTTAAATAAGTATCATAAAGCATAATCTTGTGGAATTAAAATCAACCAATAAGAGAGTTTTACCATGGATTATGTGAGGCGAATAAAACACAAATCAAGAGTAAAAATAGGAGTGTGATTTCGGTGCATTGCAAGTGGGAAAGAAGAGTTGAAATTGTTAATAGTAATTAGCTAAAAAACATCACAATCAAGCATTGAGAGTTGAAGACTTTTAAGGCATTTGGATAGGGAATCTTGGAGACTTATGGGGCATAATTGATGATGAGGATTTGAAAAGAATAAAGGGGGAGGGGGACGGTTTATTAGAGCAAAGAAGAAGCCAAGAATGAAATCTAGATATTTAACTTTAAATGTCATAATCAAGCTTTAATTAACAAGAAGACTTTGAAGGTAATTGGAAGAGGATAATTGTACTAAGTGATTAAAGCTTATAATTAATGGTGAAGTAAATAACCATAAGGATTAATTCAAGACACAAGTAAATGAGAATCTATACAAAATAAATTGTAGCTTGAGATATGTTAATCATAGATAAAAAAATATGGAGTTATTATGAACAAGCATATTTTAAGCTTGGATTAGGTTGTCTCCAAAATCATTTTCTCAACTTTTGTGATTTATGTTAAAATGATTAAAGTGTTAGTTAAGACCCCTGATAAAGCTATAATTTTGAGATTTGAGAAGTGGAAAAGAAACTTGAATGAACTACTATCTTATATCTAGTTACTTATACACTTTGGTAACTTGAATTTGAATCATAAAATTTGTAAAACAAAGGGAGAGGGGGATGAAATTTTTAGCTTGTGGAAGGGGTAGCATAATTGTTTATTGTTTAATCAAATACATGGGATAATTAGGCATTTATGAAGGGAACTAATTGGAAAGAGAAAACTTAATTGTTTCTTGACTTTTGGGGTAAAAATATGATGAAGAGGTGGAGTGAGAGAGGGGAGGACGTTTTTGATGATGATGATATGTGTGTGTGTGTGTACAAGAGGGAAGTGTTAGCTTGTTGAAGAAGTTGGTTCAAGCCTATAAATAGGAGGCTTCTCCTCTTCAATTCTTCACACCAAAATCAACCCCAAGAGGTGACTTTCTAAAGAGAGTAGAGAGAAGTGAGAGCTAGTGGGAAGCAAGAAGGAGGAAGTTCTTCAAGGGTAAGTTCCCTAGTTCTTAAGCTTTAGCTTTGAGTTTATAGCTTAAAATGTTGTTTTCATCTTTAATCTTCCAATATATTATTTTTATCATGTTTTTATGGTTCAAAATGACTTTATTTCGAAAAATTGATGATGAAGAAGTTATAGAAATTTTTTTGGAAGATTATGATCAAAGTAGCGAAGCTCTGGCGAAAATTTATAGGTTAGCGATTTCTGAAAGCAGTTGTAAAAACGCTGGTATCTTATGTTGAAGATGATATTCTAAAATTATGAGAAAATTCATGTTCAAAGTAGACATATAGAGCTTTCCATATATACCTATAGCATGTCAGTTTGAGTTTTGTGCTAGGAGATAAATATTCTGCAACATGGGCTACGTTTTCTGGAAATTTTATGGGCAGAGGATGAACAAGTCAAAACTGGGAAGTGTTCATAAAATCTGGGCAATAACCAATATTTTTTCTTGAAATTAGACATCTTAAGGATTCCGAGGAATTTTACGGATCCTCGTTTCGATTTTTGTAGATTTAATTATGATTTTTCAAAATTAATCAAAAATTCTGCCCAGAAATTTAGTATTGCGTTTTTGAGAAAATGTAAGGGCAAAATTGTAATAATGAATACACCAAGGGTAGAAATGTCAAAATGGGTGGAAATAACTTTTTTTATATTATTTTAAGAGATAGAATATTAGTTGTGATATTATGGGAAAAAGGAATAATCCAATAATAACGTATAGGATATCCGGGAAGTCCTAGAGTCGGATCCAAAAAGTCGGGCAAGTTGGCCAATGCGCGGTAAAAGGTACGGACGCGTATTGTAACCTTAACTCTTATGCTTATTTTATGCCTATATATGATAGTTGTGTTCATATACTAAGACTCTGTCTTAAATTGTTCTTTATACATTTAAATATATACGGGTTATGGTTTTAATAATGCCGTTAGAGTTTTCCTAGTGCTGAGGACACGATAGGCCATCGTGGCACTGGTGAATAGTGCGCTTGGGATAACATACATACTGCAGTGGCTGTGTTTTGTTATTGCCTCACATATTGTTACTGTTTTGAAAATGTGATTTTTGTACTGCTATAATGATATGGATATCTATCATACATATACTGTTTACATAAGCATGAGGTTAACTGTTACCTGAGGTCCGATGGGCATTGGACCTCAGTCTTAAACTAATAGTTCAGGAAAGGATCAAGGATCAGAGAAGGCACCGGTAGATGGAACCGTAAAAAGGCGCCGAGGGACGGAGCCGTGAGGAGGCACGGGTCAAAGTAAACGCAGGAAGAAGGTTAACAGAGTCTACCTTCTGGCATGAAACTAATAGGGTTACTTCAAACCATTTGGTGCTTAAACTAGAAAGGGTCGTCTATATGGTTTAGTCAATCAGTCGCCGTGAATTCGGGGAGACTCCCACTAGACCTTACCCAGCCTGGCCAAATAGATTTGATTTAACTGTGTTAGGTTCTATGCCCCAAGTCAAGAAATGGCTCGGTCTAAAAATGTATAGTTACAAAGTAAATTCTGTAATTATATAAGTTCTGTATCACATGAATATTCCTTCGGGAAAATTGTAATATACCAGTATACGTCAGGCATCAGCATATGCCTGAGTATTTTATATCAGTTACTCGTTGTTCAAATTTTTAGTACATGCTCTCTGTTTCCACAAAACGTTGAGTTGTAGCACCTCAAAACTCTGACGATTTTTATAAAATCACGTGTCACCGTCACAATTTATGATACGGAACTTGGGGTGTTACAGAAATTCTCTCTAAGAGTGGATAATAATAAACATTGTGGTACAAATGTATCAAAAGATACTTTACAGTAGAAAATTGAAAGAGTAGTTGGAAACTTGAATGATTTTCGTTTCTGCAGATTAGTTGGTGAGAAGACTTGAATGCAACTCCTTTTATATGAAGAGAGCATTAGATGACCATTGGATTAATCAATGTAGCTGTTGGACACATTGTTGAGTTGATTGGGAACACTTTGGTCTCTTCTCTGTCTACTCTTCAGTTAATCCAGTTGCACAAAGGATTAGGGTTGACTTCCTTTGAATTTAATCTGTTGGAATGGCAGCTACTGCATAAGGAAATGAAACAATAATCCCTTTGCGACGTGTGTAGAATGATTGTCCAAAAGGATGCAAGCTTTCTGGACTTTGCAATAAATGCGCTGACGTCACTTTTTGCTTTAAGCTAAATCTTCATTTAATATTCTCTAAACCATCTGAAACTCACTAACAAACTGATTAAACAGTTATGAATAGTGATGAGTGATGATAAGAAGTCTTAAGATCAAACATGAATATTTCACAAATTCGAGCAATTTGATTTTCAAACTGGACGACACAAACTCGAGTTTGTTTATCCAAACTAGAGTTTGTAACTTTGCTTCAGAAGCTAAATTGGAGTTTTGAAACCTTAACTCGAGTTTACTTCATCCCGAGAAGAATGTCGCGATTTGAACTTTGAATGCATGTTTCAAGACGGAGCTAAACTCAAGTTCATAAGTGACGAACTCGAGTTTTGGACTTTTATAAAGAAAGATATGTTTAAGTCCAAAAGCTCAAAACTGGAGTTTTCAAATCTAGACTGGAGTTTTCAAAATCACAAAATAGAGCAAAGCTCTCTGCTTGGTCCAAACTCGAGTTAACAAAACTAAACTCGAGTTTCCATAAACATTTGGGAAAATGGAAAACTCTTTGTATGGAGAAAACTGGAGTTTGAAAAGGTGAACTGGAGTTTCCAAAACTTTAGAAATATGAGATGCTCTATGTATGGTCCAAACTCGAGTTTCCTCAAAAGAGAGAGAACTTTGAAAAATTCTACCAAATGCAAACTGGAGTTTATAAAACAAAATCGGAGTTTTCTCAAGTTCGAATGGAGCATAGCTCTGTTTGTTACAAACTCGAGTTGACAACCACAAACTCGAGTTTCCAACAAAGCTTGGAAAACTTGAGAGTCCTCTGTTAAGCACAAACTAGAGTTTCCAAATGGAAACTGGAGTTTGGCTTAGTTCAAAAATATTGATAGCTCTTTGTCTTGACTAAACTCGAGTTTCCTATTACAAACTCGAGTTGTCTTATCTTGAAAAAACTTAGAGTGCTCTTTGTATGCCACAAACTGGAGTTTGTTTACACAAACTAGAGTTTTGGCTTGGTTCATAAAAATGAGCTACTATATGTCAAGTCCAAACTTGAGTTTGCCTTTGACAGCAAGTTTTTCAACTTACCAAGACAAACTTCAATCTTGAGTTTAATATCGTCAGTTATCATCAAAACATATAGAGAACTAACATTCACCCCCTTTTTGATGATGACAACACTTGTAAACCAAACAGTTCCAAGAGTTTGACAGACTTGGCATTTTGAAATGATTTTGCAAAAACAATATGAGGCTAGAAATTGGGCATAAAAAAGATTTTTACTAAATAAAAAAATTCAAAAAAAAAGAGGCTAGAAATGCTAGAGATGATGAAGGAAGAAGCTCCATAATGAAAAGTTGTGAGATAAATGTGAGAAATTGATCTTGGAAGCATCGATGGAGAAAACAAAATTTTTGGCCCAAAACCCTAAAGTTTTGGCTAGCTCTGTTTATGTATGAAGGAGAATGATTTTGTTGTCTTTAAGGTTAGAAATGGATTCCTTGCAAAAAATTGTGTGAGAATAGGCTATGATCATAATTTTAGAAGCGTTGGATTGAAAACCCAAAGTTTGAGGTTAAAGTAGTGATGTTCCCAGATTTCGTTTTCTTGAGGCTGTTTGGTTGTGTCGTGTTTTTATTTACCAAATAGTATCCAATGGCCCTGAAAATGTGCATTATTGTAATAGACATCCTAAGCTTTAATTTGATATATAATATGAGCTGATTAGATCTGTATATTGGTAGTAGTGAATTTTTGAAATTGATCATGTAAAACTGACAAATTTCTAGGGCAGTGCCCAATAAGTTGTAATTCTGAAATGTTGCACATCCAAATGGCTAAGTATAATAATTTTAACTGAAACTAGACTTAATAAAGGTCATATAGCCTTTGGAAGCACTGCAGTTGAACACTTGTACATAAAGATATGAATTTTCAAAGTTAGTTGAAAGTTTTACTAGTTTTGACTTGTACGAAATGAGAAATATAAGGGCAAATGATAATTAAGTTAACTTCTAAGAGTTAAGATAAACTCTTGGAGTTAATATGGGCCCTTTAGCTTTATGAAAATGTTGGATAAATGATAACTCGCCGTCCGTAAATGTATGTTTATCAGAGGCGACGTTTGCCCAGGATGACCAAAGGATTGGGGAGCCAAAGTGAAAATTGGTAAAGTGTCCAAGTGGTAACTCTTCTCTCACTTTCTATGTGTGGCCATATATGTTGTGTGAACCTTGTCATGCCATATGTGATCTTTGTTTGCATTCAGTACTGTTTATGTTATGTACATTCTAAATGCTGGTTGGATGGTTTTATGGTTCCCTATCATGTATTGTGCATGCATATTATGTGAGATTAACTATTACCCTGGGGTTCTTTGGGATCCAAACCCTTACCATTATGTTTGTATTGAGCAGTGTATAGGACACAACTCCTAGGGTAAGGTGGCAGATGTCAGCAAATCAAAGATGCCAGACCTGATTCAGCTTTATTGTTGGTTATCTGTAATTAAAATTTTTGTAATTTATAAACTTATGTAAAGATCATGCGGAAATTCCTATAATGTAATCAAGGTCTTTGTATCATTATAATGTACTATTTCTATTTTGAAAACTGAACTGTGTATAAATACTCTAATGAATGAAGGTATATTCAGGGATATGACATACTTTGTTCAAGTCACAGATAATAGCAAAAGCTGGGATTCAAATGAATCCGAAGGTAACCGTTAATCTCACATAATATACATGTACAATACATGTTAGATAACCATAAAACAATCCAATCAGCATTCAGAAAGCACATAACATAAATAGTACCAATTGCAAACAGATATCACATAAGGCATCGATTGCAAACAAAGGATCTCACTGATCTGTTACCACAGCGCTGAGCATTTAGATAGGTATCAACCCATAATATCTGAATTCCAACTAGGTTTCGAGACCCAAGGATCACCGGTCCACTAGGCCTTAATTGCATGTCCCAAACACATGACACATCATGGTTCACACATGCATACAAGGCCACACATAAAATGTGAGAGAAGAGTTACCACTTAGACGCTTTACCACTCCTCAATTTTACTCCTAATCCTTTGGTCATCCCAGGAAAATGTTAGCTCCTATACACATACATTCAAAGACGAAAGATTAGTATTTATCCATCCTCTTAATAATTCTAAAGGGCCATAGTAAGTCCAAGTGTTTATCTTAACCCTTGGAAGTTAACCAAATTGCCTTTTGTCCTTACTTTTCTCATTTTTGCACAAGTCAAAACTGATAGAATTTTTAACCAACTTTGAAAATTCATATCTCATTGTATAAGTGTCCAATTGTAGTGGTTCCAAAGGCTACGTGACCCTTATTGAGTCCAGTTTCAGGTAAAAAAAATTACTTAGCCAATTGGCCGCACAACATTCCATAATTGGAATTCTTTGGACACTTCCCCAGAAACTTGCCAATTTTACACGACCAACTTCAAAAATTCATAACTACTAATATACAGATCAAGTCAGCCCATATTATATGTCAAATTAAATCTTAGGATGTCTATTGCAATCTGGCAGCATTACTACTTTAACCTCAATCTTTGGGTTTTAAATCAAATTCTTCAAAAACCATGATCACAACCTAGTCCCACACAATTTTGCCCAAGAAATCCATTTCTAACCTCCAAAACAGTAAAATCATTCTCCTTCATACAGAAACAAAGATGGATGAAACTTTAGGGTTTTTAGCCAAAAGTCATTTTTCTCTTTCGATGCTTCGAGAATTGTTTCTCACTTATATCTCGCACAATTTTTCATTTTAAACTCATTGGAAGCATCAAAATTAACAAAATCACACTCCTTCATTCTCAAATAGACTGACCAAAAATTAGGGCAATCACAACCACTTATGAAAAGCTCAAAATATTCAGTTCAAAACGAAGCATACGCTTTCCTCTACTCGATTCTATAACCAGTTATCAATTTTGATAGCACCTCCCCCTTGTAGACAGCACTAAACACCTCAGATCAAGAATCTTAAACCACAGAAATGTTAAACTTGCTGAGAGGAACAACGTTAGAGAAGGCCTCAAGAGCTAGAAACGCCGAATCGGAGGCAAAATCGGCTCTGATTACTTTCTCTTTCCTCTCCCTTTTCTCTCCTCGGACTCTCATCTCTCTTTCTCATTTTGGCCAACTTGGACGAATGCAAAATAGGATTTAATGGATATTAATGGGTGTTATGGCGGCAAGGAAGGAAGGAGCCATATTGGGCATGATACTTGACTTATTTACAAGTATACTACCAACAACAATTTCCAATCTTATCCTTTCTTATCTCTCCCTTTTACTTCCATGTGGTCACTTGGCCGAAATTCTAGAGAAAGAGGGATGAGGTGGCGCCTCCTCTGACTCCCGGGTCCGGTGGTCAGAAAAGTCAAGTACATATCCGAATCGGAGACTAGTGGATTCCATGGACTTAAACGCTAGGTGGCACGTTTTGGTGCTGCAAACACAAAAGTAGCCTTGTACTTTGTCATGATGATGGGACATGTGTCATGTTCTTATTGCAACAATTCAAAAGTGTATCATGATGAGGGGACACGTGTCACATTCCCCTTGGACTAATACAAAAGTTGTGTTATCATTAGTCATCATACTTACTTTATTAAAGCTACTTTATTGGTGCTTGTTTGGGATTCTACTCGGGATTGTGGCATGAATATCGAGACCCATCAAATGACACTCGTTAGACTCTATGTGGGGTACACCAATGTGCCTTGGAAACGCCATGTGTACTATTATACTGGCACATTTTGCTCGACCAATCATCTCATTCCTCATGACCTAGTTGGGTGACATCTTTCTACCAACATAATGACATCGAACAAACATTTTGTGCCTTTTTGTACAAACACTTTAATCTCATGGCCTACGCATACTAGGTCCTCTGCACAACATGGCCGAATTACATAGTCCCTAAGAGCTATTCTATCTCTCGACATTATTGGGACTTTTCCGAACTAGGCTTAATCATCTGCTTGATTTAGTCTTATCCTCAAGTTTCTATGCCCAAAATTCAAGATATTACATTATTCAAATATTAAATATGAATTATCTACATCATTTTTTATAAGCGCTGCATCAATATCATGTCTAAAAAATCATAAACAAATTGTCTTACATTATTAGAAGGACGATGATTGGGGGTTTGTTATGCTTAATAGGCATTGGATTTGTTCCGTCTTAGAACATAAATGTCTAACCTCCAAGGGTTAGTGAATTGTTAATATCGGATTGAGTATCTATTTGGCAATATCTATTGAGGAGATATCACCAAGTAGAAAAATCACCAAGCAACACAAGGACGAGGGTTCCGTCTAAGGGTGAAGTGTGTGCTTAGTGTGGCAGTATGTAAATATTCAGAGTGAATACATGTGTACCTTTCACCTGAGGGATTCCTTCATATATATAGTGAGGAGTTAGGGGTCCGCTTATTAAGTTCCCCACCTTGGCTTTACACCTTCTATCGTGCGCATTATCTGGTCATGGGGTCATGGATCTATCGTGGGTAGACGACGATAACTATCACGATATACTTGTTATGGACCTTAACTTTCTAAAGCCCATTATTGAGATCCATAACAGTTGCCCCCAAGCTCAGTTATTCGGATTTCCGAACGTCCGAGTTTATTCTGACGCAATTCCCTGACTTTGGTTTAGGATTCTTGATCTCGTCCTCAGGTGTTGCTCGACTTTCTTCGCTTCTTATGTCAAATTGAAATAAATCAATCGCTCTTGATAATATAAAATCACGTCCTTTTCGGCAGAGTTTATATCCGAGTTAATCTCATTTATCATAAGGCACTTTTGTCCCTTATTTGAGTTAGATGATAGCAATGCCGATATGTTCGCGGGCACGACTGCTCATCTACTAGGGTGTCTTTTCGCTTACCTGCGTCGTAGCTTATAACCTCCACTTCTGACACTTAAAGTCACGTTCCCTCAATAGCCGCCGTTGGTTATCGTGCACATTAATTCTTCACGTCATTTCATATTCACCATGATTACCTCTTTCTAGGGTTTTCCCTTGATCTTCTCGTAACCGACGAGACGATTTGTCTCCGAACGTCATCACACTAAAGTGTCTATAAAAGCTTCAGTATCCTTTTTGATTTCTTTACGCACTTGCCTTATTCTATAGAGAATTTCTCTAAACTCCCAGCAGCAGTTAAACTTTCTTCATCTTCTCGCTTCCAGGTATATTTGAAATTTCTAATCGTTATCCTTCCTATTTCTTCTTCCTAGTTTAAAGCTAGCTCTATTCTGGTTTTGTTGTTCTGTCACTCTTGCTTTTGGTTTTATCTAGGTGTTGAAGAACTGTGATGATCCAACTTGAATTCCTCTACGAAGGATCAAAATGTTGTAAAACCATTGTGAAGCACTATCGTTGATCTGAGTCTACAACACCCTTAGACTTTGTTTCCCTTGTTTTCCTTTTCTCCTTTGTTTTCTGGGTAATTCACTATACTGGGTTTTATGATTTCTGGCATATTATGGTAATGCATGCATTTACCCTTGCTTTTAACACCTTGCAGTTGTTTATTAAGATGGATCCCAATCCCAGCGTGCTAGTAGATATGTATGGTAGGCCTATCCCTGAAGAAGATAGGGAAATTCTTGAACGTGTTCCTGGACGGACTAAGCTTTGGCTTTGGTCCATTCTTCCTAGTGATAAAGAGAAGATGGAAAGTTTGCTTGGGACTTTTCGAGGGAGTATAACTATGGAGGGTATCCGAGTTCCTACTTCACAAGTTCTTAAGCCATATGTCATTCCTTTATCTGCTATGCCTTCTTCTCTTCCAGACTCCGAGGTTCCTAGACCGGCTTCATTGGTTCAGAACTTTGGTCTGTGCGAAGAATGCCAATTCAAAGCGATTGATCTCGCCAACCTCGGTTGTGATAGAGAAGTTGAATTACTCTTGGATAAGTGCCGTTGTAACGTCGGATCTGAGAATATTTTAGCTGTCGCTTCGCGGACTCGTTCTATTTCCATGTCTTTCAATGATCATCATGATATTCCTGTTATTCCAGGTATAACTCATGGTTCTGACTCTAGCCTTTTGTCTTTTTGTTTTAGGTATTAAATGTCTTCATCTTCTGATCAAATTAATCAATCCGAGACCAAAGAAACCACTCTTTCTGGGTCTTCACGGATGTCACTCATCAAAGAGTATGCCGTGAGCAGCGTCATTACCCGTATAACAAATAAAATGTCAGCAGAAGAGCTTGTAGGCACTATCCATGGTGGGGAAGCATACGACATATGCTTACCTTTAGTAAGCGAATCAGTGGCCTTTGGCCGATCGAGTGACGATAACTGCCATTTCTTTTATTTCTATCAAGACATAATTACCCGTCTTGGTCTACGGTTTCCATTTTCTGACTTCCAGATGTGTCTACTTCGCCATCTACATCTCGCCCCTTCACAACTGCACCCCAATGGGTGGGCTTTCGCCGTAGCCTTTGAGAATTATTGTAAAAAACATAAAATCAAATGCTCTGTCTCTGTCTTCTATAATTTTTTCTCCTATTTAGAAACTAATGTCGTCGTAGAGGGGGAGAAAATGTCTTTTGGTTGGACCTCACTCCGCGCTTCCCATGGACGCAAATTTCTTAGGCCCTTCACCGATTCTTGGAAAGGGTTTAAAGATTCGTTTTTTAAAGTTGTAGCCAAACCCGGTGAAACGCCTTGGTTTTTTCAAACCCTTCTGTCAGGAGAAGTTGAGGAGCGATTCCCGTTATACTGGTGTATTGGGCACCACAAACTCTCTACCAAAGATTTTCTACCTTCCACCTCCCGATGTTCCGATTCCGAGGATGACGCCATAGTTACCCTTACCAAGCTTGCCAGTAGAAAGGATAGCCTGGTGAACTCGGCTGATTATATTTCGTCTTCTGTTAAAAAATGACCCATCTCGGGTATGCTAACTTCTTTTTTTCTTTCATACATTTTTTTATAGCGGCTTCTGACCTGTTCACCCTTCTTTTCAAGCAAACAGATGGGAAAAAGACCTGATTATCTTGACGTGACATGTCGTCTTGAGGAAACGGCAACTCTTGTGGATCGCCCAATGACTCCTGGTGGAAAACGAAAGGATTCTAGCGGAGGGCTCGTCACACAAGCTGCCGCCTAGAAAGCCAAAACTTCAAAGAAGAAAGCTTCTGCTCCTTCTACTACTACCATTCCGTCTTCCTCTATCATTGATCCCGAACCTGAACAACCTTTGACAAAAATGGCCGCCCCCAAAGTTTCAATCCGAATTCCGGATTCTTATCTTTGGGAAAACAAAGTTCCCAGTAACCTTCGCAAACCTATTCGCCCACCCCCTCACTATTTTGATGGAAAGAGATTGGCGCCTTTTGAAGCCAAAGAATTGAAAGAGATGGAGCGTCTAAATTTGAAGAATGCCGGACTTTGCCAACTCGTCGCTCATCTCAAAGAGAAAGTCGGTCTTTTGGAAGACGACTTAGACTCTCTTGATGCTGACAAGAGAAAAGCTGATGAGGTATTGGCCCAAACCCTTGACGACTTTGGAGTGTCTAAGGCTGAAAAAGAGAGCCTTCTGGAAGAATTACGCGTTACTCGCGAAAATCTGAACAAAGCCGAGTCTGAAGTTGCTCGGAGGGCACAGATTTACGAGAACGCCATGGATTCCATGGCCAGACATAAGACGATAATCTCGGAGATGAAATCAGAACTTGCATTTTATAAGGGGGCTGCTGCCGTCGCCAAAGCTGATGTTTTCAAGTTGAGATCTGGTGTGACTGATGCCTTTAACAACGCTTTGGAACAAGTTCAATTCCGGAATCCTTCGTGACCTTAGATCCGGAGGGCGTACACGTAAATGCCTATGTTGAGGATGGGAAATTTATCCCGGTTCCATCTGCTTCAGATCCAAGGGTAATTCCCGAGACCGACGTTCAAGGCCAATCTCTTCAACCATAGAAATTTGTATTAGCTTTGTGATTTTTGCCTCTTTTTGCTCTGTTCTTTTTGTATCTGTCACCTTGGGGTGACTTTATTTTGTTGAAGACTTTGGCTTGCCTTGAAGGCTTTATAATACTATTTAACTTTACTGTCAATTTCTTGATCGAATTAAACTTTACTTCCGTATTAGATTCTATGCTTTTCCGGGTTATAATTCTTCTCACAAAATGAAGGTTTCGAATCTAACGTGATCAAAGTTAGAGAAACACTTATTTTTTCTTTACCATGTTAGAATACATGATTCACAGAATCGGGCGTTTGCTCGAATTTGCGCATGTTTATTATTTTTGGCCATTGTTTTGATAACACAAATTAAGTAATCCGAGTTTCCATCAATTTTGTTGGCAGCTTTGCCGCTACATGCTTTATGAAAGAGTTTAACTTCAATTCATACATGTTTCATTATGCTTGGTTGTCCATTCTTTAAATTCTGAAACACGGGCTCCATGACCCAATATTCTTTATTCCTTGAGTCAGCGACACTACATTAGATAATATTCCCATGGGAATTTATCTAAATTCGCAGGGGAATTGCAGAAAATAACTAAAACAGTAAGCTAATGACGTTAAAGTAAATTCCCAAACTTGTCCCTCAAAACTTCAACTGAAGTAAGTTTTTAGCTTGTCGGCATTCCACGTCCCTTTGATCATCTTTCCCTTTAGTGATTCCAGAGTGTATGCACCCCATCCAAGTTCATCTCGGATACGATATGGGCCTTCCCAGTTTGCAGCGAGCTTTCCGTCCCGTGCATTTTTGTTGCCTATGTCGGCTCTCCAAAGTACCAAGTCGTCTTTCTTAAACGATCGTGGTTTTACCTTCTTATTGTATCGAGCAGCAATAAGTTGCTTTGAGGCTAAGTCTTGAAAGTGAGCCGTAGATCTGACTTCATCAATCAAGTCCAATTCTACTGCAATGGCTTCGTTGTTCGTTAGCTCTTCATGTGAATTTTTCAATTTTCTCCAAGAGGGTTCACCGACTTCTACTGGGATCATGGCTTCACATCCATAGGTTAATCTAAAAGAAGTCTCCCCAGTGGATGTCTGGATAGTGGTTCGATGTACCCATAACACCGAATAGAGATGTTCCACCCAACTATTCTTGGCCTTCTCCATTCGCTTTTTCAATCCAGTAACAATTACTTAGTTTGCTGCTTCAGCCTGTCCATTAGATTGTGGATGTTCAACAGAGGCAAAGTGATGCTTTATATGAAAGTCGGATATCATTCTTTGGAAACCTTTATCCACGAATTGGGTTCCGTTGTCTGTGACAATTTCGGCCGGGATTCCAAATCGCGATATTATGTTCCTTTGCAAGAATTTCTGTACTCTGGCCGAAGTAATTGTTGCCAGTGGTTCAGCTTCAATCCATTTTGTAAAGTAATCCACTACTATGATCAACCACTTCAATTGTCCGAGAGCTGCTTTAAATGGTCCTAAGAGGTCCATACCCCATTTGTAAAATGGCCATGGAGCCGAGATCTGAGCTAAGTCTGTTGAAGGAAGCCATATTATCTTGCAATGTTTCGGCAACCGTTGCATCTCCGGGACGTGATCTTTGGCATCTTGTGCCATTGTAGGCCAATAATAACCGGCATGTATTGCCTTCCGAGCCAAGGCTTTCGCGCCCATATGTTGTCCATTAACGCCCTCATGGATTTCTTCCAGAACATATCGGGCCTCTTCGTTATTAAGGCATTTGGCCATTGGGGAATGTATGCCTTTGCGGTACAATTGGTCATCCACCATTGCGTAGACGGTCGCCGTTCTTTCCAGCTTCCTTGATTCAACAATGTCTTTAGGAATTATTCCCCTTTCCAGATAGTCGGCAATTGGTTTCCTCCAATCACTTGAATATGAAATAAGCATCACACAACTCGGCTGAGAAAGATTCTGCTGAATTATTGTTCGAAAATTTCCTGGACTTTTCGTGCTGGCTAACTTAGCGAGTATGTCGGCTCTAGTATTTTCCGCCCGGGGTATATGCACAATCGTCACCTCGTCAAAGTTTGCCATGATATCTTTTACTTTAACCAAATATTTGGCCAACAATGGTCCTTTTGCTTGATAAGTTACCTGGATTTGGGAAGCGACGAGTTGAGAATCAGTGGATACATGTACTTGTTGAGCTCCGTTTTCCTTTGCCTGAAGCAAACCTGCAATCAGGGCCTCATATTCGGCCTGGTTATTTGACGTTGGAAAATCAAGTCGGAGGGAAAGTTCTAACGCCACCCCTTCAGGGCTTTCTACGATAACTCCCGCACCACTTCCTTTTAAATTTGAAGAGCCATCTACGAACACTTTCCAAGGCTCCAATTCGTCTTTCCCCCCGTGTTCGAGGGAGTTAATTCCATCAAGAAATCGGCCAAAGCTTGTGACTTTATAGCTTGTCGGGCTTCATATGTAATATCAAACTCAGACAATTTGATTGCCCAACTTATCATTCGGCCGGCTAAATCTGGCTTATGCAGAACTTGCCGTATGGGCTGATCCGTTCTGACGATGATCGAATGGCCATGAAAATAATGGCGAAGTCGCCTCGCCGTAGTTAGAAATGCGAAGGCCATCTTCTCAAGCTTCGGTATCTCAACTCCGCAGCTTGTAGAGCCCGGCTTACAAAATATACCGGTTTTTTCCCTTCTTCAGTCTCTCGAACCAACACGGCGCTCACCGCTTCTTCTCCTACCGACAAGTATAAGATCAATTTTTCTCCAGGTTCGTGTCGGACAAACCGTGGGGAAGCCAAACATTGCTTTATTTTTGCAAACGCCTCTTCACATTCCGAGTTCCACCCTTCCTCGGCTTGTTTCTTCAAGAGTTTGAAGAAAGGAAGCGATTTTTCAGCCGACTTTGGTAAAAATCTTGTTAATGCCGCCAATCGTCCAAATCAATTCTTTGAACCTCTTTCTTGTTGTCGGAGCCTCCATTTCCAACACTGCCTTACATTTTTCTGGGTTGGCCTCAATACCTCAATGGGTCAATAAAAACCCTAGAAACTTTCCAGATGGAACTCCAAAAGCGCATTTTGACGGGTTCAATCGAATCTGATGTTTTCGCAGCTTTTCGAATGTCTGTTGCAAATCACGGATATGAGCATTCTGCTCTTTCGACTTTACTATCATGTCATCTATATATACCTCCACGTTCTTTCCCAGTTGGTTTGCAAACACCTTGTTCATCATTCTCTGATAAGTTGCCCCGGCATTCTTGAGGCCAAACGGCATCACATTATAGCAATAGTTTGCGTTATCCGTTATGAAAGCCGTTTTCTCCTGATCATCGGGATGCATGGGAATCTGATTATATCCCGATAGGCATCCATGAAAGATAGAAGTTGAAAACCAGAAGATTTATCAACCAACTGGTCTATATTGGCATCGGGAATGCATCCTTTGGACATACCTTGTTTAGGTCAGTGTAATCCGTACAAACACGCCATTTTCCACTTGGTTTTTTGACCATAACCACATTGGAAAGCCAAGTTGTATATTATACTTTCCTAATAAACCTGGCCTCTATCAATTCTTCGACATGCAACGTCAATGCTTGACCTCGGTCTGAGCCCTGCTTCTTCTTTTTTTGTGCCACTGGTGTTGAACCGGGATAAATCGCCAATTTGTGACAACAAAACTAGGGATCAATGCCCAGAATTTCGGAAGACTTCCATGCAAAGATGTCTTTGTTGTCTAGTAAGAATTTTTCCAAGTCCACACGGATCTCGGGATCCAACATCTTCCCAATTTTGGTAATTTGGTCGGGCTCATCTCCCAAAACATAATTGTCTAGCTCGTCATTTGGTTCTGCCCTTCAGATTTTATCTTCCTCCCTTAAATCCAACTCTACAGTATGGACGGATTTACTATTTGATTTTGCTTTCGTCTTGTCTACATCCCCGGGGTTTGAATTCTTGGTTTCTCTGACCGCTTCATAATAGCATTGCCGGGAATCTTTTTGGTCGCCTTTAATAGCGACTATCTGCTTTTTCTTATTAATGAACTTCAACCTTTGATGCTTTGAGGAGACCAACATGTCCCAATCATGAATAGTCGGTCGTCCTAAAATAATGTTGTAGGGAGAAGGAAAGTCGGCAACAACGAAACGAACCATTTCTGATTTAAATGCCTCCTTTGTTCCTAAAGTCAGCTTCAAATCAATAAATCCTTTAGGACGAGTATCTTGCCCATTAAATCCCGTTAAAGTGGTCTTGCATGGCTTCAAATCTTCATAATAGAACCGCATAGACTTAAACGCCTCCCAAAGGATTATATTAACCGTGACCGCCATTGTTTATGAAGATCTTCTTGACACGGCATTCCACAACTATCCGTAATAACCTGATCCATCATGATGGCACGGGACCACGTCTTCCAATTCTTCTTGCGTGAATCCAAGCATCGGCAACTCGACTTTGAAGATTCTTTTTTAAAGTCGATCTATCTCGGAGAGAGAACTTCTTTAAGGTATGTTTTCCTTCGACTGACGGAATCTCCTCCTCCCCCAAAGCCTCCAACGATCACATTGCAGTCTTATTTGGAATTTGGGAATTCATCATCGCTAGCCTGAGTTACCTTTTGTTGATCCCGTCTTTTCTTATTGTTAGGAGGTGGACTTCTGTTTAGGCCACTGGGGCGTTTGTTTTGCCGCCCTTGCGTTTCAATTACATAACGACGTAATTTCCCATCTCGGATGAATTTTTCAATGGCATTTTTCAGATCCCAACATACATCAGTTGTGTGGCCATGTTGATTGTGAAATTGACAATACCGAGATTTGTCCAGATTGGCTTCATTTCGTAAGGGTCGTTCCACATTCTTCATCTCGGTCATCGAGACCTCCTTCCAAATCTCCGCTGGAGATATTTTTAGTGGAGTATATCGGTCATATCTACCTTCCGCTTTACCCCCTCTAGGTCTGTTGTCCCTTCCGCGCATTCGGGACTCTTGTCTTCTTTGCTCATATTGCTCCTTATCTCATGGAGGGGAGTTCCTATTCTTCTCCTTTGGTGTCTGACTCATGATTTCCATTTGTTCCAGTTTTATGTATTGTTTAGATCGATCTCGAAATTCAGCCAAAGTTTTGGGACGGCGTTTCATGACTGACTTTTTCAGACGAGAGGATTTATCTAACCCTACCATGAAACAATGTAGATGAATTTCCTCCTTCAACCCTGGCACTTGCAATGCCGTGATATTGAAACACTCCAGATATTTTTGTGATGTTTCTCCAGGTAGTTGCTTCACCTGATCGAGTTGGAACTCTGTCTTTGGTTGCTTCCTACTGGTGGAAAAATTCCGCAGAAACTTCTTTTCCATATCCTTCATGTCCGGGATTTAGTCAATTGGTAAGGTATTAAACCAGATTTGGGCTGCTCCCCGTAATGTTCCTGCAAATAGCCGAGGTATCACGGGTCCAGTGTATCTTTTCACCATAATTTCCATCTTGAAATTCCCGACACGCACTTGTGGATCTTGACTCCCATCATACTTCGGAAATCCTTAGTGTCTAATCCTTTGGGATATGCGGCCATTATTCGCGAAAAACGGACTGGGAATATTGCCTTCATTATCGGAATCAGAGCCAGATGGTGATGAACTCTGATTTCCAACTACTCCTTTTTTCTTCTCTCTTGAAGTCTGATGCCGCCCGTCTTGAATAGTTGCAGCCACAACGTGACTAGGTTCACTTGAGTTTTTAACCTCTTTGGTGGTGTCACCTGCCGGGTTACTTAATGAATGTATCTTCAACGCATCATGCTCGGCATCATGGGAGCTTCGGATTTGATTATCTTCCGACATTTCCTTTTCTTGAGGGTTTAACGTCGGTGTTCTTGCACTTGTCAACATAGAAATATTTGTTCTACTAGGGCCAGCAACGTCTTTATCTGCCTTCCGACTTGGTTTACCAACCTGTCTAGTATGTTCGTCAAACAATTGTTTCCATTTCATATTTCGGTGGTCCATCTCTTCCCTCATCTGATGAATATCTTCTTGTCTTTGAAGACGGTTTCGAGTGTCCATTTCCTCCATTCGCTCCATTACAGAACCAAGAGTGGTTTGTAACATAAGGATGTCGGGATTAGTTACTTGAAATTCTAACAATGGGTTTTGTGCAGCAATTGTTGGTTGCACTTGTTGGATCACCACGTTATTAGGAAGAGGAGAGCTATCTGATTCCGAGGTCTCTTTTTCAGTCTGTACGACAACGTGCTCCATCTCAGGTCCATTGAGGTTTGTCTGTGGACGTGGATGGTCTTGAAGTGGTTGTTCTTCTGATATATGATCTTGTTGTGATATCGGGTTACGACTTCGAGTGTTCGCCATATTCAGCAGCAAGCCTATGACTTTAAATGGTCTGGGAATTAAAGTTTATCTCTCCCCACGGTCGGCGCCAATGTTCCGTCTTAGAACATAAATGTCTAACCTCCAAGGGTTAGTGAATTGTTAATATCAGATTGAGTATCTATTTGGCAATATCTATTGAGGAGATATCACCAAGTAGAAAGATCAACAAGCGACACAAGGACGGGGGTTCCGTCTAAGGGTGAAGTGTGTGCTTAGTGTGGCAGTATGTAAATATTCAGAGTGAATACATGTGTACCTTTCACCTGAGGGATTCCTTCATATATATAGTGAGGAGTTAGGGGTCCGCCTATTAAGTTCCCCACCTTGGCACGTTTACACCTTCTATCGTGCGCATTATCCGGTCATGGGGTCATGGATCTATCGTGGGTAGACGACGATAACTGTCACGGTATACTTGTTATGGGCCTTAACTTTCTAAAGCCCATTATTGAGATCCATAACAGGATTGTTCAAGATTTTTCTTTGTTTATCCTTCCTTGGGACTAAATATCTCTTTATCGAGGTTATCCATTTCAAGGTTTCCTGTGGATGAGACTATTGCTTTGTCTTTAGGAAACCGTTTACAAGGTTCAACGATTTAAACCAATTTGCCAGAAAGTAATGTTGATAACATGCTAATAATGAAACTAGGATAAATATAAAAATTATAGTAGTGCGAGCAAAGTGAAAATCTTAGACAGAACAGAAACCACGAATATTTCTTATTTAAGGTTATTGATTACTAAAGTATATGCCTGATTGCCTTGTGTTTATAAGACTTTAATCATAAAAGTAACTAAGTTAGAATATATCTAGTCGGACAAAGTAAAAAGTTAGCTAGGAGTCACAATAACATAAATACGAAAGTTGATATGCACAACTGTACAATAAATTTGAAGGTTTTAGGATAATAATAATTATCATTAAACAAATCCTAAAAAGTTAATTATCAATCTGAAGAGTTCATATGCTATTGAAAAGTATCATAAAATTCTAACATAGTACCTCCGATCCTTAATATAAGATATAATTGATTAATTTGAAGGTATTAAGAAAGGTAATAAATTACTTAATTATAGCATATGTTACATGATTTCTCTAAAATACTTATTTGTATAATTAGATTGTGTACCAATTTATAAGTCAAACAAATTATTTTGAAAAAAATAATAAATTAAATATTTTAAAGTGATTTATTTAGTTTCATTAATCTTTCTAAATTAGTCAATTGGATCTTATATTAAGGACTAGAGATATATATTAATGCCTAGAGGTGATATCATTTTTGGGAGGTTAAGAATATTCACATATGTATAATATTTGCGGCCACTCTTTATTTTAGATATGTTTGTTGGCCAACTAAGACATTGATCTAGCTAATTTGTTGGCACTTGGCATCAAGGAGCTAATTTTGCTTATGATTTAAAATAATCAGCATAATTGCATGATATGTTCATAATAATGACCAGGTAGGTTTCCGTTTAGCTGGACCAGCCTGACTGGAAAGACCTTGCTTATAATTTTAAAATGGTATAGTGCCTCATGAGCACATGAAGTAGCTTATGCCCCTGACTAAGAATAATAGTAATTAATATAATAATATTATTATTTCTTTTCATAGTTAGTTAACGTAAGAAGCTCATACCATGCATTTTAAGAGAGATAATATTATATATATTTGAAGACGGCTGGACGATACCCTTCTATACTATCATATTGCAAATGGACTTGCGAATCAAATTAAAATATTTTCGCAAAATAATAATAATAATAATAATAATAATAATAACTGTTTAGTTATATTTAATAAATTTATAAGAGTTTACCAAATTATGATATGAAGACACAAGTCCGTGTTAATATATTGTAGTGTAACAGTTGTGTTGCCTATATAATTATTATTTTTGTCTTTGCCTAAAGATTGCTTATATAAACGAGTGATATCCTTTTTATTTATTTTGGTTTTGACGATTGGCCGAGTAGGACAAAAGAGGCCTTTGGTTATATGTTCATGTCACTCATATTATAGTATTGCATATTGACAAATTATAAGAAAGTCGAAGTAGATCTCACATATCCAATAAGTCATATGGAAAGGATATAAATCTTTTAATTACTATAATCAATTGTTGAAGTAAGGAAAATATGAGCTACATGAGGCTAATTCAGATAACAAAAATGAGGTATTAAAGCAGATGAATATAGATTCAGAGAATTCAAACCCTCCTATAATATTATGCAATCAGAAGGGCAAAAACAAGTGTAAGATATGTAGAGATGAGAGCTTAAGATATTAATTTGTGGTTTTTCTCCCTCCTGATTAGAGAGATGACAATTTTAACTACCAATTTATTCTTAATTTCTTCTTGTATAAACAAGATAAATCTAAGTTTTAATGATCATAGGTTAGGACAAATTTAAGGAAAAAACTTTATAATTTATGGTAGGGACAAGAGATTGCGACCAGTAACCCCAATTTATATGTTTTGTCTTCGAGGGTGTTCAAACGCTCTCAAAAATCGCTTTTATGTAAACTCATTTGATATATTTACTTTGTATAATGCAAAAATTACTTAAAATAAATTTAACCAAATGCGTCCTTAATATTTACCCCATATCCAAAAAATATATAAATATACAAAACTAGTTAACCGAAAGAGATTAATATATAATATATATAATACTTTAGAGCTAGGAAGAAATCATGTCGACTCATGTCTATTTGTCTCTTCCACTATTCTTTCTCTCTAATTTTGCTTGCTTTCAAGATGGAGAAAAATCATTTTCCCAACTATTTTTATTTATTGTTTTCTCTTCTCTTACTTTTTCTCCATCTAAATATAGTTTTTAAGTAAGAAATACTACAAACCATTCCAGCACATACATGCATGCATATATATGCTCTGGCGTTTAAGGGAAATTGCAACCCAATAACTAGTACGGTATTATTGTTTTTATAATAATATTAATTAATTACCACTCGACAATTCCACTAATTTTAAGGGATGGCATGGATTGTCTGAGAATATTATATTGTGTCGTTAAATGTGCAATATATAATATAAAATTATCCGCATGATGCAAGAAGACTTAATTTGGAATCATCATATGATGATTCAAGTGTACGTTTTCCTCCTTCCACATGGAAGACCTCTAAGCCCTCTAGCCTTAATTACTATGAACAATATAAAAATACCATTTGTGTGCGCGCACTTCTTATAGGGTATTTTTGAGGACTTTTGTTGGCCAAATGTTTTCTTTTACTTTTTTTTTTTTTGAGGACTTTTAATTTTAGATTAACAAAATACATTATCCTTATCCTTCTGAAAATAATAGGCTAAATCAATATAGTATATTATATGAATTTCTAAGAATCTATGTTGTTATTATTATTGTTAATATTGATTTTATAACTATCAATTCAAACACGTACTTTTAAGAATTCACATTACATGCATGTAGTGCTCATCCCCAAATAAAAGGGGCTTTTTTATTTTTTGAAAAATACTTCATGCACTGAAAACTAATTAATTTAAAATACTGGGTGTTGAAAAAATATTTCAGATATTAGGTGCTATTGAAAAAATATTTCAGAATACTAGTGTTATAGGAAAAATATTTCTGAATGCAAGACTAGAAATTAATTAATTTGAGATATTGTATACAAAAAAATATTTAGGATACAGCATACAAGTTAATCTAATAAAAAAAATTGTCATAACCCCAAAATTAGAGGGATAAGCACTACATGCTTATCTAAAGGATGAGTATGAACCCCACTTTTAAGCCCCTCTACAAAGAGGGGGTAAAGACGCTTGCCACTAGGACAATTGATTATGGATAGAAGCGAGACTATTATAAAAGGTTTAATGTGCAAATCTATTTCTGAAATTTCGATGAGTGTGTTTTTTACATTAGTTATTAAATTATAAATTGAAGTAGTGTAGTAATTCAACTATAATTATTTTAAAGAAATTTAAATTTTCTCACAAAATTTAAAACTCAACCATTATATTTAACATTTATAATATTAAACGCATTTTTCCCAACTAAATTGTAAATTAAAATAGTGTGAAATTTTATAAGTCTCATTCCAAAATTTATATGCTCTTATTTAAATATTTATAAATATAATAGTATATTAGAGATTTATAAGTAAATACTTATTTTCACACAAGCTAAGCTGTAAATTAAAATAGTGTGATAATTTAGAATAATTCTCCAAAATTTATAAGCTATCCCTTATAAATTTACAAATAAACTATTATTTAAAAGAAAATAATGTTTTAAATTACTTATCACCCGCACTGTCTCTAGCTAGTGATCCTTTGATTGATTGGTTTATAGCTGTAAAAATGGTATTTTGGTTTTTTAGCTGATCAAAATGAAAAGCACATAATATTCAAATCCAATTTAACATGTGGCAATCTTACCAGGCAGGAATTAGTGAATAATCTATATGTATATGTCTTTTAATGTTTCTGAAGCGTTGAAACATTCACCTAATAATAAACCTCTGGGATTGAACTTACATGGACTTTATATTATCATGAAAAATAATCCTTTATATGTCAAATTAATAAATATTCAATCATATAAAATTCGTAGATAATTTAAATAAAGCATAATATTCCTCCATTAAGTCTCAGACTCTGAATCTGGACGAGGAAGGTGCATATGGCTCCTTGGTGATTGTGTAATAAAGAAAGAAACATTAATTAACCGATATATTACAATAATACCAAGTCAACTATGAATTTCAAGAATATTGTTTGTGACCCAAAAGTCAACAAAGATTATCGATCCATTGTCCAAGACCATGAGCACTATTAGGCATTAGTTACTCTTATGTGGTCATACTCCCTTCATCTCTATATATAAGGTTCTATTTTTTTTTTTTAATAGGCTTGTAAATTTTTATAATGTTCTATTTAAGTTGGTCTGAATAATAAATGCATTATTACTAATTTTACCCTTAATTAATTTCATACATGGCATTAATTAAAATATTTCTTTCATTTCTTTTTTAGCCCATTTGGTTTGATTCAATGGGATCGATTACTTGTAATCCTGTTGTAACAAACCAATTATAGTGTTTGATTGTTCTTGGTAATGTAAAGAGGATTATATTTTGTAAACCTGATTATGTCATTTGATGTAATCAGGATTACACTGCTCGGACTGATAAATGAGGATGCAATAATCCTTTAATCAAGTGAAAAAAGACATCATTGCCATTATAATTTCTTAATTCGACTAAAATGCTCAACCATAAATGTGGTTAAATATTAAACAATTACAATCATTAAATATTTAAGAAAATTAATTAATTAGATAAAAATATTTTAAAAAAAAATTCCCCACTAAAAAAATTTGAAAATAATATTCCACCATTAAAAATGTTAAAATATCTCATTAAATAATATTCTCACAATTAAATATTAAAAGGTTACCATGAACCCCTTCATAATATTTCCACCATTAAATATTAAAAAATTATCATGAACCCAACTCATGCACTACACAAATTGAAAATAATTACTTTTAATCCAACGTCCACATTATACATATATGTGTAGATAAGGGTAATTTTGTCTTTTTTATATTATTTCAATATATTCTCATTTTTTATGTAATCCAATCAAACATTTTTATGCACTTGTATCATCTTTCCTTAATAGCGAACCAAACAAATTCATGTAATCATCATTGCATTGCATTCCATTATATTACCTCTGATTCCGTGAACCAAATGGACACTTTATTCTCTCATATCATCTTTCCTCTATACATTCTCTTTTATCATTTTCTCATTATTACTCTCTTTCATACTTATTCATAAATACGGGCATTTTTTTAAGAAAAATATTTTTTTATACATTTATTACTTGTAACTAATTTTAATTATTATCTAGAACCCACAATTGAGTTAAAAAAAAAAAAAAAAAAAAAAAAAAAAAAACCTTATATGGGGATGAGAGGAGTATTTAAGGAAGACAGAGAATATCTTTGTCTTATATATAAGTCACGTCCTTAAATTTTTCATTGTACAATTTTTGTTTATAAGTTCATTGTACAAGTTCACCCTTCGTATTTTTTATATCCTTAAATGCATTATAATAATATATATTAAATAAAGGCATTTAAATTTTAATAAAAAATAAGGTAGACATAAATAAGGTTTAAGATTTTTTTTCTTAGTTCCAGTAAAACATGTTACAAGTGTGTTATAAATAGGTGTTAGTTCTCTATGTGTTTTGATGATAATTGACAATTGTAAACCCAAGTTGAAGTTTATCTTAGTAAGTTGACAAACTTACTATCAAAGCAAACTCAAGTTTGGACTTGATAGAGAGTAGCTCAAGTTTTCTTAACTTAGACAAACTCAAGTTTAGATTTGTAAACTCAAGTTTATATCATATAGAATGCACTCTAAGTTTTTCAAGACAAGGCAAACTCGAGTTTGGTTTTAATGAACTCGAGTTTTAGCTCAACAAAGAGTTTTCAATGTTTTTAAGCTTAACCAAACTTGAGTTTGGAATATCAAACTCGAGTTTGTTGTTTGACGGAGAGTTTTCAAAGATTTTCATCTTTTAAGGAAACTCGAGTTTGGTTCTGTCAACTCGAGTTTAGAACTTACCGAAAGCATCTCAATATTTCTGAAACTTTGAAAACTCCAGTTAACTTTTGCAAACTCAAGTTTGCTCTTCACAGAGAGTTTTCCTATTTTCCAAATAGTTGTGGAAACTCGAGTTTAATTTGGTTAACTCGAGTTTGTGGCAAGCAAAGAGCCTTGCTCCATTTTGAACTTATGGAAACTCCAGTTGGTTTTTGAAAACTCCAGTTTTGAGTTTTATGGACTTAAACATATTTTCATTATAAAAGTCCAAAACTCGAGTTGGTTACTTATTGACTCAAGTTTTGCTCTTACTTTTAAAATGCCCTTCAAAGCTCAAATCACGACATTCTTCTTTGGAAGAACTAAACTTGAGTCAGGATTTGGAAACTCGAGTTTGGCCCTCTGAAGCAAAGTTGCAAACTCTAGTTTGGTTGAACAAACTCGAGTTTGTGTCGCTCTGTTTGAAAATCAAATTGCTCGTATTTGCGAAATCTTCATGTATGATCTTACTCATTACTATTCTTAACTATGTTTATCATCACTCATTACTATTCTTAACTATGTTTAATATGTTTAATCATATGATTTTGTTTAGTGAGTTTTAGATGATTTAAGGGATTTATGTTTTCTTTCCCTATGTTATATTTATGAAGATTTACTTGGATTAACACTAATCAAAGCAAAACTGTTCATTAATGTTTCCAACGGTTACATTAATGATGTCATTTAATGCTCTCTTCATATATAAGGAGTTGCATTCAAGTCTTCTCAACAACCAATCTGCAGGAAAACGAAAAAGCTTTCAAGTTTCAACTACTTATTGCAAAGTATATTTTGATACGTGATTATTTCAACTCTTGTTTCATTTATGAAATCATTTATTGTAAGAATCTTTGGACTTGGAGATTGGGTATATCAATCAGTGGAGGATAACTTCAAGTACAAAGTGTGTAATCAATTCTAAGTGATAGTTAAAACGTTGTCAAGAATTAAGACCTGGTATAAATTTCTGGATTTATGTTTTCTTTCTACCTCCGATCCCAAAGGTATGATTATTCTATCTCAATTACTATTCGGCCATCATTGTGCACACACATCACTCCCTTTGGCTAACACCTATTAGTTCTATTTCCAACGGTATCTAATTCATAGATATTGATCAAGGGAAGTCTAGACAAAACATAAACTTTTGTGACCAAAGATGGTCAATATTGGATTAACACCTGACAAAATCAAGAGACCAAGTCAGCCTCGAGCGTTAACGGACAACCCGAGGACCAAGTTGAAGACATATCATCCTCGCGATAACCCTTCAGGATGCGATTGTCCAACAAGTCCAGCAAAAAGTCCCTCTTCCACAAGAATCGTAGAGGAGATCACTTTAAATTCTATCTTAAGGCGATGTTGGTAACAACCTAGGCAAGAGGATTTCATCGAATGCGAGGAGGACATGGAACGAGAGGAAAGTCAAAGAATGTATAATGACAAGTTGAAAACCCGATTTGTAATGAACGGGTTATGTTCAAGTTGAGGAGGAAGAATAACTGAAAAAGACCTGGCTAGTCAAGTCCGAGTTAGGAAGCCCCCAAAAACGAGCGCAATATAACCGGGATGGAGGAGATCAAAACCGAGATATGGTACCTCAAACGCATAGTGCTCACGGGACCTTCAGGGGCAATATAATGAGAGATTGTGAATACTCCTTACCCGAAAGACCTTGATTTGGCCTTTTTGCCAAAGTACGATGGAAGACAAGATCCATAAATCCACATTGATACTTCTAATATGGACATGTATGTGAGGGGAATTGATGAGCCCATCATTTCCCGAATATTTACTACAACATTGACAGGAGCTATGCAAACCTGATTTCACACTTTGTCCCCAAATTCGATATGGAATTTTAAAGATTTGGGAGACAAGTTTTTGATGAATTTTGCAACAAACAAAAAACAACCAAAGTCTGAGTTTGCTCTCAACAAGATTAAACAGCAACCAGGGGAAAAGCTCCAAAAGTACTTGGATCATTTTAAAGACGCCACTTTACAAGTGCATGGATTGGAAGAAAATGTGCATATGCACTTAATCATAGCCAGCTTGAATGGTACCTCTCGGCTGGCAAAGTCAATTTATAAGGATCCCATCAAGACCCTGGTGGAGTTTAGAACTCAATCAAAGATATATTTGGAGTTGGAACAAATAGAGATATCCAATGCTGTGGGAAAGGAGAGGAGGAAGAGTCTATCTCTGAAAGGAAAGGAACAACCGGGAGGTTAAAAGCAAGACTTCCGCAGAAGAAACTCGGATAATAAATTTCGGGGTGGCAAGTATAAAGCAAAATATGAAAAATACACTACTCTAAATGTTCCACGGTCTCAAATTTGGAGGGAGGTAGTATTAACCAAGATGAAAAAACCAGATCAACCTCGACCACTTTACAATAAAGCAGGTGTAGATCAATCCTGGTTCTGTGAATTCCATAATGACCGAGACATAGTACTGATCAATGCTGGGATCTACGAGATGTTATGGAGAAATTTATTAGAGAGGGTAAATTACGACAATACGTGATAAAAACCTAGGGATGGAAGAATAATAAGCGCAAGAAAGAAGGTCGTAGCAATAGCCCGGCTCCTGAAAAGAAAAAGAGAGATGAAAAGCGGAAGACACTAGATGGTAATGATGATGAATTTCAAGAAGTCGAGTTTGATTGCAATGTTATCAGCGGAGCTCTTGGAGGAAGGGGAGATACGGTAAGCCAGAGGTGAAAGTACATAGGGAGGTCTTTTCAGTAAGGGATCAGCCGAGGTTAAAGAATATACTATTGTATTTCATTAAAGAAGATATGAAAGATGTAGTCCCAGGACATGAAGATGGTTTGGTGGTTATGGGAACCTTGGTAAATTGCCGGGTTAAGAAGATTTTCATAAACACTAGAAGTTGTACGGGCATTATCCTCTGGGATGCTTTTAAAAGAATGAATCTCGATCAAGAGGATTTGAAGTCATGTAAGACAACCCTAATAGGTTTTAATGGGGAACATACTCATATTGATTTCAAGTTAATGCTGGGAACAAAGGAAGCATTCAAGTCAGATTGAGTAAGGTTCATTGTTGTTGATTTTCCATCTTGATATAATATAATCTTGGGAAGGCCAACTATTCACAACTGGGATATATTGGTTTCCACCAAGCATCAGAAGTTGAAGATGGTGAGTAACAAGAATAAAATTGTTGCTATTAATGGAGATCAGAAATAATCTTGGCAATGTTATTTTGAAACAGTCAAAGAAGGTGAAGGATGACCTTCCTCCCTACCCCGAATTTGCGAAGGAGATAGGATGCGAGCAAGGGTAAAGAGAGCCAGTGAAGTAAGCCAATAAATATAGTAGAGTTAGACATGGGAGAAGAAATCGAGATTTTGAGATTAAAGCCAGAAGGTGAATTGGAGAATCTTGTGTTGGAAGATGAGCCCAGACAAGTCACGAGAGTGGGCAAAGTAATGGACCCGGAGGTTAGAACCGAGTTGGAACAATTCTTGAAAACGAACAAGGATGTTTTTTCCTGGAAGTCGTCGGAGATACCCAAAATTGATCCTAAATTTTGCTGTCATAAATTGACAATTTATCCAGGATCAGTTTCAGTTATACAAAAGAAAAGGAAACTCGGCCCAGAGAGGCAACAGGCTTTGGAAGAGCATGTTAACAAATTGTTGGATGTCGGATTCATACGGGAAATACAGTATACCACTTGGTTATCCAATGTGATTATAGTGAAGAAACCAAGTGGAAAGTAGAGAATATGTATGGATACATTGATTTGAATAAAGTGTGTCCTAAGGATTCATATCCGATACCGAATATTGATCAGCTGGTTGACAACTCATCTGGTTTTCAATAGTTATCCTTCATGGATGCATATTCCGGGTATAATCAAATAGCAATGTACCTAAAGGATCAAGAGAATACAACCTTTATCACTGAGAAGGCTAACTATTGTTATAATGTGATGCTGTTTTGGGTTGAAGAATGCAGGGGCTACATATCAAAGAATGATGAACAGAAAGTTCAAAGACCAACTTGGCAAGAATATAGAAGTCTATATTGACAATATGATCGTCAAGTCGGTTGACCCTGCAAGTCATGTTCGAGATTTAGAGAAAACTTTTGACAAGCTAAGAGCTTATCGAATCCAGTTAAACCCAGCCAAAAGTGCATTTGGAGTCCTGGCTAGAAAGTTCTTAGGATTTCTGTTAACAAACAAAGGGATTGAAGCTAATCCAGATAAATGTAAAGCTATGTTGGATATGAAGGCTCCCAAAAATAAGAAAGAAGTTGAGCAATTGACAGGTAGATTGGTTGCATTGACAAGATTTTTGCCTAAGTTGGCAAAAAATGCTCTTCCTTTCTTCAAATTACTAAAAAATGAGGCTCAAGAAGGGTGGAACTTGGATTGTGAAGCTGCGTTCGAGAAAATAAAGAAGTGTTTAGCTGCCCCGCCGGTCTTGTCTAAACCGAAACCAAGAGAAATCCTGATCTTGTATCTATCTGCGGGAGAGAAAGCGCAAGTGCGGTCTGCTCGAGAAAAGAAAATGGCCAAGTGCCAATTTATTTCGTAAGTAGGGCTTTACAAGGCTCTGAGCTGAAGTATCAAAGGCTTGAAAAAGTAGCATTTTCCTTACTCACCACAGCAAGAAGACTTCGTACTTATTTTCAAGGACATCAAATTGTTGTTAGAACCAGTCAACCAATCCAACAAGTACTCCATAAGCCGGATTTGCCTGGAAGGATGATTAGCTGGGCTATAGAATTGTTTGAGTTTGATATCACGTATGAAGCTTGGCACGCAATTAAATCGCAAGCACTGGCTAATTTTGTAATGGAGTTAACCCCGACAAATAAAAGGGAAACTGGAGATATGGACACTTGGAAAGTTTATGTTGATGGCTCATCAAATGTTAAAAGAAGTGGAGCTGGAATCATTGTTGAAAGCCCAAAAGGAGTTTCAGTCGAGCATACTCTTCGACTGAACTTTTCAACATCAAATAATCAAGCTGAGTATGAAGCATTGTTAGCCGAGTTAGTACAAGCAAAGGAACATGGAGCCAAAAAAAATAAAGTTTCAATTGATTCTCAACTTGTTGCAGCACAAATTGAAGGGACATACCAAGCCAAAGGCCCTTTACTAGTGAAATACCTAAATAAGGTGAAAGAAGTTATGTCTGATTTTGAAGAGGTGGTCGTTACTCACATTCCTTGGGGGAAAATGTTAGAGTTGATATTTTGTCAAAATTGGCAAGTACAAAGAACCTAGGGTAATCACGTAACCGTGATTCAACAAAGTTTATCAAAGCCAAGTTGTGTTATGGTTATCTTGGCAGCGGAAGACTGGAGAAGACCAATCATAGACTACTTGGAAAAAGGAGTCCTCCCTAATTTTCAATTGAAGCCAAGAAACTGGTACAAGAGGCAGTTATACACACAGTTGTGGAAGATCGGTTGTATTGTAATGGCTTGTACTCTCCAATGTTGAAGTGTTTGAACTTGGAAGAGGCCGAGTATGTTTTGGCCGAGATTCATAAAGGAATCAATGGCCAACACATGGGTGCTAAGGCTTTGGCCAGGAAAGCTCTACAAGCAGGCTATTATTGGCCGAAAATGTAGGCAGATTCAAAGGAACATGTTAGAAAATGTGATAGTTGTCAAAAACATGTCAAAATAATTTGGTCTCCCCCAGCTGAATTGAAATCTATCTCGGCTCCATGGCCCATTTTCAAATGGGGCATGGATTTGCTAAGACCATTTAAAGCGGCTGCAGGACAGTTACGATGGCTTATCGTAGTTGTTGACTATTTTACTAAATGGATAGAGGTTGAACCTATAACGACAATTACCTTAGCTCGGGTGTGACGATTTTTTTGAAAGAAACATCATTTCTAGATTTAGAATCCCAGCTGAGATAGTGACGGATAATGGAACCCAATTGATTGATAAGAGTTTCCAAGAAATGATGTCAGGGTTCCACATTAAGCATCGCTTTCTTCTGGAGCATCCTTAATCCGACAAATAAAATAATTGTTGATGGACTAAGAAAGCCAATGGAGGATGTAGAGTTACGTCTTGATCTGCCTAAGGTGTTCAAAGATTAATTGATCATAGATATTAATACTAGATCAACATATGATCCAACGGACAAAACAATTTTGTCCATCTAAACATAATATATAGTATATATCATAAAAATTATTATTAGTTATCCGAGTACTATTTATAAATCATCATTAACTATCCTTACAGTTTCAATTGCGGATGATTTTGTAACAGCAAGATAATGACGGCATGATTTCTGACTTATTCTGATTATATGAGCAAGAGTTTTGTGAAGTCCAATAATATCAATACGTGTATATAACTATGTCTATATATAGACTTGGCCTGAGTTTATTTTATAATTCTTAGTACTTCCTTACTATCAAGGACAATTGATAACTTCAACTTCAAGATTAATTTAATCTTATTAGATCAAAAAAAGATTAATTTAATGTTTATCTTCCAACTCACGCTTTGAACACACACACACATGTATATTTTAAATAAAATATTAAGTGAATTATTCGAGGTATGGCAGTTATGAGAACTTCCGAACTTTGAAAAAGATTAGATTGGCTTTCAGGGAAAAAAGAGAAAAAGAAAAGGTTCAGATTGGCTTAGTTGGTAGAATATCATATTTCCTCTGCAAGATCCTAACATCAATTTAAATATGATCATTTTTTCTATTTTGAGATGTGTGTGTATCTTTCGTTCGCGCAAAAAATTACTTTCAATTTAAATTGTTTAATTTATTAGTTTATACTTTCAAGATACTTTGGATTGCTAATTAAGGTACAGTACTCTTTTCCTAGATATAACATCTAGTTAGAAAAATGTTTTGATCCTAAATATAATATATATATTTTCTTTGTCTCCCTCAATTTAACTTTACTTTTTCACATTATCATCATTAATATGGTAATTCCCCTGCTTTTGCTTTGTTGCACATCTAGTTAACATTATTTATTTGCATTTAATACCCTTATTAAATTAGAGAAATTGACAGTACTTTTTTACACAATAATAACAAATAACCAATTTTCTTAATCTCATTAGTCAACTAGGACTTATATTTAGGATTAGAATGAGTATATAATAAAGTTAAAGTCTATGATGTGTATCCAAAATAAATATATAAATTAATGTTGGTATTGCTAAATTATTTTAATATGGACATACCCTAAAATTCGTACATGATATACGTATAAATGTTATAAAAAGGAAGGTCAACCTTTCTTTGGCTTTTATATCATTGACAATAATGTAGTAAACGGGAAATAAAAATTGGAAAAAAAAAAAGAAGGAATAAGAATAATGGAAAGCTAAGTCTGATTGATGAACACAAACCATGATGATATTTGTTTTCTTTTTTATGAACGTCATATATCTCATGAATAATGCATGACACTTCATGATTAGACTTGTTCTTTCCTCTATTATAATAACATTACTAGACAAAGTTGGTTGACATAATAAGAACTTGATGGATACCCTATAATATATGAGTTCAAGTCTTACTAGCAATGGGATTTAATCAGTGAATTATATACAATCTGTATAAATACTTTTTTTAAAATCGTTTATTACATATATATATATATATAGCACAATAAATGAATAAAAAAATAGAAAAGAAAAATATATTATATATATATGTATATATATATATATATATATTTTGTATGATATATTTTATGTATATATAGCTTTATCAATGAGTAATATCGTTCCCACTATTACATACAAAATTCAGAAATTATATAGTACAATATAGCACAATAAATGAATAAAAAAATAGAAAAGAAAAATATTATTATCAAATGATGATTTGAAAAAATATTTTGTATATATTTCAATTATTAAGTGATCAATCGGTCATTTGGTAAGATTAATATAAGATTTCTTCCAAAATATAATAATTGTACAGTTCTTACCAAATGACTAATAAATCGTTCAATTGGAAAAAAGAAGCTTCTTCCAGTTATTTCTTGTGCACCAGTTTGGGTGAAGCTCTCTACTATAGATTATTAGTAGAAGGGGAACTCATGTCACTAGGCAGGATTCCTTGGAAATCATTTGTGTCAACAAGAGTTTTAATCTGACATTTTTTCTTCTTCATCAATCGGTCATTTGGTAAGATTTAAGAACGAAATTATATTTTACTAACATTTCTTTTTCTTTAGCACCCCCTCCCTTTTTAGTTCTATTATTACTAGTTATGTATGTCCATATTATGAAGAGACTCTGTAAACTTATCATTGACTAATATCATTTTGACTTCCAATATTTTTTTTAAAAAAAGCTCTCTTTAAATTAATGTTGACTATATAATTAAGTTCTAGCTATTACATATCCTTATTTTTATTTTTTATTTTTTTAAAAAACTATTTAAAACAATTATCAATTAAATTAACTAAAACAATTAGATTATACTCAAAAAATTGATTGTTTTCCAGCCTTGACATGAGAAAACTGATCGATATATAAAATGCAAGCTATAAAATAATTAGCAAATCTTCAATTTAATATTTCTATATTAATTTTATGAATTTGATGTGTTAAGGTCCTATAGGTAGATAGATAAATAAAAAACCCTAAATGCATTTTGTAATCATTTTAATTTATTATATATAAATCACTGGACTCATTTCGGCTTGGTTTGATTATTAAAAAATTCAAATTGACTTGTCCATAAACCTTATTAATTAATTTGGAAAAAAAAACCTGAATTAATTATGAATTAATGTAGGAGTAATCACATGTACGGCTTCGGGAGTTCGAGGCCGGTCTTTGACTTCATTATAATTTAAGCCAAAAAAAAAAAAAAAAAGCTCAATATCATACTGTATAAATTTTATCGGTAAATTAGAACATTTATAACAAAATTGTCACTTTCAAAATATTTATAAATAATTAATTGTTATATTTCTTTGGAATAATTGCAAGGGGTAGTGATTAACTGAAACTCTTTTGTTTGACGGCACACTAAGATTATGTAAAATATTAGCTGATTTTATCGTAAAAATTACTTTATAATAATAGTAGTTATCCAAGATATTCTTGGTCCAGGAAAAAAAAAACTTTATCGCCTTATCACGTAGTGCTTTTAATGATATTTTTGTAACTACCATACAATAATCAAAATGTATCATAGTGTTTGTATATATGTTAACAATGGCTTGTACATAAAAAATGTGACAAAATAAGCTCATATATTTTTTGTATGATTAAGTTAATTTATAATAAACAAAAAAACTTTAGCTTTTCATAAAATTCTCCATGGATGAACACATAATTTACTTCTCATTTGATAAATTATCCAAAGATAACATCTTGGTGATAGTAACCCTGCTTCAACATGAGATTCCATGCAAAGAAATACAAAAGGGCTGGTATGGAAAATAAAATATAATAAAAACGCCAAAGAAAAAATAAAATATCTGAAGGAAAAATACATTTTTGTATCTTTAAATAAAATTAAGGCTAAATTACACAAAACCCCCTAAACTTTTGGTCAGTTGTATATAATCCCTTAACATTTCAAAAATTTAAAATTTACCCCCTGACCTTTTCTCTTTTTATTATTAACCACGGTTGTTAACTGATTGTTATCTTTTTAATGAAAATTGTTACATCAGATTAATAGATGACACATAACATTCTATGTAAACCACTAATTACATAAAACCCCCTAAAGTTTGACCAATTATAATAACTTTTGAACTTTGATCGATTACAAATGACCCCTCACATTTTAAAATTTAAACTTACCTCCATTAAAATTTCGATTTATAATATTAAATGCCTAAATCCCATGTCATTAATTTTATCATTTTAATAAATTTATTAATATTTTTACTATCATCTGTGATTAAAATAGCTTTTTGTGTGACAAAATCTAGAAGAGTAATATTAAAAAAATATAAAAATAAACTTTGAACCTCTGATTAAAAAAATGCATTACTAATAATTAATTAATGAGGGTAAAAGATATTTTCTACAAATGCAATATTTAAGCTATCTATCAATGCTCAATATCCCAAAAATATATTTAACACAAATGATGATATTTTTATATTATCAAAGCTCAATTATCCCAAGAAAATAAGTAAATGTCATACAAATGATAATATTTTAATTTTTATATTTTTAAATATTATCCTTCTAGTTTTTCCATACAAAAAAGCTATTTTTTTGGTAAAGTGTCACTGAGGGGTTTTCGTTTATTTTTTTTAACTGAACTAAGGGGTCTATGTTCAGTGCTCATTACAATGAGCAGAATCAAAATAATGAAAACTACATGCTCATTGATGTTAAATTAATTTTTATTTTTATTTTTTTAAAAATCATAACTTTAAATTCCACGCCTATTAAAATAAAAAATTATTTAAAAATATAAAAATTAAATTAAATTCTTACAATCCAAATTTATTTTAAACAGCCTAGTTGATAATAAACACCTGAAGATGAAACATGTAATGAAAGTTTCTTGGTGAAGCAACATATATATATGTTAGTCATTAAAAATAGTTGCTTACATAACTGTCTATGAAAAGGAAAAGTAGTGAAAGCAACTAGCAAATTAACGCTAAGAAAATAAGAGGAGGGGTCCCCTAAGTCTCAGACCAAACCATTATTATCACAATCTGTCAATTTGCATTTAGCAACTTGAAGTGCTAGTTGCTCACTTTACATGGTGAAAATATGAATCTGCATAAATTCCTTTCTTTGTTATTTCCACTAATGCTCCCATCCAACCCTTTTATAAAATTGTGTCCATTCAAAAAGTAATTGTCCAAGCTAAAAATGTTTTTTTAAACATTTTTTAACTAAAAATTATAGTAATATGAATAATATTATTATTAGTAATGCCAATAAAAATTGATTCAATTGGTAATTATACAACTCATATTTTACAAAAGTGGAGGGGTTTGAATCAAACTAGAGTAATATGATGACTTTATTGGTAGATAATTTGTAAATATTTTAACAACTAAATTTTAAGTGGCCTATTTGAATGTATGAGTGAGAGCAACCAACCCAAGTCACTTTCGGGTAAAAAAAGAAAAAGTAAAAGAAAAAAAGAACCCCCAAGTCACATAATTTTTAAAAAATTATTATTAATGACCATAAATATTATCTAATTTAATTTTATGCATAACAAATTATCTCTGTCCTTGCTACATTAACGGTTTTCTGTGGCATTAATATTCTTTTTAATAAGGGTTAAAGTCCTAATTTACTATAGAAGTTTTTAAGGGAAAGATCCAAAGACCCTAGGAAGTTTTTGTGGTATCATTTTTTGCAGAAAAGGAAGTTTACAAAATGGAGCAAATATACCCATCGTTAATCTTGACCGTTGGATTGGTATCATTTTTACTCCAGAAATTTATAAAAATTTGCTCCTAAACAAAACTTCCGGCGCAAATTTGATCTAAAAAAAAACTTTCGGGGCATATTTGCTCCATTTTGTAAACTTCGAAAGAAAAAACGATACCACAAAAACTTCGGGACTAAATACTTTCCCTTAGCAAAATTTTCATGACAAATTAGATATTTAACCTTTTTAATAATAAAAAGACCCCAGTCTTATTTCCCACCAAAAAAGTTTGCACGTAGTGTCAATCATATCAAGTCTCTTCACATCCAGTCAAAACCCACAGTATCATCCCACTTTCTTATTATTCGTTAAATTTTTAATTTTATATACACACACATAGGAGGACCTACATTGAAGGTTGGGGGGCAAGTGCCCTCTTGAATTTGGGAAGTCTATTTTTTCTTTTTTTTAAAATACATGTTTAAATGATTGTCTACTCTTAAATTAAGTGTTTACCCTTAATACATCAAGATTGCATCTCGTAATGGGATGATGGATGAATAGTTGAATGATTGTTTAATGCCTTATATTGAAAAAGATGTATTTGATAATATTGATAATAAGACAATTATGATGGAATTCCAAAAAAATAAGGCCTAGAAGGATGACATTGTAATTATTTTTATCGTAATATACTTTTATTATTAAAATATATGTATTTGAATTTATTGAGTGCCCACCCTTCATTGTAATTTATATAGCTGCATTTCTAACAGCATTTAGCCTTGCTTTTCTAAATGACATATTTATAAAATAATTGTCTTTCTTATTACATCATCAGTATTCACTTGATTTCATAAATATTTTTTTGATATATATTATTTTCTTGTTTATATTTTTTTATTTTTTTAATGCATTTAAAATTTTTCTTTAAAAAAATAAAAAATAAAAATTGGGGCACTGCTCCCAAACCCCCAAATATCTCTGCCAATTGTGCTCCTTCAGTAACTTTCTAGGTCTATCCCTGTGTGTGTATATATAATGAAACTCCTCAAAACAACCAAGCTTGTGTGGTATCATGTATTCTAATTTTGAGTTTATTTTGATCTGCATCAACTTGCTGAAAACACTCATTTTCTAATCCAGATTTTTGTGAGATTACAATGCCAAAGAAGATTTTTTTCCCCCTTGGGAAGATATTTTTTTATGGCGATGAATTATTATTAGATTAAGTAATGATAATGTTAATAAAATTAAAGTGAAACTAAGAGTCACACCATTTGTCCATTGTTGGTTCCTATACATTTTCTACTTTGAAATTATGAGAATGAAAAATTGATAGCCACTTCTAATATGCTTAAAGCCCTTTCTGTCAATTATTGCCAAATCAAACACAGCAAGAAGCAAACCATTTTTATTTAATGTGCCACCGAAGCTTAAGAATGGGACTAAACATCTCATTGTGTGTATATCATTAATAACATAATGCCATTTATATGACATAAGCTTATATATATATTCCAATGACATGTAAAGTTACAACATTATGTGATTGAGTTAAATGCCTAATTTGCCTCGGAAGTTTTGCTAAGGGGGCGCTTAGCACCCGGAAGTTTTTTTAGTACCAAATTTGCCCCGAAAGTATTAAAAAGGTATCAAATTTACCCAAAAGTGACGGAAGTCCACTTAGATCGTTAAAATGTGAGGTGGCATGCCACCTCATCACACGTGGCATGCCACCTCATCAATCAAAGGTATCATTTTTGCTCTGGAAGTTTTCATTCAGGAGCAATTTTGCCCCGTAAGTATACAAAAGTAGCAATTTTGCCTTCTTTCTCCAAATATTAAATTTGACTATTAAATCAGGCAAAGACCACACATGTCATGCCTTGAAAAGGTCAAACTTGGAGTCAGAGAATGAGATCCTTGAGATATTGAGCTCAAGACAGTAGGAATTTGTAAAGTTGAACCGGTCACGGGGACTAGAGCTGGGAATTAGGGGCCGGCCCTATACGGGGCTTGGAGTAAGGAAAACATATTTTTCAAAGCCCCGATAGTACGTAGGCTGAATAATTATACTTATTTTGCACCAAATATATTTATAATTTATTACTTATATAATATTGTAATACCAAAGTATGTGTTTATTTAATATGAAAACATCCTTTCTTTAAAAACTAATTATGTGTTTTAATAAAGAATAATAATAAACATAAAAAAGGGTTCTAGTTTAAACTAAAAAAATCTAAGTAATTACAAATAAATACATTTATTAAGTGGAAGTCTAAGTAATTTTTTTTTAAAAAAAAGCTACAGTTAAACGGGCTTGCAGGGCCAATTTCAAATTTTTGGTATATTTTTCAAGCTCGAGCCCTGCAGGGTCAGGGCTTAAACGGGCCGGCTCGACGGGCTCGGCCTGATTTCCTGGCTCTAACAGGGACTGAAATGTCTGTCGCAAAACCCAGAGGAAGCATCACTTATAATCTAAGCAAATGAAACGCAAAACGAGAAATGAATTGTTCCAAAAATTGGTTCAGTAAAACAAATCAATAGTGATAATATTTACGTTTGTATAGATCGATCATTTGCTTAGATCATAAGTGATGCTTCTGTGACTAGTTCGGCTTCACAAATTCGACCGCCTTGAGCTCAACATCTCAAGGATCTCCTTTCTCGACTCTAAGTTCGACCTTTTCAAGGCATAACATGTGTGGTCTTTGATCGATTTAATAGTCAAATTTAATATTGGGAGAAAGAATGGCAAAATTGCTACTTTTGTAAACTTCCGGGGCAAAATTGCTCCTTAATGAAAACTTCTGGGGCAAAATTGTTACTCAATGAAAACTTCTAGGGCAAAAATGATAGTTAACTCTTATTAGGTTGATGAGGTGGCATGCCACGTATCATGAGGTGACATGCCACGGGTACACTCAGTTAAACTTAACGGTAAAAATTAATGGAGGGGCAAATTTGCTACCTTTTTCATACTTCTGGGGAAAATTTGGTACCTTTTTCATACTTAGGGGCAATTTGATACAAAAAAAACTTAAGGTCTTTGGCCCCTTAGCAAAATTTTAGGGCAAATTAGGCATTTAACCCTTATGTGATTCAATTCATAATTCAAAAAGTGGCTTCTTCTATACATGAACAAGTGAGTGATTGACAACACAATCAAACTAATCAAAACATACACGTACGCTTGCTTTTGCCAAGATGAGGTTTTGGCAAGAAGAATATGTTTCCCCATCAAGTGGCTTCTTCTATGTGTGATAAAGCATGTTTAAAAACACATTTAAACTTGTCAGAAGTATTAACAAAAAAAAAAATGTTACCCCTAGTTGTTAAACATTTTAACGGTTAATGATTTTTTTAATGATTAATGTTAGTTTTTTAAAGGTGACTTTACTCAGTTTTAACACTTTCAAAGAAATATTGATTGCAATAAAAAAAAAAACATTTTGAATATCCACAGCTCCTACAGAAAAAAAATTTGACAAAAGTTTTCCTTGCCCCTTTACAAAAATGTGAGTTTGTAAGGGAGAACATGTTTGGCCACAAAAATGGCTTCTTTTATGCATGAAAAAGAGAGTATTTGACAAGTTGTCAAAAAAGGTTGTTTTTTTTTTTTTAGCGGAAATACGGTTTTGGCAAGGAGAACTTGTTTCCAAATACACTCTAAAAAAGGAATAAAACAGAACCAATTAGAACTCAGCTGGATGGGAGTTATGCTACCTTAATTAATAGTCTTGAGTTAGAGTTTTAGGAATGTAGGCCTCAGGTAGATCGAGATTTTTTTTTATTCTATTTATAATTTTCATCATTAAATTTTTTATATGAATATACAATTTTATCCTTAATTTATTATTATCGTACAGACTTTATTCTCATAGGATAGATATAATGCAATCTATTATAAATAGGGGTAAAATTAAAAAATTCTTAAATTTTAAAATAGAGATAATGAAGTTTAAGGTTTTCTTAGTTCATATCTATGAAATATATTGTAAGTAATTTATAAATAAGAAAATACAAGTAAATTTGTTGCTAAAATTACTACAACTTTGATTTAACTAACTTGATTGAATTTTAGTTTAATATGGCTTTTATCCTTGGGTGATTTGAGAGAGAGAGAGAGAGTAATGTTTTAGGTGATCATATATAGTTTGGTCCTGAGGCTTGACCCTTTCTAATATCATTACTATTTTCTTCCAAGTTTATTGAGTGTTACCTGAAACAGAGTATGCAAATATAGTGAAGGTTGCTTATGATCTAAATCTAAACGGAGCTTTGTGATTACTTGTATTTTTAAACAACAGATCAAAGGGGGAAAAGACCAATTGAAGCAATGATAGGTAGGATCAGGAGGCACTCCCTCCTCCGGTTATATTTATAAACAACTACTGCATCATACATTTGGTCCAATGTATAAAAACAATTTGGTTTTGTCTAAATTTAATGTACTTTTTTTTTTTTTAAAAAAAATCTAATTAATTATATGTCTCACTTATCCCTTCTCTCATACATTATCTCTTACATCTTTATAATCTTTATAAATAAGAGTATATTTTAAATATAAGTATATGTCTTACATACTTATTACTTTTAATCAATTTTAACCATTTTTTGGGTAGTTATTGCTTAGAAAAAACAAGGAACAGAAAAACAGAGGATCAACTAGAGTTACAGAAATTATGGTTACTCCTTGGAAATTAATACATTTTGCTACTTCCCACGATATTCAACGTTTTGTAAAATGTAGCATTTGAATTTCACAGGAAATAGCATTTTGTTCTTGGAAGTGGCGCACGCATCGCTAGGGAAATTCCCCAATTAACCCCCCTACCAGAAATTAAAAAAAGAAAGAAAGTCTACGTCTCTTTCTGCTCTATCTGCTTGCTAACCCTATACGGCTAAAGACAATTTTTTTAATTTTTTAATTTTTTAAATTTTTCTGGGTTTAGTAAAGGAAATTAGTTAATCCATCGATTGCTTGCTCAGCTTAACCTCAACATCTGAATCATCGAGCCGAAGAAGAATCTTGCTGGCTTTCTTCATCTTTGAGCATCTCCTCTGTTTTAACCTCCCCTGTTTCTGTGAGAGTCTTCGCTCTTTGAGCCTCTAATTCCCAATCCGTTCGACTCAGAACCACAAGCATCGTCACTGCACATGAACCCTGAGCAGCCAAAAGCCCTAACCAGAGACCTTCAAAATCAAACGCAGCAAAGAAAGCTAGAGCTATGGCCACAGGCATTCCCATAAGGTAAAAACATCCCAAATTTATGTTAGCACCAACTTTTGGCCTCGCTGTGCCTCTTAAAACTCCACACCCTGTTGTTTGTGGGCAATTTCCCAGTTCACAGAGTCCTATTATAGGCAAAACCATGGAGGTTAAGGTTATAATCTCTTTGTCCCTAGTGAACATACTGGCCCACACGTTCCTCACCATTACAGAAAAAGCCAGTGCAGAGAGACCCAACACGAAGCTACAAGAAAGACCCACAATAGCAGAGAGCTTCGCTTTCGAAGGCTCTTGAGCTCCAAGCTTGTTTCCAACTCTGGTTGAAACACTGAAGCTTAAGGAAGATGGAAAAATGTAGAGAAGAGAGGTAGTTTGGATCAAAATGCCCATGGAAGCTACGGTGTCTTTAGGATTCAGAAGCAAGCCACAGAGCAAAATCATGATCTCGTACCACCACCATTCGAGGCAGATTGAAATGCAGCTCGGAATAGCCAAATTGAGAAGAGACCGCCATTCGGTGAAACACTTGAAGGAAAAACCTCCCCAGGTTCTTTTGTGTGTTCCTGAGAAAATTATGTAGAGGATTAGAGACGCTATGAGGTTGAAGTTAGTCCAAACCCCACCAAGCGCAACGCCTTTGATTCCGAGGTTAAGGTGAGAAACGAGGAAGTAATTGATGGGTATGTGAAGCACAACAGAGAAAATGGCACAGAGTGTTAGAGGCAAAGTAATGGATTGACTTCGAAGGTAAATCCGTAATGGGTGTAAAATCGATTGAGCCAAAAGGTCAGGGATAGAATAAACAAGATAGGATTGGGCTTGTGTGGCTATGGCTTCATCTTGACCACACAAGAGAAGAATCGTCTTCATATATATCCAAAGAAGAGATATGGGGATACAGGTGAAAAGTAGAAGAAGGACAGTTCTCTGTAAACAGAGACCAAGCAGGGTAAATCTCTTAGCCCCAAAAGCTTGTCCACAAATGGGTTCCATTCCGGCAGCAAGACCGGAGAGAATGGAGTAACCGGTAATGTTGGCAAATCCGAGGGCGAGGGAGCCACCAGCCAAGGCCAGCTCGCCGAGGCCGCCGAGGAAGAGCATGGAGATCATTGAGCGACAATAGAGAAGAAGACCGGTGAGGATCATAGGAAGAGCTATTTTGCCTATAGAGACAACCTCTTTAAAGGCATCAGAGAAACGGATTTGGTTCACAGGTTTGAGGATCAATGGTTCTGACATCTCTGTTTCTGGGTTTTTAAGGTGTTCAGAATTCGGATTGCATTTACAAGGAAGAAGATGAGGAGATCGTAGATGACACATGATGATTTTTCTAAGTTGTTGTCTCTATGTTACGTTTTGAGGGGGGGAGAGAGAGAGAGTCTGGAGAAAGAAACAGGGGGAGAGCGAATTAAGGAAGGTGAGGGGTGTTGTATGTAGGGTAGTATGAGGGACTCTTATAGAGAGATTTAGATGGAATAAAAGTATTAAAAAAAAAAAAGTTGAATTTGGCCCGGTCTGAATTGATCCAACATCTCAACCGAATAATCTTTTTAGACAATAGCCTTATAATCTAGAGTCTTGTGTTAGTGAAAGGTCATGAGTTTTGATCTTATAACCTAGAGTCATTGGAAAAAAACAAAAATACCCTTTACAAATTATCTGAAATTAAAAGCCTCATATTTAAATTTAAATTCAAAAGTCTCTCATTTATATAGAGATAGATGTAAACAGAAGTATGCATAGATGATTTATTTTGCAAAGAAATCTGAAATTTCATTTGATCTTGCTGACTGAGAATCACTTTCTAAAGAATCCAAACTCAAATATGTGACCGGCCAAATATTATATAGAATATTAGACAATGAAGGGCTGCGCATATTTATATATATATCCACAATGGAACTTAAGGAAGGACTAGAAGACACATAGGAAGAGAGGAATATTAGTACTATGTAAGAGAAAAGAGACAGAGTTGGAGATTTGATTTGATCGGTGATTTTGTGTGGCAATATTGTGAAGCGTGAAGTAGTAAAATGAATCATTTGTAAGTAATTTTAATTGAAGTTAGAAAAAGCAACATAATTTTCACTATGTAACCATACATTTAAAGAGAGATCAATTAGATTCTGCAAATTTGAAGCATGATCTCTCTCTCTCTCATATTACTATTTTGTTGACTATGATTTAGAGGCGAGGAAAATGAGACGAGCATATATTAACATACCCCAATTTCTAGAGGAGGTTGAAAATTGAGTCTGTGTAGTGGTAAGGGCCAAAAAACAGAGGAAGACAAAATGAGTTGCCATTGGATAGTGATTCAATTCAAGGACCCAAATTTGTAAGCAAACCAAAAGCCTAAAGAGCCCATTAGAGGCCATCAATGTTCATCATTGATATATAAGGAAACAGAGGACATCAGTATTGGAGATTTTTCTTACTATATTGTTAAAGACAATACCACAGGATTGTCCTCTTCAATACTTCATTAGCTGGGGACTGCTTTGGACGAAAATTTTCATTTGACCATATTTTTGTTAATAAAACTAAGCATCACTTTGTGTGTCTTCAAGATATGCTCTGTCTTTTGTGTGATGTGTGTGGTGTCCTTCTTTGTGTTGTCCACACTCTCCTTTCTCGTGTCTCCACGAGATTACAAAAGACATAATGCTTTGTTTGTATCCCAATTTACAGTCAATATTTGTATTTATCCCCATATCTAAAGAGTGGATTAGTATTTTCATTTAGAAGTGCTCCAGCCATTTTATTTTTTTTTAAAAAAAAAATAAAGTGGGTGATTGGCAATGGATATCATTCCAAAAAAAAATATTAAATAATCAATATTATAAATGACAACACACCCAAGAGAAGGGTGAATATAGGTGTTTAGAAATTCTAGCATTTAAAAAAAAAAAACAATTATAGGAAAACAGAGTATAAATGTACGTATTTGAGCAAATCTAATATCAGACACTTGTTTGCAAAAATGTTCAACCAATTTTTACACTTAATGTGTATATAGAAGCTTGAAAATGATTTTTAAAACGATGTGTTGAAATATACCTATTCCACCATTAGTGGATTATGGCTCAAGCCCAACAATATTGTAATCAAAATAATGAAAATATAAATAAATGAAAAATTTGGGTAGATAACTGTAATATTCCATAATTGTATTATTGAAACAATATAATTCTGGTGAGGAAAGGGTACGTTGATTGTGGAAAAGACACGTGGAACCTTACACACACACACTCACATGATTGCATAAGGGTTTAGGATTATGTGACATGATACACAACCATCTGTCTATTCTCTTCCTTCTAAGTTTATTCTCATCTTCTTCCTCCATCTATCTATATATGGTGAATTTGTAGTATAATGTAAATCAAAGTTTGTATCTGTGCTCCAGATTTTTATCGATACTTCAGAGAGCAATTCAGATTCTAGGTACACTTGAAATTCTTAATTCTTACAGGATGTTTTAACTATAAAATTATAAGTACTGATCTGAATTTTGTTTAATTCTCTTCCAATAAAGTGCTTATATGATTCATGAAATCACTTTCGACGACGAGCCTTAATCCTTACTACGTGAGATCTTCTAATTGGCATATCTTAGATATACATTTTCATGGATGTCATCTTATTCTTCTTCCTTTAAATTATCATCATCATCCTTCTTTGATAGTTTGGCGTGTTGGTTCCAAATTTCTCGATCCAACAAGACGCTCAAGTGCATCACATAATGACCTTGCTTAATTTGGATATTTGTTCCTATTTTCTAAACTTTTTTACTATGTTTCTTTTAAGGGATTAATATTTCTCCAGTCACTGGAGATAAGTTGTCTCCAATGACCCCAAAACTATACCGTTTCACACTAAAAAAAAATTAAAAAACATCGCCGACCTTATGCGAAGGTCCCTATAACAATTCTCTGGATTCCTCTACCCCGAATATAGCTTGCTCTGATGAAGAATGGATTCGGGTTTCATGGTACTCGGCCACCCAGCTGACACATCCAAGAACCTCCCTTCGGAATCCACCAATGCTTGAAGCATCACACAACCATTTTTACCCAATAGCTCGCCATCAATCCTGAATATCGCTAACCCCAAAACCCCAAAACAATTTGGAAGTGATCTCCATCCAAAACCCTAACCAATCCCCTCTGAATTAGACCCAAGCTCAAACAGATGCCCCAAATTCTCATTTATTGCTTTACAAACAACTTAAAACGGTGCCCTACATGCAACCGCCGATTCGATCCCAAACCGCCTCGCCACTGCTTTGTAGCTAGCTCCATGGGCCAGGCGAAAGAGCGAGGCAGCTAAAGCATAATCGGGAGAAATTTTAGGGATCGTAGAGCCCAAAGAGGGGGAGAAGAGAAGCTAAATAATTGGGGTTTAGGAAAATTAGCGAGCAAATTAGATTTTATTTATTTATTATTTTTTAAGTGTGAAATGATGTAGTGTTGGGAGTCACCGGAGAAAACCTTATCTCCAAAGGTGATTTGGAGAAATATAATCCCTTCTTTTAATTTCTACTTTCCCATTATATTCCCTAGCTTTCTCCAAGGAGTTCTCTCTATGGAATCGTCCTCTTGAATTTGTATTTGAAGCATTTTTTCTTTTAACTTTTAAAATAATTGTTTTTAATAAAAAAGAAAGAAAGAAAATAATCCTTAGAGAGACAAAAACTAGACATTTATGATCGTTAGAAATACTTTCTACAAGATTCACGTGTTAAGTACATGGTTAACACACTAAACATCTAAGTTATAGAAAGTTTTCCTTGTAAGACAACTCACTGATGCTTTAGGTAGTATGATTGACGCGTTAATTGCTTCACAGAAGCAAAACTCAATCTTTCACATAACGAATTAATGTGATAGCTTAGTTAACATGTCAATGAAACGATAGAAGAAAATTAAGTCTCAAGAATTTTATTGACATGTTAAGTGCCAGATTTAATGTCTTGAAATCATTTAATGCATGTTTGACATCACATTATATTAACCTTTTAACATATACAATTGTTTTCATTAAAAAAAAAAAGAAAGAAGTATGGTCATTAGAGAGAAATAAAAATTAGACATTTACAACCGTTAGAAACACTTTCTGCACAAGTCACATGGTAAGTACATGGTTAACACACTAAATACCAAAGTTCCAAAAAGTTTTAAGTGTAAGACAACTCACTGAGGCTTTAGGTAGTATGATTGACGTGCGTTAATTGCCACTACTACGAAAAGTAGATTTAACGACTCCTGTATAACGACCGATTAAATGAAAACAGACAGAAAACGAGGCGGTGACATTTTTGAAATTTTGGCGATAATATTTAACGACTGTTTTACACAAAATGGACTTCAAAAATTAGGCGGTGGCACTGTTTATAACTTTTATTATAACCTTTAACGTCTGTATTGTAAAAACAGATGTTAAATTTTTTTATACAACAATTGTTATAATTAAAACAGTCGTCCCTACTACGAAAACAAGAATTAACGACTTCCATCTAACGACAATTTAAACAAAAACAGACATAGAAAAAGAGGTGGTGGCAATTTTGCAATTTCGCGCCGATATTCACAGACTTGTTATACACAAAGAGTCGACTAAGACACATGTGTAACGATAGGTCATAATACAACTGTCGTTCAAAACCGTCCTTGTTGAAATACCACGACAAAAAAAAAACAACGCAGTCGTGGAAATTTATAATACAACCACTGGTTAAAAATAAAGTCGTTATAAAACATGACCTTTTTTGAAATTGTGTCGTCCCAATTAGTAATACCTCGACTTACTATATCTTAAAGGTCGTGGAAAAATACGAAGGTCGTCAACAAAGACGACCATTTTCCGAATGTGTGTCGTCCCATTTAGTAATACCACGACTGTCGATATAATGAAGGTTGTGGAAAAAAGTTTCGGCATTTCCCGGGTTCAAACCACACCAACGACAACAATAAAATTTTGTCATTCTAGACCCCTTTATTTGACTGTCGTGGAAATGTATAAATACCATGACTGGTTGAAAAACAAGGTCGTCAACAAAGACGACCATTTTCCGAAAGTGTGTCGTCCCATTTAATAATACCACGACTGTCGATATAATGAAGGTTGTGGAAAAACGTTTCGGCATTTCCCGAGTTCGAACCACACCAACGACAACAATAAAATTTTGTCATTCTACGACTCCTTTATTTGACTATTGTGGAAATGTATAAATACCACGACTGGTTGAAAAAGAAGGTCATCAACAAAGACGACCATTTTCCGAAAGTGTGTCATCCCATTTAGTAATACCACGACTGTCGATATAATGAAGGTCGTGGAAAAAAGTTTCGGCATTTCCCGGGTTTGAACCACACCAACGACAACAATAAAATTTTGTCATTCTAGACCCCTTTATTTGACTGTCGTGGAAATGTATAAATACCACGACTGGTTGAAAAAGAAGGTCGTCAACAAAGACGACCATTTTCCGAAAGTGTGTCGTCCCATTTAGTAATACCATGACTGTCGATATAATGAAGGTCGTGGTAAAAAGTTTTGGCATTTACACCAGGTCCTGGGTTCGAACCACACCAACGACAACAATAAAATTTTGTCATTCTACGACTCCTTTATTTGACTATTGTGGAAATGTATAAATACCAGGACTGGTGGTAAGCGAAGGTCATCAACAAAGATGACCATTTTACGAAAGTGTGTCATCCCATTTAGTAATACCACGACTGTCGATATAATGAAGGTCGTGGAAAAAAGTTTCGGCATTTACACCAGGTTCCGGGTTCGAACCACAACAATGACAACTATAAATTTTTGTGATTATACGACCGCTTTATTAGGCTGTCATGGAAATTTATAAATACCACGACGGGTTTAAAAGAAGGTCATAAAAAAAGACGACCATTTTTGAAAGTGTGTCGTATGAATTAGTAATACCACGACTGTTTGTATTTTAAAGGTCGTAAAAAATGTTTCGGCATTTACACTATATTTTTTGTCATTCTACAACTGCTTTTTGTAAAATAAAGGTCGTTACAAAAAATTTATGTAAACGACATTAGCTTATAACAGTCGTTTATTGTTATAATAAGAAAATTTCAACGACATAGGTTTTATAAACAGTAGTATTAAGATGGTTAAACGACTGTTTCGGAGACATATGTCGTTGTAACACAAACATATAGGTATATTAACAGTCGACCATGCTAGTTGAGTCTTTTCGATCATACGATATGATCGCCTATATGAAGTTTTGAAGCGATTGAAGACAATATTAAATATTTTGCACAATCCTTATTAATAAGCTCACATATTCCCAACGCTTATTAATAAGCTCACATATTCCTACCTACTAGCTTCTCCCTCTTAATTATCGCTCTTGTCCTTTTCTCTAGTTATCTCTTTTAATCACACATCAAGACTTTAGTATTGTTTGGAACTTGGAAGCAATGGCAAATTGAAACTGGGTGCTAAAAAATTTAGATGAAGAATTTAATGCGTCATTAAAATGACCAATGTTTGTTTAATTTAGAGGGTCTTTGCATTAAAATGACCAATGTTTGTTTAATTTGGAGGGTCTTTGCACAATGACCCTTGTTTCTTCAATGTCATTCATTTGTTTTTCAATTCCTTTCTGTGGCATTTCACATGATTCTATTAGTATATATGGTAGGTGTATAATGTGATGTCACTTAGTTTTCTTTATTCTCTGTTCTTGGATTTTCTCTATTCTCTGTTCCATGTCACTTAATAAGTTACTTTGTTCTCTGTTCTGGATATTGGTTGTTCATTACTCAGTATTCTCTATTTTATTACTCAGTATTCTCTAGTCTCTGTTCTGGGTTTGTATAATATAAAAATATGGACTATCAAGCCATCTTTGTGATTGTTAATCACTTAGTATTGTTTGGAAGCAATGGCAGTGCTAAAAAATTTAGATGATGAGTTAACAGTCTATGAAGAACGCGTTCAATGGGTGCCTTTCATGAATGCAAAGAAGCGTATATTCTTAATTTTTCAAACAATTGAGTCTTTTCAAACGTACAATATGATCGCCGATATGAAGTTTTGCAGCGATTGACGACAGTATTAAATATTTTATAGGCTACCAGCTTCTCCCTGTTAATTATTGCTCTTTTCTTTTCTCCTGTTATCTCTTTTAATCACACATCAAGACTTTAGTATTGTTTGGAACTTGGAAGCGATGGCAAATTGAATATGAGTACTAAGAAATTTAGATGATGATTAGAATTTAATGCGTCATTAAAACGACCGTTTCTGATACATATGTCGTCGTAACTTAAAAATATACCACTACTGTGTATATTAACAGTCGACCATGTTACAGTTCAGTCTTTTCAAACGTACGATATGATCGCATATATGAAGTTTTGCAGCGATTGAAGACAATATTAAATATTTTGAACAATCCTTATTAATAAGCTCACATATTCCCAACCTTATTAATTATTTTGAACAACCCTTATTAATAAGCTCACATATTCCCACCCTTATTAATAAGCTTGCATTAAATTCTAAAAATGGGAAAACTGAGACAGTCACCTCAACAACTTGTATAACAGGAAAAAATACGTATATAAATTTCTGAGACAGTCACCTAGACATTTCAGTACGTGTATACTTTGTTCCTGTAAGTGAATTGTTCGTTATATGATTTGATTGAATGATTTTATGTTAACATGTTCATAAATTTCCCCGCAGATATTTTTGGTCAAGAGGAACCCTACTAGATGACATGAATGTGCTAAGAGACACCCAACCCAAAGGCGGGACGTCTGATAAGTTTTTTTTTTTTTTTTTTTTTTTTTTTTTTTTTTTTTTTTTTTTTTTTTTTTTGTAGTGTAGTGGTTTAGAAACACATGTCGAAATACTTACGAACTTGTGCACACCTTGTATGCAAGGTGTTATAATATGATGCCTCTCAATTTACGTTATTCTGTGTTCTGGGGGATTTGGTTGATTATTATTACCTGACGTCTGATAAGGTTTTGTTTTTACGTAGTGTACCCAGTTTTCTTTATTCTTTGTTCTGGTTTTGTATCTGAAAAAGGATAAGGATACGGACAGAAAAAAAAATTTAATTTGTATTTTGTAATATTGCCCACAAATTTAAGAAACCATTCGTAGTAAATCGTCGTAGTAACCGATAAATTTCAGATTATTAGACGTCTGTCTGTTTAAACAGTAGTTTGAAATATAAGGTAGCGTTATGTAAACGATCGTAGTTATTATACTTCCTACAACTGCTGTGAACGAAAACGGTCTTTGTAATTTGTCTTTGTAGGCTATATTAGAGGTCTCTATCTCTGTCAACGGCCGTAGTTGTTATACTTACTACAACTGATATAAATAAAAATTGTCTTTGTAATCGGTCGTTATAAGCTATATATTTAATCAAATACATAATATTAGACATCTATATCTTGAAAACGGTCGTTTAATATATACGACAGCTTTACTTTAACGTCCATAGTTATTATACTAACTACGACTGTTGAATTTAAATATGTCTTTAAAATTGGTCTTTATAAGCTACATTAAACAATAGATTAGGCAATATTAGACGACTGTTTTTTAAACTGTCGTTACTAATTACGACTGTTATTTTAAAAATAGTCTTTCTATAACTTGAAAACAATCGTTTAACATATACGACAGCTTTTCCTACACGGTCGTAGTTATTATACTAACTACGACTGTTGAATTTAAATCTATCTTTGAAATTGGTCGTTATAAGCTACATTAAACAATAGATTAGTCAATATTAGATGACTGTTTTGTAAACTGTCGTTACTAATTATGACTGTTATTTTTAAAACAGTCTTGTAAATTTAGTCATAGAAAGTGATATATTAAAACGACTAAGTTTAAAACTTGTCGTCTTTATTTGTCGTTGTAGGTTCATTTAGACGACTGCATAAAATACAATCGTATATGTTATACTTTCTACGACAATCCTTTGCACGACTCCTTTAGAACAATCGTCTAATTGTCATTAAAACGGTCGTTAATTATCCTTCTTTCTAGTAGTGTGCTTTGCAATATAAAAACTCAATTTTTTACATAACACATTAATGTGATAGCTTAGTTAATATGTCAATAGAAGGAAATAACAAAATCGAGTCACTTGAATTTGATTGGTATAATAAGTAGGGTTAAGGGATATTTTTTGCTCCAAAAGTTTTCACCGAAAGGCAATTTTGTCTTAAAAGTCTTTTCAAGGGGCAATATTACCCTAGAAGTTTCTAAAATACTATAATTTTTCCTTGACTATTCCTTGTTAATTCTGACCATCAGTTGAACAAATATGTTGAGTTGTGAATCCATATGTCATCTACATTATTTTTGTTAGGGTAAAAATTTTCCCTGTAAGTTTCAAATCTAACTTTGAAAAAAGATGAAGTAGATGACACATAGACTTTCGACACAAATTTGCACCTTAACAAAAATGACGTGAATGACATGTGGATTGTCAATAAGCATATTTGGTCAATTAACGGTTAAAATTAATTGAGATAACCATTAGGGCAAAACTGCTCAATTTTAGAAACTTCCGGGGCAAAATTACCCTTCGGGGAAAACTTTAAAGGCAAAAACTCCCCATAACCCTATTAAGTATAAGACTTAACATGTTGAAACCATTTAGTGCTTGTCTAACATCAAGCTATAATAAATTTTTAATATCAATCTTTCACATAACGCATTGATGTAATAGCTTAGTTAACATTGTTAGTTCTCGGATTATATGTTTTGATGATAACAAACACTTGCAATGAATTTATACTTGATGATTCCAGTCACTCAAGTATGTATTAAATAATACTCGAGTGTACAACAGTTATTAAAGCCAAAACATGAATTAGAAAGCACTTTCAAAGTGTCCTGGTATGGACACACTCGAGTGATATGATAATTGAATATTTCATACACTTCTTTTTATCTCTTGATTAATAATTTAGGACTCTTTAGTTAATAAATAATGGCTTTTATACTTATTTGGGCTTTAGGCCTTTGATTAGATTTTAGCCATTTTTAATAATAAAATTCCAGTTTTACATTGCTTCACTATTTTAACCAGAACTCTTGAACCAGACGCCGGATTAGCCTCATTTTTGTTTCATATTTCATATTATTCAAAGAGCTACAATTGTTATGAAGACATAAAGGGAAAATTTGGACAAGAGAGTAGTTGATTTTGGAGCCGAAGTCAAATGTATATTTCTGGATTTTAATTTGGGCTCGAATTTTGAATTAAAGCCCATTTTTATTTTATTTATGTTTTGGGCTAAACCATTGGAGTCCAGTCCATTTTGTAATTAGGTTTTTACCTAGGTCAGCCACCAACACTAGGTCATTACATTTTTTGGATAGATTTCATCTTGAAATAGAAGTTTTGATTTTCTTTGAACTGTTCTTCATTTTTGGGATTTCGAATTTCTCAGCCATGCTTGGCTAGACTTCTGTAATCAATCCATGAATTGAGGATTCATGCTTCCATCCAAAGGACACAGTCTAAATGGTAATTGAACTCTTTGTATTCATTTTATCAGATTCGATTTCTAGAAATAGTTCGAATATTAGATTTAATATTCGATTTGGTTTATTCCAAGGACTGAGTTCGGACTAAGTTTAAGTGTTACTGTGTGATCGCATAGTGAGGCGCCACTGTTCGGACATATGCTAAGTGATCGTCTAGTCGAGGAATTATCTGGACGAATGCTAAGATTTCGGTTCGTCTAGAACCCATAGTGAGTTTCGTTTGTTACAATGCTTTTGTCCGATGATGGAATGAAAGTTCCGAAATCTTGTTCATGGATTGATTAATCTTTATCTGTTTACTTCATTTATTTCATTTTGTTTCTGTTTGCTTGCATTTTTAATTCCACTGAAAAACTCCGCCCAATTGTTACCGTTCTTTTTCTGTTTTATTATCAATCTAGACCCACTGTGAATTCGTTGGGAAAATGATCCAAGTTTCCATTATACTGCGAAATTATATTGATCCTGGTTATTTTGGGAGATTACAGCAAATCTCTGTCATGTTACTATTAACACTCGAGTGTTGGCTTGATAATCACAGGAAAAATGGATGACACTTGCTTATGTATAGGAAGTATTGAGTCAAACACTCGAGTGTTGCCCCAACACTTGCAAAATAATGATTGACACTCGGACTCATTCTGCAAACAACGAGGTTAACACTCAAGTATGGACTTCAATACTCGAGTGTGAAGGTAAGTAAGCACAAGGTCAATGTGTAACACACAATGTTGAATTAAGACTTTGTGGCATACTTGAAGTGTCATTCAGTGGAACTCGAGTGTGTCTCAATGACACTCGAGTGTCTGGTAGAGATAAATGTATTTCCTCTATACTCTATCTTTTGAACAATCTTTTACCAGACACACAAAGCATCAACACTCAAGTGTGTAGAAACAATACTCGGGTGTGGTTAAAATGACACACGAGTGTCTGGAAGAAAGTGTAACATCCCCATTTTTCATGTGCCTCAATGTGGATTTATTTGCATATATGAATTTGTTTTTATGAAGTTATGTGTTAAGGAATATAGGTTATTGTGTGAAATAATTGGAATAAGATGTGGCCTTGAAATTTTAGAAATAATATTCTATGGCCTAGAGAAGCTAATTAAGGAAGAAAATGCCTTATAAGGAATTAAGGATTAACTTCTATCACCTAGTCAATATTTGCAACTATATGAGTAAAGAATCAAGTTGCAAATAAAAGTCTTATAGAGGATCAAATAAGATCATTTTAATATCCAATATCCCATTCTCTTGAGCTTTAAAAGTCGGATTGCATTTAGTAAAGCCCAATCATATCCGTCAAATTCGAATAGCAAAACAAATGGAATTGAGTTCAATGGTAGAATGGTAAATAAGTGAAAGATTAAAGCCTTAATATTTTCCTCCTTGCTTCCACCGATTTTGAGCCTTGTGTATTAATTAATTATCATGCTTTATGTCATTCTCATTTGATTAGATCAGGTGAGAGAGAGAAGAGCTTATAATATCCTCTGAAAATGGCATATCAAATAGAAGAGGAAAGAGAAAATTAGATCAAGCCAAATCTCCTACTAAATCACTTCCAATCCAAAAACTCCCTTTACAAATCTTGTTCTACACCTCGAGAGCTTCAATTCTACGGTTTTAGTTTTCTCATAGGAGGCGTTTCAAGTCATTGGGTGAGCCGAGTTGCTGCCAAAATTCCAAACTGACTGTAGAATCGTGATAAGGTAAGCGTAAGCTTCGTTTTACACCGATTGGTTTGAGATTTGGATGAGTTTTTGAATATTTTGTAAAATCCTATATTTTGAGACAACTAAGGTTCATGGAACATCATGGTGATCTATTCATTAATATGTGATTATATGATGATTTGGGAGCATATGAACCTAGTTTGGTGAATAAATTATGAATTGGAAAATTGTTATAGTTGGGCTTTGAATTCTGTATGAATAGGGCATGGTTAAGTAGTTAGATTTTGGTCATTTTGATGGTTCCATTTTGTTCAAAATGAAAAATTGTGTAGGGTAGAGGTTCGATAGAAATTTTAGAAGCTCCGGGATTGAATTATACTGAAACCTTGAAATTTGTTTGAAAATTCCTGTGCAGACAGCAATGTTGTGGCACGTTTTTGGGGTATTAAATGATATCCCATTTTCATGAAACTTTTCAGGATTACATTGGACATAATAAGGTTTAATTTGATAGGTAACACATATTTTTCTGAGTTTTGTACTAAGAGAAATTAATTTTTGAAAATGACCCTCTGATTCTGGACTTTATTTCGAACAACAGGGACATTTTGAGTTATAAATGGATTTTCGTTTAAGGTTGGCCAAAAACAGTATTTTTGGTTGCCAATAGACATATTAAGGGTCATTTTGGCTTTGGAACCAACCCAAAAGGAGTTTTCTAGATTTAATTATGAATTTTTGAAGAGCAGTCACTGTTTGCTGGAAATTTCAAAGTTTGGGCGAAAATTAAGGGAATATAAGCTCATATTAAATTCCTTAAAGGGATTTAGTGATTATGGACACATTAATTGGGCTTATTTTAATTTACCAAAGAAAATATTTATTGAGATGGAATTAATTATATTTATATTTTATTATTTTAGGGATAATTGTGATATTTTGAAGGGAAAGTTATTTTTATCGGTAGTCGGCTGCCAGGTAGTAACCTTAATCCTCATATACTCTGTGTGATTTGTGTGTGTATGTTTTACATTGAAATCGCATACATTTGGTTATCATTCATTTCCTAGCCCTATGGAACCGGAACATGCTGTGTGCTTTAAGGGCTTTGTTGTGTCTTGTGCTAGGTGGTTTGTCTTTTGTGTGCTATTAGGACCACTGCGATCTGTCTTTGTGTGCTATTAGGACTGTTAGTTCCGGATTTTTGTGTGCCTTGATACTGAATGTTATGTGGTATTTTTTATTTATGGTTTTTCTTACATGCATTATTTATACATTTTATATGAGATTAACGGTTACTCTGCGATTCAAATTTTGAATCCCAGCCCCTTTTAAGCCATTTAGCAGTTCATCGAGACCGGAGCAGGGAGACAGAGGTAAGGCTCCGGAACTGGAGTAGTGTGGAGGTGGACATTTGGTGATTGCTATTTTTGGGTATTTATTTTGATTTTTGGATGACTATAGTATTTTATTTTGGCGTGTCAGGCAGTATTATCCGGATAACTGTATATTTTGATCCCTTTGGGGAAAATTTTATCTTTCTATATTATTATTAGTATATTTTTGTCCAAACCGATGTGTGCTCTGCTGCTTATACTCTGATGTGTGGCGATAATTAACCTGGGAAAAATAAGCTAGAATTAAATAAAAGTGAAGGACCACACTACCCGCCACCCGTAAGGGCGAGGCCAGTAGGTGTGTAACAGAAAGTGTATATTTTCAATTGAGCTTCGTTTTGAACACACTTCTTCCAGAGAGAAAATTCATCAACACTCGATTATTGAAAGACAACACTCGATTGTAGGTTGAATGGTACTCGAGTGTCACTTGTTCTTGCACTGAACCTTTGTCTTCATAAATTCAAATTCACCAATTTTCATTCTACAACTTCTGATTATTTCTCATTATTATTCTCAATGCTTATAAATATGTTTATTAATGATTTTTAGATGATTAGTTGAAGGATTACATTCAAAAAGCAAGATTTGTGTCAAACCATTAATGTTGGGAAACTTGGTCAAAGCAGGTCAGATGCTCATACTCTAAAACACCTATTCCAGTGAAAGAGAAATGGACCTAACATGTTCAATCACAGAGCAAACCATAGGCATATCGTCTACAAATACGTGGCAGCGAAGTGAAAACGACTCAATCTCAATTTCTGCCAACAACTTCGATATGTCTCTAATGGAAAATTTCTGAGCCTAACAGAAAGTTTGAAATCTCATAATGGTCATTAAAAGAGTTCAACTATGAAAGCCAGAGCATTCAATACAAAGCCAACAACCAACGATGATAAAAATATATTGCTTAATTATTACTCATTAATACTCTTTTAAATATCTTGTGATATTCATATTCTTCATTTTTTATATATCTACTCTATGAGAGAGTCTTTATCATCAATTCATTTTTGTAAAATCTCAAGGTAGCGGGACCTTGAGTGTGGTTGTTCGATTACATTTATAAGGGGGAGTGAGTCCTGGTGAGGATTTCTTTGTAAGAACCCTTCCTTATAGATTTAATTATTCGTTAAGATTATTTTAATTTTTATAATCCACCCAATTCATCCCTTCTTGGGTAATACTCTGTGACTAACATTTGGTATCAGACTAAGGTCTTCTCTTTTATAGGATTAACATCCCGAAAAGGATCTATGGAAGGAATACTATCCAATGGTGCATCTATTAATAGATCCCCTGGCTTCAGTGGAGAACATTACTCATTCTAGAAGGAAAACTTCAGAGTATTTGTTATGGCCACTTAATACGACTTGTGGTAAGTGATCAAAGATGGAGATTAAGTTCCACTGAAAAAGGTAGAAGAAAGACTTGTGCTAAAGACGACAACAGAATTTGATGACAACAACAAAAGGCTGATAACGCTAAACAATAAAGCCATCTTAATGATTCAAAGTGTACTCAGTCAGAAGGAATATTTTAGCATATGCAATCTATTGACGACCAAAGAAATGTAGCAAGCTCTCAAGATAGTTCATGAAGGAACTTCCAGTACAAAAGAAAATAGGGTCAATACTCTAATGAAAGAATACAATTTACTTCATATGAAGTTAGGAGAATCCATAGTTAAGTTTAAACTCAGGTTCACTCATATGATAAATCAATTATCAGCTTTGGGTAAAGTGTATGACCAAAACTCCCAGGTGAGGAAAATACTAAATATTCTCACAAAAGACTGGGAGGCGAAAGTCATGGCAATTGAAGAAGCCATAGGAGAATTGATAAGATCAATAGTTCTCTTTTTTAGAAGTCTATCCGAGTATAAAGGAAAAATGAAGTTCAAAATTGGACTAGATGAGATCTGCATCAAAGCCAAATGTGTGGTATTTAATGCCATAAAAGACAAATAAACGAAAGAAAAATATGAACCAGAGGAAGATGATGAACTCAGAATGATTGTCCAAAGGTTCAAGAAGTTCTATAAAAGAGATCAAGGCTTTCAAAGATTTCAAAAAGAAGGTCCAACTGGCAGACGAGACTCCAAGGAACAAATCATTTGCTATGAGTGCGAGAAGCTTGAACATATCAAATCTGAATGTCCACTTCTGAAAAATAAGGAGAAAAAGAAGTTCAATAACTTCAAAAAGAAAGCATATGTATTAGCTATCTGGGGAGATATTTCTTTTGATGATAAAAGCAAAGAAGAAAAAATAGTAAATATATGCCTCATTGCTCATGAAGAATATGAAGGCGAAGAGGTATTTGATTCAGAACCTACTTATGATGGATTACTATGTGAATATAATGCCTTACACCCTGAATTTAGAAAAGTTGTCAAAGAACTTATAACTTCAAAGAAGAAAATTAAGACTCTTGAGCAACAAGTTCTAAAAGTGGAATATCACCTAGAGGGGGGTGAATAGGTGATTATAAAAATCTTTTCGCTATTCCTCAAGAACACTAATAATAAGAACTGAGACAAAGAGAAGAACAATGAACAATAGAGATTATACTGGTTCGGTCTAACTTCTTGACCTACGTCCAGTCCCCAAGAACCTTGGGATTTTCACTAACTCTTAATTACGGTTACAATTACACACTTTGTACTTGAGATGATCCTTTCACACTAGGACTCACTCCCCATTACAAGTTGTAATCGTACACCCACACTTAAGGTTCCACAACCTTAAGATTTCACAACTAAACAAGTAATCAAATAAGTGTTTAAACTCCTCACGAGTAGATAAATAATAAACACTGAAGTATAGAGAATATCTGAAGATATTAAACGAATGAAATACTAAATAAGCTCGAATTGATTGCGTATAGTTTCGGTAGATTGGTAGGTGGTGAATTCAAAGCTTCTGGCATTTATAGTGGTTGCATTACTAACCGTTGTAGAAACTTGAAGACTATTCGTTGTGACTCTTCAAAGTAGCCGTTAGGCAATTGAAGGTTGATAGTCGCTTTCGCCATTTCCAGGAGTAATTGCCGTCTTCAACATTCTTTCATTCCTTTTGTTTTTGACCGTTGTGACACAACAATTAGAATGAAGTTTGGCTTGCCAGAAATGTCTTTTGATTGCTCAGAGGTATGGTTGCTGAGATTGTGTCTCGAATAGGTAAGAGCATTTAATGTTTTGACACATAAAATGCTTTATGACAATTTGTTGTTAATCCTTTGAATAATCATATGAAACTCATTAGCAAACTTGATTAAAAGCAATTAGGAATAGTAATGAGAGATGATATGAAGTATCTAAATCAATCTTAATGAATTAAAAGATTCGAACACGGAGATTTTCAAACAGAGAAGAATTGGCTCGAGTTAAAGATATTCTGGCTTGAGTCAGTTGCACTTTGAAAACAAGACTGTGAAGAATATCAACTTGAGGCATCCATCCTTGACTCGAGTTTGGGGGCAAACTCGGGTCACCAAAATGTGGCTCGAGTCAATCTTCATTTGAACATTTGACTTAAGATGATCTTGAGAGACTTTAACTCGAGTCTACAAAAGCGTGGCTCGAGTTTAGCTCTAAACTTGAGTCTACAAAGAATGGCTCGAGTCAAACGCTGAGGAATCCTTTTGAAAACGATTTGAAAAACTTCTTTCTAACTTGAGGCGATGAGTGCTAGCTCAAGTTAAATGTTCATTTGAAAGTAACGATCAAATTCCAGGCTCGAGCCAAAAGGTCTTAAGCTCGAGGCAATCAACTCAGTTTTTGAAAACATTTTAAGTTCGCAGATATTTGGCTTGAGTCACCAGGTGATGGCTCAAGTTTATGCCTAAACTCGAGTCTGCTAAATGTGGCTCGAGTCAAGAAGACTGTGAGGCTCTGGTCATAAATGACTTGGCTCGAGTTTGAGATCTCTAACTCGAGCCAATCTAACAGTAAAAACCACAGATTGACATGATCCAAGATTGAGTGAGATAAAACTATTTTGGCTTGAGTGAAATGCCTTATTTTGTTTACAATGATTAGTTATCATCAAAACACCCTTAGAGAACTAACAAGTTCAAGATACTACTCAAAATTGTGAAAATATTTGTGAAAATTGCTCTGACTTAGAGAAAAGAAACTCTTATCTCAACAAAACCCTTGAAATGCTCAATGTGATTTTGAATGCTCAAAGGTTTACAAATGACAGATCAGAATATGACATAGTCTTGAACTAGATAAAAGAAAGGGAAGAAAGAAAATGGGAGAAAGATAATATCTGAACTATTTTTGAAAATCTGTTCATTAATCTAATCCTTTCACTCACTGTAACTATTGCAACATAAAGGGGCATAGTACATCTTCCCATTTTCATAGAAAAGAAAGGATTGATAAACAAGTGGGCACTTATAAATGGGTATCTAAGTGATCATTTTTGTTTCCAACTGTTCGAACTAACCAACAAGGACCAAAGAAAAGAGTGAGAGAAGTTATGAAGCACGAGGACCCCAGGAGAACCCAGCATCCTTCCTACTAGTGAGACGGAGTGAAGATGACGTGGAGTTGTGACGTGACAGGGCTTCTTCCACGCCGTCGGAGCATCCATCAAGGTTTTTTTTTCTTGTTTCTTTATTTGAATTCTAGTTAATCTTTTATTGTTGGCAATTCTACAGTACTCTGTTTTGTGATTCCCTCGTCAGTCATGAACTAAGGCCCCATTTGTTACAAAGAAGATTTGGGGAAGGAAAGGAAAGGAATGGAAAGGAAAGGAAGATTAGAAAGATGGGGAAGATGGTTTGAGTTGTTTGGTAGGAAGAAAATGAAGAGGTAGTAGTTGGTAAAGAATTAGGAAATGTCTATTTAACCCTCAAAAGAAATTAATTCAAAATAAAAAAGAAAAATACTTTTTTGCTAAAATATATTTTAAAAATATATATTCTTGTTAAGTTTGAACTCGTGAAAAAAAAAAATTCGCCAAGTTCAAACTTTCCTGCCAAGTTTGAATTTCAGGGGTAAATCTATCAAAAAAACACTTTCCTGGGAAGATTGCAGCTTTCCTTCCATTTTCTGATGGAAAGCATCTTCCCTCAAATAAGGGAAGATAAGTACTCACTGCAATATGTTGACTGGACTTTCTCTCTACCAAACACCCAAAATCCATGGGAAGATTGGGATATTCCCTTTCCTTCCCCCAATTCTTTGTAACAAACGAGTCCTAATTTCCTGAGGCTGAACGAGGATAATTTTCTAAGCATAGAATGAACCTAGTTGCTAGTTCTTAATTTGATATATTCAGTTGCTTATTAGTAATTCAATTTCTTGTCGATTAACGAGAGCTAGGGACTAGACCAGTGGCCTCGGCTTATTGAGAGGGAGTCGGGGTTAAACATGAGAAGCAGTGATTGCTAGGCGGGTTGGTGCAAGGCTTGACCTATTATTGTAGACTTCAGGAATGCGTCTACCGCTCATGACCATAACACCTTGATTTGTATTGATAATCCAACTAGAAAAATCACCATAGACATATGGGAGAAGTACATACTAGGATTGTATGTAAAGGATGCGAGAGCTTCAGTAGATTAGCGTGGTGTGGTTAACTGAATAACTTTGCATATGGTGTTCATGTTGTAGCAATTGCGAAAGCTGTATAGTATGAATGCTATAGCATTGCATATAGGTAGCTGGGTGAATGATATGCTTAGAAAGGATTTCGAGTTCAGTCTATCTTTTTACTGATATCTTTTTATGACTACGATCATTTAGTTATTTTCCTGTTCATTAGTATAGCTACCAAACCTCTCAAACCAAACAAAGTTATTTTCTTTTTAAGCAAAACTAATTCTGCAATAAGGTGTCAACATTTGGTATCCCAATCTCTGTGGGACGATACTCTACTTACTCTTTTTTACTTGTTCGATTGGTTCACTTGCCATCAAGGAAATCGACCCAACAGGTATCCCAAAGGAGGCAATAAATATCTCGTTGCATACTCAGACTCTGATCACAGTGGATATAAAATTGATAGAAAGAGCACCAATGGATAATGTAAGTTCCTCGATGGCTCTATTGTATCTAGGTTTAGTAAAAAGCAAAACATCGTATCATTGTGATCTAGTGAGGCTGCGTATGTAGATGCTTCAAGTTGTTGTGCTCAAGTGCTATAGCTCAAGCAACAGCTTCAAGAACTAGGTATTCATCTCAAAGAAATCTCAATCCTTTGTGATAACAAGAGTACAATAAGCTTGGCTAAAAATCCAGTTCAACATTCAAGAACCAAGTATATTGACGTGAAGCATCACTTTATCAAAGATTTGTACAAAAGAGAGATGTAAAAGTAATGTTCATTCGCATTCATCTCCAACTTGCTAATATATACACTAAGTCTTTAGCCAAAGATCAGCTCTTATATATCAGAAGAGAATTAGGTATGGTAAATCCCAATGAATTGTAAGAAATCTCTTTCATACTATTTATTTTAAAGTTTAATTTGACATGTTAAGACTAACTTGAGCATTGGAGTATCTAGCCATCATTTGTTTTACAGGATCCCCTACTCACTCAATGAAAAATAGAGCTAAACAGAGGAGGGAGAACTTGCGATAACACTAGAGTGTTAACGAGGACAGTGCCACCAAGAAACTTGCATACCCAAAAGCCAAAATCAAACAACACTTTAAGTGCATAAGTATGCACTTGAGTGTTGCACTCGAATATGAGGTTCATCTGCTCAAGTGTTAAGGATTTTATGTGTATAACACTAACAATGTAGGTAATCAAAGTAAAAAAAAAGGCACACTCGAGTGTGGAGGTGTGACACTCGAGGACACTCACCAAGACAACAAACTAAAGCCAAGAAAAGCTCATACTTGAAGTGCACAAGGAACACACTTGAGTGTTAAGTAAACATACTCGAGTTTTACAACAATCCTATGTATATTTGCTTGTAGATTTGCTTTACTTTTGTAGGTTGAACACAACACTTAAAGTGCAAAGAAAAATACTCGAGTGTGGGTAAGTAGTACTCGAGTCCAAGAGTACCAAGACATGCTCTAAGAATAAACCACAAGAAAACTCAAAATGCAATAAGAGGATACTCGAGTAGCACACTTGAGTGTGGTGTCACTAGGGAAGTCTTAAAAGAACAAGGCTATTCACACTTGAAGAGCAAGAGAAGAACACTGGAGTGTGAGACTTGAGTGTAGACATTGATACTCGAGTATAGAAGGACCAGGGCATGTCAAAGACAACCAAGATGAGTCTCACGCTTCGAGTGTTGAATCTTACCCTTGAGTGTCATTCAAAGACTTCAAAAAGGATTCAAGTATTCACGATAAATACTTAAATAAGGTACTTTTATTGCTTTAAATTTATACATTAACACTTGAGTGCTCACTTTGACACTCAAGTATTTGACTCTCTCACTCGAGTGTTCTCGGACATAATCGAGTGTAACGCATGATTTTCAACTTTTATATATTAGTCAGTTACATCACGTGTCTCACTTTCCGTCAAAGCATCGTGCCCTCTTGTCTCAAAAACCTCTCTAAACCTTTCACTTTTCCTATTCCAATACGTTAAACATTACCATGTTTCAATTCAATTGTCTTCAACATATATCTCATCTTGCCCAAATCGTTCTTTTCCCTCTATTTTCACCTCCTTTAAATCCCTCTCCTCCTAAGATTTTCCCTCTCGATCTTGGAACCCTAACTTCATCTACATTCTCTAAGAATTTTTTTTCCTGAGCAATGGTGAGAATGAAGAATCCTAACCTCCATCCTTATTCTTTACTTCTTCATTTTCCTTATCAACTGACTCTCATCCTCCTCCTCCACCCAAAAAGCCTTGCATAGAGAAATCTCAGCCGATACAGCGTAAGGTTAAGGAAACAACTCCCAAATCCAAACCATAGGCAAAGGGTATCATGATTCTAGAACCCTCTAAGAATCCATAACAAACCATATCAAAAATTGGTGCTTCTCCGAGTAAAGGAAAAGGAAACGAGAAGGTAAGGGAAGCAGATATCCGGGCTCGTCAAGATGAAATCAGAACTGAACGTCTTCTTCAAAGGCTCTAACATCGCTCACATTTGGGTAATGATCAATCTGGGAGCCAAACAACTCCAATAGTCTCTAGTAATGCAACTCCTACTACGTCTCAGATTCTCAAGGCTACTCAACCTCTAGTCCCTCCTACAAGTTTCAATACGTCTCCTCTGATTATCTGTGATGAACGTGAATATCAAACTCATTATGGGGAATGCTCTTTTTGTCCTACTATATATGTGGATTAGCCCAGTTATGGAAAGACTACAATTTAGATCTTTCTCCTTGGTTAAAATAATTTGAGCCTCTGTTGGGATTAAGGACTGTTTATTGCCCCTCTGTTGTTAAATTATTTTATTTTAATATGAGAATTGCAAATACTTTTGATGATAATGATAATCTTCTGGAAGAGGTGTTTGAAACTGTAGTTCGAGGTAAGAAACTCAAAATAACAGATACCTCTATCAATTCCATCCTAGGGATCACTGATATCCCTTCTAAGCCTGAGCACTCACTTTCTGGTTAGAGATTTTTGCAATTTTAAGGCCTAGAGAACCTTTAGGACTTTTTTTTATATATTTAACCTAGCTTCTATGAGTAAGACTTACAGAGCCATTTGGTATATTTACTCGAGGAATCTGGTTTAAAAAGGCAAAAGATTTTCCCATTTTACCTCTCGAGATTACCCCTTATTTGCCTCCATCATCTCTAAAGTCCATCAGAATATTGGCAAATGGGTTTTAGATTAGATGAGCCACTTTCGGTTTGGATCCAATGTGAAATCCACCATTCCCTTTCCAAACTTGGTCTCCTACATCCTGTTCCAGAACATCATATGGTATCTTGAGAAAGATGAGAAACCAGTAAAGCCTTTTATATTTGGCCAAAGTCATCTCAACAGAATGAAGATCTCTTTTACAGAGGCTTTAGGTCAATCTAAGACTCACTTCAAGACCAAGATGGCTTCTACACGAGCTAATGAGGCTTACTCCTCTCAGGCTAGCTCTCCTACTGCTTCCACTCTTGTTCCTTCTCTCTTTTGAGCTGCTCTATAGGCTACATTTGAGAAGATTGTTCAGAAAGTAGTTGACACTTTAGTTGCTTCTATAAGGGCTTCCTTTGAGCTTTTGATCTCTAACTTACAGTCACAGATGAACGTCTTGGTAAGGGAGATGAATACCAACTTCACCAGGCTATTTGATACTCAGGATAAGCATACGAGGAAGTTTCAGTAATTTGAGGAGACCTTTTGTAGCATGAGATTCTCTTTCTCTTTTACTAAGCCATTCACTATTGGTGCTGATCCCTTAGGGTCTTCACCTACTTGAGCCTACCCTTGTTGAGCCTCCTTCCATAAAGCCTATACACGCTACACCTCCACCTCCTGAACCTATCCCTGACTCCACTATTCTAGTTCCATACTCCTCCACCTCTCCTTACGCTTTCCCCTTTGCCTTTCTTGCTCCTGACCCTATAATCAAACCTACTTCTTCCTCCACTGCCACCACCATTCATCTACCTAACCCTTCTACTATCATCATAGTCTATACACCTCCTCCTACTCCTATTTAGTCAATTTCCCCGTTAGACCTCACTTTCCCCACCTTTTTGCCTGATGACAAAGGGGGAGAGAAGGGACTGTGACTGATATGTCTATTTATTTGTTGTTATGTTTCATGTTTTTGTGAATTATGGCACTTAAATTATGGACTAATTTTGATTATCAATGCAAGTGTTTAATTATGCAACTTTGTGTCTATTATATTATACATTGTCTCATTGCTTAACAAATTTTTCCTTGGTGGTCTCAAAGTTTCTCAAAATATTTTCAAAAAGAATTGACAAGTGTTGTCATCATCAAAAAAAGGGAAATGTTAGTTTTCTGATTATAAGTTTTGATGATAATAAACACTTTTAATGAATATAGACTTGATGATTCAAGTCACTCGAGTGTGTATTAATTAACACTCGAGTGTAAAAGATTTAATGTCTTGAAACCATGTAGAGCTTGTTTGGCATCACACTATATCAACATTTTAATATTTGCATTAGTTTTTATTAAAAATGTACGTACACTCATTAGATAGGCAAAAAGTATACATTTATGACTGTTAAATATTTTCTACATTATTCACATCCTAAGTACCTGGTTAACACACAAAACACCAAAAATAGAAAGTTTTCCTTATGAGACACCTGAATGACACTTTAGGTAGTTGTTGCTCGTTTTCCTTAAAGGCAAGTGAACCAGTCAAACAAGTAATAAAGACTAAGTAGAGTATCGTCTCACAGAGACTGAGATACCGATGATGACACTAATTTATGCTAACAGTTGTGTATAAAAGTAAAAGCAAAAATAATTGGTTTGAGGGTTTAGTGGTTATAACTAATAAGAAAGAAAATAACAAATGATCGTAGTCGTAAGAAGTATCAGTTAAAAGATAGGCTGAGCATCGGATTTCATCTTAAGCATATCAATCCCCCAGCCTGCCTTAACGCATTCCTATAACAATTATACTATACAGCTTCCGCAATGCTACAGCATAACCGCCTTTCACAATGTTATTCAGTTAACCCACCACGTCATTATACAGAAGCTTTCGCGTCCTGTATGTATAACCTTAACTATACTTCTCCCATATGCCTATGGCGATTTTTTAGTTCCGACTATCTTTTCAATTTAAGGTTATGAGCGGTAGACCCATTCCTGAAGCCTACAATGATATGTCAAGCTTTGCACTAGCTTGCCCAGCAAACACTACCTATCAGATGTCTAACCTTGACTCCCTTCCAGTAAGTCGAGGCCATTGATTTTTCCCTTAGCTTCCGCTAACCAACAAGAATTAAAAATACCGATACACAAACTAAATTTACTAAATTCAGAACTAGCAAACTAGGTTCATTCTACACTCAAGAATTCATCCTCGCTCAGCCAACAAAGATTTAGTTCATGACTGACGAGGGAATCACAAAACATGTCACAACAGAATAGTTTATGACAAAAGATTAACTACGAATTAACAAAAGAAAACATAAAAGTTTGGCGGAGGTTTCGACGGCGTAGGAGAGGCCTGTCACTTGACAACTCCATGTTACACCCCTACCGGCCTCGCCCTTTTGGGTGGCGAGTTAGAGGGATTCCTTTACTTAGTTACCCTTCCTTCATTATTAGGTCCATTTAACATGTATCAGAGTGAGTGCAACAGAGCATTTAACCGGTTTGGATGATCTACTGTACTGGTAAAACTAAAATAAACCGAAAGTAAAAGTCCCCAAAAGGTTAAGGGTACAGTCATCCAAAAATAAATACCAATAATAATACAGTCATCCCCTCTTCTTCATCTGCACCGTGAGCCCTACCTTTCCAAAAAGGTACTTCAATCTCAGGCACGATCCCCTTAAAACTCAGATTTGTCTGGAGTTCGAAAGTGAACCCCGGAGTAACCATCAATACTCATGCACTAAATATGTAATGCGTATGCATGCAACCATATATGTATGCAAACACAGATAATATGCCAAATACACCGCATATGCATCCAGAAACATACACCATAATCGACTACCACGCACTGTCGGGTTGCCCTACCAAGGCAAGCCCCGGAATTACCGAAGTCACAAAAACAAAAACATATACAATAACACGTCTTCGCACCGTCGGGCCGCCTTACCAAGACAGGCCCCGGAATTACCGGAATCACAAACCCGTTTCCGTTGAGTCGCCACATAGGCAAACCCTGGCGGGCACCCTCAGCGATAGGGACACAATCACAAATATGTTCTATATGCATATTTGGAAAAGCAATACAAAACACACATATGTCAAGCAACACATACAACAAAACATATAAAAGTGCTGGAGTAAAGTGGTTACTACCTGGTGGGGTATGTGCCGTCTTAAATTTTAATATGCCCTATTACTCTCCCAAGTATGATTTAACCCTAAATAACACCAAAATACCTTATTTTAGCATTTTCCAAAAATACCCTTGCATTTTTTATTAAATCCGAGCCTCACAAAATTTTCCAGAAAACTCCAGTGAGTCTGGTCCAACTTCCACGATTTTTAATAAATTACCAACAAATCATATTTGCATGAAACCAGTGCCATTTGAACCATTTAAAAGTATATTTGTCAGGAAAAATAATTCCAGAGACCAAAAGTATACATATTCTTGTGCGTGGCCCAATTTCCACACTCTGGTAAGAATTACTCTGTTGTCTTTTGAACCAACTTTAACAATTTTTATCTCTTAGAAGAAATATCCAAATAACACAAAATTATACATTAAGTTGAACCATAGGATGTATAATTTATCCCTATAAAATTTCAGCATAATCCAAGTTCATTTACTATTTGTAAAACTCAGAAGAACATTCGCTGCCCAGAAAACCCAGATTTGGCAGCAAGCTTGATTCTTAGGCTTTTCGGTGTTTCTGAGTTCGGAAACTTAAACCATATCTTAACCCCAAAAAATTCACGTTTTGAACACTTTGAGACCATCAAAAACACCAAAATCATATTGCAACACCATGCCCTAACCCCTTGCACGAAAATCACAAGTTCAAGTTGCAAAGGTTCGAGTTTTCGGTGTTTACCTGAATTGGAAGTTCGGTGGATGATCTATGAAGCATGGACCTTGATTTGGCTATGGAACTTGGCTGAGCTCCTCTCTCCTTCCTCTGGAAATTTTGTGCTCTTTGGGTTAAGAGAGAGAGAGAGAGAGAGCATGTGATTATAACAATTGTTAAAGGTACAGATCAGTCCAAAATAACTAGAGTAGAATCCTGTCCAATAATTAATGAATTGGATCTGAATTTTTGACTTATTTCCCAAGAAAATCTAGAAGACTCCAGATTCAGGACAAGTGGCATATTCTCCTCCATTTAGATCAGATTTTACTTTTTAAATGGAGAAAATTACTTGTTTTGGCCCGGAATTTATGTATATTACCAGTTTTTGCCCGGAACTTCTTTATAATTCTTTTCTTTTTCCCCAAGCTCTCTAGATGGTTCCTACGGCTAGGTGGCGCCATCTTGGGCCCACAAATCAGACTCTATAATTTTATTCTATTTTCCCAATTTATCTGATTAATTCCCCTTTTTCAAACAAATGGGTCCCGCACTTTGACTTTTGGACTGATTTTGCTTTTCTTTCCCTCCAAGTAAATTTTTAATAAATATAAGGGCTAGGTGGCGTATAAGGGGCCCCACCAAATCTGCCCTCATCCATTTTATCTGGCTTTTCTACTGTCTAATCTCCTTTTACCGGTCCTTGTTGGGCCCCGCTAGTTAACATGGTGCTTTCTTTTATACTTTTCTTCAACTTTTCAAATATTTTCCCCTGATTACCTACTCATATGTGGCGCCACCTTGCCTTCCAAATATGGCCCCATATTTTTTCATTCAGTCCAAAAGGATCCCCTAACTGGTCCCTATTGGTCCCCTTTCCACTGTTCAATCGCCTGTGAGACCCGCATTTTGTGTTTGGGCCTGCGCGTACAGATAAAATCATCTGATTTTTCCTTCTCTCTCTTGGGTGGAGAAATTCAAAACTTAAGGGGTAAGGATTTGACTTTTCTACCCCTGTAATCATTACTTACTTTTTGCTTTTCAATCCCGAGTGACATGTGTCCTCCAAAGCGGTGATTACACCGACTCGATCTTTAAAAAACGGGCATCCCCGATCGCCCGAAAATGTTGTATACTTACTTATACCTGCAAATTTTCACTCAACTAATTGTCCTATACCTAAGGACATAGTTGGGACATCTTTTCCAACCAAATTTGTACCGTATGGGTCTTCTGTGCCCCTTTTCCATTGGCACTCTAATTCCACGGTTTATGCACATTAAGTCCACTGACCTGCATAGCCAAGTTACTTAGTCCCTGAGAGGCTTCCTATTTCTCGTCATTCTTGGGACTCTTCCTGAACCGGGCTTAGTCGTCTACCCACTTTTAGGCTTATTCTCAATTCTCAGGGTCCAAAATTTGGGATATTACACTCCACGTCTTCTCATCTCTGTCTCATTGCAAGAAGGGGTTGCTGGGTTCTCCTAGAGTTCTCATGTTTCGTGCTTCTCTCTCTCTTCTTTCAAGCCCGGCCAAATAGGAAACTTCTTTGACTTTCAACGACTCGACACCTCTAGGGTTAGCCGTCTTTTCCTTTTATAGTCAGGCTTACTTGCGTAGTAAGCTCAGTAAGCTGGGCCTTTCCAAATCTGTCAGGTCCAACTGGTCCAACCTTCTAAATTCGGTAGACTGATTCTGTTGATACTGTGGGATTCTCCAAATCTTAATCTTTGATCCTCCGCATCTTCTAATCCAATTCGTTATCAATCTAACCGTGAAGAAACGTTTGTCCATTAACCTGCACTTAGTTCCTACAAAAGCCTTAAGGAAAATTTAGAACATAAGGCACTTAGCATTGCTTCCTTTACGCTTCTATAGCATATAGGTTGCATTGTACTGCAAATTGATATGGTTGACCTAATGCTATAGCATTGTATCAGCAGTGCTATGTGCGTTTATAATAAACCCTTAAGCTTGCCCTCTTCTTATGCACATGTAAAGGATATTTATGCATTTATCATGATTTATGAGATGTATCCTTCATTTCCTTATATGCGTGAATTATGACATATTTGCTCAGATAACATGTTGGAAATTATGCCCTAGGGCAAGTCATTGTACTTTAGACATTTATGTTTATTAAAGTATTCTCTTTTAAGTTATCATTTCAATTTCCATGTTTATAGTGATAGCTTATCCCTGGATATATCTTATAGATTATCCTAAATTTCCCTGGTCGGTCATCTACGCGGGAGCAAAGATGAAATAAGACCAGTATGAATTTGATGAGTATGGAGATACAAGTCAAAGTCATGGGGACTTGTAAGAGTACCATGTGCTGGACCGACCCACTATGAGAAAGCCTGCATGGATCGAATCATAAGCTTTTCTCATGTATAACCGCGTCACAACGCCCCTATGACTCGAGATCATCATGGATTCCTACATGATGAGTCACTGTTCTTTGACCTAGTCAAAAGTCACCTTTGACCGGGTGATGATAAAGGCTTGGATCGGGATTAGTGGTTCTCATGGAGAGGAATGTGAATGGTCAAGAGAGATAATACTAGGCCCCTCGATGAGTGAGTCTAAGAAATGTACGGCCGTACTGTGATGGAAAGGAGTTTCCATTTCACTTATTAGACTACTCGAGAATCGAGAAAGTAATGGTCAATAAAAGGAAGTTGACATTATACATGCCTCATCCTTGACCAAATTATCGCGTGACAAAAGGGACGTGATATGGTTGTACGATAGGTTGTATCGTATTATCGATCCCCATATGAATTGGGTAGTTGCAATGTCTTGCTAGAGGCCACTTGCGACTTGTGGGCTGGTACAGTATTAGCCCACCTGCCAATCTCATGTGGGCTGCATAGGTCGCACACAAGAATAGCCGAACACGAGCAAAAGTGTCAGATTCATTGAATCCTATATATGTATAAGATTTAATGAATATTGCATTTAATCTAGGGTGAAAAAAATATATATATATTATTAAATTTGAAATAAGAATAATATTATTTATAGATAATAATATTATTATATATAGTATTTAATTTATTTGATAAATTAAATAACTATAATAAATTGAGATATTGTATCTCGATTTAATTTTTGAATAAAGATATGGTATATCGATTTAATTAAATTGAAATATAGTATCTCATATTTAATTAAATAAAAAGATATCATATCTCATATTTAATTTATAAAGATAAATTAAATATGTAGGCTTATAATTCGGATTAAATAAATATATTAGATTGGATCTATTTGATAGATTTAATTAATATATTATTTTAATTGAAATTCGAATTTCAAAATTGATTGGATTACTTTTGAATATTTTAATATGGCTTATTAGGGTTTTAGAAACCCTATAAATAGATATTGATCTAGTCATATTAGTGAGACGGACGAATTAGAAAGCCGCAAGAAACCCTAGAGGAAATAGAGAGACGCGAGTTTTTGAAGGCGCTAGCACGCTGCCGCAATCGGGTTTGAAGTTGTTCGTGTGGATACCAGTAGAGGGAGGAGATTCACGGAGTCTGCTCCTGTTGATCGGAGAAGGTAGCCCACGTGTTTAGATCGAAAGAAACGCTAGCTGAGAATTTCGTATAAGGTATGATTCGGAATCTTTAACCTTAATTTAAACGCGGTTGAGCGATCCTCTTCTTGGGATTCGTAAAATTTTTATACTCCGCTGCGTGTACGGATCCCAACAGTGGTATCAGAGCCAGATCAACCGAGCGTTTAAATTGGGTTTTTCTATATGTGAATACATGTGATGTATATATGGTTTAACCGAATCTTTGTATGCAAGAAACCAAATCTTTATATGAAAGAAACCGAAATTACGAATTGCAATTTCGAGAATATATTCTAATTATATTATATATATAATATAATTAGAATATATTATTATATTATAATATAATATAAATTCGAGAAATAAAATAATGATATATTATATAATTATATAATATAATTTAAATTGGAGAATTTAATATAATATATGTATTATATAATATAATATAAATTAGAAAATTTTAATCATGAATTAAAATATATTCTAATTTACCTTTCAAAGTGTTGTTTGGGTATGGTGAACAATATGACTCTAAATTTTACAATTGTTGTAAATTTAAATATGGCTCATGAGCCATGCCTTTCTCTCTAAATAATCTTCATGTACATTCTCTTCTCATCTCACTCCCCTCGAATGTTTAACGAGGTTTCTCATTATGTATTTTCTTTTATTATTTAGAGAAGTCCTCCCATTGGCTTGAGAGGATTTTAGGTTAAGTTTGAGCCATGTTGTATCACAATTTTAATTATGTCTTGATTTAATCTTTGCATGATTAATTTAGAGTTTTAATTGTGAATTGATTAGATCACTCATAATTGATTTAGAATTTTAATTAAGATTTGATTAGATCACTTCTAATTAATTTAGATATTATATGAGATACAATAGTGATTGCATTCATATAAGTAGAATTAATAGGATTAATTTGATTATACCAAAAATACCCTCTAAATAAAATCTTAAGTCGTAATGCCATCAATAAATGAATACTTGTCAAAACCTCGATCGTCCATTTGTATGTTCCACCAAAGTGGATTCATTTGAGTTATCTTGGTGAGACAAGAGAGAGTAATGGTGATACTCTATATTCATTATTGTCATGACTTAATTGAGATCATCAAAACGGTTTTGGATCTCAAGGCATTAGATGGGATTAAACATGTCAGGTCATATGATGATCGAATCCCATAAATATCTAAGAGTTACATGTGATGTAATTGGCAAAGGGATTGCCTACCTAGATAACTTGATTTTAAGCGTCCTGCCAAAGCGGACTTAAAATTAAGCCAAATATGGATCTTAGCCCACTAATTATAATGAGGGTTCTTAATTCATTGGGAGGTTATTAATTAAACTTTGCATATCGTTTTATTGTAGAAACATGTCGAATAGTAACACAAAGAACACCGTCAATGCGATTAGTCCTTGAGAAGGACGAATTCGATGAGACAAACTTTCTTAACATGTTTGGGGACTTAAGCGTTGATCCTCAGCATGAAAGAAAGGAGTCTCTCATCGATCAACCCATTCCTGACGAGCCTACAACCAATACTCCAAGAGCTCACAAAGATGCTTACTTGAAGCATCATGATGACTCTTTGGATTCAGGATGCCTGATGCCTGCTACTATGGTTCCAGACCTTGATAGAGATCTAGAACTTGTGGAGGCCTCTAGGATGATTGATCATCCTATGGAAATGTTCCAGCAATAGGCAAGGCAAGAGAGGTATGAGACCACAAAGGCCTTATTTTCTTGCAAGATGGTTGAAGGTGTATTAGTTAGCCCTCATGTTTTGAACATGAAAGGCTACATTGATCACCTTGAGAGGTTTGGATTCCCCATTTCCCAGGAGTTAGCTACATATATGATCTTGAACTCACTCCCAAGAAGTTATGAACACTTTGTCATGGATTACAACATGAACAACATGGAGGAATCAATTTACGAACCGCATGGGATGCTCAAAAGCTGGCGAGCGAAGAGCCTTAAGAAGAGGCCGGCACTTTGTTTTGTCCATTCGAAAGGAAGAGGTATGAAACGGAAAGCCAAGAAGGCAAAACCTCCGAAGGATGGAGTCTCGCTTTTCCGCAATGAAATCGGTCATTGGAAGAGGAATTGCAAACTCTACCTTGAAGATCCGGAAAAGAACGAGAAGGATAGCGGGGCTATCGCCAGGTATCTATGTCATAGATATTCATTTTTCTACTTCCTCTACATGGGTATTAGATACTTCATGTGGATCTCTCATTTGTATAAATGTGCGGGGTCTCAAGGAAGTAGAAAATTGAAGAAAGCGAAGTTGACCTACGAGCCGGAAATCGAGCAAGAGTTCTTTGCTTTAGCCGTAGACACTTATGAATTAGTTCAGCCCAGTGGGCTTTTGTTAATTTTTGGAACAATTGCTTTTATGTTCCTGCTTTGAGTAGTAACATTTTTCACTCTCTTATTTGGATAAGGAAGGTTTCACTTCCATTACTAGGAACCGAGAATGTTCAATTTATCATAATGATATTTTTTATGCTTATGGTGATTTACATGCTATTATTATGTACTTAATTTAGAACATCCTAATAATGGACAAATCTATGACATAACTACTAAAAGGATCAAGTCAAATGATTTGAATCCGACCTACTTATGGCACTGTCGTCTAGGCCATATAAATGAGAAGCGCATTTCGAAACTCCGTATAGATAGACTTCTGAATTCATTTGATTTTGAATCATTTGATACATGTGAATCTTATTTATTTGGATAGATGACAAAGGCTCCTTTTATCTTGGACACGGTGAGAGGCCCACGATTTATTGGGCCTCATACATGCGATGTGTGTGGACCAGTAAATACTTCCGCCAGAGGAGGTCATTTGTACTTCATTACATTTATAGACAATTTTAGTATATATGCATATATCTATCTAATGAAATATAAATCTGAATCTTTTGAAATGTTCAAAATATTCCAAAATGAAGTGCAAAACTACCTTGGCAAAATAATTAAGGCACTTCGATCTGATCGGGGTGGTGAATATTTGAGCCAAGATTTCATTGATCATCTTAGGAGTTGTGGGATCATCTCACAACTAACTCCTCCAGGAACACCTCAATGGAATGATGTTTCTAAACGGAGGAATCAAACTCCATTAGATATGGTTCGATCTATGATGAGTCAAACAGATCTTCCTCCTTCCTTTTGGGGCCATGCCCTAGAAACAGCTGCGTTCACACTAAATCGCGTTCCGTCAAAGGCAGTTGAAAAGACTCCATATGAGATATGGACTGGGAAGAAACCCAATTTGTCATTTCTTAAAATTTTGGGATGTGAGGTTTACGTTAAACTGCAAGCCTCCGATGAATTATCATCAGGATCCTCAAAATGCCTTTTTGTGGGGTATCCTAAGGAAACTAAAGGATACTATGTCTACAATCCCACCAATCACAAAGTGTTTGTTATTCGGAATGGTGTCTTTTTGGAAAAATAGTTTATCTCTAAAAGAACCAATGGGAGTAAGGTGAACCTCGAAGAAGTTCGAGAGTCACAAGACAACGTAGAACCACAGATGGAAAACGGAGAAGACTCACAATATGTTGATGAGCCTACTCAAGTATCACAAGGCCCACGAAGGTCCGATAGATCACGGCTACAGCCTCAGAGATATGGATTTCTGCTTACTGGAAGTCGTGATGTTTTGCTCATTGAGCAAAATGAGACAACTACCTATCGGGAGGCCGTGGTGGGGCCAGACTCCGAAAAATGGCTTGATGCCATGAAAGCTGAAATGCAATCCATGTACGATAATAAGGTATGGACCTTAATCAACCCACCTGAAGGTGTAAAAACCATTGGGTGCAAGTGGGTTTTCAAAGAGAAAACTGACATGGATGGCAAAGTAAATGTCTTCAAGGTGCGGCTGGTTGTAAAAGGATTCACTCAAACTCATGGTGTGGACTATGATGAGACCTTTTCCCCAGTTGCAATGGCCAAATCAATCAGAATCCTTCTTGCCATTGCATCATATTATGACTATGAGATAAGGCAGATGGACGTCAAAACAGCCTTCCTTAATGGAAAGCTGCTTGAGGATGTGAACATGACACAACCCGAGGGGTTTGTGCGTGCCCCGGAGGACTCGGTAAAGTATGTAAGCTTCAAAGATCCATTTATGGATTGAAGCAGGCATCTCGGAGCTGGAATCATCATTTTGATGAAGTAGTCAAAGAGTTTGGATTCATTCAAAACATGGATGAACCTTGTGTTTACAAGAAGGTTAGTGGGAGCACAATTGTATTTCTAGTGCTTAATGTTGATGACATCCTACTCATTGGGAATGACATTCCTACCTTGCAGAGTGTCAAGTCTTGGTTAGGAAAGTCTTTATCAATGAAAGATTTAGGCGAAGCCTCTTATATCCTAGGGATCAGGATCTATAGAGATAGATCCAAGAGGCTTATAGGCCTAAGTCAAAGCACATACATAGACAAAATACTGCATAGGTTCAGTATGCAGGATTCTAAAAGGGGTAACATACCCATGTCTCATGGCATTCATCTCAGTAGGGATCTGTGTCCTAGGACACAAGACACAAGATCAAATTGGATCTATCATGTATGTCATGTTAGTAAGATTCCATATGCCTCCAAGCCATTGGATCTATCATGTATGCCATGTTATGTACACAAACAAGATGATGTGTCATTTGCCTTGAGTATGACTCTAGCGAGTAAATATCAACAAGATCCCTAAGGAGGCCTTTTGGATTGGAGGTCACCTAGAGGGGGTGAATAGGTGATCTCAAAAACTCTTTCGTTGGATCAACGATGAAAGCAAGAAAAGAAGTAAAGAGAAATGACACAGAGAAATTATACTTGGTTCGGTCCAACTCCTTGACCTACGTCCGGTCCCGGACACTCGGGATTTTCACTAACTCACAAATACAATTCAAGAATATCCTAAAGTACTTAAGAATAATAAACACCGAAGCTCAATGATATCCGAAGATATAAACGAATAGAATTTGAATGGACTAAGGACTTATTCATTTAAGTATCGCGCCCTCTCCTAACCTCAATTAGAATTTGGTGGTGCGATATTGGGAGATGACACACAAACTATTTCTCAACAATTTGTTGTTAATCGGGTTATGATAATTCGGAAACTCATTAGCAAATTTGGTTAAAAGCATTTAAGAATATTAATGAGATAAAATCATAATCAATTAATTTTTGATTTTTCGGAGACGGTGATTTGAAAACTTGAAAGATATGACTCTAGTTAAAGAGAGTTTGCCCAGGCAAATGACTAGAGACAAGAATAGAATGACTAGAGGCAATAAATACATGACTTGAGGCATTTCACGTAAAAAGACGCTAATTTGGAAAACTAGAAAGCACTTGCCTTGAGTCATATTTTTATGCCTTGAGTCATGTTAACTAGAGGGGAATTTCAAGATCATTACTTTGACTATGAGACATGAATAAAAGTAGGTTGCCTGTTGAATGGTGGTGGGTAATTGACTTGAGGCATAAGGAGAGTTTGCATAATTACAATATTGCCATTGATTTATTGTTGAAAGTCGTATGTTATGAAAATATGCCTTGAGGCAATATATTAATTGCCTTGAGTCAAGAAGTGATTTTCAACATATTTACGGTTTTGCCATCAAAAATTCATTTTCAACAAAATTACATTTTTGCCATTTGAGAAGTGGATTTGAAACACACTGGAAAATGAATGACTTGAGGCAATTCATTCATTGCCTTGAGGCAAAAGGTGACTTTCGAAATATTTACAATTTTGCCATTAAAAGTCATTTTCAACAAAATTACAATTTTGCCATTAAAGAATGAATTTCAAAATAATAACGATTTTGCCATTAAAGTGGATTTGAAGACATATGTAATCCAGAATGACTTGAGGCAACAAACTAGAGGCAAAGAGTGAAGTTCAGCAAAATTACGATTTTGCCATTAAGAATGGATTTTCACCATAATTACGATTTTGCCATTGGAAGTATATTTTCGAAACATATGCGGGAAAGACTTGGATGACTTGAGGCAAAACTAGTTTTTAGCAAGAATAACGAGAATGCCATTGCCATTAAAGAATTGATGTCGGAGGTATTTTTGAGAGAAGCCTAGAGTTGAAATATTTTTACCTTGAGGTAGCAATTGAAAAACATTTAACCATTGAAGCATATAACTCAATGCTTTTATTATTTAATCGAGGCAAATCAAAAACTTCAAATATTCATTGAATATCAAAGATTAATTACATTTTGGATCAAAACATGGAGAGTTCATTAATGAACTAGGAGTGGTTCCTACCATCTCAAATCCAATAGACTTATTATGTGACAATAGCAGCGCTATTGCGCAGACTAAGGAGCCTAGGTCACATAAAAGGACCAAGCACATACTCAAGCAATTTCATCCTATCAGAGAAATCAATGATAGAGGTGATATAAAAGTATGCAAAGTACCAGGAGAAAACAATCCTCTTACTAAGCCGCGTGCACAAGTGAAACATGAGGGTCATGTTAGGGCAATGAGAATTAGGGTAATTAATGATTGCGCCTAGTGCAAGTGGGAGTCTGTTGGAAATTATGCCCTAGGGCAAGTCATTGTACTTTAGACATTTATGTTTATTAAAGTATTCTCTTTTAAGTTATCATTTCAATTTGCATGTTTATAGTGATAGCTGATCCCTGGATATATCTTATAGATTATCCTAAATGTCCCTGGTCGGTCATCTACGCGGGAGCGAAGATGAAATAAGACCAGTATGAATTTGATGAGTATGGAGATACGAGTCAAAGTCATGGGCACTTGTAAGAGTACCATGTGATGGACCGACCCACTATGAGAAAGCTGCATGGATCGAGTCATAAGCTTTTCTCATGTATAACCGCGTCACAACGCCTATGACCCGAGATCATCATGGATTCCTACATGATGAGTCATCATTCTTTGACCTAGTCAAAAGTCACCTTTGACCGGTGATGATAAAGGCTTGGATCGGGATCAGTGATTCTCATGGAGAGGAATGTGAATGGTCAAGATGGAATTTGTCCCTCACATTAGTAGAGAGATAATATTGGGCCCCTCGATGAGTGAGTCTAAGAAATGTACGGCCGTACTGTGATGGAAAGGAGTTTCCATTTCACTTATTAGACTACTCGAGAATCGAGAAAGTAATGGTCAAGAAAAGGAAGTTGACATTATCCATGCCTCATCCTTGACCAAATTATCGCGTGACAAAAGGGACGTGACATGGTTGTACGATAGGTTGAATCGTATTATCGATCCCCATATGAATTGGGTAGTCACAATGTCTTGCTAGAGGCCGCTTGCGACTTGTGAGCTGGTACGGTATTAGCCCATTGCCAATCTCATGTGGGCCTGCAGGGTCGCACACAAGAATAGCCGAACACGAGCAAAAGTGTCCAGATTCATTGAATCCTATATATGTATAAGATTTAATGAATATTGCATTTAATCTAGGGTGAAAATATATATATATATATTATTAAATTTGAAATAAGAATAATATTATTTATAGATAATAATATTATTATATATAGTATTTAATTTATTTGATAAATTAAATAACTATAATAAATTGAGATATTGTATTAATTTTCGAATAAAGATATGGTATATCGATTTAATTAAATTGAAATATAGTATCTCATATTTAATTAAATAAAAAGATATCATATCTCATATTTAATTTATAAAGATAAATTAAATATGTAGGCTTATAATTCGGATTAAATAAATATATTAGATTGGATCTATTTGATAGATTTAATTAATATATTATTTTAATTGAAATTTGAATTTCAAAATTGATTGGATTACTTTTGAATATTTTAATATGGCTTATTAGGGTTTTAGAAACCCTATAAATAGATATTGATCTAGTCATATTAGTGAGACGGACGAATTAGAAAGCCGCAAGAAACCCTAGAGGAAATAGAGAGACGCGAGTTTTTGAAGGCGCTAGCACGCTGCCGCAATCGGGTTTGAAGCTATTCGTGTGGATACTAGTAGAGGGAGGAGATTCACAGAGTCTGCTCCTGTTGATCGGAGAAGGTAGTCCACGTGTTTAGATCGAAAGAAACGCTAGCTAAGAATTTCGTATAAGGTATGATTCAGAATCTTTAACCTTGATTTAAACGCAGTTGAGCGATCCTCTTCTTGGGATTCATAAAATTTTTAACTCTGCTGCGTGTACGGATCCCAACACATAAAACAGTCACACATTATAGGGAAAACATGGCATAAATAGTACTCATCAAATACCCCCACACTTAGCTTTTTGCACTCTTGGGCAAAAATAAAGATTGAGACAATAGAGCAGAACATTAACTCATAGCAGCAGTACTCCTATCTATGTAACCATGCTCTCATTATCGCTCCCAGGTCACCTTCCCAAGTAGGTAATCCCACTGCCCAGCACTAGCGGCTCATGATGCAAGATATTGCTTATATAGGGAAGCGTTAAGAGACTCTTAGATTTGGTGTTTACGCTCTCTTACCTTGGGGATTTAACTTTCTCTCTTGTCAAGTTAACTTGGAGGCTCTATAACCTTGTCAAAGTTATAAGATTACTTTCTAACATCTGAGTTTTCATACGTCAAAAGGACTTCTTAGGTTGTAATGTGTGGATGGTTGTGTGAGTGGAGATGGTAACAAAAAATGATCATTGCTATAGCAGGGTGCTAGACAGAGTCCAAGTCATGTTAAGTTAGCCTAATGCCCCATTAAACCTTTGTATTGCTTTACTGCTCTTTATTTCTTCTTCTTTTCTTCTTCTTGTTTTTTTAACAAACTTTCTTACGACATTTTTAATGGGGCATAGTGCCTTAGCATTTTGCGTGGTCTTCATCATACTTGGCTGTCTAATAGGATTTGCTATAGCAAAGTCTATAAGGCTCAAAGGGGACAACAATATGAAGAAGGGTTAAGGTGAAGATTTGCCAACGAACTATTACTCGAGGAGCATCTGGAACAAAAAACAATTGAGGGTATCAAAATTGCCAATCAACAATTAAAAAGTAAAAAAAAAACACACAATTAAGGTGCAAATTGGCCAACGAACTATTACCACATCACTGTTTTGGTGTCTTCATCTTCCATTGACTGTCACAGTATTAGCGACGTCGACGTCTCCAAAGCTTCCATTATTTCTGGGTGTTCCACTCACCCTCTTAAACTCATCAAGGTCTGTATGCAACTTCAGGGCGAGAATCACTCACCGAAACCAAATCCAGCAATCCATAGCGTTTGACCGGCACGCGCCTTGCACCTTGGTTGCATCCCTCCAATGCCACAAGTAGCAGCCGTCGCTGCCACAGCGCCTGCTCTCATGGGTCCCATCTCTATTGGTGTTTGCCTTATCTAACAAGAAGCCTTAACCGCTCTTTTCTCCAACATCTCTGCCACCGTCCTACACCAGTGCCTCATATTTTAACGTAATTGTGATAGTTGTTTTTTTAATAGTTATTTGGTACTTTTTTTCACTTTTTAATTGTTTATTGGTAATTCTGATACCCTCAATTGTTTTTTGTGCCAGATGCTCCTCGGGTAATAGTTCGTTGGCAAATCTGCACCTTAACCTTATGAAGAATGATTTTCATGGTTTGTGTATGAGAGTTACGGATGTGATATGAATGCCTTTATCCTACATATTATTCACTCAGATGCCAAACAGTTAATCAAAGAAATACAACAAATCAAAGATCATACATAAGTTAGCTGACATGCACACTGAATTAGAAACAATTAGGCCCAAACAAATCCTTCCAAAGTGGGTTTCCTCTCTATTCTTCCTCACCGTCACTTTACCCCACATCGAACTATCTAGTACTGTCAATTTCCCAAGCCTAACGTTCATTTTCCTTCAAGCAATCAAGCTATGCTTAGTCATACAGATACTATTCTACTGCTATTGATCTTTGTTTGTGCTCTATGTTTAAAACTTTTCATTTTGTGCCAAAAAGTTAAATTTTAGGGGTGTTTTGAGCACATTTAAGCATCGATAAGCACAGATTCACAGATTAAATCATCCCCCCAGTCTCAAATGATGCAATGGCCCATTGCAGCAAGGAAGCAAAAGGGAAAGGTCAAGTGAGCACAGATTGAACGAGCACAATTTTTTTTATGTTCTTGTTGCTAGTCACAGGCTAAAAATAAAATCACAAAATTCACAGGAAAACATAAACACATAGAAGGAGAAAAAGTACAAAAAATGTGAGGTCGTCTGCAGACTCAACCATTTCCGCCTATTAGGCCATGAGAGTTTAACACTTCTTCGTCCTCGGTGTCTGTTGAGTGTGTGGATGTAGCCTCTGCCTCTAGAGGGCTTTTGCTGCACTGACGCTTCCTTGAGCTCGTTGGTTCCTGCTAGGGAGGACTGGTGGATGGACTAGTCATTTCAAAGATTGTCTCAGGGAATGCAGATAATGGTGTGTAATTAGGGACATTCGCTTTGAGGTTGGCGGTGGGTCTGCGATCCCGGTAGGCAACGTATTGCCACAACATCTGCTGCAATCTCGGTTGGCAACATATTGCCACAACGTAATGTGGTCATTGAGCATTGCAGGGTGGCGACTTGGGTAGCTAAGTCAACGATGTTGGCATTCATCGCATGGAAAGCTGAAGCAGGAATCGTGGCAGTCAGTGTTTTTGTAGATGTACCAGTCGTTGGGCCAACAAAGATGCTTATTAGGGTAGCCAGTAGAACCGTTGACTGATATTTTTGCAGAACGCGCTACACAATTTTCAGCAAAATGGGATTCAGGAGGTCAGTCCTTTCCTCACTGGCATAAAAAATGACCTTAGCATTGCGACAGAGCTCTGTGATCAGTGCCAGAAACCAGAGGTTACCCGTGGTACTTTGCAGGGCCACGAAGAGTTCCTGGTAGATGAGGGCATCAACATCGATTTGTTTTCCCTCCAAGAGGCAATAGAGCAAGAAGACGCGCTCTCTAGAGATGGTTTGAGTGTGTAGCATGGGCATGAGTCGCAAGCGGAGAAAGTGAAACCATACACGAGCCTCAGGACGGAGACAGCTGCATTTCAAATTGTATGAGCCCTCCTTGGTGACTTGCCATTCAGTCTCCGGTACACACAATCAGGCAGCCACTCGGGTGAGGACTTCAGGGTTGTCCCCTTACTGGACAAGCTCGTTGTATTCGTCATCGGTGGGCCGCAAGTCGCAGACTTTGCGAATCGTACTTGCGCTGTAGTGCACGTTTTTGCCCTAGATAGGGATGAAGTAGGGAGAGCCCCCTAGATAATTTGCGTCGAATTCCAGAACAAAGGGGTGACCACCTTGGCAGGGTGGAGGTAAAATCTTTCCCAGCCGTCCTGGTGAACGATACCTATAACACATTCATGGTAAGCACCTTGTTCAAACATCTCAGCATTGAACCCTCGCTCGGGGGCTAGGGTTTTTATCATCCTTTAGAGATTGAAAGCGGGATTCGGCTTCTCAGGTGTCATATGGCATAGAGTTAGAAGCTTCAGCAGGTGCTTTTTAGCTAGAGCCTTTGGTGCAAGCCATTGAAGGAAGTTAGAGTCTTGATGAGAGGAATTGAGGAATGAAATGGTGGTGAGTACAGTAGTCAATACTGGGGTGAGTGGTTGTATCGAGAGAGTCCGTCAGATTTTATAACAATTGATTTGAGTAATCGTGCGTGTAAGGTCCAGGCGTGTGGAGTGTAACTCGCTTGCAAATCTCAGGGTAAGGCGTACTACAGAAGTTTAGTGCGGTTGGTGGTGGTTTTCAAATTCGACTGCAATTGAAATGTCGTTGGGCCCAACCCTTATGGCCTACTACTGATTCTGTCTCTTTATCGTAAGCTGGTAAAGTAAGATACTGGTTGCTATAGCATCACGATACTGGCTGCATAAATTCCTTCGATTACTCAGATTCTGTTGTAGACTGTTGCGTTTCTGGGTGGTACAATTTAATCTTCAAAAGAGCAAATTAAAACGTGAATTTGGGCTGCCTACCAATAGTGCTTGTTTAAGAGTCTTCAGCTTGACTTTGCTACAGAATTTTAGTATTGAGGTAGTGTAAGGCTTCTGCCTACTTCCTTGCATCTGCTTCTATCGTTCTGTGGGAGTAAGCATTCCTTAGCTGGGTCTCAAACTGCCCTGTCTTTATAATTGAGAAGGTCACATGATCATCATTGACTCTCATGGTTAGTTCTCCCTTTTCCACATCAATCAATGTTCTCATAGTTTCCATGAAGGGTCTTCCCAAAATAATAGGACCTCGCGATCTACTTCGAAATCAAAAATCATGAAATCCACAGGAAAGATGAATTTGATACTTTTACCTGTACGCAGTGGCGGACCCAGGATTTTAGGTTTGTGGGTGCACAATTAGTTGTGGGATTAAGGAAATTTTTAAACGCATTAAAAAAAAGAATATAAAAAATAAAATAAAAGAAAACTTCAACTTAACATAGAAAAATAATAATCAAGATTCAAGAATCAACTAACCTTTACATCACAACGATTACAAAAGCATTCTTCGATTCTTCATTCCTTGAAAATATTGCATTATATCTTCATCATCAATCGTATCAAATATATCACGTTCAACATAAGTTACCATGCATGAGTTAAACCAATCATCACTCATCCGGTTGCGCAACTTATCTTTAACAAAAGTCATTGCAGAAAAAACCCGCTCAACACTAGCAGTTGCTACCGGTAGAACAAGTGCTAACTTTATCAAAAAATAGACCAGTGGATAAAAAATATCTTTTCTCTTCTCAACCATCTTTAAAGCAAGGTTAGAAATTGTTTGCAAATTGCCAAAAGCAGAATCAGCTCTCACATCAACAATAAAATTACAGAGACTTGAAGACAGAAAAGGAATATCTGCAAGCTCATCAAACTCCAAAGGATAGAATCTAGCAAACTCAAGCAACTTTTCTTTGTTAAAATTCGCAAATGAATCATGAGGATCAAGACAACTCAAACACTCAAGCAACTTGGTATTGACATTATCAAATCGATCATTCAACTCTTGAATCTGAGTATCAATCACTGTATAATTAACTCCACCTTAAAGTAGTGGAAGAATGTGAATGATTCCAATTTCCGTCTCGATCTCCCTTTAGGACAATAAACATCATTCATATTTGGAATGTCAATATCATATTTATTGGCAAAAATGTTTGTTTCTTGAAGCAATTCATCAAAACCATTATCTCTCACCTCTTGTAAATGAGACTTGACTACCTTCACTAAACCAATTGCATTTAAAAGGTCTTGATCTTTTCTTTGTAGTGCTTGTGACAACTCATAAGAAATCCCCAAGATCAATTTCATAAGATGCAACAAGAATGCAAATTCAAAATCCTCCATGGCATACAAAATGCAACTTGCATCGGTTCTTGCAGTATCATTTTTTGGCTCGTCTTCAATAATTTTCATCAAGGAAATTATTGGAGAAAATAATGAGATAACACTTGTAACCGTACCAAAATGGGAACCCCAATGAGTGTCTCGAAGTCGCTTTAAGGTTGTCTCTTGATTTAAACCTTTTCCAGTTGGTATTTCACCACTAGCAATTCTTTCAACTATTACCTCACACTGATTCATTTGAAGAATTTGCTTCCGCTTGCATGAACCCCCCACAACAGTAGACATCTTTTGAAGCATGTCAAAAAAGTCTTGAATCTTCCTGTGATGTTTTGCAATTTTCACAAGTGCCAATTGTAACTGATGAGCAAAACAATGAATGTAGAATGCGGATTTGTTGTCTTCCAAAATCAAACTCTTAAGCCCTTTGAATTCACCCCGCATATTACTAGCACCATCATAGCCTTGCCCGCGACATTTAGACAAACTTAAACAAAGTTTAGAAAATAGACCATCAATCGTTGCTTTTAGTGATTGTGCAAAGTAGTATCTCGAAACATGAATTATGCCAATAAAATGTTCAACAATGGACCCTTTTTTATTTACATACCGAAGTACAACCGCCATTTGTTCTTTAATTGCAACATCACGAGCTTCATCCACTAGCAAGGAAAAGTAATCATCACCGAGATCACTAATTATTGCTTTAACAGTCAAATCAGCACAAGCTTGAGAAAGATCTTTCTGAATCTTTGGTGAAGTCAATGTGTTATTATTGGGGGCATTTTCCAAGACCACATCACTCATCTCTTTATTTAGAATAAAACTTTAGAATTTCAAGGAATAAACCTTGTTGATTTGAACTTATAGATTCATCATGTCCCCGAAAAGACTGACCATTGCGTAGTAGGAATCTAACACAATCTAAAGAAGTTTTCAGCCGAATATGATAATCAATTTTTTGTTGGTCAGAAATGCTTGAAAAAGCAATATCAATATGTTGCTTTTGCTTCATCAAATCTTGACAAGCTTGATAACATCTATCGTGAGCACTCTTATGATCTCCAACATGAACTTTGAATCTATCCTTCTTATACCAATTTTTGAACCCCACACCGACAAATGCTTCCTGCGTCGAACCACTACCTCCAACCTTCATATCAAGTAGATAACAATATAAGCAAAAACATGCATCTTTTGATACACTATACTCCAACCAGGAACCAAATGCTTCATACCACTTAGGATTGAATCTATGCATTTTTCCATACACATCCGTTTGAGGGAATGGTTTAAGAATTGGTTGAGTTGGCCCCTTGAGCAAATAAGCTCTCCGAATATCCTCTCTTTCTATAGGATTTGATGTCATTGAATAAATTGAAGGTCTTTTTCCTGGATCCGCTTCAAGATTTTCTATATTAACTTTTGTTTGAGGTGGCGATTGAAAACTTTGAAATTGAGATGCTTGTGGTGGTTGAGAGGATTCTTGGACAGTTGGAATTGAAATACTGTTTGAAAGTTGCTCACTTTGAGATTCGGGTTCGTATTTGTGGGTTTTAGACGTTTGAAATAAGATTGTATCGTTGACATTTTCTCGGAAGAAAAAAGGTTGACAAGATTAGGGAACATGTTGCAACCTATAAGCTAGCTCATCTTAATGCTTCCTCTATCGAAACCTATAAGATTGTATCTTTTTTCATACAGGGACACTAAGCAACTGAAGCTATGATTTCCAACTCCAAAGCAATTTAAATAAAGCTAATCAATGAAGCTAATGTAGAGCAATGAAATTTAAAGAAAGCTAATCAATGAAAGCTTTGTTACCTTCGAAGCTTTTGTCAAGACTACTAGTTCTTTTGAAAAGTTTGTCAAAGTGTGGTTTGCAATAAAGAACTCCCTCAAAAGAATTGTAGTTGCTAAGCTGCAAAATTAAATTCCAATAGAAAAGATAAGGAATTAAATTCCATATCTTGACAGCAAAAATCAAAGAAACAATCATGATTACAATAGAAAAGATAAGGAATTAAATTCCATAGACTTCGTTATCAGCAAAAATCAAACTTTTTCTCTACAGGAAAGTTGGAAATTGGAACAGAAGAATAGCTCCAAACTTCAGAAAAACAGACTTAGAAAAAAGGGTAGAATTCAATGTGCTAATGAAAAATCATGCAAGTAGCACACCTCTCTTTCAGAAGCTTCTTTTAGGTCTTTGATGCGAGACTGAAACACATCATATTGAGATAAAAGTTGTTGTTTGATAGCAATTGCATCGACTGATCCTTGTGGAAGCTGCCATAATGTAAATGGGTAAATACACAAAACAAATGGGTAAATAAGGGAAAAAATTAGAAACCAACCTCGTGAGAAAAACATGTTGTTTAATTGTACCAATGAACTCTTTAACTCCTCCATTATAGAAATACAGAGGAGGATATGTAAGTCCTGCAAAAAGCTTTCATTCGTTCAATGTTCTAATTTATACAACAACTTAAGAAACAATAATACAGTATTGGCTGGGTGTGAAAAATAAAATTGCAACATCTTACTTATGAAATCAACATAGGCAAATAGCTTTAAAAAAAATGAGTAAAAACACAATTCACTATCATGTGATTGAGTGCCCTACTAGATATTTTAAAAATCCAATTGGATGTGTTATTTTTCCTGTGCTAGTGCTACATACAGATAAAAGAAGCAAACTTTACAAGCCTTTCTGTCCAGAACCAGGCAAATATTACTACTCTCACAGAATAGGTTAGACACATTTCCCTAGTTTGGGCAGGAAATTTAAGGTAATGTTTGTGCCAAATTGAACATAGATGCTTGAGAATTTCATGTTGCCACATCAGTTATTTTTAATAAGTGCCAAACAGGAGGAAGAATTTAATCCCCTACTGTAACAAAAATCAGTTGACCCATCCATTTAAATGTGTTCACAACACAGGTCAAACCCAAATAAAAATATTAATAATAACACCTTTTGTTAATGATGAATCCACATGTAACTACATGCCTAGAAAGTCCAAGGAGAATGAATAACCAACACCCTCAAGGAATTTTATTTTATACAGATAACATAAATAATGGGTTCTATACTATTGATGAGACTTTAACAAGGAAATATAACTTTTACGGGGAAGAAAAGTAAACAATTGGAGAGTCCAAGGATGAGTATAGGGTTCGGATAGGAATTATCACACCCTATCCAAATTCTTCCGACAACTCTATGGCAAGTTCAAGAGCATTCTTGAAAATATCTTCTAAGCAATCTCAAGTTGGAGAATTCCAAAATGCTAACTACCATAGTTTGTTGATTTGAAACAATAATTGATGATTTGAATTAACAATTAGGAACGAAATCCCAAAACACAATCCGGAAATGTTGCTACATAATAGATTGAGCACAAGCGAAGCAAATCCAATAGTTATTTTGAAACCATATATGCAAATATTTGAGAAAGAAAGAAAGAACAAAAAGAGGGTGAATTAGGGAGAGCAAGGCCAGAGACTCCAATACCGTCACAAAAGCCCAAACAACGTCGTCCACTATGGAGAAATCAAAATTCAGCCTCCGTAAATCCGCCAGATTCCAAAACCGTCAAATTTGGGGGAAGGGAAAAAACGGGGCAGGCAGCGTCGAATTTGGGGGAAGGAAAAAAAAAGGCAGGTAGCGTTGGGCATTTAGGGGAAGGGAAAAAAGGGTCAATTGATACTTGGGAAGGCTCGAACCGTGGACCTGTGAGTGAGAGTGTAGAGGTTTTACCATCTGTACCATCTATACATATTGTTAAAAATTTCTTTCAAATTATATATATTTTGTGTGTTCACTTGCCCACATTGGCACTGATGTGGGTCCGCCACTGCCTTTACGTTTTCAATTTTGGCCTTCAAGTAGGATGATGGAACGGTTAGCCAACTGTAATGTGACTTCGTGGGTCTTGCTTCTCCTACCGCCAATCTCTTGAATACGGACATGGGCATTAGATTGATGCTGGCTCCGAGGTCACATAATGCCTTGCCTGTGTATTGAGGTCTAATAGCACATGGAATTGTGAAACTACTAGGGTCTTTTAATTTCAGAGGTATCCGATTTGTTAGCAGGGCGTTGCAGTCTTGGGTTAGTGCTACTGTTTCAAATTCTTCCAGTTTCCTTTTCTTGGATAGGATATCCTTCATGAACTTTACATAACTGAGCATCTATTCTAAAGCCTCCACCAGAGGGATGTTGATATGCAGTTGCCTTAGCATGTCAAAGAATTTCCAAAATTGCTTCTGCTGGCTCTGCTTTTGTAGTCTTTGTGGGAATGGAGGGGGTTGCCTTATCACCCAAGATATTCCTGGATTAAGGCTATGTTGCGATGACGATGTTATAGCATCCCTTTTCAAGTTTGGTATGTAGTCATCTAGCGTGACAAATGGAGGAGATGTTGTGGCATTGATGCTTGTTTCAGTTTGCATCGGCATTGGGTGTTGCTTCTCTTCCTCAGGGAATTGTTCGTCGCTCTCCTTTCCCTTCGTTGTGTGGCCAAATTCTGGATCAGCTTCCTCAATCGGCCTCTTGGTCACCCTCATTGGCTCTAGAATTTTGTCGCTTCTAAGTTCTATTAACTTGACCTGCTCTTTTCTGTGGATCTGGGGACTTCAGTGTCACTCAGAAGAGATCCTGACAGTCTGTTGTTGAGGGTAGTTGCTAACTGTTTGACTTGATTCTCAAGGTTCTGAAGGGTTACCGGTTGACTTTGGATAATAGCATTGTTTTTGCCATATACTCCCTCAAAAAGTTTATCATCAAAGTCTACAGGTCTGAATCACTGCCCTGCTGCATTACTTGTTGGGTAAACCCTGGTGGGTTTGATGGTTTGGTTGAGTATGATGGGCCAGTTGGCTATCCTGCTGTTTGTTGGCCTTGAGAGCTCCATGAGAAATTTGGGTGCTGCCTCGATCCTAGGTTGGATGTATTAGAGTAGGGGTTGTTTGTGTTGCTATCCCTGTTGAAGTTGTTAACATAGTTGACTAATTGAGGGTTGGCAGAGCACTGAGAATAGGGGTGCTCCCCGCCGCAATACACACAGGCTACCTGGGATGGCTTTATTGGTGTGTTGCTTGGAGGAAAGGTCATTCCTTTCACCATGTTGGCAAGAGATGACACCTGGGCTGTAAGAGCAGTCATAGCATTTAATTCATGTATGCCGGAAACAGTTCTGGAGGGAGTTGTCATGTCTACCTGCCATTGGTGGCTGTTCAAGGCCATTCGTTTTAACAATTCATTTGCCTCGTCATAGGACTTCATCAGAATAGAGCCGCCTAAGGAGGCGTCTACGATTAAACGTGTTTGCCCGTCGAGTCCTTTGTAAAATGTTTCAAACTGAACCTACTCACACAATCCATGTTGTGGGCATATCTTGCGAAGGTCTTTAAATCTGTCCTAAGCTTTATATGTTGATTCACCCGGCTTTTGTTGGAAACTGATGATATCTCCTGAGTTGAGAGTTCTTTGTTGGTGGGAAGAATTTGAGCAAGAACTTACTCCACAGATCATTCCAAGAGGTGATTGAATTGGCAGGTAGGTTATTGAGCCACGTCCGAGCTTTATCCCAAAAAGAGAATAGGAATAATTTAATTCGAAAAGCATCGGTCGTGACTTCTGGAGTGGCGAATGAGTCGCATACCTCCATGAAAGACTTGAGGTACAGATGAGGGTCTTCAAAAGGGAGTCCTCCAAATTGCCCAGCTGCACTCAACATTTGGATCATTTCACCTTTGATCTCAAAATGCCCTGCATTGATGGTCGGGGGTGTGAGAGCCGAATTTAGCTTAGTCAAATCAGGGATTCCAAACTCCATAATAGCCTTGTTTAGGTCCGGATTTGGTGGTGGGGGAACCTAATTATCTCTGTTTATTGCTTGGTCCTCCATTCATTCCTGGTCATGATTACCCGGCTTATCCGCTATGGCTGCAGAGTCAAACAGGTGACTTCTTCGCTTCTGCTTCCTACGCCTTTGGTTGTAGGTGCGTTCAATCTCAAGATTGTAAACTCATACACTATAGAATGTACCTAGAAATCAAAAATTGAGAAGGAGTGAGCTTTATTGTATAAAACTCAACTATTCAGTGTTTAAACGCGTAATCACAAAAGGTATCTGCTGTCCCCAGCAACGGCGGCAAAAACTTGTTGCTCATTTTCCTTAATGGCAAGTGAACCAGTTGAACAAGTAATAAAGAGTAAGTAGATTATCGTCTCACAGATACTGAGTTACCGATGATGACACTAATTTATGCTAACAGTTGTGTATAAAAGTAAAAGAAAAAATAATTGGTTTAAGGGTTTTGTGGTTATAACTAATAAGAAAGAAAATAACAAATGATCGTAGTCGTAAGAAGATATCAGTTAAAAGATAGGCTGAGCATCGGATTTCATCTTAAGCATATCAATCCCCCAATCTTCCTTAATGCATTCCTATAGCAATTATACTGCACAGCTTCCGCAATGCTACAACATAGATGCCTTTCACAATGTTATTTGGATAACCCACCATGTCATTATACAGAAGCTTCTGCATCCTATACATACAACCTTAACTATACTTCTCCTATATGCCTATTGCAATTTTTTAGTTCCGATTATCTTTTCAATTCAAGGTGTTAAGGTTATGAGTGGTAGATCCATTCCTAAAACCTACAATGATAGGTCAAGTCTTGCACCAGCTTGCCCAGCAAACACTGTCTATCAGATGTCTAACCTCGACTCCCTTCCAATAAGCCAAGGCCACTGATTTTGCCCTTAGGTTCCACTAACCGACAAGAATTAAGAATACTGATAAACAAACTGAATTTATTAAATTAAGAACTAGCAAACTGGGTTCATTTTACACTCAAGAATTCATCCTCGCTCAGCCAACAGAGATTTAGTTCATGTCTAATGAGGGAATCACAAAGCATATCACAACAGAATAGCCCATAATAAAAGATTAACTACGAATTAACAAAAGAAAACAGAAAGTTTGGCGGAGGTTTCGACGACGTAGGAGAGGCCTGTCACTTGACAACTCCACGTCTTCTCATCTTTGTCTCACTGCAAGAAGGGGTTGCTGGGTTTTCCTGGAGTTCTGGTGTTTCGTGCTTCTCTCTTTTCTTTCGAGCCCTGCCAAATAGGAAACATTTTTGACTCTCAACGACTCGACACCTCCAGGGTTAGCCGTCTTTTCCTTTTATAGTCAGGCTTACTTGCGGAGTAAGTTCAGTGAGCTGGGCCTTTCCAAATCTGTCAAGTCCAATTGGTCTACCCTTCTAAATTCGGTAGACTGATTCTGCTGATATTGTGGGATTCTCCAAATCTTAATCTTTGATCCTCCACATCTTCTGATCCAATTCGTTATCAATCTAACCGTGAACAAACGTTTGTCCATTAACCTGTACTTAGTTCTTGCAAAAGCCTTGAGGAAAAGTTAGAACATAAGGGACTTAGCATTGCTTCCTTTACGCTACTATAACATATAGGTTGCATTGTATAGTAGCTTGATATGGCTGACCCGATACTATAGCATTGTATCGACAGTGCTATGTGCATTTATAATAAACCCTCTAGCTTACCCTCTTCTTATGCACATGTAAAGGATATTTATGCATTTATCATGATTTATGAGATGTATTCTTCATTTCCCTATATGCGTGAATTATGACATATTTGATCAGATAACATGCTTTTAAGCTCATATTCAACACATAAAACAGTTACCATTATAGGGAAAACATGGCATAAATAGTACTCATCAGTAGTATGTTTGATGCGTTAAGAGCTTCACAAAAGCAAAACTTAATCTTTCACATAACGCATTAATGTGATAGCTTAGTTAACATATCAAAAAAGAGAGAGAAGAAAATCGAGTCTCTAAAATTTAATTGACATGTTCAATATAATAGTTAATGTCTTGAAACCAATTAGTGCTTGTTTGGCATGACATTACACACACACACCCACCCACCTATATTTATGTATGTATGTAAAATAGTTTTATAAGAAAATAACTTTAGTCATTAGAGAAACAAAAACTAGACATTTATGACCATTAGAAACACTTTCTGCACAAGTCACATGGCAAGTACACGGTTAACACACTAAACACCAAAGTTTCACAAAATTTTCCTTGTAAGACAACTCACTGACTCTTTAGGTAATGTGATTGACACGTTAATTGCTTCATGGAAGACAACTCAATCTTTCACTCCACCCATTAATTAGATAGCTTACTTAACATACTAATGATAAAATAGAAGAAAAGGAGGTCTTTTGAATTTAATTGACAACTTAAGTACAAGAATTTATATGTTGAAACCATTTCGTTATTGTTTGGCATCATATTAATTAACTTTTTAATGTGTGTGTATAATGTTTTTATTAAAATAAGAAATAATTATGGTCCTTAGAGATACAAAAAGACACTTATAACCGTTAGAAATACTTTCTACATGATTCCTGTGGTAATTACAATGTTAACACACTAAACACCAAAGTTCTAGACGGTTTTCCATACAAGACATCAAGCGAGTGATGCTTTAGGTAGTTGGATTGACGTGTTAATTGCTCTGCAATAGAAAAAAAAATCTTTCTCATAACGCATTAATGTGATAGCTTAGTTAACATATCACTAAAAAGAAATAAGAAAATTGAGTCTCTACAATTTAATTGACATGTTAGGTATAAGAGTTAATGTCTTGAAACCATTTAGTGCTTGTTTGACATGACCCTGTATTAGCCTTTTGATACACACACACACATATAATAGTCTTAATTAAAAAATAAATAAGTATAGTTATTAGAGAGACAAAAACTAGACGTTTATGATAGTTAGAAATGTAAATGACAGAATATCAACAAGAGGGGGGTGAATTGGGGATTTAAAAATCTTTGTGAGATTCCCAGAAATGGCGCACAGAACAGGGTATAACAGAGAAAAGAAAAGATAGCTTGATATAGAAGATTTATACTGGTTCGGTCTCAACTCTTGACCTACGTCCAGTCCTTGGACTCTTTGGTATTTTTACTATCACTTCAATCAGTTACACACTCTGTACTCAAAGGTTATCCTCTCACTAGGATATACTCCCCCTTACAAGTTGTAATATGTTAACCCAATCTCAAAGTCCCAATACTTTGAGATTCTTACAATGATTGATAATCAATAATACACTCTCTAAAAGAGCAGATGAATAAACACTGAAGTTTACAATATCCGAAGATATTATACATATGAGAGAAACAATAAATGCACTTTGATCATTTTGACAGTTTTCTATCTAGCTATTCTTGGTTGTTGTAGGAATTGAATTCTTCAACTTATATATGATGGAAGCATTTAATGACTATTGGGAAGAATGAATGTGGAAGTTACACCTAATATGCTTCAGACGTTTGATTCAACCAATGTGCCCAGACATTCTTTGTTGACATTCCTTGAGATATTTCCGTTGGATGATCTGGCGTCCAGATGTGGAAAGAAAACATTAAAGCCTTTGAATTTGTAGAGAATAAGTTGCCAAATTTGTGCTTTGTTTTCTAAACCCAGCATTTAATGCTCTGACGTAATCACTTTGCTTTTTAATTAATCTTCAGTTAATCCTTCATTTGATCTTCTGTAAATCACTAACAAACTAATTAAACATATTTAGGAACAATAGTGAGTGAAGATATGAAGTATACAGATCATACATTAATATTTCGCGATTACGAACACTGTAAGTACATCACATTAATGTGAATGAAGCAAAAAGTACATAACATTTGAATGAAATACAAAAATACTGCTGACATGCAAATACAACTGAAATGACTAATATGCTAACTGATATGATATGCTCTTTACTTCACTTCTCCCCTTTTGTCATCACTCAACAAGGGTGGATCAGAGGAGGTAGCAAGAGGTGGGACTGAAGTAGGAACCTCTGACTGAGGTGGAGGTGAAGAGACAGATGGATCAATCAAAGGAGTAGGTGGAGGAGAGTAGTGAGAGTCAAGAGAGGCAGGTTGATGAGAAGAGGATTCAGAGGATTTCTCATCATACAAATCAACAGTATCTCCAGAAGGTGAGATCCTGATAGTGGAAGTTTGAGAGGGAGGAACAAGAATAATTGCTGGGGTAGTAGCAACAACAGGAGTAGTGGAAATAATAGGTGTAGTAAAAGTGAAAGTGGGGGATGAAGGAATAGGTGAAGAAGGAATGATACGAGGAGGTTCAGACTTGGGTAAAGAAGAGGGAATACTGAAACTAGGGTTAGTAGGAGAGGAGGAAGATACACCAAGACCAGGACCACCTGAAGACTGATGTTTCAATATTTTGTCCACTTTATCAGTGAGGGACATCAGCACAACATGAAGAGTTCCAAGGCTATCTGAGTGGTCTTCAACATGTCCTTCAAGGTTTTCTACCTTCTCATTGAGCTCTTCTTGGGCATATACCAAGTCACTGTTAACTTTGGTCACTTTAAAGACCAATCTCCTAAATTCACTCTCAATCCTATCAGTTAGATTTGATATGGCTCTATCTACATTAGTCTTGATGCGAGCATCCAAATTAGTGGTTGTAGCAAGTTAAGGTGATTGAACTGGAGGTAGAGCAGACTGAGTTTCATTTGCTCTAGATTGAGTTGCTCTAGATCTTAAAGGAGCCCTTGATTGGCCTAAACCTTCCTCAAAGGATATCCTCATCAAATTTAGATGATGTTTACCAAACATGTGAGGTTTCAATCGTTGCTCATTAGTGGCTAAATACCAAATTTTCTCATGGAATAGAATGATAGACATACGATTTGGAAAGGGGTTGGTTGAAGTGTTTTTGGAAGCAAATCTAAACTTTGTCATCTCCTAAAAAATCCAGTGCCCTACATTGTGAGGCACTTTGTCTATAATGGAAGCAAAAGTGGGGTAATCCCTTAGCTTTGTGCAAAATGTGAATTTTTTTTCCTTTTTTGCATGAGATTTCTGGTATAGATGTACCAGATGGCTCTATACACAGAGGGCATAACAACAGGGGAAAAAGAGAGATTCTAATGGCCCATTAGGTACAGGCTCATTAGGTCTTAGAATTTGAAAAATCTCCCTATTATCATAATTCAACACAGCAACAGACGGAGGATTGGGAATTTGTAGAATAGAATTGATATAAGCTGGAGATAAAACAATCTTTTCTTCCCTAAGATGAGTGACAATTCTTTCCTCTACAAGATTACCTTCGCTATCCAAATGATTAGCTAAGGTCATAGTAAAGTAAAAAGCCTTGACTATGCCAGGGCTATAAATGGCACGAATTGAAATAAGAGTTTCAAACTGCTTAAGCCAAGGGGAAAGATCAAAATTACAATCTTCCTTAAGCTTAGCAAGATCAACATAAATTGTTGGCCAAAAACTTCTATGTGAATAACGTTCCCTAAACAGTTTAGCATCAGAATGTTCGAAAAGAATGGGTTTGCAGCAAAAAAAATTTAGAGGTGTTGAATGATTGTAAATGAAAGTGGGGCAAATCACCAAGAGGGTTTGAATTGGGGATTTTAAATTATTTTTCAAAGAACTCTGTTTTTGAATGTTAAAACAGAGTAGAACAGAGCAATGGGAGAAAGAGTAAGAACAAGGAATTTATATTGGTTCGGTCCAACCTCTTGACCTACGTCTAGTCCCCAGACACTCTGGGATTTCACTAGCTCAAATGATTACACTCTGTAACTCTCAGAGTAATTCTCTCACTAGAACTTACTCCCCCTTACAAGTTGTAACAAATAACCCAATCTCCAAGTCCCACGACCTGAGATTCTTACAATGAATGATTTCAATAAATGATACTCTCTCTCTCTCTCTCTAAGAGTACATAATGATAATCACTGAAGTACAAATGTATCAAAAGATACTTTACAGTAGAAAACTCAAATAGTAGTTGGAAACTTGAATGATTTTTGTTTTCTACAGATTGGTTGTTGAAAAGAATTGAATGTAGCTCTATTTATATGGAGAGAGCATTAAATGACCGTTGTAATCTTCAATGTGACTGTTGCCAGAATCAAAGAAGGATTAGGTTAAGCTTTGGTCTTCTTCTCTCTCTACTCTTTGGTTAATCCAGTTGCACAGAAGTTCATCGTTGACTTCTTGAATATTAATCCGTTGGAAGAGCAACTACTGGATGAGGAAAGGAAACATTAATCCCTTTGCAACGTGTGTAGAATGATTGTCCAAAAGGGTGCAAGCTTTACGGACATTGCATTTAATGTCTTGATAACTTTTTGCTTTTGTTCAAATCTTCATTTAACATCCTCTAAATCATCTCGAAACTCACTAACAAACGATTAAACATAGTTTGGAATAGTAATGAGTGATGATAAGAAGTATTAAGATCAAACATGAAGATTTCACAAATTCGTGCAATTTGATTTTCAAACTCAGCGACACAAACTCGAGTTTGTTCATCCAAACTGGAGTTTGTAACTTTGCTTCAGAGGACAAACTTGAGTTTCCAAATACAAACTTTAGTTTCCTTCTTCCAGAGAAGATTGTCGTGAATTGAGTTTTGGAAGTCCATTTTGAGCATTGAGCCAAACTCGAGTTCATTAGTGACTAACTCAAGTTTTGGACTTTTATAGTGAAAACATGTTTAAGTCCAAAAGCTCAAAACTGGACTTTTCAAAATCCCTGAAAAATAGCAAAGCTCTCTTCTTGGCACAAACTTGAGTTAATAAAACTAAACTCGAGTTTCCTTTTAAATTTGAAAACCTTTGAAAATCTTTGCCAAGTGAAAAGTCACCTTTAATCGGGTGATGATAAAGGCTTGGATCGGGATCAATGCTTTTCATGTAGAGGAATGTGAATGGTCAAGATGGAATTTGTCCCTCACATTTGTAAAGAGATAATATCGGGCCCCTCGATGAGTGAGTCTGAGAAATGTATGGCCATACTACGATTGAAAGGAGTTTCCATTTCAATTATTAGACTACTTAAGAATCGAGAAAGTAATGGTCAAGAACAAGAAGTTGACATTATCCATGCCTCATCCTTGACCAAATTATTGCGTGACAAAAGGGACGTGACATGACTGTATCATAGGTTGTATCGTATCATCGATCCCCATATGAATTGGGTAGTCGTAATGTCTTGCTAGAGGCCGCTTGCGACTTATGGGTTGGTACAGTATTGGCCCGCTGCCAATCTCATGTGGGCCTGTAGGGTCGCACACAAGAATAGCCCAACACGAGCAATAGTAGTGTCCAGATTCATTGAATCTTAGATATGTCTAAGATTTAATGACTACATTTAATCTAGGATGGATATATATATATTATTAATTATTCGAAAATAATATAATAATATTATTTAATAGAGATTATAATATTATTATATAATATTTGTTTTATATTTAATTTATTTGATAAATTGAATATCTAAAAACAAATAGAGATATTGTATCTCAAATTTAATTTTTGAATAAATATACCATATATCTAACTTAATTTGAATTGAGATATAATATCTCAGATTTAATTAAATAGATAGATATCATATCTCATATTTAATTTATAGAGATAAATTAAATCAACAAGCTTTTAATTTGGATTAAATAAATAGATTAAATTAGATCTATTGGATAGATTTAATTAATATATTATTTTAATTCAAATTCAAATTTCAAGATTAATAAGGATTAATTTTGAATATATAATACGCCTATCAGGTTTTGAAAAACCTACGGGACATTTTGCAAGACGTATTAGAAAAGCCGCGAGAAACCCTAGAGAGAAAAAGAAGAGACGAGAAAATACTGAAGGCGCTAGCACGCTGCCATCGGTGTTGGAGGCTATTTGTGTGGATACCGGTAGAGGGAGTGGATTTGCAAAGTCAGCTCCTGTTTGATCGAACAAGATCGCATGACGTTCGAGACGCACACGAGATCAAATTGAACAAGATACTCACGAGTTTGCATAGGTACGGTTCTTTACTACCCGATTTAAACACAATTGATAGATCCTCTTAATGGGATTCGTAAGATTTTTAAATGGATGAAATCCTTCCGCTGCGTGTACGGATTCCACCAGAATTTGAGTAAGAACTTACTCCCCAGATCATTCCAAGAGGTGATTGAATTGGCAGGTAGGTTATTGAGCCACGTTCGAGCTTTATCCCGAAGAGAAGACAAGAATAATTTAATTCGAAAAGCGTTGGTTGTGACTCCCGGAATGGCGAATGAGTCACATACCTCCATAAAAGACTTGAGGTGCATATGAAGGTCTTCAGAAGGGAGTCCTCCAAATTGCTCGGCTGCATTCAGCATCTAGATCATGACACTTTTAATCTCAAAGTGCCCTGTATTGAAGGTCGGAGGTGTGATAGCCGAATTTAGCTTGGTTAGATTAGGGATCCCAAACTCCATAATAGCCTTGTTCAAGTCCGGATTTTGGTGGTGGTGGACCCTGATCATCTCTATTTATTGCTTGATGCTCCCTTCGTTCCTGATCATGATTAACCGGCATATCCGCCATGGTTGCGGAGTTGAATAGTTGACTTCTTCGCTTCTGCTTCCTGCACCTTTACTTGTAGGTGTGTTCAATCTTAGGATCATAAGGCTCAAGGTTAACCGAAGGCGAGTTACGCATGCACTACAGAATGTACCTAGAAATCAAGAATAGAGAAGTGGTGAGCTTTATTGTACAAAACACAATTAATCAACGTTTTAAACACGTAATCACTAAAGGCATCTGCAGTCCCCAGCAACGATGCCAAAAACTTGTATGTTGGTCGATTTTCTTATTGGAAAGTGAATCAGTCGAACAAGTGATAAAGAGTAAGTAGAGTATCGTCCCACAGAGACTGAGATACCGATAATGACACAGATTCACGCAAACAGTTGTTCAAAGAAGATAAAATAAATATGATTGAGTTGGGATTTTTGTGTCTATAATTAATAAGACAGAAAATAACAAAGGATCATAGTCGTAAGAAGATATCAGTAAAAGATAGGCTGAGCATCATATTTCATCCCAAGTGCATTAATCCCCCAATTGCCTTAATGCATTGCTATAACAATTATGCTGCACAGCTTCCGCAATGCTACAACATAACTACCTTTCAAAATGTTATCCAGTTAACCCACCACTATCTTATACAGAAGCTTCCATGTCCTATACATACAACCTAAACTATACTTCTCCCTATATGCATATGGCAATTTTCTAGTTAAGATTATCTTTCCAAATCAAGGTGTTAAGGTTATGAGCGGTAGACCCATGCTTGAAGCCTACAATGATAGGTCAAGCCTTGCACCAGCTTGCCCAACAAACACTGTCTATTAGATGCCTAACCCCGACTCCCTTCCAGTAAGTTGAGGCCACTGATCTAGCCCTTAGCTTCCGCTAACCGACATAAATTAAGAATACTAATAAACAAACTAAATTTATAAAATTAAGTACTAGCAAACTGGGTTCATTCTACACTCACGAATTCATCCTCGCTCACCCACAGGAGATTTAGTTCATGGCTGACGAGGGAATCACAAAATAGATCAAAACATAATAACCCATGACAAAAGATTAACTAGAATTAAGAAAAGAAAAAACAGAAAGCTTGGAAGAGGTTTTGACGGCGTAGGAGAGGCCTATCACTTGACAACCCCACGTCTTCTCGTCTCTCTCTTACTGCAAGGAAGGGATTAGGTTCTCCTGGAGTTCTCATGCTTAATGCTTCTCTCCCTCTTCTTTCGAGTCTGGCCAAATAAGAATGTTCTATGGCTCTCTACTACTCGACCTCTTTTAGGGTTGATCATCTTTTCCTTTTATAGTCAGGTTTACTTGCGGTGTCAGTTTAGTGTTCTGGGCCTTTCCAAATCTGTCAGGTCCAACTGATTTAACTTTCCAAATTCGATAGATTGCTTCTGCTGATTCTGCGGGATTCTCCAAATCTAAATCTACAATCCTCTGCATATTCTATTCCAATCTGTTGACAATTTAATCGTGAACTAACGTATGTCTATCAACCTGTACTTAATTCCTGAAAAAAGCCTCGAGGAAAAGTTAGAGCATACGGCACACATCATTGCTTCCTTTACTCGACTATAGCATATGAGTTGCATTGTATTGCAGCTTCATGTGGCTGACTCGATGTTATAGCATTGTATTGGCAGTTCTATGTGCATTCATAATAAACTCTTAAGCTTGCCTTCTTCTTATGCACGTATACAGGATATTTATGCATTCATCGTAACTTATGAGATATATCTTATATTTCCTTATATGCGTGAATTATGACACAATTGCTCAGATAACATTCTTTTAGGCTCATATTCAACTTACCAAACAGTCACACAGTATAGGAAAAACATGGCATAAATAGTACTCATAACCTTAGCAGAGCCTTTAAAATCAAAGGATGCAACTGCCTTCTTCTTCCTCTTAGGTTTAGTAACTTTAGGAGCTGGATCCTTATCCTTGTGATAAGAAGTCTTAGGGTCTATAGGCTTTCTCTTTGGAACCTCAAGAGGTTCTTCTAAGACCACCTTCTTTGTTTTTTCCTTGGGAAGAGGTTCTTCGAACGATACCTTCAACCTGAACGTCTAGGAGTTTGCTTTTCTCTCCAAGGTCTTTTTGGTGGAGGCGGAGACGCATATCGATTTTCCTCATAGTCAGAATCATCATCCTTGGTCTTGGAAACACGTGAGGGAAGCATTATCGGAGAGAAGGCTCGAGTTTAGGGCAAGAGAGATGATAGGATTTCAGAGAAACTGAGGTTTAGACTCGAGGGTTTCGTGAAGTGAAGAGCAACGGTCAAGTTTCAGTAAATATAGAAAGGTATAAACTCGAGTTTCCACTTACAGACTTAAGTTACCTGCTTGTGTTTATCAGAACAAGCTCGAGTTTACATAAACATGTACTAACCTTGACTTCAAGTGTGCATATGAAAACATTTGAAAAATTCTGTTGACTCGAGTGAATCACTTTTTGGCTCGAGTTTGGAAGTTGCTCTGCCCTCGGTTGCTCTCTGTCTCATCTTGACTTGAGTTTGCTATTTCTTTACTCGAGTTTGGTTTTGCCTTCTAAAGCTTAGTTGCTCTCTGTCTGAAATACACTCGAGTGTGCAACATGCTAGCTCGAGTTAAGTTTTCTCCAAAACTTAGAGTTTTCTCTCTGCCTTTAGTTGACTTGAGTTTGAGGTTCTCAAACTCGAGTTTGCTTCTCTTGACAACAAACTTTAGTAGCTTTGACAGATAAATCAGATATCCTGCATAAGCCACAACTAGACACTCCGATGCTTAAGTTAGTATATCATAAAAAATACAACTAACATTACGTAGAGGTTTTACCATTCCCAATTCTCTTCTAATGAATGTAAATTACTCCTTAGCTAATGGCTTTGTGAAGATATCGGTAAGTTGGAGATGAGTGCGAATGAACAACACTTTGACATCCTTCTTTTGAACATGCACTAGTGGAAAAAAGGGTTTTAAGACCAGCCAAAATAGGCATCGTAAGACCGGACCCGTGACCGGTCTTGTTCCAGGCGGTATTAAAAGTCTAACTTTCAAGACCGGACTCTAACCGGTCTTAAAGAATCTCTTTTAGACCGGACATTTAAAACATTAGGTCTTAAAAGTCATACTATATACATCTGAAATATTTTTTGTTCGATCCTAAAACTCAACTTTTAGGACCGGATATAAAATAGGCCGCCCATAAAAGATCATAATTTTAAGACGGGACAAAAATTAATCTGGTCTAAAAAATAGCGGCTTCTAAGACCAAACGACTAATTATTCCAGTCTTAAAAGACTGACTTTTAAGATCGGATTCTTAATACATCCGGTCTTAAATATTGAATTTTTAGACCGGACGGATAAATACGGCGGTCTTAAAAGACCAACTAATAAGATCGGCCTAATATCAAATATGTACACCTGACCTTTAAGACCGGACATATAAATACATCCCGTCTTAAAATTTGAACTTTTAAGACTGGCCTATTTATTTTTTGTCTAAATTTTCCCAAATTGTTTCCCTTTTCTGTTCTTCCTGATCATATATATTACACAATCCACCACCCAATCCAACACATAAAAGTCGATATTTTAAGCTACAAGCTATGAACAATTATGAATAAATTTAATTGGGAAAAGAATACAAATATTATTCACCATGAGTTATGTGGCCTCTTAATTAATGATTATACTATGACTACAATACCTAAATTAATTTATACAATAAGAGAACTTACTTACAAATACAATGAGTTACAAATACAGCACGTAAATCAACATACATGCCCAATATAATATTCATCATGCCTTCATCTGATTCCCACCCATCAACGTAATCCCTCTTTAATAACATGCCCCTTTGGATAGGATCCTGCCACAAAAATAAAACAAGAACAAACTTCATAGTCAGTGAGATTGTTCAAGAACATAGAAGGAATAAATATAGTTCAAACCTTAAAGTTTTCAAAGAATTCTGCATATGAATATTACCTTATGAATTGACTCTTTTATAAAGGGATATCCTCCCATATCCCTTCTTGATGATCATTTCTTATGTCGGGTTCATTATCCGCTTCACCTTGTTCGTTCATGTCCGGTAGACCCCTCGAAAAAGGAGTACTCTCAAGAAGACCATAATTTGAATGAATTTCCTCATCAATATCAATGACCCTTTTTCCTTGGAGAGCTACAGACCACATTTTATTTTCTTGATCGGTGATATAGAACACTTGTTTCGCCTGGTCTACCAAAATAAAAGGTTAATCTCCAAAACTTCTACTATTGACATCGACTAATGTAAATCCTAGCCGATCGATCTGAACACCAATATTGACATTAACCCACTTGCATTTGAAAATGGGAAATCTAATTTTGACATGGTCCACCTCCCAAATCTCTTCAATAACCCCATAATATGGCATGACTGACAATTTAGGCCTCTTGTCTTCAGAACTGGAGAAGTGCATAGATTCAGCCTCTAACATAACACCACTATTCTGGACGATGCTCCTATCATCTAGGGACTTTGTGTAAAATGTATAATCATTGCTCACATACGAATTCCAACTTATGACATCAACCTCAGGACCACATGCTAACCATTTTATTGTATCAAAAACACATTCCTCTCCCTCAACCTTTTGTTTGAACCAGTTTGCAAAAGTTTTGTTATGCTCCCTAATCAACCTTGGTTCAGTCATTCGATGATTTTCTTTCCTTACAACTTCTTTATGTGCAGCTATGATGGCTTGAACTTTATCAACATTATTCAAGATGTATAAGTGGACTTCTGACAATTCATCAGGATCCACACTCTTTAACGAAGCCCCTCGTCTACCCCCTTCAGCATGCTAATGTTGAGGAAGCCCAATATGTCTTACTTTGGCCAAATAATTTTGACAAAATTCCATGGCTTCTTCAGAAACATATTTATGAAAAATTGATGCTTCTGGCCGGTATGCGTTCTTCACGTACCCTTTTAGTGTAGGAATTCTTACAACGCAGCGGATTAAAATTTTAAGAATCCCGTCCCGAGGATCACTCAGGTGCGTTTAAATCAAGACTATGGGAATCCGAAATTACCTTTAGTGAACCCGTTCGCGTCTCGTTTCCTTTGAACTGGTGGGCTACCTCCTCGATCAATGGAAGACGACTCGTTGAATCGGCTTCCTCTACCGGTATCCACACGAACAATTTCCGAACACGGCTACGGCGGTGTGCTAGCGCTTCTAATGTGTCTCTCTAGGTTCTTCACCACCAGATCAGTTTGCCTCTCGTTTTTGTTTTGGCTTATGCATACACACAACCATCAAAAGCCTCAAAAGCTTCTGTACGTTTTTGTGTGCATCAATACGTATTAATACGTATTAATGCGTATTAATGTACAATTAATACGTATTAATACGTATTAATGTACAATTAATTTGCATTAATGTACAATCAATACGCATTAAGTTTGTATTTCGAATTTCAAAAACTGATTTTTGAAATCTGAATTTCGAATTCTTGAATTAAAAAATATTAATTAAATCTATCCGATAGATCTAATCTAATGTATTTATTTAATGCAAACTAAAAGCCAACGATTTAATTTATCTCTATAAATCAAATCCGAGAAATAATATCCATCTATTTAATTAATTATGAGATACCATATCTCAATTTAATCTGATATCGATATTCTTATTCGAATATTAAATGAGATACAATATCTCTATTTGTTTTAGATATTTAATTTATCAAATAAATTAAATACAAAACAAATATTATATATAATAATATTATAATCTAATAATATTAATATATATATATTAATTTTGAATTTTAATAAATATATATAAATATATATTTATCCTAGATTAAATTTAGTATTCATTAATTCCTAGATTAATCGAGATTCAATGAACACGGACACAAATGCTCGTGTGGGTTATTCTGTGTGCGACCTATGCAGCCCATATGAGAAAAGCTTCTCAGCCCACAAGTCGCAAGCGGCCTCGGCATAAGACATTGCGATATCACATGGGGATCGATATCACGATACAACCTTATCATACAACCATGTCACGTCGCTTTTGTCACGCGATAATTTGGTCAAGCATGAAGCATGGACAATGTCAACTTCCTATTCTTGTCCATTACTTTCTTGATTCTCGAGTAGTCTAATAAGTGAAATGGAAACTCCTTTCCAACATTGTATGGCCATACATTTCTTAGACTCACTCATCGAGGGGCCCAGTATTATCTCTCTACAAATGTGAGGGACAAATTCCATCTTGACCATTCACATTCCTCCGCATGAAAACCACCGATCCCGATCCCAACCTTTATCATCACCGGTCAAAGGTGACTTTTGACTAGGTCAAAGATTAATGATTCATCATGTAGGAATCCATAATGATCTCGGGTCATAGGGGCGTTGTGACGCGGTTATACATGAGACAAGCTAATGACTAGATCCATGCGGCTTTCTCATAGTGGGTCGGTCCCAAAGACCTTGTACTCTTACAAGTGCCCATGACTACGATTGTATCTCCATATCTCATCAAAGTCATCTTTGGTCTTAACTCATCTTCGCTCCCGCGTAGATGGTGACACCGAGGACATTTAGGATAATCTATAAGATATATCCAGGGATGCGATTATCAATACAAACATGCAAACGAAAATGATAACAAAAGGAGAATACTATAAATATCCTAAACGTTCATTGTACAATGACTTTCCCCTAGGGCATAATTTCCAACATTTAGGAATTTCATAGATATTTCAATTGGGTACATCCACCATAAATGGATAGGGCCGCACAACTTAAAAGCTTCTCAAGGTGGCATAAGATAAGATATCCTTCATTCTCTAATTCATCCAACTTTTCAATCTCGAAAACTTTACTACAATCCGCATTGAAGAAGAAACAAAGTCTAGTCAAAACGACCCGAAGATCATATTCGGCGATGCCTCGAATAGCTACTAGGAGTAGCTGTTGCATCAAGACATGACAATCATGAGACTTTTGGCCTACCAATTTCAAATCCTGCATCGATACAAGCCTCTTAAAATTTGAAGAATACCTCGAGGGAACTTTTGTGCCATGTAAACACTCACAAAAACTTTGTTTCTCATCCTTAGACAAAGTATGAGAAGCCAGGGGACAATAAGTTCTCTTCCCATATGGCCTTGGATGTAAGTCTTCGCGTATTTCCATTGCTTGCAAATCCAATATTGCCTTCACACAATCCTTGGAACTACCTTGTATGTTGAGAAGCGTGCCAAGAATACTATCACATATGTTTTTCTCCACATGCATGACATCAATACAGTGTCTCACATCAACATTGTGACAATATGGAAGATCAAAGAATACAGATCTCTTTTTCCATATATTTGTTTCTTTTATACTCTTTGCAGTCTTACCGAAGATGACACTGATATTTTTCACCTTTTCATAAACTTGCTCCCCAGTCAATGCCACTGGAGCATCTTCATACTCCCGGCCACCAAAAAAGGCTTTATTTAATCGATGACATGGGTGGTCCCGTCGAAGAAATCTCCTATGTCCAAGATAAACCGTCTTTCTTCCATGTTGAAGTTGATGGTAGCATGTGCCTTCTTCACAAACCGAACATGCTTTATGGCCTTTTACACTATACCCTGACAAGTTCCCATATGCTGGGAAGTCATTTATAGTACAGAATATCATGGCTCACAATTTAAAAACCTCATTCTTGAAAGAGTCAAAAACATCGACACCTTCTCCTCACAACTCCTTCAAGTCTTCGATCAAGGACTCAAGGTAAACATCAATGTCATTTCCGAGTTGTTTTGGTCCCGAAATCAACATAGACAGCATGATGTACTTTCGTTTCATGCATAACATAGGAGATAAGTTGTAAATAATCAGGAGCACGGGACATGAACTATGTATTCTGCTAAGGCTTCCATAGGGATTCATGCCATCCGTGCTAAGGGCAAACCTAAGGTTCCTAGGTTCTTCGCCAAAGTTTAGAAATAAGTGATCGGTTTTCTTCCATTGAGAAGAATCGGTCGGATGTCGAAGCTTTCCATCAGAAATCCTCTCATCTGCATGCCACCTCAAATTTTTTGCATAATTTTCATTCGCAAACAACCGCTTGAACCTTGGTATGATTAGAAGATACCATAACACTTTTGCAGGCCCCTTATTTGACTTGTACCTTAGGGTTTCACATATCAGACAATTCTACTTCTCTTCAAACTTTTTTCTATACAATACGCAATCATTCGGGCATGCATGGATCTTTTTGTACTCTATCCCCAGTGTACAAAGTATTTTCTTAGCATCATAGTATTGATGCGGCAACATATTATCATCCGGAAGCATATCCTTAAAAACCTCAAGCATTTCAGAAAAACTCTTGTCACTCCATCCATGATGTGCCTTCAAGCTTACCAATTTCAATACAACGTTCAACAATTGGTATTTTTTACACCCAGGGTATAGCGGGGTCTCTGCATCACTGCACATATTACCATATGCGTGTGATTGATCAAAAGCCTCTTCTCCTACATCACGAATAATGTCATCTATGTGATCATCCATATCAGTGTCATTATCATCAAAGGCCACTTCCCCATGTTGAGACCCACTTGGCATTTTTTCACCATGCCATACCCATACTGTATAAGTCTTACAAAATCCCTCACAAATTAAATGTGTGTGTATAACTTCAGGACTTAGTCGCCTCTCATTCAAACATTTTACACAAGGGCAATAAAACTTCCTACTATCATCATGGGCATTTTGTTTAGCAAATTCTATAAATTCCCTCACCATATTCTGATATTCAACACCGTCCGTAAAGAATTTATCCAACTGTGATCCATAGTTGAATTCCTATAGACGGAAAGATTTAACATACATAATCCAAAAAAAATTAAACTTGCATATAAAATAAGCGAACTCCAAATGCATATATATGCTCAATGTCGGTTATGTCTTGTTTTTTTTTTTTTTAAAAAAAAACTTGCCCATTAAATCCATAACGAATAATCACTTTTGGTCATAAATGTATCACAGTGAATCCAAGAAGCAAAATAAATGCATGACGAGGAAATTAAATGCATCGCATTAAGGTCTTGTGGACTCACCTGTATCATTTAAATTCAAATGCGTTTGCCGAGTCTTTCTTCTCCAGCCACGAACGTTGATGTTGCAGACAACAAGAGCAACCTAAAAACACTTGTTGGTCAGTTGGGTAGGTCTAAAGTGCAAATATAATCTTCAAAATACAATATTCATTAACAACAGAGGAACCCACAACAACATTTCATCGATTTAGTTAAACCCATGAAAAACCCAGAACGATAAGCAGGAAAATCATAAAGTTATATAACCAAAACACATCTTACCGTTTAGTCTATAGACGTTTAGCTAAGGAACCAAAAAGTGATTGTCGAGAGAGCGCGACGCAAAGCAGCGACAAAGCATCACACAAACATTGGAGACAGAACCTCAGTAATCACTTTCGGCGCGACAAGAGAAGTTCAGAGAGGGAAATTTAATTTTCCGCGCAACAGAGACATATATTATTAATTTTGGATTTTATTAAGACCGGTTAATTAAAAATTATCCGGTGCTAAAGATAAGCATTTTAATAATTAAATTTTTAAAATCGGAAGTTTAGAAGACTCCGGTCCTAAAGTTTTACTATTCATTTAATTTTAAGACCAGATTTTATAAAACATCTGGTCCTGAAAGTCAAATACTTTTTAGACCAGACACTTATAAAGTATGTGGTCGTAAAGGTCCTCATCTCTAATAAAAAGAGGATTGGCTTTGGCAAGCGTAGCAGCAACTGAATGAATAAAATAAAGGAAAACTATAGAATAAGCTTCTTTAATTACTGGAGAATATGAGCAAAGAAAAGACACAATCTTTGTTCTTAATGCTTCATACATTACTGGAGAAAATGCACGTACACAAGAAAAAGAAAAAAAATGAACATTAACAACGACAAGAATCTGACTAAACATCCTAAAGCTTATTATCCTCCAATGCCTTGGCGATATCGACGTGAGCGGCATTAACTTCGCGCTGGAGATCAGCAAGTACTTGTGTTATTCGCATAAGCCGCAATGCATCATTAGAGGAAAGATGAGAGGGGTCAGTGGTAGGCGCGCTGGGGCTAGGAGGTTGGAGAGGGGGTGCGGCAATCTCTTCATCTTCCGAATAACAATGGGTCCAATGACCCGAGACTCTTCGGTCATAATGGAACGCACTCTCTTTGGAAGAGGTGCACCGTATAACGATCTAAGGATGACACGAGCTTTAGGTGTAAGAGCACCCCTATGAGGAGTTCTCTTGTATCTAACCATGGTTTGAGGCTTTGAGCAGTTGGGGCAGAGAGCTAGCTAGAGAGGAATTAGGAGGTAGAAAGGAGTTAATAAGGACAGAGAGGTAGTGTGAGGAGTTAATAAGGGCAGAGAGCCGAGATACGCAATTGATGATGAGAATGAATTCGGATTCAATTGGCATAAATGATTTTAGTGTTTCTACTTTAAGAGCGTATTTTATAAATATCCGGTTCTAAAAGTCTATTATTTATTTTTTCAATTCAATTACTTTTAAGATCTAACTTTTATTATATATCCGGTCCTAAAAGTCTATTATTTATTTTTTCAATCAATTCAATTACTTTTAAGACTGACCTTTTATCTTGTATCCGGTCCTAAAATTCATTTATTTTTTTAATTCAATATTTTTAAAGTAAGAATTTTTTTCTTATAAAATATTACTTTTAATACCGGATCTTTTACAATATCCAAGTATTAAAAGTTCATTCTTTTCAAATTACTCGATAGCGAGTCGTATCCTTACACTCTGTTCAACTGAATGATTCAGAGTCTCTTCGGCTTCCACATAAACTTCCTAACTAGGCGTCTCCTTGTTAAAGTTTCCGGCGTTTCACATTGTTTAGGATGGGGTCTCTATTTAAACCCGTTGTTACTTTACTTTCTTCACATTCTTCTCCATCACTTCTACAACTTTCACCATAATGGCTGCTCCACCACCACTAGGTCCTCTTTTTCCTCTTAATCCCCTTCCACCTCCGTACCCTCCTCTATTGCCTCCGAACCCGTCATTCTACCAGATGATGCAGCACTTCCTGGCCCCCGTCGATCATATAGACCGACGCTTGGGCCAACTATTTCAGGTCTATCACACTGTCAACAACAAGCTGAACGCGGTACTCGACGCCAATGACGTTGAGTACGATCCTTCTGATGACGACGTCTCCGACACCTCCGTCCTCTGAGACAATGATGGGGGGATTAGATATTTTTATGTTTTTTTTATGTACTATTGTTGCCCCTCACCGGGCATCATAAAAAAAATATAAATAATAACATTTTAAGTTCCCATCTTCGATCGTCTTGTCCTTTTCATTATGTTATTTTTTTCTGACAAAAAGGAAACAAACAAAACATTGTCCTCATGTGTATGATCAACATTAAAAATTTGCAGAATACAATTAAGACCATACAAAACAAAACAAAAACATCGTTTACCTTATTCGAATAAAAACAAACACAGTGACAATTCTTCTCAAGGTTGGACCGTCGTTGTCGTTGATTTTACCTCGCCTTGATTTGAATATTTTCAGTGTCATTTTCACTATCTTCCTTCTTTTTCTGACAAATAGAAAAAAAGACAAAGAAAAGGGAGACCGATAATGCTTGCTCAAAATCAAGAGAGGTAAAAACGGCGACAACAAAGGACCTAGCTTGAGCAGAACGCCAGAACCTCGGTTGTCTTGAACCCTAATGATTTGTCTGAAAAGAGAGTCACCATTTCTATTTAAAGGAAGACTATTAAGACCGGACGTTTAACAAATACACGGTCCTAAAGGTTAAGCCATTTTTTAAAATAAGACTTTTAAGACTGGACTTTTAGGAGCGGATAATTAACAAATATACGGTCCTAAAAGTCTTGCCATATTTTTAAAATAAACGAAGACTTTTAAGACCGGAAATTTAGGAGCAGATAATTAACCAATTTACTGTCCTAAAAGTCTCGCCATACTTTTAAGACTGAACTTTGAACAAATATACGGTCCTAAAAGTCTAGCCATATTTTTTAGAATTAAACGAAGACTTTTAGGAGCGGAAGTTGAATAAATATGTGGCCCAAAAAATCTCGCCATATTTTAAAATAAACGAAGTCTTTTAAGACCGGCCTTTGAACAAATATACGGTCCTAAAAGTCTAGCCATATTTTTTAGAATTAAACGAAGACTTTTAGGACCAGATCTTTAAAAAATATGCGGTCCTAAATGTCGCGTATACTTTTCAATCTCTTACTGCTCATTTACAACATCCTCTACTTCAAATTTCAAGCACTAAATAGCTTTATCCACCATCCAATATATTTAGAAACCCAAAATGGACACAAGAAAATTGTTCGAAAAAATAAATAAATTTTATTATTGAATTACACATTGCGTATGTATAGTTACAAATGAGTGAATAGTTTAAAAAAATAAACAAATTTACATAAGATTATTGTTGCTACAGCATATAATTATAAATGAAATTAGGACTATAATTTTTGTTTCTGACTTTAAGAGGTCATACAGATGTTGACAAAACAAATTGTGTATGTGCTCCACTTCATCATCAGAAAAGGGATCAGCATAGGCAAACCTCTATAACATCAAAGACAGAAACTGAATTAACTTGTGTGCATATTTCATATGTAACATTAAGCAAGAAACTGAATTCAGCCATAATATGTAACATCAAATACATTTACCTTAGCAGTGAATCTAGTCTTTCCTTGCGTGATAATATCATATATGTGTTTCATGACGTACGGGCCACATAAGTTGAACCCTGTTGGTTGACGACGGGTCTAAAAAGAACAAGAAATATATATGAGCATATATAGCTTACTGACCAAGTTCACAAGGCAATGTGCCAATGTCCAAATATATGTACTAACCTTTGGTGTGAGCTGAAAGTGGAGCTAAATCACCAAGAGGGGGGTGAATTGGGGATTTTAAAAATCTTTTTCTGAATACCTCTGTTTTTGAAGACTAAAAACAGAGATGAACTAAGATGAGAGTAGAAGAGCAAGACACAAGGATTTATGCGGTTCGGTCCAATCTCTTGACCTACGTCCGGTCCCGAGACTCTCGGGATTTTCACTATCTCAATTGATTACACACTCTATACTCAAGAGTAATTCTCTCACTAGAACTTACTCCCCTTTACAAGTTGCAATCAATGAACCCAATCACCAAGTCCCGGACTTGTGATCCTTTACAATAAATGATATATAGAAAAGTAACTCTCTCTAAGAGTGGATATTGATAAACACTAAAGCTTTAAGTGTCAAAAGACACAATACAAGTGAAAATAGAAAGGTAGTTGAAGAACTTTGAATGCTATGCGTTTTCAGTAGGTGTGTTCTCTGTAGAAGACTTGAATGCTGTTCTATTTATACTCAGAGATCATTAAATGATCGTTGTAAATAATCTAGTAATAATCTAGTTGTTGTAATTTGTTATAGTGTCTTCTCTCACTAATCTTCATTTAATCCAGGTTTGTGCGAAGTTCAAAGTTGACTTCTCTGCGAATTAGTCCGTTGGAATAGCAGCTCTTTTGGATGTGGTAGGTAGACATTAATCCTTTGTAGACGTGTGCGAAGGATTACCTAAAAGTATGCAACTTTCGGGTTTTGCATTTAATGTTCGACATCACTTTTGCTTTATCTTTAAACCTTCAATAAACATTCTCTAATTCATCCGAAACTCACTAAAAAAGTGGTTAAACATATCTAGGAACATTAGAGATTAATCATTGGAACTATTAAGATCAAACAAGAAGGTTTAAGGAATTCGCAGAATTTGAAATTCTTAGTGCGCGCCGAAACTCGAGGTTTGTTCATCAAACCTCGAGTTTTGGACTGTAGCAAGTGAAAGAGATTTAAGTCCAAAACATGAAACCTGGAGGTTTCTTCCTAATACTGGAGGTTTTTCAAAGTCACAAAAAGCGACACCCTTCTCATTTTGGCAAAAACTCGAGGTTCTATCGAAACCTCGAGGTTTCACTTTGAATGTGAAACTTTGCAAAATCACGCCAAGTGCAAACCCGGAGGTTTTCCAGAAACCTGGAGGTTTTCAAAATCAGTGAAAAGTGGTTTGCTCTATGGATGCCAAAACCTGGAGGTTTTGTATCAAAACTCGAGGTTTCTCTTAAATGTGAAAATTTTGAGTTTTTGCGCGGAACGTAAAACCTAGAGGTTTGAAGGTAAAACTAGAGGTTTTGTAAGTTTGAAAATCATAGATACTTTCGTCCGGACAAACCTCGAGGTTTGTCCTCAAAACTTGAGTTTTCTCTTAATTTTGGAAAACTTTGAGAAAACCTCATTTAGTTCAAACCTGGAGGTTTCTCATGAACCTGGAGGTTTTGAAAAACTGGCCAAAACATTAATTTTCTTAGGTAGGTTGAAACCGGAGGTTCATTCACAAACCTCGAGTTTTTCATTTTTCGAAAATTGATGAGAAGTCTCGTATGACGAAACCGGAGGTTTCTCTGCGGAAACCCGGAGTTTTGCTCGGTCCGTAAACTTGGAGTCCTTCTCTCGTAAGGCCAAACCTCGAGGTTTCGTGCAAACCTCGAGTTTTGCTCTTACAGTGGGTTTTACACATTTGAGAGCAAAACTTTATGCTTTGTTTACAATTATTGGAGATCATCAAAACCCTTAAAGAACTAACATGAGCCATTTAGGATCTTTGTCATCATACGTACTCTTTTTGTTTACCTGGATTTGGAAGGTCCTCATGGCACTATCATCAAAATCACAAATTTATCAATAATGTTCACTGAAAATTCACAGCAGAGATGTCAGAAAAGAGAATCAAAATGACATGCTTACTCGTTGATGGTCTGCTTCAATGTAGGCCTTGGATCGCTGTGAGTATAGCATAATAAGATAACTGTATGCACATCCATGCACATGACGACCAACTGCCAGTGGCGGCTGAAAATTCACAGCAGTAAAGTACTCAGTGATATATGTAGCAGAATTAAGTGAACTGCAGACAAGAATTGTGATATGTACCCTTGGAAGTATGGAAACAAGTACACCTTTCTTCTCACTTCACACAACCTCGATGATATGTACTGCTGTCTCTCCTCCTTGGATGTTGTACTTGCATAGACTGGGCACAAGAATCCAAAATCATTGATTCTGCCCTGTTGAACCAATTCTTGATGCATGAACCTACAATAATGACATCGATCAGGGAATTAGTATATATGTATGTGTGTCTAAACGAGGCATTTAAATTATGTAGTCATAGAAGAAGATACTTACTTCATAAACATTTGAACAATTGCATTAGTAAGCTCGGATCCAGGAAGCAGCAGGGACGTTAAATCTTTGGTGTCAACATAAACCGGTTGAGGATGAGGGATGTCTACTACTTCATTGACAGGCCACAATTTATCTTTAAAATATCATTTTTTTACCAAATCAGATAGTTTTTCCTTGGCAGTGAACTTAGCAGTAGGGGATGGAACTTGAGGAGGGGATGGAGCTTGAGGAGGGATGGAGCTTGAGGAGGGTATGAAGCTTCAGGAGGCGTAGAGACATGTACAAGTTTCACTAGCCAAGAGATGAAGGTTCCCTTGACATCACTCACAAGCTTCAGCTGATCATTTGGGAGAGGGAGAGGTGCATCAATGATCACCTTTTCAACTGACACTTTGACTTCATCATCAGCCATTTGTTGGTGGTGTACAGTTGATCCCAAGTTGTGGACAATCCCTTTTGCAACTAATAGTCTATGAGGTTTTTCCATATACAGGTCACAAGGTTGCTCTGACTGTCCAACAATGCAGCTCCTTTTAGTGCTCTGCTGCATAGGTGTAGGTGACTGTGTGAAGGGAACACTGGTCTCTGGACGAGAGCTCAAAAGCATCTTCAATTCATTCATTTCCTCCTCCATCTTGCTCATCCGGGATTGAAATATTGCGTCAATGAAGCTTCTTGAGCCGCTGCTTCCTCATTTATTTTGGCCACCGTTTGTTCCATTTCCTCCCGGATAATCATACTTTGTCTGTGGCGTTTGGATTTACCAAAGTATTGCTTTAGGCCTACCCGTCCTCCAATCCCCCTTACACGCCCCGAGTGATCCGATTTTCCAGTCGCAATGGTCAGAACATCATTCCTCCCGTCCAACACAAAAGATCCCTATACTTCTTTCTTTTTAAGATCTTCCTGTAAGATACATATAACGAGAAGCTTAGTAATAAAACATGTTTAGTAACTAAAAAATAACAATAAATATACTTACAATTCTTTCAGCAACTAGATGAGTTTGTTCACTGATGTAGCCGCCCCTTGGATTTTGCCAAATATGCAACCATCATTTGTGTGCCACTTCTACCACGGCGTGCACGCGGTTACCAGGCTCATTGTGAGATGAAGAGGGTTCGTTCTGACTCACACTAGTAACTGGCGTTCCAGGAACAGGACTATAATTGTTTTCACCGTTCATTTTTGAGACAGGAAGAAAGGAATGCCTAAGCAAATGAGAGAGTAACAGAGGCTAATGGTACGTGGGTGACGAAGAGAGGTAATGCAATAGGAAGGGTTTCGCAATGTTAACAGAGGTTATTCAGTGAGAGTAAGGTTTCGCACGAAGAAAAATATATTTGACGCTTTAGTTTTAAGACAGGATAAAGTAAACGACGGTCTTAAAGGTTAACATTTAAGACCGTCCTTTATTAATAGCCGGTCTAAAAGTAATAAACTTTTTGTTTAAATTTTTTCAATATTTAGTACCGGGCACAATTTATGTCCGATCTTAAAAATATAAACTTTAAGACCATCATTTATGTATATCCGGTCTTAAAAGTTTTAGAAATTTTTCTTTATTAATTTGGACAGTTGAAAATATAAGTCAGGTTGTACGGGATTTCTCTATAATTGTAATTTGATTATTTCAATTTTTTTAATAACATTTTTAAGACTGGTTGTTTTGTTAACCGGTATGAATAATATATTTAAGATCCATTAATAAATGATCCAGTCCAAGGAGTTCTTGATATTTACAAAACTGCCACCAGTCATACTTTTAAGACCGGTGCGTCAGTTCTCCGATCTAAACGAGGCGGTCTTAAAGCCCTTTTTTGCACTAGTGATGATCTCTAATGAAGTGATGTCTTACATCAATGTGCTTGATTCTTGTATGTTGAACAGGATTCTTCGCCAAGCTGATTGTCCTAGTGTTGTCACACAAAATTGGTATCTCCTTGAGATGGATTCCCAAATCTTGAAGTTGTTGCTTGAGCCATAAAACTTGTGCACAATAAGTTTATACGGCAATGTATTCAGCTTCGGTTAAGGATAATGAGATGGTTGTTTACTTCTTGCTAAACCAAGACACAAGTGAACTACCAAGGAATTCACATTGGCCACTTGTACTCTTTCAATCATTCTTGTATCCAACATGGTCCGAATCCGAATATGCCACAAGACATTCAGCTTGTCCTTTGGGAAACCATAATCCAAGATTTTTTGTGTCTGCAAGATATCTGAATATCCTCTTCACATGTTCAGCATGAAACTCCTCTGGAGCATATTGATATCTTGCGCATATCCCCACATTGAATTGGATGTCTAGCCGACTTGCAGTTAGAAAGAGTAATGATCCAATCATTCCTCTATATCTTGTAATGTTGAAGTCCTTGCCATCCTTATCAGCATCCAAAGAAATGGTTGAGCTCATTGGAGTATCAGCTCCATTGCATTGATCCATCCCATACTTCTTCAAGAGATCTTTGAGATATTTTGTCTGAGATATGAAGATGTCATTCTTTTTTTGCTTGATTTGCAGACCAAGGAAGTAGTTTAACTCCCCCATCATTAACATTGCAAACTCTCCTTGCATTGTCTTAGAAAATTCTTCACACAAAGCATCATTAGTAGCACTAAATATACTATCATCAACATATATTTGAACAATTAACAAATCTTTACTCTTTTGCATTTTATGAAGAGAGTTGTATCTACTTTACCCCTAACAAATCTTTGATCAAGAAAAAACTTGCTAAGTCTTTCATACCAAGCTCTACGAGCTTACTTAAGACGAGTTAAATACCACTTTTGCCACGAAAGTATTGGTTGGGGGGAATTCAGCAACCAGAAGTTTGTTTGGTATCATTTTTGCCCAGAAAGTTTACAAAAAGGAGAAAATATGCCCCCGGAAGTTTTTTGTAAACTTTCGGGGCAAAAATGATCAATCCAACGGTCAAGATTAACCGATGGGCAAGATTGCTACGTTTGTAAACTTCCGAGGCAAAAATAATACCAAAAAGCTTCCGGGTGCTGGGTGCTCCAAAACCAAAACTTCCATGGCAAAACTGATATTTATCCCTACTTAAAGACTATACAAAGCTTTCTTAAGACGAAAGACATGATTTGGATGATGATTATCCTCAAATCCAGGAGGTTGTTCAACATAAACTTCCTCTTGGATAAAACCATTTAAAAAGCATATTTCACATCCATTTGATAAAGTTTGAATCCCTTAATCCAAGCAAAGGCTAGAAAAACCCTTATAGCTTCCAATCTTGCCACTAGAGCATAAGTTTCTTCATAATCAATTCATTCTTCTTGATTATAGCCTTTGACCACTAACCTTGCCTTATTACGAACAATAATTGCGGATTCATCACGTTTGTTCTTGAATACCCATTTAGTTCCAACCGAATGGTCTTTAGGCCTAGGTACCAAGTCCCAAACTTGATTTCTTTCAAACTGATGTAACTCCTCTTGCATTGCTATAACCCAATCATTATCTGAAAGGGCTTCATCAATCTTAGAGAGTTCAATCTTTGAAATGAAAGCAGAGAAAGTAACTTCACTCAAAGTACTTTTCTGGTTCTCACTTCCTGATTTACATCACCTATTACTTGGTCCAGAGGATGACTCCTACTGTATCTCCAAGATCTAGATTGAGATTGATCAGTGTTTTCGCAATCATTTTCAACTTTAGATCCTTCTTCCAAATATTTATCAGAATTTTCCAAAATAGAAGAAGTTTTAGAAATAGATTGGTTTTGAATAATAGGTTCATCATCATCTAAAGACATGTTAGATTTGGCTTCACAAAATACAACATGCATAGACTCTTATACAACACGAGTACGATTATTAAATATTCTACATGCCTTACTCCTATTAGAATAACCCAAAAATATACTTTCATCTGACTTGGGATCAAATTTCCCTAAGTTCTCCTTACCATTATTGTGCACAAAGCACTTGCAACCAAAGATGTACAAACATGCAAGGTTGGGCTTTCTTCCTTTGTACAACTCATAGGGAGTCTTATCAAGCTTCGTTCAAAAGTATGCCCGATTTGAGATGTAGCAAGCAGTACTCATGGCATCAGCCCAAAATACTTAGGAGGTTTGGTTGCCATCTTAGTAAGGACTCGATTCTTCCTCTCTATAACACTATTTTGTTAAGGAGTCCTTGGGGCTGAGAAGTTGTGATCAATTCCCATATCATCACAAAATTCTCCAAAAGCATGATTTTCGAACTCACCACCATGATTAGTACGAATTCCTGCAATAAAGAAACATTTCTCGTTCTGGACCTTCTTGGCAAAAGTAACAAACTAATCAAATGTTTCATCTTTAAAAGATAAAAATATAGTCCATGCAAATCTAGAGAAATCGTCAACTATGACCAAGGTATATAAACCACCACCAAGGCTTTTAACTCTAGATGGTCCAACCAAATCCATATGAAGTAGTTGGAAAGGTCTATTAGTTGAAATTTCACTTTTAGATTTGAAAGATGATTTAGTTTGTTTTCCTTTTTGACAAGCATCACAAATCATGTCATTTTTAAAGCGAAGTTTTGGTAAACCAATAATCAAATCCTTTTTCAACAACTTGTCAAGTTGAAACATATTGACATGAGCTAATCGCTTGTGTCATAGCCAACTCTCATCCAAGTTACCAATAAAACAAATTTCAGAAACAAAGCTATTACTAGGAAGATTAAGGGTATAGCAATTACCTTCTCTATGAGCCCTGAATAAGGCTTTAGATTTAATATTGTCCAAGGGTAGATCATCCTTGCTAACAATCAGACATTCCTCAGAATTGAAGATAATCAAGTTACCTTTATCTGTGCTTTGGCTCACATTGAGGAGGTTGTGACATAGGCTTTCCACAAGGTAGATGTCTTTGATTTGAGGTCCATTGTTGCTTCCAACTTCACCAATTCCAGCAATCCTTCCGGATTGATTTCCACCAAAAGTCACCTTGCCACCATCCTTAGGCTTGATCTTAGAAAATTTGGATTGATCTCTCGTCATGTGTCTAGAGCATCCACTATCAATGGGCAAAAGGATTAGACGAATGAATTGTTTTTCGAAAATAGTTCATATAAGTCTTTTCTCTAGATTTCTTTTTGCCTTTCCTTTTATCAAAATCAGGTTTATAACTAATTCCTGATTTATCATTGGTAAACCTTTGTTGTTTCAAAATGACATTGAGCATTTCACTCCCTTAAGTGAACTTCTCAAGTGTTTTAGTAAGATAAGCATTTCTTTTCTCTAAAACACAACAATTGTCGCAAACCTTTTCTAAAACCTTTGCAGAAACATTTTCACAAGCAGGAGTTGGAGAAGAGACATTTTGAACTTGTTCTTCAAGAGATTTTATTTTCCTTTTTGAAGCAAAAAGTTCTTTTGCGAATTTTCAAAATTCATAGTGAAGGGAATTCTATTCAGAAAATAATTCATCATAAGTAGGTTCAGAATCAATTACTTCTTCACTTTCAGATTCCTCTTGAGCCACAAGACAAATATTGGCTCTTTCTTCCTCATCAACTTAATCTTCATCAGATGAGCTATCTCCCCATATATCTAAGACATAAGCCTTCTTCTTGAACTTATTGAATCTCTTTTTTTCTCTTTATTCTTCAACTGAAGATAGTCAGACTTGATGTGGCCAGGCTTCTCACATTCATAGCATATAATTAGCTTCTTCGGTTCATTGCTAGTGCTACCCTTGTGGAACTTCTAGAATCCTTGATCCTTCTTGTAGAATTTCTTGAATCTCCAAACCATCATCCCGACCTGTTCATCATCATCATCTGATTCCTTGTCTTCCTTGACGGTTTTAAGGGCAATTCCCTTTTGCTTACTTCCAATTTCATCAAGTCCTTTTTTGAACTGGAGTTTACCTTCATATTCAGACAGGCTACCAAAGAAAGCTACCACTGATCCCATTGACTCTCCATAAGCCTCTTCAATTGCAGTGAATTTAGCTTCACATTCCTTGCTGAAGATGTTTAGAATTTTTCTCACTTGGACAGGTTAACCATATTCTTTTCCCAATGCAGCAAGTTGGTTGATCAGATGAGTGAATCTAAGTTGGAATGCCCTAATAAATTCACCAAACTTCATATGAAGTAAATTGTATTCAGTCATCAAGGTGTTTACACGATTCTCCTTGATCCCAGTTGTCCCCTTATGAGCAATTTCAAGCGCATCCCGCATTTTTTTGCAGATGATAATGTGCGAATACGAAAATACTCCTTCTAACTTAGAGCACTTTGAAGCATGAGAATTGCTTTGCTGTTGAGAGTGACTTGTCTTTTGTCATTATCATCGTATTCTTCTTCTAGCTTGGGAGTTCTAACACCTTCTTCTATTGTAGCTGGAGCATAGTATCCTCTCTCGAACACTCTCCATAAGCTATACTCGGTAGTCATTACGAAGACTTTAAACTTAGCTTTCCATAAAGAATAATGATCACCATTGAAACAAGGGGTATATTGATAGAAGCACCATCTGGTAGTATTCTGTCCATATTGATCCTTCTCAAGATCTTAAGCTCTTTTGAGAAGACCTTGCTCTGATACCAAATGTGAATGACAGAATATCACCAAGAAGGGAGGTGAATTAGGGATTTAAAAAATCTTTTTGAGATTCCTAGAAATGGCGCACAGAACAGGGTATAACAAAGAGAAGAAGAGATAGCTTAACACAGAAGATTTATGTTGGTTCGGTCTCAACTCTTGACCTACGTCTAATCCCCAAACTCTCTGGGATTTTCACTATCACTTCAATCAGTTACACTCTGTACTTGAAGGTTATCCTCTCACTAGGATACACTCCCCCTTATAAGTTGTAATCTGATAACTCAATCTCAAAGTCCTAATACTTTGATATTCTTACAATGATTGTTAATCAATAATACACTCTCTAAAAGAGCAGATGAATAAACACTGAAGTTTAGAATATCCGAAGATATTATACAGATAAGAGAAACAATAAATGCACTTTGATCGTTTTGAGTGTTTTCTGTTTCTAGTTGTTCTTGGTTGTTGTAGAAATTGAATTCTTCAGCTTATATATGATGGAAGCATTTAATGACCGTTGGGAAGAATAAATGTAGACGTTGGAAGCAATAAATAGCCGTTAGATCTAATTTGCTTCAGACGTTTGATCAACCAATGTGCCTAGACATTCTTTGTTGACAATCCTTAGGATATTTCCGTTGGATGATATGGCGTCCAAATGTGGAAAGAAAACATTAAAGCCTTTGGAATTTGCAAAGAATGAGATGCCAAATCTGTGCTTTGTTTTCTTAACCCATCATTTAATGCTTTATGTAATTACTTTGCTTTTTGATTAATCTTTAGTTAATCCTTCATTTGATCTTCTGTAAATCACTAACAAACTAATTAAACATATTTAGGAACAATAGTGAGTAAAGATATGAAGTATACAGATCATACATGAAGATTTCACGATTATGGACACGGTGATTGTAAAACAGAGATGTGTTACACTTGAGTTCAATTCATGCAAACTGGAGTGCATGACTTGAGTTTAACATTCTATGCTCAAGTCACTAGTTCATCTTCTTTGAAAAGGAGTTTGAAGTTTGAATGTAGGTGTCTCTGTATGGCTTAGGCTTGAGGTATAAATGTTTCAATCAAGTGCATGACTCAAGTTAAGAAGCATAGGCTCAAGTCAAGCTCTTCTTTCGAATTGAACTTCGAAATAGCATTTTTGAAAAGTTTTGAACCTATGTAGGCTTGAGTCATTAAGTGCCAAACTCGAGTCAAGGACTTCTTTAATTGGAAAATAAGTTTAAGTCCATAAAAACTAATTGGAGTTTTAAAGAACAGGCTCGAGTCACTTTAAGCTCAAAATACTTTGAACACTCTCGGCCTTGCACAAACTCGAGTTAACCAAAACTGTCTCGAGTCACTTTAAAATTTAAATGCTTTGAAAACTCTCGGCTAAGCACTGACTCGAGTTAATCATTCAAACACTCGAGTCAAGTTAAGTTCAAATGTCTTTGAAAGCTCATTGTATTGAGGTAACTCAAGTTTTACAACTCCAAACTCGAGTTAATCTTTGACAGTAAGTTACTGGTTAAGTTTGACCAAGTTTTAAACATTTTTAACTTCACCATTAATTTCATTTAGTTTACAATTGTCAGTTACCATCAAAACACATAGAGAACTAACAAGAAACACTTTATGCATGAGTCACGTGCTAAGTACATGGTTAACACACTAAACACCAAGTTCCAAAACGTTTTCCTTGTAAGACAACTCGCTGACGCTTTTGATAGTGTGATTGACGCGTTAATTGCTTCACTTGAGCAAAACTCAATCTTTGATACAACCTTCAATCAAAATCATTTTTTTGGAAGTTAAGTTAAATGGTTGTTATTTATTTTATGTTTTATTTTTCAACAATAAGAATGTGGGTTTCTATGAAGCAAGATGAATCATTTAAATTTATTCAGAAATTTTTCTTTCATTATTAATATAGAATATAATATTCATAATAGTATGATTTGTCTTAAACATGTTATAATATGTCCAAAGAAAAACCTAATTATCAATATAAAATATATTAAAAATTGGATTGATCTAAAATAAAATTTATCAGGTTCTATTCTAACGCACACAAAAAAACCTCTTCAAACTACAAATTTATTTTATACACACATATATAGTTTTTCTTTTTGCCCGAACACACATATATAGTTGATCTTATGCTTTCGTATGCATTCTATCATGGATGCCAAACGATTTTCAAAAGCGAGGGCTTAAGGAGCCCACGGAAATGCAAAATTATATATTAACATTTCTGACACTGCAGAAATGAAAAGAACTAATTAACGCAAGAAAATGCGTTGGTCGTCCTAACAAACATATTGCATCACACAAGAAACTTTAATATAGAATTTTTGTTGATAATTCACAACTCAAATAGTGTGACTACAAATTAAAAGATAAGAATATTTGGTTGGTAATAAAGACAGGCCTATACCCTATACAGACATTTTAAATCTTGCTCTTAATTAATATAAAAACATTATTAGGTACTCATCCGGTCATTGATTTAAGATACATTTACCTAATTTGATGAGATTAAGAAAATTAATTAAGTTAGTTAATATTACATGTATTTTCTAAAATACCCTATTCATCTTAATCCTTCATTCCTACTCCTCATAACTTGATTATTGTTTAGGGAATATTAATAGGGGTAAATTAGGAAAAGATTGACAACTTAAATATGAAAAATATGTCTTATATTTAAGATGAAGATCAATTCCTCAAAAATGTCTTTTATTAAGGACCAGAGGGAATAATTTGTAATTATCTAAGTATCTTTGCATGTACTTTAATTCACAAGACCAGTTTTGGTTATAAGTTTTCAGATGAGCTCACTTAAATCTATATACTACATGTACTCCCTCTGTTTTAAATATAAAATATATTTTGGGAGTTGATCATGGTCATAAATATGAGATAGTTTTCATATTTGTCAATCTTTTCCTAATTTATACTTATTGATGCTCCATCAACAATAATCAAGTAGGAGAGAAAAGGGGGAATTAAGGAAGGCGTGAATAAAGTATTTTAGAAAATACATGTCATATTAACTAACTTAATAACCAACTTTTTTAATCTAATCAGATTAGATAAATATGTCTTATATTAAAGATCAGAGGAGTATATATTTATTACTCTCTTCAATCCTAAATATAAAAGTTATTAAGGAGGTTTAATTATATATTTTGGTTCTAATTAAATGTATAAGACCTCAATTCATTTTGTCTCTCAAATTTATAAGTGTTTTCTCAAGACCATCTTTATTGATTGCACATTTAAGGGGCATATATCGGTCAAATGTAAATAATTAAAGAGGATGTTTTAGGGAAACCAATATTCCCTTCGGTCCTTGATACAAGAGCCGGTTGACCTTTTTGGGAAGATTAAAAAAAAAATTATTTAATCTTAATATATGTTGGGTATCATTAGATTATATCAATTTATAAGTCAAACAAACTAATTTGAAGAAAAATAATAAATATAAATACTTTAATGTAACTTGTTTAGCTCTTCCTTAATCTCTCTAAAAAGATGTCAATTATCTCTTATTTTAAACACCAGAGGTAGTATACACACTTTTTTACAAATAACAAACTAAAGTAATTTTCTTCATCTCTGCAAATTTGGTATATAGTTTCTACGTTAAGGGCGGCAGGAAATATCATTTTTAGGTGAGATAATCTCCCATATATCAATGGTATAGTGTCACCATGCATACACGATTATTGTGGTTGTTAGTATTAGGCTTGGTGCCTTTTAGAATTGCTTTTGGCTTAATTTTCTGTCACCTTTGGTATAAAATTGACATCAATCTGATTCAGAAAAGCAAGCTTTTGGCACCAATAACCTTTTCTTAAGATTCGCATAATTCCCTAATCCACTCATAAACATAATGAAGCCGGTCAGGACGCTACCCTGCACATCACGTGGCCATCCATTAATAAACTTTTTATTTTAATTGATCACACTCCATTAATCAATAAAGTTACGTTCAATGATACTCCCTTTGTTCCATAACATAAGAAGTCATCTAGAAGAAAATTTTGGTTCAAAATTGTTCTGTATAAAACACAAATGTCTAGCCGATGGCCTAGTGTATTGATATTGGATCAAATAGTCTCTCCAAGATATCTATAAGGCAGATACCAAAGAGAGGATGATTACTCCAAGATATCTATGAGGAATATACCGAGGAGAATGTTGGATCACTGTGCACATATATGGCGTTTAGCCAAAAAGGGCTGCGGTGTGTGCACAATGAGGCTAAATAATAAATGAGGATGGATAAAGAATGTGTACATTTTAGGTTTACCTCATATTTATAGAGATTACCTTTAGGGTTTGGACTCTTGGGCTTTGTGTGCCTCCTGGCCCCATGCATCAGTCGCTGCACCTTAGGGTTGAGGCCCTTGATTAGGAAATCTCTTGATTATAGCCTTGATTATAGGTCAGTTAGGATCTTTCCTGATTATGGAGGGATTCTGATGTGGATTGCCCCTTGTTGGGCCATAAAGTAATGGGCTTTATGCAGGTCCGTAGCAAAAATTAAATGTAAGAGGTGGACATGGTAATTTCCATTTTCATCCCAGGAAAGAGAGAGAAAAGGGTGACATATATTAAATGCATATTTAAAAATCATATTCTTTAAAAAAGTATAATAGGTACTCCCTTCAGTCCTTTTTATAAAGTATGAAATTTCAATTTTCTTGGTCTTTTTTATAAGAAACCACTTGAGGTTGTCTGAATATTGAATGTTTTCTTACCATTTTTCCCATAATTAATTATATCATCTCTCCTACACTGCTGCAAAAAAAGGCTTTTAGAGTACCACATTTATCGGTTATAGAGGATCAAATTTAAAAAGTATGACTGGTGGCATTTTCATAAATATAAAGAACCTTTTAAACCAGTTCCTTTAACATAAGGTCTAAAATATATTATTTAGACTAGTTTTTCTAACAACTGGTCTAAAAAGATTAAAAAAATAAAAATAAAAAGTCGATTACTTTTAAGATCGAATTTTAGAAGTAACGGTCTAAAAGATTAAACTTTTTAGATATAATTTTACTTATACCTTGTCAAAAAGTTGTAGAATAAAAAATTATATATTTATTACTTTTAAGACCAGTTTTATAAAATAACCCGTCTAAAAGGTTAACTTTTAATACCTTATTGTGATCATAACCAGTTTAAAAGATTTTGATTATCGCGCCAAAAATTGAATTTCACGATACTTTCTTCATCCCTTAACATTTGTGAGCCCACCCCTCTCCTCTTCTCTTCCTCATCAAGTCCCATAGCCATCTCTCTTCTTCTCTTCTAGACATCGTCCTCTTTCCTCACCCCCTCAACCAGTCTTCATAGGACCAAATCAAGAATCTCCTCTACAAATAGATCCAAGGGTCCAAAGTTCACGAAGCTTGCAAATTTAAGAATTCAGAAGCGAAGCGGCAAATCTGAGAATTCAAAAGCATAAGCATGCAGATCTGAGAATTCAGAAGTGAAGCAGCAAACTCATTCTCATTGATTCCTTGCCAAAGCCAATCAAGAAAAGAGGAGAGAGTAGAAGAAATCGATGGAGATTAAAAAAAAGGAATTCTCTGGATCCAATCTCAGAGATTTGTTCTGGAATCTTTCATGGTTCCCGATGCCAACTCTATATCATCTCCTGTCTCCAATGGTGTGCTATACTTTAGCCTATTGACGCACAATGTCTCCAATCGATGAAATCAAAACTTGTCAGAGATGACGTGACAAAGCTTCACAATCTAAGAGCCTCGCCGGACCCTGGTTCAGATCGCATATCGTGAAGCAATAAACTCCCACAGCCCTGGCAAGGCAAGAAATAACCTGTAAAGAAAAAGAATCAGAGACCCTCGACCTTGGACATTACTGAGAGACAACTTGGTATAGGTTCAAATGCCGCTCTTCTTCTCTATTGATGTGAAGATGGCGAGCACAAAGACTTTTTAGACCGGTTATTTTACACAATCGGTCTTAAAATTCTTGCCTGTTAGACCTTATATCTTAAAAAACTAGTTTAAAAAGTGATTTCTCAACCGGTCTTAAAAGTAATAGATTTTTTAGACCAACTATATCAAGCTCAGATCCAGAACTGGTCTAAAATATTATTTTCACCCGGTCTAAAATGTGATTTTTGCACTAGTGCTATTGTCTTTTTCCCATACTACATCTACTGTCATACTTGCTAATTTTTTTGGTCAAAAAGATTTTATTAAAAAACTTCAGAGAAGTGATGGTTACAAAGAGAAGAGAAATCAACAACCTAAATAACAAACAACAAACAAAACAAAAACAAGCAAATACAATAGGAGCAAAAACAAATACAATAGAAACAAACCAAAAAGGAAAAAAACTAGAAAACTAGAAACAAACAAACTAGCCACCATCCGAAGAAAAACTGGAATGCAAAGGATTATCTATACCAACACTAGTATTCTGAGCCTCCAGAGTTAGAAGAGATAACAAAGTAGGTGTTGGTTGTAAAACCCACCCAATAGGGCATACCCCTTTATAAGCATCAGTTGTAAGGAGATATGCAACACGGTTACCCCCTCTGGGGGTCAAGGACAAGGAGAACCCAACCTTAGAAGATAGAAGACAAATAACATCCTGGATAAAACTTCTATACTTCCAATCATACAAGTCTGGTGACTTGGCCTCAACACAGGTAAGCAGAGAGAGGCAATTCGATTCAAAGATCACTTTATCATGACCCAAGTCCACTGCTAGAAGCAGGGCCCTTTTCAAAGCTAAGGCTTTAGTCATAAAGGCAGAGATGGACTTAACTTTATCCACAAATCCCCATCTAAAAGAGATAGCAAAATCGCGACAAATTATCCTAATAGCAGTATCTTTCTCATAAGGTGAAAAAGCTCCATCACAGTTAATTTTAATGTTATCTAACGCAGGGGGACCATTTAATGACAGGACTATCACAACCCCTCAACAAAAAAGGATCCCTAATCCCTATAGCATAGTTAGCCCAAAAATCAAAATTACTTTTCGTAGCCAGTTCAATAACAATACCCGAATCCGGCTGTCTATGATCAAAAGTCATTTCATTTCTAGCTTTCCAAATAAACCACAGAAGCTAGCAAGTCAAAGAAAGATCATGCTTACTTAGCTGGGGCGTACCTATCGTCAAAATCCACCAAGCATTGAAGTTTGAGATTCTAGAGACATCAACTCTAGCACTTAGCAAACAATCAAACCATATACGTCGAGTCCAGGGGCAATGGAAGAAAACATGCTCAATAGTATCCTTTGCTTCTGCACATATTGGGCACTGGCTGTTTAGGGACCTCCTACACCGATACAGTGCAGAATTGGTAGCAATTGAATTATTCAAGAGGCGCCATATGAATTGCTGCACTTGAGGAATCGCCTTAATCTTCCAAACGAAGTTCTAGCATGTGGTGTGGATGACCATCGATGACCCCACCCTATCCACCTTAACAGACTTCCAATCTTTCTGACAATGGTATCCCAGCTTCACTGCATACACTCCATTCTTAGCGCTAGTCCACAACAACTTGTCTTCTAGCCCATTGGTGGGGATAGAGATTTTATATATCACATCTTTGACTTCAAGATACAAATAATGGTTAATAGGCGTAAGATGCCACGACCCATAAACTATCAAATCATGAACTCTACCCTCAGAGATAATCAGGTCATCGATGGTGCTAGGTGTCTCCAGGAAAGTAGCTTCAGGGACTTAGGGATCACCCTATATTCTGATAGCAATACCATCTCTAATATCCCACCTAAGATCTTTCTTGAGAAAGTTTCTTCCATCTAAGATACTAGACCAACACCAAGATGCCCTGTAGCATTTTTCCACATCAATAAAGTATTGTCTGGGGAAGTACACACTTTCTAGTACCCTTGCCCATAGATCATTTGGCCTTAGCAAAAGCCTCCATGCCAGTTTAGCTAGGAAAGCTTTATTCATAACCGATAGATCCGAAATCCCATGCCATCAGTACTTTTACTACTGGTTATAGATTCCCAAGCTTTCCAATTAGTTTTGCCTCCAAAGACATTGCCATCCAACTAGAAGTTAGCTATAAGGCCATTGATCTCCTTACATGTCTTAAGAGGAAATATGAAACAGTTCATCGGGTAGATTGGGATTGCCTGGATAACAACTTTGATCATTACTTCCCGGCTGAGGATAGTAGGGAATGACTCCATCCTTGAATTTTACTCGTTACTCGTTCTCTGATGTTAGCCAAAGCCTGGTGCTTAGTTTTCCCCCAAATGCTTGGTATGCCAAGATATGTTCCCGGATCCTCTGTTGCTGGGAAGCCCAACAGGTTGCCCACCATAGTTCTCACTGCAAATAGAGTGTTTGAGGAGAAGAAAATACTGGATTTATCAAGATTAATTACCTGGCCTGAGGTTGTGCAACACAAATCCAGAATATTAGCCAAATGAGTACAATTACTATGACTAGCATGCATGTATAAGAGGGCATCATTAGCAAAAAAAACAAACTATGAGTAAGAACTAGACACGCATTACTCAATTTAATACCTTTAATCCGCTTGTCATTCTGGCTCTTACTAATCATAATAGAAAGTACCTCAGCGACAATAATGAATAGATATAGCGAGAGGGGATCTCCCTGTCGAATACCTCAACTAGGGGTAAATGAATTCACCTTTTCACCAGATAAACAGATATTTAAGCTAACCTAACGCACACATTTTGTAACAAGAGACACCCACTTCGTACAAAAGCCAAATCGAGACATGAAGTTCTCAAGGAAGTCCCACTCAACCCGGTCGTACACCTTACTTATATCCATTTTAAGAGAGAACTCATACTTACCTCTAGATTTCTTGCAGCAAAGGTAATGGTAAACCCTCATGCACTATATTGATATTGTCGTGAATACAATAGCCAGGGACAAAGGCACCCTGATTTTGGGAGATACAACCATCAAGAAATGGTCACATCCTATTGGCCATGATTTTTTGAAATAATTTTATAAGAAAAGTTACACAGGCCAATAGGGGGAAAATGAGAAACATGTTCCGGTTTATGAATCTTGGGGATAAGTGTAATGTTAGTCGTATTAATCCCATCTAGAACAAAATGACCTGCAAAAAATTCATGGACCATTGAACACACAGAATCACCAATTTCAGACCATGCAGAATGATAAAATTTACCATAAAAGCTGTCAAGTCTAGGCACCTTTGTACTCCCAAGACTAAAAGCTACAGATTTAATCTCCTCTCTTCATATGGATAACATAAGGCTCTGATTCATTCCTCAGAGATTTTGGGGTCGATATATTGTCATACTTATTAATAAGGGTATACTACATCCACCTATTTCTCTTTCTTACTCTCTCCTTATAAATAAGGATATGATTGGAAAAAAAATTAGTTATTTTCCTACATATTTATTACTTTTGACCAATTTTAACTATTTTCTAAAACCATATGTAATTTGGTTATTTGGATTTTATAAAAAGAACTAGAGGGAGTAAATTGTATCAATCTAAAACACATTAAGTGACTTAACTAACATTTCTTATTTCATGTGAATTAGTTAACAACATCTTACATTATGGACAGAAGGTGACATAAAAATGTGGGACCTTATTGCAAAATTGACACCAAAGGTTTCCTTTAAGGGTGAAGTTGTCCATTCATACCATCAGTTTAGAATGGATGTGTGTGAGCTATGCGAAATGAAAATGATACTTCATTGGTTTTTAATATAAGATTTATTTACTTAATTGATTGTATTATAAAAGATACTTAAATTAGTTAATATGACATATTCTTTAAAACACCATAATTATCTTCTTTAATTTCCTCATTCCCTCGTTTCTTTTTGCATATCAACAATGGGATCGAGTACAAGAATACAAATTAAAGGTCTGGTTAATTTGGTATTTATTTATTATTATTTTGCGCATTACTTGCGACAGGTGTGAAGTATATAGTGCAGCACTTTGTAGTTGGTCTAAATGTGAGTTCTGGTTTCGTCCAAAAAAGAAAAAAAAAGAGAGAGTTATAAGTATGTTGGTAAAAAAGAACCTTCACTCGTTCAAAAAGAAAAAAGTAGAACATATTAATTAAAGAATTCAAAGTTCGTTTTAATTTTAATTTGGCCATTTAAAGATGATTTTTTTAAATTAAATGAGAGTTTGAGCTTTTTGATTACCACTCCAGCTCATGTGGGCTAAAGATAGCTTTTGTTTATTCAATCTCCGAATCACTTTTGCTCTACTTTTTTTTTTTTTATATATAAAAAAATATATATATATATATATATATCTTTTGGGCTTAGATAATTAAATTACTATTAGCCAAATTAAAGGGAAAAATAATAATTCAAGACGTAAATTTCAATATTTCTTCTTTGAAAAAAAATAAATTTTTAGGAAATAGCTCATCGATTAAAATCAATTTCTTTGTTCGATACAAAGGTTTTCACAGGAGGGAAAAAATTTGCAATGCATTTTCATGCTAATTGATTTAAAAGTGATGAGTTTTCGTATCTTCTCGGTGGTGATTTCGAGCAAGTATATTGGTAAAAACAATTAAACGTATTTTTGTCCTTCAACTATCTCGAGAAAACCACTAAATATTTCAAACTGAAGTAATTTCATATATCAAAATCATTGTAACTAATATTTCCCCCTATACAAATGGAGATAACCTTGACTATTAACTTTATACTACTTCTTATCTAATATAAAAGCTGATAATTGATTTACGGGTGTTAAAGATATTAGTTTAATTAATTATTTATAACTAATATTATGTAGTTCTTCTAAAATATCATTTTTAATCATGTGTACCCTTGATGGAATTTCTTTTAAATATGTGCAATCAATTAATAGAGATATTTTATTTAGTAAAAATTATAAATTTGGGAGGCAAAATTGATTTAGATTTTATATTGAGGATCAAAATAATTTCTTACCTAGCTTCTATATTTAAGACCTGACGTAGTATTAACTTCAAGTTTCAAAGAGAGCATTTTTCCTCCTAAAAGGGCAGTTTAGCACCTTAAAGTTTAATAATCAGGAGCAACCGGTATCCCTGTTTTTCAATGAAACAAGGTTTGTGTTTAGGGTGTCACATGTTTTGCCAGGTAGATATTCATTAAAAAAAAGTGTGTAAACCCAACTTAACAATAAATTATCAATGTTATCACAAGTTATATATGTAATATGTTAATCATAATTTGCTCGCTAGACGCTCATCGGCCAAAGAAAAAAATCTCTAGACCTGTACTAATCTTGAACATATAAACATGATGTGGTATGTTGTGATAATAATAAAAAAGGGGGGGGGGGGGGGGGGGGGGGGGGTTATCAATTGTTTCGCATTAATAGAAAATTTTGTTTGTGGTTCAATTTGAACTATATATAAACTAGATTTTATTTCACTAAAAAATTGATCTTCTATTAAGAATATAAGGTAATAGTTAATTTTAGAAGTAAAAATGCCCTTTAACAATCAATCAATATGAAATTAAGAGTCAAAGTTAATGTTTCTTTTCTTTTTGGGGAAATTAAAATAAAGGACCTAAAAAACAATTTATTATAAAGGACCATAAAAATTGTAATTACTTAGAAGGACCGAATATCATAATATAATTTAAAATTACTAAATTGCCCCTAATCAAACCTTATGTATTATCTATTGTATTCATAATTTAAAAAAAATAACTAAAACTAAAATGGTTCATCATGATATGATCATATCTTCTTCTTCTTTTACCAATTTATATCATCAAGTTGCCCGGTTTATATTATCTACGTTGATATCAATTAAGCTCTTTTTATTAAAATAAAAAATAAAATTATTTCATATATTTTCAGGATATAATAGGTTAATTAGATTTTTTTAAAAAAAATATACTAACATTAAATGAATTTTTTAACCCACATAAATTGCTTGTAAAACAAAAATAAATCATACAAAATTTCTTGGTTTAACATATATGATAAATTATAAAAGACCTTGACTTTTATTAAAACTATATAATTCCATTTTTAATTAAAAAAAAGTTAAACTTTTTTACAAATTGAAGAATGCGTAACTCTTTTTCATAGATATATATATATATATATATTCAAGTTTTTTTTTTTGAACAGTTCTAAAGTATCCATTAGTGTGTAAAAAGGGGGATTACAATCTAGTGACAACATACAAAGGGAAACAGACTCCGCTGATGAACTAATTTAACAACTAGGGACACAAACAGGAATCAAATAGCAAAACCTGAACTGGAAAAAAGGAACGGATAAACTAGGGAACGAGAAGGACCAAAAGACAGTAAAATAGCAAGGTCAGCCAGGGTCCATAGTTCTGGGGCGCAAGGAAGCTTGGACCAGAGGACCCCTACAAGCCTTCAAATCTTCCTCCAATATAGGGAACAAAGGGGGTAAGGGTATGTCTACCCACCCAACGGGGCACACCCCCTTATTAGTAGCTGCAGCCAAAAAATCAGCTGCTTTATTCCCCTAGCGAGGGGTATAACGAACCGAGGAACTGGAGTCTAATTCGAGTAGCTCTAGGATTTCCGCAATAATTCCTTGCGCTTGCCAATCACCATGATTTGGGCAACCTTTTTCCACACATTGCACTAGGAATAAACAGTTGGTCTCAATAATGAGATTTTTATTTCCAAGATCTTGAGCTATCATGAGTGCTCTTTTCATTGCAAGTGCTTCAGTCATAAACGCCGAGATAGATTTAACCTTATCCACGAAAGCCCATTTCAAATCGCCCCAGTGATCTCGACAGATAACTACAATTGCCGCTCGTTGTGTGGACGCTTGGAATGCGCCATCCACATCAATCTTTAGTTTGCCATCAGCTGGAGGTACCCAGGCAATAGGAGTGATCCTCGCCTTGTCGTTTGAAGGGACATTGACTGGGGGAGCATTCACACTGCAGTAAGCTCGCGAGGATTTATTAGCACGGACGATGACAGCTCGTGGATCAGGATTTGCTGCATTAAAGACCACTTCATTCCTTTCCTTCCATATATACCAAAGCACCCAGCCAATATACCCCACATCGATTGAAGTAAAAGGGTTGGAAGGGCTCAAGACGTCGATCCACCATTGTTTAAAATTTTGCACTTGACTCAGATTACACATTATGGATAATTGGCAACCGAACCAGACACACCGCACCCAAGAACAATGAAAAAACATGTGCTCTATTGTCTCAATTTCCTTAAGGCAGATCGGACATGTGGGGTCAGGGCCCCTCTTTCTATGAAACAATGCCTCATTTGTTGCTAAAGCTTTAGCCAAAATACGCCAGATGAAGGAAACTACCTTTGGGGTAGCTTTAACTCGCCACGTATCCTTCTAAGTTGTAAGAGTCATGGAGAATGATAAGCCAGCGGCATGGGCACCCGAGAAGGAACTGGACTGAGTGAGATGAAAGCCAAGCTTGACCGAATAAAGTCCATTTTTTGCCAATGTCCATACCAGTTTATCATCTGTGGGCTTCGATTGGAGAGGGATGTCAGTAATGGCATTAGCCGTGGGGTCCTTAATGAGATGCCTGATTGGGAGGAGGTTCCAAGTTCGAGTATCCTTAGAAAATGAGCATTGCTACTTTTATATTTGATTTTTTGAGAGCCTCATTATCAGTGGGTACACGCCGAGGATGCAAGGACGGGATCCAGTTGTCGCGCCATACACGTGCAAATTCCCCATTTCCAATGTGTCAACACACGTCATCTTTAATGAAATCACGACCCTCTAATTTTCTAGACCAGCTCCAGGACGCTCTATGACCCTTAACTGCATCAAGAAAAGAACAATTAGGAAAATAGAGGCCTTTCAGTACCTTTGCCCACAGATCTTGGGGATTTTGGAGAAGACGCCAAGCCGTTTTTGCCAGCAGAGCTTTATTAAATTTGTTGAAATCCCAAAATCCCAAACCCCCTTCAGCTTTAGGTTTGGTTAATTTTTTCCATGCCACCCAGTAGATTTTATTCTGACCTCCCCACCAGAAATTTGCCACCAAGCTGTTGAGTTCTTTACAGGTCTTGATTGGGAATTTGAAACAAGTCATCAGGAAGATCGGAATGGCGTTGATGACTGCTTTTATCATAACTTCTCTTCCGGCAAAGGATAGGTGTTTACTACTCCAGCCTAGGACCTTCTTGGTGACTTTCTCTCTCACATATGCCAGCGCTTGATGTTTTGTTTTGCCCCACACACTTGGAATTCCTAGATATTTTCCTTGGTCTTGGCTTTTGCCGATTCCCAGAATATTGTAAATTTCTCGTCTCAAATCATGTGGGGTGTTTTCAGAAAACACAATGCTAGATTTCTCCAGATTTGCTACTTGGCCTAAAGTGGTGCAATAGTCCTTGAGGATCTCTGCTAGTACCTGACAATTAAGAATGTCTGCATTCATGAAAAACAAAGCATCATTTGCAAAGAAATTATGAGAGATAGTAGGGCAGGATTTATTTAACTCGATCCCTAGAAGTCGTCCTTGGAGTGAGACATGGTTAATCATGCAGGATAGAGCTTCTAGAGTCAAGATAAATAAATAAGGCGATAGGGGATCCCCTTGACGGAGCCCTCTTCCAGGGTTAATAGATGCTATTTTTTCTCGTGCAATACAAAGATTAAGATGTACAGATTCCACATAATTCATAAGAAGAGTGACCCATTGCACGGAGAAGCCAAATTTAATCAACACCTTACGTAAAAAATCCCACTCAACTCTGTCATATGCTTTACTCATGTCCTTTTTTAAGGCAAATTCAAATTTCTTCCCTGTTTTTTTCCGCCTTAAATAGTGAAATAGTTCATGGGCAATGATAATATTATCCTGAATAAGACGACCTGACACAAAGGCACCTTGGTTAGGGCAGACACACTTATCTAGATGGCATTTCATCCTATTGGCTAGTACCTTGGAAATTATTTTATAAGAAAAATTGCACAAGCCAATAGGTCTAAAATGTGATACTGATTCTGGTTTGTCTACCTTAGGGATAAGAGTGATGTTGGTTCCATTTAACTCATGGAGAGGGAGACTCTGTTCAAAAAAGTCCTTAACCATATTAACAATTGTGTCACCCACCTCATCCCAAGAAGATTGATCGAATTTACCAAGGAAACCATCCGGGCCCGGGGCCTTGGAACCCCCTAACTCAAAAAATGCCAAACGAATTTCCTCTCTTATCACAGGACGTAGTAGGCTCTCTTTTGCATTGTCATTAATCTTGGGTTCAATGGAATCAAGAGCCTTCTCTAAATGCCGCGGCCCTGAGGACAAAAAAAGATTAGTGAAGTACTCTGTGAACATATGATTTATAATATTTTTATCTCTGGTCCACAAGCCATTTGCATCTTTTATGCTTAATATTGCATTTCTCTTTCTTCTAATGACAGTAGTAAGATGGAAAAACTTTGAGTTCCTATCCCTTGTTGTCAGCCAAGCAATTCTCGAACGTTGCCACCAGTAGTTTTCCTCTTGGTCCATCAGTTCCTCTATTAGACAAAGTAGGGACATTTCTTCACCTCTGTTTTCCTCATTCTGGTAACCCTGTCACACAGAAAAAAAGAGAAGATTGCAATTTCTCAATCATTTTCCTCCTGTTAGGAAAATTAGTTTTACTCCACTTGATAAGATGCTTTCTACAGCTATTTAATTTTGGACAAAAAGAGTGAGGGTGGTGTTGATATTAATGGCTCCCACATCCCAGCTGTCATGGGCCACCTGCATATAATCATTATGAACAGTCCAATAATCCTCAAACCTGAAAGGTTTTATTTTATTAGAAGAGACATAGTTAAAATTAACAAGCAACAGATGATGATCAGAGCCCATAGGGTCGATATGAAACACTTGAGCAAAAGGAAAATTATGACAAAAAATATCATTGCCCATGGCACGGTCTATTCTTTCTCTGATCGTAGCCTCACCTTGTCTGCGATTGCACCAAGTAAACCATGACCCATTGTACCCTAGATCAATTAGAGAACAGTCGGCAATGAACTTTTGAAAGTTAAGAATCTTCCTTATGGCTCTTGGATTCCCTCCCTGCTTTTCCTAATTGGATGTGATGTCATTGAAGTCCTCTAAGAAGACCTAGCTTTCCAAGTGATATTGAGCTAATTTTGGTGATACTTTCATATAGACACGGAGCCAGTCATTCTCAGTTGGGGGTCCATAGACAAAGGAGATATATTGGGGAAAATCTGATGCAGGGTTGAAGACTGAAGTGTGAATAGCATTATGAGAGGATGAGAGAATGTTCACAGTAGTGCTTTGTATCCCAGAATAGTGTTAGGCCGCTACTTTGCCCTCTAGGGTCCACAATCCATTCTTCTTGGTATCCACAGCGTCGCCTTATCTTGCTAACATAGCCATGTTTCTTCCGGGTCTCCATAATGAAGACTATATGGGGTTTTTGTTTATTACAAAAGTCCTTGAGATACTTAACTGTCAGAGGAACCCCTAACCCCTGATAGTTCCAAGCTAGGAGATTCATGGTGAACTGATGGCTGCTTGGTGGCAACCATCGGCGTTGGAAGATGTTCTAGAGATGGGCAGTGTTGGACTTATGACAAGAGTAAGGGAGGTTTCCAGTGATGGTATAGTCAAAGATGGAGTGATAAGGGAGGATTCCAGTGATGATGTCGGCAGAGATGGGTTAGTTGGGGTGGGCTCAACCATTTGGACTGGGAGTGGGCCCTTCTTGCCTCGGATTGATTTTTTCAGTCCTCTAATATTCAAAGGATGGGACCCACCTTCACTCTTCACGTTTGCAATACTAGGAGGAGCTTCATTATGTTGCACCAGAATTATAAGTCTCCTTTTCGATGCGATAGGGCGTTGTTCTTCGTTAGGGGCATCTAGAGACCTTTTCAAGTTTATCCGATTCAAGGCAGAGGTGACGGCAGCGATCGGAGATAGCCCTTCGAAAGGAATAATTTCATTATTTCCATCCGTATCAGTAGCTGGGAAGTCAACCCGATAGTGTGTGGATGGATTACTGATGTCTCGGCAAGGTGAATGCTGATTGAGCTGAGTTACCGGGATTGTGAGGTTAATGGCATTAACTCCTCCCAGAGCTGATTTCGGAAAGGTCATTATCTCGGGCAGATAATGCGGCTCCTCAGGATGCAATTTCGTGATTCATGGAGGGTTCAAAAACAATGAATCCCTGGAATTATTCTCATTAATTGTGTTAGTTCTCATGTGTTTTGATGATGATTGACAATTGTAAGATTGATTCGAGCCAAAAGAATTTGATTTAAAAGATAACTTATAAAATTACATTTTAACTCTAGTCATGACTCAAGTCATTGAGCTTTGAAAACAATTGAAAATATTGACTATGACTCGAGTCATCATTAAACAACTCGAGTCATCCCTGTACTTAAACTTTGCAAAGTGAGTTCCTCGACAAAATGACTCGAGTCATCCTTGGTATAACTCGAGTCATCATTTCACTCTTCACTTATGTTCAAAATTGTTTCAGACATGACTCCAGTCATGACTCAAGTCATCTCAGCACAAATCATTTTTGTTTGAAATTTCTCAGACATGACTCTAGTCATGACTCAAGTCATCTCAAAGACAAAATATTGATCATGACTCGAGTCATCATTAATCAACTCGAGTCATCCATGTATCTCGAGACATGACTCCGGTCATGACTCAAGTCATCTCGTAGCGCAAATTGATTCTGTTTGAAATTTATCGAGACATGACTCGGTCATGACTCAAGTCATCTCGCGCAAATTGATTACGTTTGAAATTTATCGACATGACTCCGGTCATGACTCAAGTCATCTCGGCGCAAATCTTTGTTTGAAATTTTCGCAATGACTCAAGTCATAACTCAAGTCATCACTTGCATGACTCTAGGCATGACTCGAGTCACATCATTGAAAATACTTTCTGTTTGGAATTGCTTCATAATGACTCCAGTCATCACTCGAGTCAACTTAATGGATTTTGAAATTATGACTCTAGGCATGACTCGAGTCAAGCATGACAATATTTGAATCTCCATCTGCGCAATCGATATTAGGCGATTAAGTAATAGGTGTTTCATGCAATTGATTATTATTGTTCATAACCAAGTTTAATCGGTTTGCTAGTGTATTTGAGATATATTTAACATGTTTTAAATTTGAAATTACGAAAAAGCGAATTCTGTCGAAGCATTAAATGATGTCCCGGATATCAAAGCTAAATGAAGAAATAGAACTCGGACAATCAAAAAGCAATTCGGCTATTTCCTAGACAACATTCTTCTTGTCTCTCAACGGACAAATTGAATAAAGAATGTCAACGGAGAATAACGGTCGAATGTCGAAGCTTACGAAGAAACTGAGCAAGAAATTACAACGGATATATTGATTACCCACAACGGCTCATTAAGTTCTTCTCAACGGTCATCAATGCTGCCAATCTATAAATAAGAGAAGCATTCAAGTCTCCAACTACCGAAACGCTGTGCATTCAATTAGTCATTAAGATCATTTATTGTTTCTACTCAAAGAGTTAATATCTTCGGATATATCATACTTCAGTGTTTATTAATATGCTCTTTTAGAGAGTTCATCATTGATTATTCTCGCTTGTAAGAATCTCAAAGTATTGGGACTTTGGGATTGGGATATTTGATTACAACTTGTAAGGGGAGTAAGTTCTAGAGAGAGAATTACTCCGTGAGTTACGTGAGTGTGTAATCATTTGGATTAGTGAAATCCCAGAGAGTCTGGGGACTGGACGTAGGTCAAGGATTTGGACCGAACCAGTATAAATTCATTGTGTTCAATCTCTCTTACCCTTACTCTGTTTATCCCTGTTTCACTTTCGGCTAACAGAGTATTTACGCGAGAAATTTTTATATCCCCAATTCACCCCCCCTCTTGGTGATATTCCGTCTTTCAAATTGCAACTTCAATGGGATTCTTACCGTTGGAAGAATCTCCATGGTGCATTAACTAACTCGCTAATTTCTTGTCTTGATATGCACTTTTGCCAAAAGGAGATTTCTCACTGATACTCCGCCAAGGGTTGGAGCATTCGGCTGCCGGCGAAGGTTTCTTCCGGATCATCGCAACCTCATCCCATGTATTATCAACCGCTTCTAGAGCTTCCTCGATTGTCTTGACATGCGCAGTTCCTAGGCCACTACCCCAGTGATTATTTTCTTCATCCTCCACATTCGTATCAATTTGGAACTTGCAGGTTCTTGATTCATGGCCGATCCGGCCGCAGTCGTAACAATAATTCTGCAGCCGCTCATACCGTACTGTGACCCAAGACGGATTCCGTTGTGGCCGAGGTACCCAAAAGCCTGTGGTAAGGGGATCAAGGGTATTGATAAGAACTCTGACCGTGATAAATGTCCTCGATAGTCTCTCATGAACTCTTAGGGCTTCAAAGAGCACAGTTCGCCCTACTGCATTGCCCAATCTGACCGCATTGTCATTATCAAAAGCACCATGTGGGAGCCCATGAAATTGAACCCAGAATAGGCACCAGTCAAAATTCACTTCACGCAGGATCATAAAATCATCCCAATATTGGATGTTCAGCAGTACACTCTGAATAGCCCAAGGGCGGCCTTTCAAAACCCTGTGATAATCATCTTGCCTGTTAAAATGAAAGAGATAGGCGTTCTTCTCAGGCATGTCGTGTATTTCCATTCCCCTGTCAAGACCCCAGCCTTTTTTAATCATTCGAGATCACAATGCCCCTATTTAGGTTCTTGTCCCTTTCCAGTCGCCCCACCCGTGCACGTCCTTTTTTATCATTGCCAGAGTGTTTTAGTTCCAGTTACACCTCTCGTGCTTGCTTCTTTAGACCACTGTGCTGGCCTTTCTCCATTGTTTACAGACTTAACAATATGACAGAGGTCAGAGAAAGTATCTCACTAGCTGTAACTGAAAAGGTTTCTGATGGATTCAAAAACAGCAAAAACTTCTTGTGAAAGAGACACATCGTAAGAATGAGAGACAGGTATTTGTAAAGAGAACTAGATGGCCACGAGATAGGAAAAAACAAAGGTCTCCCAGAGGAGAAAATACTCTCACAGAGGAGAGGAAGGGCTCTCGCAGACGAGAGAAATATTTTGGGGGGATATATATATTCAAGTTGTGAAAAATGAAAATTGAGAAAACTATTATTTAATTTAATAAAACTTAGAATTTTGTATTAGTTTTAAAAATAGAATGAAAGAGGGAATGTAGAAGATTTTGTTAGGGCCATTTTAGTATTTTTATATTTATTCCTTCTAAATAATTAATTTTTTGTGGTTATTCTCCATAAATATATTTTCCTCTAGGTCTCTCATTCTAATTTTCCCTTTCTTTTTTATACATGGATATATACTCAATGTTTCTCGTGTAATAGTTCAATGGCAAAAATGCCCTTTTAGAGAAACTTTACCGGTTCAAAATGGCAAAAAAGTATAGCATATTAATAAAATCATTCCAAGTTTATTTTTTATTTTAATTTGATCATTTAAAGATGCTTGTTTTTTAATCTTAAATCGAGTTTAGACTTTTCATTATCGTTCCAACTAAAATATGGCTAAATATAATTTTTATTATTATTTAATCTTCTAAACATCTGATCTTTTCTTCAGGAGACTTAATTTTCAATAAAATAGAATTATCTTTTGGCCCTAGAGAAATTATTTTCAGCTTAGGAAAAGGTGACATACTAAAATGAGATATTATAATTTTAATACTAAATTAAAAACAAAACATAATAATTCAAGAACTAAATTTAAATGTTTATCTTTAAAAATTAATTTTTCAAAAAAATAATTCATTGACTAATGTAATACCCTAATTTTCCAATTCTTATAAACATTGTATTTTGGCAAATAATTAGCAAAATACAAAGGTGAATATGTGTCTCAAAGAAGTATAATTTATTGATTACATTTTTAACCAAATTTCACTTTGGAATTAACTAACCAATGGTTAATTATGAGACTACATTTAGGGGCTATTAAGTGTGACATAAAAATCACATAAAATGATAGCTATTTTAGAAATAAAAGAGACAATAAAGGGAATCAAGGACACTTAGTCAAATTGTTATTCTTTAACAACAATTACTTGACTAATGGACTTGCACTAATTAAGATTAGTGGCAAATACATGTAACTACCTAATAGGGCTATAATTTAGCCTAAGAACAAGAGGTAGAAGACTATAAAACTAGTAGAGACTAAAGAGAATAGTTGTATAATATTTAAGGCAATTTATGCCACAATTACACATGGCAAGCTTGAGATAAATATCAACTTGATTTTTATCCAAATTGTACATTTAATTTTAAGTTGATAAAAGGCAATAAAGACACCTAAAGAGGGCTGCATATTTTTGAAAATATATAGGGCCAAGAAGATTAAACAATACTTGAATAATGCAACAAAGCTCTTGATTAATTAGCAAACCAATTAGGCTTTGACATGTGGCATTAAGAGACACCTAATCCTTAATTTGTGTCATCCAAATGACTTCATAATCAGCCCCAAAAGGTCCACATTTCTAGCTGAACATGTGGGATGAATAATAGCCAAGTATTCAAGATATTATCTCGTGAATTAAAGTCTAACTCTTCTTGTAATTAATTGAACAAATGAGGAAATTTCAACCATGAGATTTGGACACATGGAAAACTCGTCCAAAGGCAAAAAATTGAAGAGGATGTCGACCAAAAAATCAAGGGGGGAGGATTTGGAGTTGAAAAGTGAAAATTAGATCCAAGGGAGGAGGAGAAAGAAGAGAAGTTGGATGTCTTGGTTGTGGGGTCCACTTTGAGCTTGAACTTTGCCTATAAATAGAGTGCTTCCCTCTTCATTTTCTTCACAACAAAACTCAAATTAAACTGATTGAGTAAGATAGGAAGGAAGAAGGGAAGGAGCAAAGTTCCAAAGCTCAAAGGTAAGGTTCTTGATCTTTAGCTTTTTGAGTTTTTAGTAGAATTTTAGTTTAATCTAGGAAATTATGAAGTAAAGTTATTTTCATGTTTTTAAGGTCACCAATAGATTTAGAATGGAAAATGGATTGAAAACATGGTGAGAAATAATTTTTGGGATCAATGGATCAAAATTGTGAAAGATGAGAAATTTCAAGATTTCTGTTTTTCAGTAATCAGTCACCTTGTAGGCGTTATTTTATGTAGAAAATGATCTTTAAAATAATGAAATTTTACATGAATAAAGTAGACATCCAGCGCTTTCTTTTGATATAAAATTTGTAATGTTTAGAGTTCTGTACAATGAGATATAAGGTTTTAAAGTTGGGCCTTGTTTCTAGAGTTATAATCTAAACAGTGTTGGAAAATATTAAAACTGGGAATGATCAAGAGATTTTGAGCTTCTGGGATTATTTTTCCTTGAGAATAGACATGTCAAAGTTCATGTAGAGTTTTGAAACACATCAATTGGAGTTTTATACATTTAGTTATGATTTTTCAAAGTTACTGAAAAATCCTGTCAGAAAATTCAGAATTTCGTTTTTAAGGAAAAGTAATGATAAATATGGAATAAGTAATCCACTAAGGGTAAAAATGTCAAAAGTGGCAAAAATAACTCTTTGGATATTATTCTAAGGTAATATGTTATTTATTGCAATATCATATAAAAAGAAAATAATCTGATGATAACGTTATAGGATACCCAAGAAATCCGGGGGTCAAATTCAAAGGACTAGTATCTTGGTAAAGACACGATGATAGGTACGTTTGCGTACTATAACTTTAACTCTTTTATATCTTGTATGGATCTTATATGATTGTTTGATTCATGATTGATTGGAGTCATGTGCAAGACTAGGTCTCGGGCCATGCACTGTGACTAAAACTTGGTCTTAGGTCACATGTGTTTGTTTACATTCAGCTTGATGTGGATTATAGTCATAATAATGCTGCATGATAGCTTTCCTAGTGTTGGGGACACATGGATTCGTGTCACTGGTGAGTGCAAATGCTATTAACATTACATTTGTTATATGCTATGTATTGTGGATGTTGAAATGTTGTTTTCCATATTATGAATATCTATCATATATTGCCCATACTTTGCAAATGAGGTTAACTGTTACCTGATATTCAATTCGATTGAATCTTAGACTTGACTAAAGATTCAGGAAAGAGACCTGAATCTGAGAAGGCGACATGACGGAGCCGTGAAGTGGCACTGGTCAAGACGAGAGTTTGGAGAAGATTATTAAGGCATAGTTTCTGGCAATGAATATGATGAAGTAGTTCATACCATTTGGTGTCTAAGGAAGGGTTGGTCGAAGTGGTTTTTAATTGTCACAAACGGACATCCACTAGACTATCACCGACCTGGCACTACTACAAAAAATAGATATTACTTCCCTAAAGGACATCCTATTTTCAAAAAGGACAGTAAAATGTGAAGCCAGTGGCATTTTCGTTATAATTTGGAGGAAAGTGTACTTATGGCGTCCTAAAAATATTTTAGGACGCCAAAGAGACCAAAAAGTTGCACTTATGGCGTCCTAAAACTAATTTAGGATGCCAAAGACAACAAAAAGTTGCCAACATGGGCGGTGAAAGAATTATCTAGGCCAAAAAAAAAAGTATATTTGACGTCCTAAATTTTTTGGGACTCCAAAAATAGTACTTTTGATGTCCTACTTTTGGCAATGAACCTAAACCGCCAAAAGAAGGGTTTTTGGCGTCCTAAATCTAGGATGCCAAAACACATTCAAAATCTCACCCATTTACAATTCTCGCCCCATTTGAAATTCAGATGACTCTTTCCTTGATATATGTGCCAAGAGTCACATATTATTGTCCTCTGTTCCAGATTCCACATCCAAGAGTCACAGGTTAAAATATTTTAAAATATTCATCTGCGCATATTTTCATTCACCTCACAGAAGCCCTCCTTCCTTCAATGCAAACCCAGCTTAGAAAGAGCCCTACTTCAACTTCTACAAAAGCATGGAGAAGATCCACGAAGAGGAAGGGATTAGTCTGGACTAGCTGAGGGGAGACATCTTGTACTACGAAGATAGCCATTCTCAAGTGGTACAGCTACACGACAGAGAAAATGAGGAGAAGCTCATAGAGGATCACAAGGAAAACCACAAGCTCATCGTGTTGGATGTGGGATGATTTTGATTTTTGGATTGTTTATGTATATTTGGAATTTGTAGATCTGAAATGTAGATTTGGTTTGTGTTTCCTCCTTTTCCAACGAGTATAGTATAAATTTTTTATTTTACTCATGATTTCCCGTTTGGTTTGGCTTCCGACTTTAGATCCTCTGGTTTGCCTCTCGTAATTTTACTCGTGATTTCCAGTTTAATTCGTAGATTTGGAATGTGAATGCTTTGTCTCTTTTTTTTTTTGTTTACGTAATATTCATCATTTTGTGATCCAAATCGAAGGATAGCAGTGAAGGTAAGTCGAATGTTGTGTAGATCTTGTGGTTTTGGGTTTTTTTTTTTTAAAAAAAAAAACCAATATGGCGTCCTAAAAAGTTTTAGGACACCATAAGCCTTCCAATATGGCTTTCTAAATAGTTTTAGGACGCCGAAAGCCTAACACTTTCTACATCCCTTAGATAGGCGTCCCTACATAAAAGGACGTAGAAGGGGGAAAAAATAGGACGTAAAATAGCTTTTTTGTAGTAGTAAGGCTAACTGATATGAATAACTGAGTTAGAGAAAAGTTTTGAATCTGTATAATTATATCACACGAATATTCCTCTGGGAATTTAAATTTACCAGTATATGTCTAGACATATAATATCAATTACTCATCATCCAAACCTTAATGCATGCTCTTTGTTTCATTTTACTCTGATCTGTTAACATTGTCAACTTTATTAATATTCCTAATACTACATGTCAACGGACACAATAAAGTAGTAAGGGATTAGGGTGTTACAACTAACATAATTCTTTTGTTCAATTCAAAAAAAAAATCTTAAAAAATCATAATGAATCATGTGTTTCTAACAATGTATAAGGTTCAAGGGCAATTTCACCCTTAAACTATTTTGGGAAAAGCACTAAGTATCATAAACTATTTACTGGAACAATATGACTCCTAGGTGTCAAATTTATCGTTTGACCAACCAAACTAGACGTTGGCTAATCAATAAATTCATATTGACTTAGGGATAAAGAGCATATATTTTGTTTCTTAAGTGTTCATGGAAGAGTAACTATCATCCTAAGATCAACAATGTATAGCAATTAGTATCCTTTTTTATCGAAACATGCCATATCTTATTTAGAGTGTCACATATCTTGTCAATTAGGTATTCATCAATAATAAAAAAATGGATGTCAATCTATATTATTGATCAACTAACGGAACTGTCATAGGTTATATCTATTTATACTATTACAAATTATATATGTACTCTTTAGTCAATCCTATACGGCTAGCCAAGACAAACATATAATATATGGGAAATACACTTCTCATGTTGTAGGAGAAGTATATCCTCATGTCATAGATACAAAAAAATGTGGGTCTCACTATTTCATGTGTCTGTAGGAATCTTCTTCTTCTTATGCAATATAAGAAGTGTAAACCCCATAATATATTACCCTAGTAACAATTTAAAGTTAATTAGTACGGTGACAAACATTTTTCCTTTTGATCGAGTCCTTAGTTGGCAAACTAAATGATATCCATTTCATCTCCAGTTTTCCTTAAAAAACTAAATCATGTGCACCATATTTCGACGTTGACTATTAATGTAGGCTAACATATATATATATATTTCCCCCTTGACAAACATGTGTAATTTTTATTTTTATTTTGATATAAAAATTTTAGGAAAGGGGTTAGGCTCACCCACAGTCCAAGGGTAGGGCGCTTGGAGCCCAGTTCGCAGGGTATACTGGGTTAGAGAGTACACATGCCTCCACCTCTTCCCAATGTTTTCACTGCTTCGTAGACCCCTAGGATGCCTCCCCCAGCGCCTTGACCAACTCCAGGATCGAACCCCCTCCCTTTAGATGAGAGAGTCCGACCCCTTCACCAGTTAAACCCAAGGACGAGGGGTAACATGTGTAAAATTAGCAAGTCATGATAAACACATATAACTTCGTGACAAGGTTGTTAATGGATCGTTAGTCTGCCCATCCGGGTTGATATACTTCGCCTTTTCTCTTGACTGGTGAATACTTAATTGGCAAAACATGTGTCACTTTAAACCCCAACACCACATGTTTTGTTGGACTTTGAGTCCATGTCCACCCTTGACAGACTGGATTATTTGATTAGGAAATAAATAGTCTGATCAAATAAGAAACAAATCAGCATCAACCATGGATTTGTTAATTGAAAAACAAGTAATTGTATATTAAGAAATTAATCAACAATTAATTTCCTAATTATTACTTAGAAGGAAAATAGGAGTGCACATAAGTACATAACTTCATAATTAGTAGTGTAATACCCGGATATTTAAATGTCTGGAATTCTATATAAATGAGTATTTTTTATAAGTGAATATGTGGCCTCAAGTGGTAAGTTTTAATTTTTCTTATTTTCTAAGGTAATTACTATGAAAATGAGAGAAGAAAAATAGCTAAAAATTCATGGAAAATGTATTTTTATAGGTCATAAAATGAACTGAAAGTATTATGATAAATACTATACGACAAAATACATAAAATATTTTATGCTTAGAAAAATAAATAATAAATAAAATAATAAATAATAAATATCTAGATATTTTTGATTAAAATAATAATATATATGGTAAAGAGCCAACAGGACATTTGAGAATGGATAGAAATAAAATCCTACACCAAAACATAGGGATAAAGCCCGAGTCATCCGGACTTTTTATAAACCGGTGAAATTTTATCCGGAGTGAGCGGTCTCGAAGTCATTTCGAAACCAAATGAGTCATTAAGATACGGGATAAATAAAGAATAGGGCGAGATAGTAGAAATGAGAACCTATACAAAACGAGATAGTTGTGACAAACCAGGGATAAGGTTTCTTAGGACAGAACATATTACGAACCAGCGAATTTCTGTCCAGAAGCTGACACTTCCGGAAGTGATTTCCGTAATCGTTGGTGTCTGTCCTAAAATGTTCAACAGGCAACGGAATGCCCTTAATGGGATCATAAATTTCATTAACCCAGATATTTTTAAAGAGAAAGAATGGAACTACAAAACCTAGTTCCCAGATTTTTGAGTTTCGTCAAGATTACGCGATTAGGACACCGATCAGGGAACTTTATCGGTACAAGCCATAAAGCAAGGATGATGACATCATTGCTTGCATCACATTGTTGACTTTTGGGGAGGGGGAGGTCGGCACAAGCAAGTGGAGGGCCAAGATGGAGTCTTCACAAACCCTAGATCCGACGGCCGAAAGCTAACCAGACAAAGCATGAATAGTAACCTAACTTTTCCTATAAATAGGGCATCACCCCTTCCTTCATTCTTCAAAAATTCTAAGAGCTTTCTAGTGAGAAGTTAGAGAGAAGTCAGAGCAAGAAGGAGTAGCGAAGTGCTGGGTAAGTTCTTCGGTCCCTAGTCTTAAGCTTCGGTAGTTTCTTCGGTAGATATAGTAGAAGTGCTAGATTTATCTCTAAATTTTCAAGATAGTCCGAGATATCATATATAGGGGTATATAAGGTATTATTTTCAAAAATATTGTTGGCGGAGAAGTTCTGTCAAAATTCGAGAAAAACATAGTGAAAAAAATAAGCTCAAGGCGAAATTCCGCCAATTAGGGGTCGGGGGCAAAATGGTAATTTTTACCTAGAATGCATGTTATAGTCTTAAATATTGATAAATGTTATCCTTATAGGATATCGAGTTGATCGGACCATTTGTTAGTCCACTGTTGTATCGCCGTCATTCCGATGTTACCCCGCCGTTGCCGTTGTCAAAATATCGTTTTTCAGGAAAAGTACCGTTGTGCCGTCAGAAAAGGTACGGACGCGTACTGTAACCCTAATCTTGTACTGCTTATATACATATATGTGATAGATACGTTCATAGACTGAGGCTCTGTTAGAGTTGTCAATCATACTTACAGTTTACACGGGTTATAGTATTGATAATACCGTATGCGTTTTCCTAGCGCTGAGGACACGTGTTGTGATCGTGGCACAGGGTATGTGCAGACATGTTTTTGGGCTTTACATATTTCTTTGTGCTTATGTTCTGTCGTTTTGTTGTTCATACATCTGCTCTGTGCTTATGTGTTGATATGCTACTGTATTGTTATGAATATATGTTGTCCATATACTGTTTTATTTGAGTATAAGGTTAACTGTTACCTGAGATCCATATGGGAAATGGATCTCACCGTAGCTTAAGGGTCAGGAGGACCGAGGGTTGGTGATCGGGGCAAGCAGACGGCGTAGGATTTCGGATGAAGATTTATTTACTGTTTGCTATATTTACTTACGAACCTTGGATGACTGTATCATTACTCTTACACTATGGTTAACGTTTTTTTAATGGTTCAGTTACTCAGTTACTCTTCCGCTCCCATGCTCTACTCTGCCCTACTCTGATTAAAAAAAATCCGCTTTTAAATTGGGATGTTACATTTTTTGTATTAGAGCAGTAGTCCTGGCATGAATCTGACTATGTTAGTACGAACAGTTTTGGGGGTACCAAGGTTAAGGCTAGTCTATGTGGATCAGCCAATCAGTCACCCTAGCACGGTGAGGCTCCCATGATAGACACTTACCTGGTCATTCTGTTCAGTTAACGGAGTTAGGTTCAAAAGCCTTTTAAAACTTGGAGCGTTTATTCTGGCACAGATCTAGCTATGTTACTACGATCAGTTTGGTGCTTAAACTAGAAAGGGTTTTTGTGGTTGTCAATCAGTCACCCTAGCACGGTGAGACTTTCATAAAATATACCCAGCCTGGCCAAACTGTTTGAGTAATGGAGTTAGACTCTTTGCATTTTTGACAAAACATTTGTTGAAAAGAGTACTGACTTAACCTTGATGTAATGTGTAGTGATGGACAGGGATGAATTTCCATATGTGAACCGTTACGGTAAGATGAGGCGCACGGAGCGGAAATCAGTAAACCCATGACCCATAAGGATTAAAATCAACCATGAACCAGCTTATAACCCTGAACCAGAATATCACCCTGGCCCAAAATACCCTGATTTTATATATGATCCCGATCCCATAAACCTATATGTTGCAAACCCAATGCCGGGGAGCCCTGATGGATCGCATCATTCTTCGGTAGGGGATAACTTTGAGTATCCGGGAATCAGGGAGGCAGATGAGGAAGAGGTCGACCCGGATGATTTGCTTTACGTTCTGGATGATAACAATGTACTGACGTAGGCGTTATACCTAGATTTTCAGCATGCGGAGCAAACCACGGAGACCACGGAGAGAAATACCTCATATTCTTGAGCCGTGTCAAAAACTACCACAAAATGAACAGGCAATGCCAACACCCTCATCCTCCTGAGGATTGGATTCTATCCACTCTGCACCACTTTCCTCATACCCGTTTTTGGGTAAAGAAGATAAATGACCTCCTAGAGGAAGGACCCGTTGACGACGCTAAACTTTACCTGTATCGCCTTAAATACTGGGTGCGCCATCACATGTAGATGGGTAGAAACAGTGGAAGAAAGCTGTGGAGAAAAGTAGTAGAAGCTATATAGTAATAATAATGTATTATAGTCGTGTGTAAAAACCTCTCTAAAAACCCTGAGGGGATGTAAAATGCCTTTTAGATAAAGGGGCTGTAAAATATCAACTTGTTTGATGAAAGAATTAGGATATAACTACTACTGTAATATATTAACTTTACAACGAATATATATATGTTTGAGTTATGTACTGATCGCAACTTGTGTGCTAATCGTTATCTCTCTAAATATCTATATCTGATGTTTCTAAATAAATAAGGAATTAAGAATGGCAAACTTAAGAGGCGCCGGAGTCCCTAGAGGACGAGGCAAAGGCCGAGGAAGAGGAAGAGGTAGAGGCAGACAGCCACGAACAGTAGCAATACCAGTACTCGAACCCGAACAACATGAACCACAACAACCAGAAGAAAACGAGATTCAGGAAATGAGAAGAATGCTACAAGAACAACGAACTCTGATTGATACACTTCTTGCCGAAAGGCAGGAGAGGCAAGTTGAAGAAGAAGAAGACGAAAATGAAGGCAACCAGAGTGAAACTGAGGAAGCTAAGGAATCTGACAGATCGCGGTCACCTCCTAGACGAGAGAGAGCTGGGCAGACCACACAATACTGGGTCACTCAGTTCTACAAGCTCAATCCACCGGCGTTCCGTGGCAAGAAAGAAATGGCTTAAGACTGGCTGATGAGCCTGGAGAAAATTTTCAACGTGATGGAATGTCCGAAGAACCGGAAGGCTCAGCTTGCTATCTACAAGCTTGAGGGTGACGCAAACAGATGGTGGAGGAGTGTTGCTACAACACTACAAAACCGATATTGCCCTATCACCTGGGAGGGATTTTTGGGGAAGTTCAATGACCAGCATTTCCCTCCGTCAACCCAAGTGATCAAAGAATCTGAGTTCCTTCACATTCAACAAGGGCAGGAGGAACTATTCGATGAATACTTTGCCCGTTTTACCAATCTGTCACGATATTCGTCATATCTAAGGCGTGAAAATGACGAGAGCTGGAAAGCACATAGGTTGGTGTATGGGCTTAAGTACGAGATCAAGGAAAAGATGGTGTCGCAGCAGTTCCCTGACATGACTCAAGCCGTGGAGTCTTGTCGGCTGATAGAGCGAAATCTGAAGGAGTTGAATGGAATCCAGAGCTTCAACAACAACAATGCGGGACGTGGCGGATTTAACCGTGGAGGTTTTCCACAGAAAAGAAAGGCACCGTGGAATAACCCCCGAAGCGGGAACAAAAGGCCAGTCCAGGCCGGGCAACAAAACTATCCCCGACTGACGGGAGCCCAGTCATGCCCAAAATGCAGAAAGTACCATCCAGGGGTCAGCTGCGATGGGAAGCAAATCTGCTTCAAATGCCAAAAGCCTGGGCACTACAGCCGGGATTGCCCGGAGAATACTGCAGGGGCAAGACCTCAGAACGCAGGCCGGATCTTTGCGCTGACCGAAACTGAAGCCAGAAAATCTCCGGAAATGGTCCAAGGTACTATATCTCTTAATGGGAATCTACTGCAGGCACTGTATGATTTGGGTGCTAGTCATTCGTTCATTTCTTATGATTGTGCAAATCGTTTAGGACTGCATGCCTCTAGATTACCTTATGATCTTGTACTATCTACACCACTTGGCGTGATGCATGTTTGAACTGTGTTGCGAGTGTGAGTGGGTGTGAATCTAATATAGACCTTATCCGATTACCACTCCGTGACATCGACGTCATACTCGGTCTAAACTGGCTAACGGCAAATGGTGCAATTATCGATTGTCGTAGCAAAAGGATATCATTTTCCGATTCACTTAGCAGGGACAAGATTGACGTGAGCCTGGATTTTCTCTCTGCTACGGAAGCTGATAGATGCATGAAGCAAGGATGACAAGCATACATGATACTTTTCTCGGTCAAGGCAGAAGCTGAACTATCACTCAAGAATATTCCTGTGGTGAATGAATTTCCTGACGTGTTCCCGGAGGATCTCACTGAGTTACCACCTACAAGAGAAGTGGAGTTCGCGATTGAAGTGATGCCTGGTACAGGGTCAATATCAAAGGCGCCATATCACATGGCTCGAATGAGATGCGGGAGTTGAAGAAGCGGTTGGAAGAACTTCTAAAAAAGGGGTTCATCCGACCCGAGTGTATCACCATGGGGAGCTCCAGTGCTGTTTGTGAAAAAGAAAGACGGAAGTTTCCGACTCTGCATCGACTATCGTGAGATAAACAAAGTAACCGTCAAAAACAAGTATCCACTTCCCCGGATTGATGATCTTTTGGATCAATTATCTGGTTCCACTGTGTTTTCCAAAATTGATCTACGTTCGGGATATCATCAGTTGCAAGTTAAGGATGGTGATGTTCCCAAGACAGCTTTTAGAACCAGGTATGGGCACTACGAATTCCTCGTGATGCCTTTCGGATTGACCAATGCACCTGCGGTATTCATGGATTACATGAACCGTATCTTCCGTCCACACTTAGACCAATTTATGGTAGTGTTTATTGACGATATCCTCGTCTATTCCAAGAGTAAGGAAGAACATGAGGAGCATCTGCGACTGGTGTTGAACATACTCAGAGAAAAACGACTCTATGCTAAGTTGAGCAAATGAAAATTTTGGTCTGCCGGAAGTTAGATTTGGGCCATGTCATATCTAGCGGCGAGTTGCGGTTGATCCGGCAAAGTGGAAGCGGTTACGGGACTCGGAAAAGACCGAAACAAGTGACGGAGATCCGTAGCTTCCTAGGTCCAGCGTGTTCTTACCGCAGATTTATACGGGATTTCTCACGTCTTGCCTTACCATTGACAAAGCTTACAAGGAAGAACCAACCCTTTGTATGGGGAGAAGACTGTGAGGAGAGCTTTCAGAAACTGAGGGAGAGGTTGACTACAGCACCAGTGTTGATCATCCCAGATTCGAGTGAGACTTATGTGGTCTATAGTGATGCCAGTGGGCAGGGATTGGGATGTGTCCTGATGCAGCAGGGCAGAGTGGTGGCTTATGCCTCTCGTCAGCTGAAGCCTCACGAGTCGAATTATCCTACACACGATTTAGAGCTTGCGGCTATCGTGTTCGCTTTGAAAATATGGAGGCATTACCTATACGGTGTGACCGTAGAACTATATTGTGACCACAAAAGCCTGAAGTATCTCTTTGATCAAAGGGAACTGAACATGAGGCAACGTCGCTAGATGGAATTGCTAAAAGACTACAATCTGGAGATCAAGTATCATCCAGGAAAGGCGAACGTCGTGGCAGATGCTCGACGAGTAGGAAGAAGGTGCGGGTGGCATACATGATGATACAAGAGCAGAAGTTACTTGAAGATTTCAGAGATCTGAATCTATCAAACCAAATTTGCATGGGTCTCAACACCCCAAATGATGCATATCTTGCAGCTCTCCTTGTGAGTCAAGGGGAGTATGACCTGAGGGATGAAGTCGAGGAAGCTCAGAAGCAAGATGATCGGGCTATCTCCATACGGGAGAAAATCTCTCGGGGTGAAACCCAAGACCATGACCTATCACCTAGTGGTTTGGTCAGGTACAAGAAGCGAATCTACATACCGCCAGTTGATGAGTTAAGGCGGAAGTTGCTGGATGAGGCTCACAAGAGTAAGTACACTCTACATCCAGGAATGATCAAGATATACCAGAGTTTGAAGTCTGAGATCTGGTGGCCCGGATTGAAGAAAGATGTGAACCAATACGTGGCCAGATGCTTGACTTGTCAAAAGGTGAAAATTGAACACCGGCGACCCCCTGGTCTTCTTCAAGGACTAGAAATGCCGGAATGGAAATGGGAAAATGTAACCATGGATCTAGTGGTAGGATTACCCAAGATTAGGAATCACGATGCGATCTGGGTAATTGTGGACCGATTAAAAAAGTCGTCACATTTTATTCCCATCAGTGTCAACTATTCTCCAGAACGGTTGGCGGCGATCTACATCAAGGAGATCGTGAGACTCCATGGTATGCCTAAGAGCATTGTCTCTGATCGGGATCCACGATTCACATCCTGTTTTTGGCAAGCTTTGCATGAAGCCCTCGGTACCAAGTTGAGGTTCAGTATGGCGTATCACCCACAGACCGATGGTCAATCAGAACGAACGATACAGACACTCGAGGATATGCTGAGAGCATGTGTATTAGATTACAAAGGAAACTGGGATCAACATCTGTCATTGGCAGAATTTGCCTACAACAACAGCTATCATGCGAGCATACAAATGGCTCCGTTTGAGGCATTGTATGGGCGAAAGTGTCAGTCACCACTATGTTGGACAGACTCATCTGAGAAACAATTGCTTGGGCCGGACATGATTGAACAAACCTCCGAACAAATCACGTTAATCAAGAGGAGACTCCTGGCTGCTCAAAGCAGACAAAAGAGCTATGCTGACAAAAGGATGAGACCACTGGAATTCGATGTCGGCGATCATGTGTTTTTGAGGTTATCTCCAGTAACCGATGTCGGTAGAACACTTAAGAGGCGGAAACTAAGTCCTCGTTACGTAGGACCTTTCGAAATCTTAGCAAAACGTGGACCCGTCACTTATCAAATAGCTTTACCCCCGAACTTGAGCAATCTCCATAACGTCTTCCATGTTTCGCAATTGAAGAAATACCAACCGGATCGTGATCATGTCATGAAATATGAAGATGTTGAGGTACGACATGATAATACCTTCGTAGTTGAGCCGGAGCAAATTCTTGAAAACCAGGAGAAACGGCTTAGGAATAAAACAATTCCGATTGTTAAGTTAGTCTGGAAGGGTTTGTCACCCGAAGAGGCGACTTGGGAAACAGTGAGAGACATGAGAGAGAAGTATCCAGAGTTTATGGCCCAGAGTCTAGTCACGATAGATTAAATTTCGAGGGCGACATTTTGTTTAAGGAGGGAGAAATGTAATACCCGGATATTTAAATGTCTGGAATTCTATATAAATGAGTATTTTTTTTATAAGTGAATATGTGGCCTCAAGTGGTAAGTTTTAATTTTTCTTATTTTCTAAGGTAATTACTATGAAAATGAGAGAAGAAAAATAGCTAAAAATTCATGGAAAATGTATTTTTATAGGTCATAAAATGAACTGAAAGTATTATGATAAATGATAAATACTATATGACCTCAATTATTGACAAAAACTTAGGAAGTATGTTATCTCAAAATTTTAGGAATTTTTGAGACTATTTCCCTGAAAATATATAGAGCATAAATATAATAATATTAAAAGCACTTTTTTGCCCCATAATTTTTAATATTTTACCTGGGATATAAAATACCAATGTAAGTCAAATAGTTGTGAGATAATAATTTATCCTAATTATGAAAATTATCAACAATTAGTAAGTGGCTAATTAAGTAATTAGTGGCTAATTGTTTAGATTAAGATATAAGTAAATTAATTAGTAAATAATTAATTTAAGGGAGAAATTCGAAATTATTAATTAAATAAAAATTAAATAAAAAATAATAAAATATTTTATGCTTAGAAAAATAAATAATAAATAAAATAATAAATAATAAATATCTAGATATTTTGATTAAAATAATAATATATATGGTAAAGAGCCAACGGGACATTTGAGAATTGATAGAAATAAAATCCTACACCAAAACATAGGGATAAAGCCTGAGTCATCTCGACTTTTTATAAACCAGTGAAATTTTATCCCGGAGTGAGCGGTCTCATAAGTCATTTCTGAAACCAAATGAGTCATTAAGATACGGGATAAATAAAGAATAGGGCGAGATAGTAGAAATGAGAACCTATACAAAACGAGATAGTTGTGACAAACCAGGGATAAGGTTTCTTAAGAGAACATATTACTTAACGGCGAATTTACGTCCCGTAAGCCGCCACACTTAGGAAGTGATTTCCGTAATCGTTGGTGTACGTCCTAAAATGTTCAATGTGCAACGGAATGCCCTTAATGGGATCATAAATTTCATTAACCCAGATATTTTTAAAGAGAAAGAATGGAACTACAAAACCTAGTTCCCATATTTTTGAGTTTCGTCAAGATTACGCGATTAGGACACCGATCGGGAACTTTATCGGTACAAGCCATAAAGCAAGGATGATGACATCATTGCTTGCATCACATTGTTGACTTTTGGGGAGGGGAGGTCGGCACAAGCAAGTGGAGGGCCAAGATGGAGTCTTCACAAACCCTAGATCCGACACCGAAAGCTAACCGGACAAAGCATGAATAGTAACCTAACTTTTCCTATAAATAGGGCATCACCCCTTCCTTCATTCTTCAAAATTCTAAGAGCTTTCTAGTGAGAAGTTAGAGAGAAGTCAGAGCAAGAAGGAGTAGCGAAGTGCTGGGTAAGTTCTTCGGTCCCTAGTCTTAAGCTTCGGTAGTTTCTTCGGTAGATATAGTAGAAGTGCTAGATTTATCTCTAAATTTTCAAGATAGTCCAGATATCATATATAGGGGTATATAAGGTATTATTTTCGAAAATATTGTTGGCGGAGAAGTTCTGTCAAAATTCTGGAGAAAAACAGAGTGAAAACAGCGAAGCTCTGGCGAAATTCCGCCAATTAGGGGGTCAGGGGCAAAATGGTAATTTTTACCTAGAATGCCTGTTATAGTCTTAAATATTGATAAATGTTATCCTTATAGGATATCTGAGTTGATCGGACCGCTGTTAGTCCGCTGTTGTACCGCCGTCATTCCGATGTTACCCCGCCGTCGCCGTTGTCAAAATATCATTTTTCAGGAAAAGTACCGTTGTGCCGTCAGAAAAGGTACGGACGCGTACTGTAACCCTAATCTTGTACTGCTTGTATACATATATGTGATAGATACGTTCATAGACTGAGGCTCTGTTAGAGTTGTCAATCATACTTACAGTTTACACGGGTTATAGTATTGATAATACCGTATGAGTTTTCCTAGCGCTGAGGACACGTGTTGTGATCGTGGCACAGGGTATGTGCAGACATGTTTTTGGGCTTTACATATTTCTTTGTGCTTATGTTCGTCGTTTTTTGTTCATACATCCGCTTTCCGTGCTTATGTGTTGATATGCTACTGTATTGTTATGAATATATGTTGTCCATATACTGTTTTATTTGAGTATAAGGTTAACTGTTACCTGAGATCCATATGGGAAATGGATCTCAGCTGTAGCTTAAGGGTCAGGAGGACCGAGGGTTGGTGATCGGGGCAAGCAGACGGCGTAGGATTTCGGATGAAGATTTATTTACTGTTTGCTGTATTTACTTACGAACCTTGGATGACTGTATCATTACTCTTACACTATGGTTAACGTTTTGTTAATGGTTCAGTTACTCTTCCGCTCCCATGCTCTACTCTGCCCTACTCTAATTATAAAAAAAAATCCGATTTTAAATTGGGATGTTACAAGTAGTCTCTCTAGACCTCCATAAATAGGATATGTCTCTCTCAATTGAACCTCACCCCTGCCATTGAGCTATCTGGCAATCTCTCTTCTCTTATACCATCTTTCTTGTTCTAGTGGTATGTTGTGCCAATCCTATTTAGGCTCTAGTAGTTTGATAATTGCATGAGCATTATTATGGTCAAGTTATCGAGCATTGGAGCATTGACCGAGATGTGAACGTATTGATTCGCCCTGGTACACAAGTCTCCTCACTCTCACTAATTTTTCCTTTTTCCTTTTTCCTTCATGTTTGAATAACAAAAACAGGGGTACCAATTACTCCCCATTATTAAACTTTACAAAATTATCTTTAATTAACTTAAAATAAATATGAAGATGGTCAGCGTCAATATCCATTAGTCAAAGAATGACAATGCAACCATATTGACACTTGAGGGACAACGTTGTTCCAATATATAGTTTAGCGTTCTTAATGAATTGAAATAGCTCAAAAACAAAAAAATCGTTTAACCCAATAGTGTAATAGTGTAGCATGCTAGGGTAAAAAGTGACTAGCTTTTCTATCTTTGTTGGTTTTCTTAGTTTTGTTCTATTGATTGAATCGAATGTGATTCAAACTAATACGGTGGAAGAAAACGGATATGTTCTATTTAGCAGAAATCAATGAATGATTTAACCTGATTTGATTGTTGGATCGAACACATCGAAAGAGATAAGACATGCAGTGAGGTTTCTTCGGCGTCTTCAATGTATAATCGACGAATATTTGCTTATTGTAATGAAATTAATAACTGATTCTAATAAACTCTTGATTACAATGGGGGCCACTAAACTCCTTTACTTTGCTTAATTAATCATATCTTGAAACACATACACACACACTTTTTATTTAGATACAATGTAAAGCTTTTATAGTTAAAGCTGGGATTCAATTGTCAACAATATCAATCTCCTTGACTAGAAGGGAATATTATATTAGAATAATCCTTTTTGCGATTATCGGTTATGGTAATCTTTTTTTTGCTTTATTTCAGTAAAAGTTATTACTGTTAGCTTTATCAATCAGATTGGATAAACTCAAGAACATTGGTGATACATAGTAATTAAATACTCCGTCTGGTCCTTAATATAGGATCTATTTACTTAATTTGATTAGATTAAAGAAGTTAGTTATGTTAGTTGATATGACATGTATTATATAAAACACTCTAATCATCTTTTTTAAGTCCTTAATTCTCCCTCCTCCTTAATTATTATGGAGGAAGCATCAATAGAAGTAAATTAAAAAAATATTGACTAATACTACAAATATATAGCTATTATATTTATGACTAAGATCAACTTCTTAAATAACTTTTATATTAAGGACCCGCAGAGCAGTAAACGCCATGTCATATATACTACATGCACATGCATACAGGTAATTTCTTGTTTTTCTTCCTTTGGAAAAAAACATATTATTAAAATCATGGAGAAAAATACAAGAAAATTCTACACTTTTTTTTTTTTAAAAAAAAAACAGATATTAATAAATAAAATTAGTGACAAACTTTTTTCCGTCTCTAAAATGTCATAAATTCCATCTCTAATTTTAGTGGAATTTGTGATGGACATTAGGGATGGAATTTTTTCGTTACTAATTTCTTTCACTAATTCCACTTACTTACAGATTATAGACGGAACCAATTCCATCGCTAATGTCCTTCACCAATCCCGCCCAAATCCGTCACTAAAATCTATCACAAAATTATGTCACTAACTATGTGTCAAATCCGTCGCAAGGTAAAACATAATTATAGAAAAAAATTTGAACGAAAAAAATAATTAAAAAGATTAGAGATGGATTTGTGATGGAAATACCGTCATTAAGTTTATTAAAAACAAATAATTTTGCAATGGATTTGTGATGGAAATTCCATCACTAAGTTTCTTAAAAAGCAAAAAGGAAAAAAAAAAAAAGAAATTTGTCAACGGATTTGTGAGGGTTACCGACCGTAATTCTATCGCTAATCCATCACAAACTTGTGATGGATATTTTGTCCCAAAGTGGTTGCAATTTTGCGACGGAATCAGTGACGGAATAGACTATTCCACAAATTAGCGACGGAATCAGTGACAAAATTTCCTTCACTGGTTAGCGACAGAAATTCCATCGCTAATCTGTCTCTCTCGCAAACTGAATTAGTGACACTCCTTTTGCTGACAGAAGATTTTTCGTCACTAATAGATTAGTGTTGGAATTAGCAACGGAAACTCTGTTGCTAATCTGTTTAGGACGAAATTTCCGTCACTAATATCCTTTTTTTTTTGTAGTACGCTACATGAACTTCAAAATCTCAAATTAGTGATTTCCTACTGAAATGAGCTGTCAATTGCTATACTCTTGTAGTCAATACCTACACTCTTGTAAGTAACAAGATTGATATGGGATTTTAAAATTCAAATGGTATTTTCTTGCATTTTTCCAAATTTTATATATGGAAAATACTGGATTATTCATTGTGCTGTGGCTCTTTTCAGTTCATCAAAACTCGACGAAAGATACACAAGCCATCATTACATTTGAAAAGTTTCGTTAATTAGTTGATCTCATATTAATATACAGTCATGTTTAATTTACTAATTTAAGGTAAATTGTACTGCAACTTGTCATATCATATGTGGATAATTACAAGGAAGAATAAATATAATCCTAATTATAGGCTTCAAGCATATTTTAAATCATTTCATTATGTACCACGCAAGGTACACTTTAATTAGAAAAAAAATCAACTAATTAACTTTAACCCAAAAGTTAAATTAATTTTGGTTATACATAGTTCTTGGTGGCTAGCTAGCTAGTTTAATTTGGTCCCCAAAATAAAGATTGTTTAATACTATACTTTCTTAGGAAGACGATAAGGTTAACGAAAAGAAGATTTGGTCATGATTTTATATATGAACACATATATTCACATTTCACAATCTTCCAAAAGAGAAAAGGTCCAACCTAAGAGAGGCTTTTTATAAATTCCAATATTTCCTTTGTGTCACGAATTCACAGGTCGAAGCGTGATGGATATTATCAAAGATTTTAGTTCTTAAAATTTCAGTTATAAATTATTAGTTTATTAACTTTGTGTGGTTTTGGTTTTGTTGTAAAAGAAGCGATCAAGGTTGGAAGGAACAAATAAGATCTTGGAATTCCTCTTTGTTGACTTTGTCGTCTTCATTAATGCCATTTCTGGTGTCATTTTGCTGTCTTTTGTCTCTGCTGGAAAACGCCATTATTTCCATTTGGTTGGTATGTAGTAGCAGAAAAAAGGATGTGGGAATTCAGATTTATGCGAATTGGTCGTTATTCTAGAAAAAGAAGGAAAAAGAACTTTCAGAAAAATAAGAACATTTTAGACTGATCAATTTTATTTGGAATGGATCCAACAAATTAATGATGCACATGGTCCAATTTCTTTGTGTAACAAACTACAATCTAGAACCCTATTTACTAGCTCCCATAATCTTATTTATAAGTAACTTTCAATATGTTTTACACAAACCAAGCAAAACCTTAAATTTTATTAACTATTTATTAAAATTTAAAAACTTTCTAAATTTACCCCTATTAACATACATTACATTCTAAAAAAATATAGCCAATACAATAATAAATGGTGAGTAAAATTATATATTTATATGAAAAAAATTTCTCTCTGCCTTATAAATATGAAAAAAAAATTGCTTCTCCCCTATAAATATGACTAAGGGAGTACTTTATTAACTAAACCCGAATTTGAGTTGGGTTAGGCATCAATCTTGAGTTGGTAATAAATCATGTAATACTGATTGCTACCGATTAATTTAAATTTGAGTTGGGTACGTTGATGGGAAAAAAGGAAAATTACAGTGAAGAACCAAATTTATAAGGGTTAAGTACCAATTTTGCCCTTTGAAGTACGCGCCAGGAGCAATTTTGCCCCTGAAGTCTCAAAACGGAGCAATGTTGCCCCTCCATTAGAAACCCTGACGGTCAACTAACATTGACCATTAGTTGACCGTTAGGGTTTCTAACGAAGGGGCAACATTGCTCCGTTTTGAGACTTTAGAGGCAACATTGCTACGTTTTGTCGTAGCAATTTTGTCCCTGAAGTATCAAAATGGAGCAATGTTGCCCCTCCGTTAGAAACCCTAACGGTCAACTTTAGGGTTTTTAACGGAGGGGCAATATTGCTCCATTTTGATACTTTAGGGGTAACATTGCTACGTAGAAAACTTAAGGGGTAAAATTGCTTCTGGGCGCGTACTTCAGGGGCAAAATTGGTACTTAACCCAATTTATAAATACCTATTAAGAAAATCCTCAAATGTATTACCTATATAATTAACATAAATTTAGCACTTGAACTACAAGTATTTACTATTCACATAACATAAACTTTGTGATCGTTTTTTATACAAACAATTAGTGATCCTTAGGAATAAAAAATTTATGAATTTGGTCATTAAGCCTAATCCCCCCCCCCCCCCCCCCAAAAAAAGAAGGAAAGATAAAGAAATTTATTTTTGAAAAAAAATATATACTTTTGGCTCTCAATGCTATGCTAAAAATTTTTATTTAGTATTTATATCTCAAAACTAACAAATAATTTCTTAAAACTTAAAAAAAAAAAAAAATCATAATCATCAAATTTTCATCAATATTTCGATCGATTACAATATAATAAATCTTATTTTCTTTCACATCATTTTATCTTTTTTCATTATCATTAACCATACACCTTTAGAGTACATTAAGACAATATACAATTAGTTATGTAATACCGGGTAATTATTTATCTCGGAATATTATATTTCGATAAATAATACCTATTGAAAATAGGTGAATATGTGGTTTCAAATAATAAGTAATAATTATCTTATTTCCTAAGGTAATTTCTATTGAAATTAGGGTGAATAAAGAGCTAAAAATCCCTAAATGCAATTGTGGGCCATAAAATACCCTGAAAATATTATGATAAATCTTAAGAGGCAATGAAATATTTATTAAAAATTGGAGAATATGTTGTCTCTAATTTAGGTAATTTTTGGGATTAATTTCCTTGGAAAATATTGAGGCAAGATTTAATATTATTTTGGGGATCATAATTGACCCCATGATTTTTAATATTTTACATGGGATATAAAATACCAATGTAAGTAAAATAGTTGTGAGATCATGATTTATCTTAATTAAGAAAATTATCAAAAATTAGTAAGTGGCTAATCTGGTAATTAATGGGATAATTAAGGTATAAAGTAAATGAATTAAAAATAATTTAAATAATTATTTTTAATTGGAGAAATTCGAAATTATTAAATAAATAAATAAATAAAAAATATTAATAAAATATTTTATGCTTAGAAAAATAAATAAAAAATAAAAGGAAAAAATAAATAAATATCTAGATATTTTGAATAAAATAATAATATATATGGTAAAGAGCCAACGGGACATTTGAGAATGGATAGAAATAAAATCCTACACCAAGGTATAGGGATGTAGTCTAAGTCATCTGGACTTTTTATGAACCAAGTGAAATTCTATCTCGGATTGAGCGGTCTCGAAAGTCGTTCGGAACCAACGGGGTATTTAAGACACCGGGTAGGAGAGAGAAAATGCAGATAGAGGATTTAGAGTCAATACTGAAACAAGTAGTTGCCGTGAATTAGGAATCTAGTGACTTAGGTCAGATCATATTACGAACCAGTGAATTTCTACCTACAAACTAGTGTTTTCGAAATTTGATTCCGTAACCGAAGGCATCAGGCCTAAAATCTTCAGCAGATAACGGAATACCCTTAATGGGATCATAAATTTCATTAAACTAGATATTCCTAATGAGAAAGAAAGAAACTTCGAAACTCTCGTCGGCATTTCGCGATTCGTCAAGATTACGCGTTTCGGACACGGATGAAACTTTATCGATGCGGCTCGAGATGTCACCATCAAGATGACATCATTTTGTTGACTATTGGGGAGGGGGAGGTCTGCACAAGAAATGGAGGGCCAAGAGTGTTTTGTCCTCAAAAATGCGATCCTACGGCCCATATTCGTCAAGACCGAAGTTCGAATTATTTACCGTTCGCCATCCGTCTCTTCTATAAATACCAAGCTCCTCTTCTTCATTTCTCACACCAAAAATCTGCCTCTTAGAGAGAAGTTAGAGAGAGAAGCTCGGAGAAAGTCTCGAGCAAAGTCTCGGGTAAGTTCTTCGGTCCCTGGTCTTTAGTTTCGGTAGTTCTTTCGGTAGATATAGTAGGAATGCTAGATTTATCTTTAATTTTTCAAGATAGTCTAGATATCATATTTAGGGGTAAATATGATATATATTTCGAAAATATGATGAGGGAAAAGATCTGTCAAAATTCGGAGAGATAGAGCGAAAACAAATAAGCTCGCGAAATTCCGCCGATTAGGGTTCGGGGCAAAATGGTAATTTGTACCTAAAATGCCTGTTATAGTGCTAAAAGTTGTTAAATATTATCCTTATAGGATATCTGTTATAATTGAACATTGTCGATCGAGCATTTGTTGTACGCCGTCATCGCATTTGTTTCACCATTTATCAAAATTACCGTTTTTCCGTAAAACGTCACGTAGTCGACAACGAAGGTACGTTCGCGTATGGTAACACTAACTCGATGCTTATTATATGCGTATATGTGTTGTTAGGTATGTACGTTCGCGTACTGTAACACTAACTCTGATTCTTATTATATGCGTATATGTGTTGTTAGGTATGTACGTTCGCGTCTGCATTGTAACACTAACTCGATGGTTATTGTATGATTATATATGTTTGTTGTGTTCGTTTGTTGTTGTAGCATACGTGGTTATGTTATATACACGGTTATGTCACATACGTGGTTATGTCACATACGAGGTTATTATTCTTTGTATCATACGTGGTTATGTTACATACGTGGTTATTATCTTACATACGTGGTTATGTATTTTTAATCATACATCTGTTGTGGACTGTTGTATTGATTCTTTGTTGTCGTGTATATATTGTCATATTTAAGCATGAGGTTAACCGTTACGAGGTTCAATGTGCATTGAACCTCGCTCTTATCATAGCGTCAGTTCGGAGAACCGAGAACCGAGGAGAAAGGCGAGCAGCCGCACAGAGACCCTGAAGACTTTCTTTCGTTGTTATTCATTTTTGAAAACTCTCGGTCAATGTACCGCTTCAGAATCAGTCGGACTTACGGCAATTTGAATAAATGTATCGAGTTACTCAATTGCTCCGATGCTCTACTCTGATAAAAAAAAAATATACTGCTTTTGAAAATGGGATGTTACAAGTTATATCAATGAAATGTAGTAGAATAGTTAGAATTTCTTGGTAGACTTACTTTAAAATAATAAACTATAATAAAGGTTAAGATAGAGTTTTACCAATAATAAGTCATGGTAGTGTGATTAATTTCATATTTCATAGAAAGTACATGCCTATATTTTAGTATAAAATCAAAAGTTATGATTTTGTTTACTACCATTTTTTATTTTCCAAAATCAAATTAAAGAGGCGCAATAAAAATTTTGAATTAAATAAATTTTTATAGGACGACCTTTTTCTGGTAAAGTTTTTATGGGACGACATATTCTGCCAATTATAGAAGGACAGGAGATGTGCTATTTTGCATGAAATATGAATTAAGCTAGGATAAATTTCAAGAGTGGAAATAATAACTAAAAAATTATGAGGTAATCATCTCATATGATAGGGAAAAAGAAAAGTAAATACTCCTAAATTACTCAAAACTCAAATCAATACCCCGAAATTACAAAATGCTAGACAAGTCGCTTAGACCACAATGAGATTCTAGAATGAGGAGAGATGACTTTTCTGCCAGCTAGAGAATCAGTAAAGGTTTGCCAAGATATCGATTATGATTCTTTCACCTGCTCTCATTCTTTGCCCCAAAACTAAGTAACAAGTTAAGAAAGCTTTTTTCTTTTGGAAAAAAAAAAAAAAAAGTCATCCATCACTATAGATTTTTTTTCTTTTTCAGTAGCATTCAATTCCCAAATTAATTTTTAGTAGACCCAGCACTCTAAAATATATTTTTGGTGGCATCCAGTATATAGCACCTATCATCCAAAAGTATTTTCTTAGTAGCACCTAATATCCTAAAATAATTTTTAATGTTTTTTTTTAAACTTCAGATATAGGGTGCTACTAAGAAAATATTTCTGTATGATGGGTGCTAGATACAAGTTATACCACAAAAAAACACATTTTAAGGTCCTGGTGTATTAAGAATTAACTTGGATACTGAATACGTGCTAGTGAAACAATATTCCAGAGTGATTGATAACTTTTCTTTTTACACCCAAAAAAAAACACTTCCCTAGCTTGTTTTATCCAAAAACTAGGTAGTTTTATGGCAAAGGATGGAGGGCGGATGAAGGCTAAAATGAGATAATCTTAATCCTTTGATCCCACCACCTTTTGGTTCCCACAAATATACGTTGTTAAAATCAAAAGGCTATCTTATATATTGTTTTACATTATGCCATTAAGAGACCTTGGCTCCAGGTTGTTTATTTATTTGAAAACCAAAGAGGTGTTGGGATCAAGTTTCACATTGATCAACTTTTGCCAAAAAATTTCAAACCGCCAGGCTCTGATAGCAGAGCTCTAGTCGGCGGCGGTTTGTAACCGACGAAAGTGAGTTTTTATTATTCAAGAGGAAATAAGAGACCTGTCTGGCATTTTCTGATTTTGTTAGACTAATTTGGGTTTTAATTTGATCAATGCAAGGGTAATTGTTTGTTTTTTCCCTAATATAATGAGTTTGAAAAACATAAAAGATGTAATGAAAAAGAACGCAACAAAAAGGCTGTGGCCACTTCAGTGGTCCATTGGGTTGGTATAGTGCTAATGGGGCCACACTTCTACGGGCTAAGTTGAGTTCCTCCTTCAGTCGAAAATTAAATGCTTTAGTATTGATTAATTAATTAATTTCTATTGACCAATATCTATTGGGAACAAGTGAAAAGAGACTTGTTCTCCCTTAACTACATTTTCGGTTCGAAGCATGGGAATAGAGAAAATGGTGTTGGGAGCTTTTAATGATGATTGTAGGCTTGACTCGGGATGATTTTAGGATTAATTCTGTTGAAGGTTGGTGAACCAGAAGAATAGGCAACAAAAATTAATTAATTTCTATTATCTAAAAATAATAAGTTCATAACTTTAAGTATATTAATATATTCCTAGATCTCACAAGTATGTTTGGAATAACAAGAATATTAACAGTAACAAAGTGATCTTCCCTTAATATTTCGTGGTTAAGACTTAGGATTGATCATTAAAACATAGAAACAAAAGAAGAATGAATGCAATTATGATAATATTACATAAATTCTCAACAAAGATTCATAGACAATTATAAATACAACCATTATTAATTTTAATTAAAACGATTGATTTACTTGTGTAGGCTTCGAAATATCAGTCAGACCATATAGCTTTTTATGGTTCTTTGTTTACAAAAAGACAATATGGCTTTTGTCCATGACTCAAAATAAATGAAGGAAGATTTCATTATCGCCAAGCATGGAAATAGACAGTGTTGTCAAGTTTTGACACAGAGTATCATTTTCTTGTTTGGTTATATTTATAATAGAACAAAGATTTATATACACTGCACTATGTAATTATATATGGTCAAAAAAAGTAACAAGTGACTAAATAGAACTCGTGCTAAAAAATTGTTAAAGTGATGGAATCATTTATAATAGGTTAACGTGCAAATCTAGTCAGAAGTATTTTGTCATGGGCATCTAACATTATATATTTTATTTGAGTGCAAAAATCTACATTAAGTTTTGAAAATGATGCAGAAATGCAATGGCCGTTAAGTCAACTAATGTTGACTGTTTAGCAAACATGTAGATCAAGAAAAATGGTTAAAATAAATAAACATTAACTTTTCGAAATAGTGTAAAAGTGCCACAGCGGCGGGAAACTTCACCTGCATTTTTGCACTATTTTCTTAATTGATATGTTTGTTAAACAATCATTGTTAGTTTGACTTAACAGCCGTGACATTTTGACACTATTTTAAAATTTTCATATGTAATTTTGCACCCCAAAAAAATGTATAGTACCTAGTGTCCCTAGTGGAATACTTCATAAATAGATTAAATTTGCATCTTAACCCTTTACAATATTTAATAAATATTTTTTAATTATCAATTTATTGCAAACCATATGATGATTCTTCCTAATTATTTAAATATTTTCTCTCTTTTTATGCTATGACTGCTCAAAAGTAAAAAGTTATCTTTGATGAGAGTTAAGATGCTTTGTACAAATTTTCATAATCTTTTAGAATATTGTCAATTTAAAAAAATTCATTTACTAATAATTTATTTTTCTATTTTTTTTTTTGATTGAGAAGAATAAAAATGCACTACAAAATACTACCTCAAATGCTAAATATAAAGTCCATTCATAATGACTAAAAATTTGTTGGTTAAAGTAGTTAGGAGTTTCACTCCCGTAAAGAAGAGAATATAAGTTTGAATTCCGAGAGACTTATTCTGAGAACCATTTATCTTCTAAATCTCGAGGAAAACCCTTGATTCAATAAAAAAAAAGATCTCATTCGTAACACAAATTATGTTACAGAACAAGATTTTATATTAAAGACTGTAGATGGTACTATCTTCCTTGGTCCTTGTAATAATATCATTTATTTCTTAATTTTTTTCCTTATAATTTAGGAATTTATAATTGAATTCTTAATTAAAATGTGCAAATATTTGAATTTATCTATGAAAAGGATAAAAGTAAGAAATAAAATAAAATTAATTCACATTCTGAAAAATTGTAAATATTTAAACTATAAAAATGTAATTACACATTTTAAAGTTGTAAGAATTAACAAAACCTACATCGATGCACATATTTTTTTGAAAAAACTAAAAGATTTTGGTGATGAGATTGCAATACTATATGAATGGAAATGTAAATTAAAAGTGTGGGTTCTGGGTCCAAAAAAAGAACTTAATAGTGTGGGGTATAAATAAATATGCTCTATTTAGTTATAGATTAATATATTTTTATTTAAATATTACTAAAAATTTAAGATTATATTTTTATATATTTTAATTAAATTAGGTTGATTGTGGTCTGTTGAATCACTGTCTCTTGTCTAACTTTTCAATTTCTTACTAGCTCCTCTCATCATCTTCCACTTTACCTCATATTTTAAAAATTCATAACTACTTTCTTTAATACAATCACCTAGTATCCTCCGCTATTTTTAGATCTTATTATCGGGTATCCGAGAGACTAACTACTCTAGTTTCAGAGTTTATGGTTGTCCCTCCCAACATCTGTGTCTCATTTGGGACTTGAAATCACCAAGATCTAAAGGGATTGAGTGTGACCTTACACTGCTGGTACTCTCTCTGGTCTTTATTATAAGAAACCAACTATCAATTCTCATAAACTAATAAAAACAGTTAAAAGCATTAAAGTTATCTTAAAATTCAAGTAATTTCTTATATTACCTTTAGTAACTACAGTAAACTCAAATATCATATTAATTGTTACTCTCTTCCACTACCCTTATTAAATATGGGCATATATGAAAAATTAAATTAAATGGTCATTGGTTAGTGCCTTGTAAAAAATACTAAGAATACTTGTTTGTTGGTGCCTTATAATAAGGACTAAAGGGAGTAATTCATAACTCCTTTTTATAAGAGTATGAACACAGAATTGTCCTTCTTATAAGATCCTACTTAGGGTTGTATGAGCATCTAATGTGTTTTTACCATTTCACCCCTAATTAATTCTATCATCTCTCCTAAAATTTTTTCTCATACTACATTATCTTTCATACTTTCTCTTATTACTACTCTATTTATCTATCTTACTTTCCACCTTATAAATAAAAATATATTTGAAAAACAAAATATCTCTTACACATTTATTATTTTTAAGTAACTTTAAATGTTTTATCAAATAACGTAATTTAGTTATCAGACTCTTATTAAAATAAGAAGAGAGAGTACATATTTTTTAAAAGTGGTTCTTTTGGGTAAAACAAAATGGAAGAAAGAGCAGGGAAGGGAGTTTTTTTTTTTTTGGGGTGTAGGAATCAATTTCCTGCCTACCCAAAAGTATCTTTTGGATAGGCAGGGGAGCTTCACCTATCTTGGCCATCCAGATGATATCAAGATGATGCAAATTTACTTTTTTTTATCTGGTGATTTTTAAATAATAATAATAATTTTTTTAAAAAAATATTAGTTAAAAGATTATATTTATTTTATATTTTCTATTCATTAAAATAATATTTAAAAAATAAAAGGAAAAAAATTAAATGTGAACTACACATATCTCATCTAAACAACTCAGATATTCCATTCATATTCTTGTTAGGGAAATTGGTTTTGAAGGACAGTACATGTGGAATGCACTGGGGGTTGAGAGGAAGGGGTGGAGTTACAGGCGGATGATGGCACGTCTCAACTCAAGTTTGGTGGTATTAGATTATGGGCCCCACTTACCATTTTTACATTATACTTTTAATTCTATGGCTGTTATTATCCGGCTCCCCTCCTCTTCTCTTCCCCTCCTCTTCCATCCTCTTCCTCATCTGAACCGTTCAAATTTTCATATTTTTTTAAAAAAATTAAAAAAAACCGTGCGCAGTTTTTTGGGTTCCAATTTATTGGGTAAAAGAAGGCAACGGACAGTCCACTGCAGTGGACCGTAGCCGCTTCCGTTATTAAGTCCAAATTCTGTCTTCATAATTGACTGTGATTATGCTTTCCAGCTATCCTCTCCATAATCCCTATCCCCCGTATGTTCATCCTCATAATTACACCTCCTAGTTTACTGAATTAAATTAAAATTTAATTTATTGTCCGATGTATCACATTAATCGAAAGTAATATTTATAGCCCCTCCGCTCCTTAGTATATAACATATTTATATAAATATAAGATTTCAATTTACTTTGTCTTCTAACATTATAAATTTTTTTTTCCAAACTATCCTAACTAATTCTGCATATTAAGATAGTTTCCATCAAATAGTAGTTTCAATGTAAATGATTAAATATGATATATATTCATGGAAAACTAACACACATTTTATAAATAACTAGTAACTTAATCAATTTTATAATATCCACAAATGCTATTTAGCCCATATCTTAGGAACAGGAAGGAATTGAAAACGAAGTGATCAACCCCTAATTATGCTGTTGTCTGTGTTGGAATTTTGGATCAATCTTATGGGTTATGAATAAAAAGTAGGTTGGAGAAGAAAAGGAAAAAGGAAGAAGAAATAAGTGTGTGGATAGAAGTCTCACAAATGAATAGGAATAAAAGGGTATATAAAGCTCAACTTTGCTCCACTAAATTGGGCCTTTAGGCCAACCCACTTTTGTGGAGGGGTAAAGACTTAGATGACCCTTAGTTCACCACACGCGCGCCGCCTAGTTCGGTTCGCGCGTATGTGAAATTATAAATATTTTTAAATTTTGTCCAAATGGTCCCTGAACTTTTATTAATTCCTTTTTTGCCCCTCCGAGATTCTCCCAACCAGCGGCTGTAAGTGGACCGTAATATCGGATCGCTGTCACTGATCTGTTCTTGTCGTTCACTCCGTTTTGGTGCGTCTGTTTGTAGGACACACCAGTTCGCCAATAAGGGTCACCGTTTCGCTCCCTTTTGGTGCGTCTGTTCACACAACGCACCAGTTCGCGTGCAAGAGTCGAGTCCATTTGATCAATTTCTATCGTATATAAATAGGGTGTGCTAGTGACGAAAATCAATCTTAAACACTCTTCTCTGCATACTGCATTCTGCAATCATATTCTGAAGACGCAAATCCGCTTTATTCTGAGAGACAATTGCTCATCAACCTTAGGCATCCATATAAAGGGAGAAAAATTGTCTTAAGAAAACAACATATATTGGGCTCGGATTTCTTCAAAGTTCATTATCATATTTCGACAGTCTTGTGAGTTTATTTCTGGGTTTTCATATTATACAGAATTATTATATGTTTACAGTATATGCAATTTTAGTTGTACAAATTCTTGTTATTGTTCAATTTCTACCTATTTAGTATTTTCCACAACAGTATGTGTTAATTAATTGGAGCCCCACTCCCTAAAAAAACTTGCGCCTATCCTTTAACTAATTTGTTTTATTCAATTTTTTTGGTAAAAATTCTTACCTTTTTCTATAGGTGAAATAGAGACGCATGAGAGCAAAGTGCAGCAAGAATATAAATTCAAGATCTGATTGGGATATCTCCTAAATCTTTCTTCAAGATCCTTTTTGTTTTATATCTTAACTATCAAGATTTGTTGCATGCACCATGAACATATTTCTAACGCAATGTGTCAATTATTTGTTTGTATGAAGAACCTTTAACCTTTTTCCTCTTGTCTCGGAGTAACTTGGCGCCCACATGCACGCTCACACTAGCATGTCACTTCATCACCTTCCTTACACAGTACAGTTACATACTTGTCTCCAATTTTACTCCTTTGTTTGTCACCTTCTTGGAAAGTACTTCTTCGACTCCATTCCATATGTCTTAATTATTCAAGATGTTTAAGGAATGGGCTTGAAGAGGATATAGGTAGCTTTGAAATTAAACCCATTTTCTATATACACTTATGTCCTAAACTAAGTAGGAACTATATAATTAATTTGCAAAGATTAAGAAAAATAATTTAGTTATTTGTAAGAGATGTATGTTGATCTTTTTTATAATACCATTTTTAATCATTTACATTTTAAACTAGCCGTTGATGAAAACCCTCTCATTAAATGTGATAAATAATTTAGGGAACATTTATAAATTTGGTTAAAGAAAGCAATTAAATTGAGATTCTACATTTCAGACCAAAATAAACCCATCAACTTGCTCCTTCTCTTAACCGGAGGGAGTATCACATTTAAAGAATTAAGATCTATATTATGTTTTGAGTATTGACACAAACTTAATTACTCAACGCCTTGGTATGAAGGACCTAGAAAGTAGGACAAGTTATTTTGGGATCCAACATCTTTTATGACTCTGATAACTGATAAGCATCAAGAATAGTTCCCTACATCACAATTTACCGTGTCCTTGCTACGTTTTCATGTGTCAGTTTATGGAAAGTTTAGCTCTTTGCTTTGATTTTTGTTGTTTATGTTTGTTTTGTAATAAACCACAATATTCTTCTATCATAAATGAAAAAAATCAGGATGTACGTAGCATCTTTTTCAAATAGGAACCATATTTTCACTAGATGATGGCTATATCTAGTGTCTCATTCTTATATGAGAAAATCTCTTTAAGGTCCCAAGAGACTAAAAAATGTCAAAAAAGTCACATAGAAAATTCTGATGTCACAAAAATCTCATTAACAATTCCATCAGCATGACATTAACAACTTTATCTGTAGGTTTTAACAACTCTTTAGGAGTTTTGTAACATCAGAATTTTTTGTTGGACATTTTTGATATTTTTTGGTTCATTGGGACCTTAAAGGAATTTTCCCTTCTTATATTGTTGCCGCCATAGATTGTGCTTGGAAAGTCTCAGAGCTTAAGAAAAATTATTCTCTGATCACCGCCCCCCCGGGGTCCCCCAACAAAACACAACCCCTCACACAATTCATCAATCCTCATATCTATTCGACCAAAAATATCCTCAAATATTCTTTTCTACAGTTTTCTGAGATGTGAAATTATTTATCGAATTTTTTCTTTCAAGTCTCGGTGAACAATACTTGTTTAATTCATACAAGCTATATTGCAACATATAGATTATCTTAAATAAGATTTAGCAAATTCTAATTTTAGCTTCGAAAAAGGTTTGTCAGTGGCAACTGCATGCATCAATTCATGCATGTATTTAGAAAAAAAAAAAAAAAGGTATTAAATCTTCTAATATAATTAAATACTTTTGTTGAGGTGTTAGTTTGTTTCATTAAGACTTCTTTCAATTTTGAAAACAATTTAAAACATGTAAATATTATAATTTTCATCAAAATTTTTAAAATTGATAGTATAATATTTTGTTAGTTCTTCATCAAAAGTTTCTATAAAAAATATTTTCATATACCCAAAGTTATCCAAATAAGGTCTAAATAAAAGAAATAAATTATCAGGGCATTCAGATCGCACAACACCAAACACCTTCTTAAGTATTAGTTTGTTAAGTGTAATGTTCCGAGTTCAATCCTCTATAAATATGATAGGTGGGTAAATTTCTTCCATTAGGTGAAGGATGAAAAAAAGAAAAAAAAAAAAAAAGTTTGACATGACACATATAACATTAGTTTAAATAATTTACTTGAATCTATAGGAGTTAACGTAATTTCATTTATTAGAAGACAAAAAAAAAAAAATCAAATCAAATGTGATTATCATGATTTCGAATGATCTACACAATTAGAGGACTAACCATAAGAGGTCACAACTTTTTGGCTGGTTTTACGTGTCATCATAATTGATATCAAAGGCTACTTTACTTCTTAATCAGATAAGTTTCATTACTAAGTCATCGTCAAAAGAATCCAAAAGGAATGTGAACGTACTTTCTTAAGTTGGGATTTCAACCGACCGTTCTTTTCTTGATTATGTATTCTCATTATTATCTTATCCATAAGACACGTCTTAAATCTTAATTAAACTATAAAATATAGATTAAAAGTAGCAATGTCACGCTTCAAAGTGGGCCACTAATTATCTGATTTTTTTGTTGATTAATAATAACTGGATTTTCTAAAGATAGCGCATGAAAAACGGATTAAGTTTGAACTTATTTATTTAAATAAATAGTTTTCTTCTTCATTAAAACATAATAATTTACTTTTCATGTGAGAAAGTTAGTGTGAATAAATAGTTTTCTCCTTGGACGTCTTGCTTTAAAGTTTAAACATGGCATCACATTTTGTATTCACAATTTTCTTGTCCCAATCACCGCCATTTCAATTACTTTATTAAAATCTTATCAGGACGAGGGTATGCTGTCCCAGGATGCTATATATCATATATATGTATGTATCTATATTTAAAAAATATTTACTCTATTAATTATTATTTTATCATTTTTACCCTAACCCATGACCAATTCTATATTGGTTGGCTTTATGTTAATTTTTGGCTTTTAGTCACTTGTTAATAATGATATATATAATTATATGTATCATTATAATATCAACAATGTATGGTGACAATTTGAACTATATATGTTAAATGTCTTAACAATGTAAGTAATTTAGGGTATTCAATGTACATGAAAAAATACTTCAGGGTGTTGAATGCACCAAAATATAATTTATAGTGTTGGACGCATTTGAAAAAAATACTTCAGGGCGTTGGAGGCACATACAAAAATATTTCAAGTTGTTGGGTGTATTACAAAATACTTTAAAACACTGGATGCACTTACAAAATTGTTTTAGAGTGTTGAATGATCCATAACCCTTCTAATATTACTTTTTAATTAGATTGGGGGACATACAGGTCCAAAACTTTGGGGTTTTTGAGGATTAGAATTATTTTCAATTGTTATTAATTTTTATTAAGAAATATTCTTGTGAACTTTATGTAAAAATATTTTAATTACTAATGTTCCCATTGACATAAAATAGCATTTATAAGAACTCAAACTCCAAAATTTTTGAATTGGGTCGACAAATCCATTGCACGTGGTTAATGGGCCATTCAGATATTGTTTCATTCTTCTGTTAAAAAAAGATATTGTTTCAATCCTAGTAAAACATGTCTTGGGCTGAGTTTTTTAACTGCACAACTTGTTGGCCCATAATAAAAACTGCCCAGGTTGTATTTTTGCCTGTTCACATAAGTTTTACACACACCAAAGGGAGTTAGCTCAAGTGGAAGGGACTTGGGCTGCTTAAGCAAGGGTCTCAAGTTCGAGTCCTTGTGGATGCAGAAAACTCCTGGGAGAGGTCCCCGCATATGCGCGCCGACGAACCTCGATCCGACTAATCGGCAAATCTCTACAGTGAACCTGGATGCGATGAGCAAAAAAAAAAAAAAAAAAAAAAAAGTTTTACACACACACACACACATATCAAACAAGATTATATTAACAATAAAAGGATTAAAATACAATGTTAGAGTGTATACTAAATGCAGAGGAAATAAAATTCTTCTGGTTGGAAAAAAAATTAAAAGTGTGGAAATTAAAGAAGCTAAGCAAAAGGAGTTTGAATCAATTGCAATAGGAACGTTCCACTTGTCTAACAGTAATCCCTTTATGCAATGCAATCTCAAAGGCTTGGTGGTAATGTTGTGACTTCTTTGATATTTCAGAAGTCCACTTAGAGCCTGTTTGGATGGGCTTTTTTCATTAAGAAAAAGCATTTTTTTATGCCAAAAAAAAATTATTAATTTATGTGTTTAGATAATACTACCTCTGGTTCTAATTATAAGACCAAGTTAACTTTTTTTTTTGGAAAAATTAAGGAAACTAAATAAGTTACTTAATCATATCATATGTTGTGTATTCTTAGATTATATATTAGTTTATTAGTCAAATTAATTAGTTTGGAGAAAAAAAATAAAAAATAAAAATACTTTAAAGTAATTTAATTAGCTTCCTTAATTTCTCCAAAAAAAAGTCAACTTGATCTTATAATTAAGACCGGAGGGAGTAGTTTTTTTTTTAAAAAAATTCAAAATCCTGATTTTTTTTTTTTTTTTTTTTTTTTTTTTTTTTTTAAAGCTTCAATTTGAAGCTTAAAAAAAAGTAATGCAAAAAAAGCAATTTTTTTTAAAGCCATCTAAACGGGCTCTAAATCACACTGAGCTAAAAAAAGATATTGTTTCAATCCTAGTAAAACATGTCTTGGGCTGAGTTTTTTAACTGCACAACTTGTTGGCCCATAATAAAAACTGCCCAGGTTGTATTTTTGCCTGTTCACATAAGTTTTACACACACACACACACATATCAAACAAGATTATATTAACAATAAAAGGATTAAAATACAATGTTAGAGTGTATACTAAATGCAGAGGAAATAAAATTCTTCTGGTTGGAAAAAAAATTAAAAGTGTGGAAATTAAAGAAGCTAAGCAAAAGGAGTTTGAATCAATTGCAATAGGAACGTTCCACTTGTCTAACAGTAATCCCTTTATGCAATGCAATCTCAAAGGCTTGGTGGTAATGTTGTGACTTCTTTGATATTTCAGAATCCACTTAGAGCCCGTTTGGATGGGCTTTTTTCATTAAGAAAAAGCATTTTTTTATGCCAAAAAAAAAATTATTAATTTATGTGTTTAGATAATACTACCTCTGGTTCTAATTATAAGACCAAGTTAACTTTTTTTTTTTGGAAAAATTAAGGAAACTAAATAAGTTACTTAATCATATCATATGTTGTGTATTCTTAGATTATATATTAGTTTATTAGTCAAATTAATTAGTTTGGAGAAACAAAATAAAAAAATAAAAATACTTTAAAGTAATTTAATTAGCTTCCTTAATTTCTCCAAAAAAAAGTCAACTTGATCTTATAATTAAGACCGGAGGGAGTAGTTTTTTTTTAAAAAAAAAATCAAAATCCTGATTTTTTTTTTTTTTTTAAAGCTTCAATTTGAAGCTTAAAAAAAAGTAATGCAAAAAAAGCAAATTTTTTTTTAAGCCATCTAAACGGGCTCTAAATCACACTGAGCTAAAAGCAAGCAAGGTACAAATGCAAGGTGTCTTCTATTTTCTTTCTCCATTTGAAGCTATGAAGAATATAATAAAAGTCCATTCAGATAATCATCCAGTATGGCACTGTTATGAATCACATATCGTGAATCCTCACAAGTGTGATTTATATATAAGCTATTTTTTGGGATGCATGAACTCTTCTTTTGGACTCATGTTCATAACATGCACACATGTTTCTTAATTTTTTTCATCCGATTAGTCAATCCTATTTATATAATGAACAATAGAATTTGAAAGATGAGAAGAAGCTAGTACAGTAGCTATTGAAATTCCTGAATTCCATAGACAAACTTGGTAAAGGAGTTTACACTAACTTTGAAATTCCTTAACCAATTTGAGTGGATATAATGTTAAAGGAATCATTGATGCCCTGCCATATTCCTTTTGCACCAAATCATATTTAACAGAATGATAATTCCTTTAATTTGATCAATAGTATTACCATCTCTTTAAAACCCTGAAAAAGGTAAACAAGATCCAATTGATAAGACTAAATGATAAAAAACCATTGTGCAAATATATGATCAATGGTTTTCTTTTCAGAACAACCAAATGGTTACATATTCAAGTTATCAAAATGATGCCGATGAAGAATGTCTCCTATTGGCAAATAATATATTGATGGAAGAGTTTCCAAATGAAAAGAAGATAATTCATTGGCAGCTTAAGCTCCCTTTAAAAAACCTCATGGGTTGAGAAGAAAGAGTGAATTGGTAAACTTGTAAGGAAGTTGATTAACTAAACAAATTGATACCATCCTATTGTATTCTCCATTTTTTTGAACCGCCCCAAATAAGCTAGTCATCTTGTTGAGTAAAAGGAGAATAAGATGTATTGCAGGCCTGCTATATATGCTGCAAATTTAGTAGGGTTTATTCTAGAATTTGGTTGAACAAGATTGTTTATATGCAGAATGAGATCCCCAGAGGAATGTTTGTTAACAATCTTTCACTTTAACTTTGAAACGATTAAATCAGTACGAGAATGAATACCCTTCTAGAACCATGAAGAATTGTATGGCTTTTTAATTATAATAGGATAGTACTCAGGTTGATACAATTCACTAATGTCTTAGCATGGATTATGCACTAGAGTTGCTTGCTTACGAAGCATTTATTAACAAGGGAAAATTAATTTTTTGTACTTTTTTTTTTACTCCAATGTAACTCAGTTTTTAAATTTTAACTTGGTGCAACTCAGTTCTTATAGTTTTGACTTGTTTGTAACTTAGTCCTTAAAGTTTGACTCAATACAACTTAGTCCCTATAATTTAAATATTTAGAATATTAGTCCTTACATTTTAGAAGATAAAATTATATCTTTCATGAAACTTAATTAGGGATTAAAGTTTCAAATGGTTAAAACTAAATAGATTATATATATATATATATATATATATATATATATATAAAAAAAAAAAAAACTATATATAGAGAGATTGTGTGACAATGAGTTAAAGTTAAGGGACACAATTTTGTCGAAAAGGCCTGGCATATTAGGCCTATCATAACATAAAACCCTAATTGTTATTATTATTTAAAAATAATCTATCAAACTAGAAATTCCTGGATATTTTAGGGAAGTCAAATTTTATAAACCCTAATATATTCTTCTTTAAGTATGTACTCTATTTAATGAATAAAATTCATTAGGTGCTGCCACTCAAATATCAAAAATATTTCATGGTACCAGAGGCCAGAGCTTTAGATTCGAATGTCGTACAGAGCATCCCTAAACAGCTAGCTGCGAGTTTTTGTGGTTGACGATGAGGCAATCACATCTCCATCGACTAGTGATGCGGCAAAATGATCTGGCTTGTGAATTCTATAATTATAGAGATAAGTGAAAATTATCTCAGCTTCCACAGTAAAGGAAATCTAGGACTCAGCACGGTGCATTTATTTTGGGCAGGACAATTTGCTACCACTATCCAGGTAAAATACCCTCTCCTTGGGTTACTTCAAGGGGGGAGATTGTTTACTCTCTATTATAATTATTTAACGAAGCTTTAGCAGCAAATTGACTTATATGAAGTTCATGAGTGGCCATGCCACTAATCTAAGGGGAGTACTTTAGTCAAACTACAGATCGAGACAAGAGCATTGATTTTCTTTGTTTGCGTGACTCCTTTAAGCCTATCAAGGCTCAAATATAATTATGAATCTTAAACCTCTTCCTTCTTTAGAGGATGCCTTCTATTAAAAATGATGAAAGCATAAAAGCCTTGACTAAAACTCCTCCAGAACCATCAACAAGCAATCTTGAAGCCTTAGCTCTAGTTGTTCGTGACATGAAACGCAAGAAAAGTGGAAAGTGGTGTGATCGTTGTAATAGAAGCAGGCAAACTAGAGATGAATGCTGGAAATTACATAGAAGGCCCTTCAATGGTAAACAAAAGGGCAAGTTTGATCAGAAAAGCCTCGTGATTGGTAATGCAGATTCTAAAAAAGAATTATTGAGTAGTGAAGAACTCTTAGTCCTAAGAAAGATCCTAGACAAACGCTCTGGCTCATGTCCTTCTTTAAAATCATGTCAAAATACCTCTCCTTCTGTGACTATAGCCCAAGCAGTTATTACTCTTATGAATGCTCTAGTAGTGCAGTTCAAAATATCTGGATAGTAGATCCTGGTGCAACATATCACATAACTGGTTTTAGGGGACTATTTTCTATTTTTACTGAATATTTTAAACATGTAAATGTGGAGGTAGCTAATGGTAAGCTTGCATCAGTGTTAGGATATGGTTTTGTGTATATTTCTGACCATATTGTGTTAAAAGATGTCCTCAATGTACCAGACAATAAGTGTAGCTTGCTTTTGGTAAGATGTGTAGTAGAACAATTAAATTGTCTTGCTAACTTTGATAAATCTAGCTGTGATTTGTAGGACTTGGCATCAGGGAAAAGGATTGGGAATGCTAAAGTATGGAATGGGCTCTACTACATCCGAGGCACATCTACAAATAAAGCTGGTGCTATGTCTTCAGTAATGACTTCTGAAGATTTGAAGCTGTGACACTTTAGGTCAAGCCACCCTAGTCTCAGTCATGAAATTTATATTTCCAAGTATTGACAATAAATCTGTGTTGAACTTTTATTGTGACACTTGTCATTTTGCTAAACAAATATGTAATTCCTATCCATCTCAATCCTATTCACCCTTACATCCCTTCTCTCTTATTCATAGTGAAGGTTGGGGTCCATCTAAATTTGAAACAAAGTCCATGTAAATTTGAAACTCTAAGTCAAGATGGGTCTTAACCTTCATTGATTATCACAAATCACCCATTCAGAGGGAGTTAAGTAGGAAAGAGAAAGAGAGTGAATGGCTAATTTGTGATGTTGAGTATGATCAAACAAGTAGTGAAACCCAGCTAGTTTTTCAAATTACAGATGAGTCTTAAACATCGATAAATATTGCTCCTCGCATTCCTATTCCTTTTGATAATACTCAAAATAAAACACAGATTTTGCACTTCATAATTCTTCTCCTAGGTTTGCACCATAAAATTACTCTTCTAGGAATAGACTTGATTCAAATAGTCTTGATCCTAAATCTATCAGAAACAGTTTCCATAATTCTTCTCATAGGTCTGCATGTCACAATTTGTCTTCTAGTAACATGCCTGATTCAAACATTACTCATAATTCAAATCTTGAAAATAGTTTGAACATAATAATCCATTCTAACTCCATAATCAAATATCTAATTCAAACTCATCTGAAACTAGGATGGCAGAACCAAGTGACTTGGAACATGAACCAAGTCTGGAAGATTTATATTGTCCTATAGCCTTGCGAAAGGGGAAAAGGAGCTGTACACAACATAGCAAGGTATGTCTCCTATCAAAAGCTTTCACCTCATATGAAGACATTTGTTGCTGTTCTTGAACAAGAAACTATATCTACAAGTTTTGAAGAGGCTATTTCTAATCCAAAGTGGAAATAAGCTATAAATGAAGAATCAAGAGGTTGACATAAAAATAAAACCTCAAAGATTACAAATTAGTCAAAAAGGAAAACCTCTAGTAAGTAAAGGAAAGCCTTTACTAAGTAGTAAATGGGTGTTTAAAGTCATATATAATCTTGATGGTAGTGTAAACAAGTATAAAGCTTGATTAGCTACTCGTGGGTTCATACAAACCTACGCTATTGATTATTAGGAGACCTTTTCTCCTGTGGAAAAACTTAACATTATCAAGTTATTACTTTCACTAAGCTAGTTGCTATTTTGGATTGGCCTCTTCATCAAATGGTTGTAAGGAATGAATTTCTTAGTGGAGATCTTGAAGAGGAGGTGTACATGGAAATCCCGTTAAGGCTGAGAACTCCCAAAAACTCACACCAAGTTTGTATATTGTACAAGTCTCTTTATGGTCTAAACCATACACCAAGGGTTTGGTTTGAGAGGTTTACTTGAGCATTAAATCACTCATTGTCAGTTTGGTGATACTTTATTCATTAAACATTGTGATGACAAAGTAACAACCTTGATTGTTTATGTGGATGATCTTGTTGTAATTGGTGATGATATAAATAATACTACTTGATTAAAAAATAACTTGGCCACTGAATTTGAGATCAAAGATCTTGGATCACTAAGACACTTTCTGGGACTAAAAGGAGCCAGAACTCCAAAAGGAATTAGTGTATTGCAATGAAAATACACTCTGGATGTACTAAAGCATACATGGATTGTAATATCCTAAATTGAGTCTAGAGATTTGAGGATAAGTTTGTATTAGGAAAATGATTAAGCCCAGTTTAAGAAGTGTGACAAATATTATGAAGAGAATTTCCCTTGATGCTGGTAGACTGGATTTTATAGAAGGCAGTCAGTTTGCGACATACCTTTAACTAAGAAAATGATATCGAATGGCTATGAAAGTTTCCAAATTTAAAGTACACATGATAAGCTTTAATTTGATAGGTTATATGGCTAATTTGAATATGTACACATGGAGATATGAATTTTTGAAGTTAGCCCTTGAATCTGGAACGTTTTCTGGACCAGTGTGCATTAAATGGTGATTCTGGAATAATTTACGTGTAATTGACTGTGGGAGGTTTTTTTTCCCTGAAAATAACTTCCTAATGGTCACATAGACTTTGGAATCACTGCAATTGGATATTTGTTCTATGAGATATAAATTTTCAAAATTGGGTGAAAATTCTGAAGTTTGTACGAAAATCAGTCTTGTAAGAGTAAAATAGTCAAATTCGGCTAGAGCTTGTGAGGCCCATGAACTTGGCCTCCAAAACATTCAAGAATATTCTATACTCTCCTCTCATACTCTAAAATTCGGCTGGCCCAAGGAAAGTGTAACACCCCAATTTCTATAGCATAAATCGTGTCGATGAAACGTAGTTTTAGAAAAATCGTCAGAGTTTTGAGGTGCTACAACTCAGCGTGTTGCGGAAACGGAGAGCATGTATTAAAAATTTGAACAATTGAGTGACTGATATAAAATACTCAGGCATATGCTGATGCCCGACGTATACTGGTATATTAAAATTTCCCGAAGGAATATTCATGTGATACAAGACTTATATAGTTACAGAATTTATATTGTAACTATACTATTTCAGACCAAGCCATTTCTTGACTTGGGGCATTGAACCTAACACAGTTAAATCAAATCCATTTGGCCAAGCTGGGTAAAGTCTAGTGGAAGTCTCCCCGAATTCACAGCGACTGATTGATTGAACCACATAGATGACCCTTTCTAGTTTAAGCACCAAATGGTTCACTACTAGAAAATGTCATATTTGCGACGGCATTTGCGAGGGAAAAAAATTCCGTCGCAAATTTTGACAAATTTGCGAGGGAACTCATTTTCCTCGCAAAAATGCCAATTTTGCGAGGAAAAAATTTCCTCGCAAAATGGCCACTTTTTGCGAGGGAAACATATTTTCCCTCGCAAAAACCCCCATTTTACGAGGGAAAGATGGCTCCCTCGCAAAATTGGGGGAAAAATTCCCGCCAATTTTGCGAGGGAACAAAGTTTCCCTCGCAAAATGGCCATTTTTTGCGAGGAAGTAAAGTTCCTACGCAAAATTTGCCCATTTGCGAGGGAAGTTTTTTTCCTCGCAAAATTTGGGGAAATTGGAAGGGAAATATCCCACCAATTTCCCTCTATTTTTGCGAGGGAACAATGTTCGCAAAATGGCCACATTTTGCGAGGAACTTTACTTCGCTCGCAAAAAAAATAGCCATTTTGCGAGGGAAACTTAGTTCCTCGCAAAAGTGATCATTTTGCGAGGGAAATTTTTTTCCTCGCAAAAATTTTTTTTTAAAAAAAAAATTTTTGTAAAGTAAAGCAAAGGCAATTAAACTAAAAAAATTCAACTCTCTCACTCACTTCAATACGTTCGACTCGGTAGCATATTGATTAAAATCAAGACAATTTTCTTCTAAACAATAGTATTTTGAAATATATTTATAAACATTTGTCTTATAATTAATATATTTATTTTTTCTATATATCTTCCTTTTTATCATTTAATCAAATAAATATAATGAACAGATGACATATTTTTAAAAAATGTAAATTAATAAAAACCTTCATAAGAAATATATCGAAATTTTGAAATCACATGATTAAAAATGTTTAAATAAGCGAATAATTATTGTTCTTGAATGGTATAATAAAAGCCCTTGAAATCATGAACTATATGACCATTGTAATTTTATCTCTAATTTATAGTTATTAGCAATTCTATTGTTCAATCATTCTTTCAATTTGCTATTCATTCATCCTGATTGTGTTATGGGTGTGCAGCTTGTGTGTGTTTGATTGGCCCATTTTCCCCCTGCTATTGTTCAGTCGAGACAAGAAGCAAAAGAAAGAAAAATTGGAGTGTTCTTCCAATTAAAACTTTGAAGAAAAGGAAGCATGATAATTGAATATGTGGGTCCTCTCTTTACTGTACCTTAAGTTGAGAACCATGTTTTATGTGTGGGCTTATAGCTTCTTCAATTTTTGTAATAGCCCTGACAATATTGACTATCAAGATAATAGATTAAAAAAAAATTAAAAAAATTGCTTATGTTATTTTGGATTTTTCTATTATTTATGAATTTTTTTGTGATTTGTTGAATGCTCCTTAAGTTGAAGATAAGTAAATTTAGATAGTAGCAAAATAAAATTAATATTTGTTCTACTGTGGCAATAAGGAACACCTTGTGATATTGGAGGCCTTGGAGGGTGTACAAGGGTAAGAGCTCAAATTCCCACCCTCTCATAAGCAAATTTCTTTTCTTTTTCTTCAGAACATTAAAATTACCAAAATGCCACTATGTTTTTTTTATTAAAAAAAAAAGCGCATCATATTTCTTATATTGCCCGCACATTGAAACAAAGGGAGAGGAGTGTAGAAGCTTTAGATTTGAAACCCTTGCCTCCTTCGATCATCTCGGTCCTTTCGTCTTTCCTTGCCGCCGCTGTCCGTTCACCATCGTCGTCGCTGGCAGCTTCCACCTCCGCCACTATGTCGCCTGCAACGATCACAACCCCACCGACGTTCACGACTTCACTCTCAGCCAGAGAAGGCCACACGACACTTGGTCAAGAGAGAGAAGAACACAGAGATCGAACCACCTCCGGCACGCATCCTTTTTTTCTCTAGTCGAGATTTTTTGGCTGTTGCTTCTTTTTGTTTTGTTCGATCATTTTTCGTCTTCATTAGGTTCAGTCTGTGAGTGATTTGGTGAGTTATTAATGTTTAATGTCTATGTGCTCTTAGATTGCTGAATTGAGACCTATGTTTATGTGCATTGATGTTGGGTTCTATGAAATGAGTGTTGCTTGACGTGAATCAGAACTTTGGATAATTAATTGGATAAGAATATTGTTGGCCCTGATCCAGCGTTCTTGTGCTAGAATTTTTTTGAAGCTTTGATAATTAAATTTGTCTACTTGATTGAAGGGTACGTTGATGCTTAAGAATTGTTAATGTCAAGATATGGAAGTATATATTCAAAACGAAAAAAATATGGTTGCTGTGAACTTTATTTCCCTGTTTTGACTAGTGATGTTTTTTTAAGAAGATTTAGTTGTTGTTATCAGGTTAAATGTTAAACAATTATTGTGATCATTGAAACGGATTGCAATTGTTAAAATGAGGATTGGATAGTAAAGATTATAAATTAGTTGGTGGCTATTTTATTGTTTCTTATATGACAGATATATGTTAGGAACTTTAAATATTAGCTATTTTGTTTGAATGCAGTAAAGGATGGAAAAGTTTAGAACTAGGGAACCAGTGTTGTTCGTTGTGGTTAGTGACACCATGGAGTGCTTAAATGATTATAATATGATATCATTTATATGTTTATGGATGGAAAGCTTGTAGGGTTTGAAATTCTTAAGTGAAGGCAGTGAAGAAAAACAGTTATCTAATGCTCTCAAGTGCTAGATAAGGATAAGTGCCCTTTATGGTGCTAAACTTTATTTATAGCTTGTTGTCTTGTGCCATAAATGATACTGAAATACCAAAAGTTATTATTATGATTATCTTTGTGAGAGAATTAAATTTAAATAAATTTAACTGCTTTAATTAGCTAGAAGGAAGAACAATGTAGGTTCAAGCTCTAATTTAAGCTTGAAATATAAGAAAAGAATCAAGTTAAGAGTTGAATGGAAAATAAGAGTGTGAGGGCTTTGGAAAAGATTAATTGTGGAAAATGTATATATGTGTATGAATTAATCTATCCTTGATGCCTAATTCATAGGATTCAATATTTGCTATCATATTGAAGGAAGAAGCAAAGCCCAAAGAGAAGCAGAGAAAATGAAGAGAGTTTAGAAATTGGTACAAAAGATAGCCACTACATGGAAAGTTTTCTTCAAGTCTAGTTAAAATAGAAAATTGAATCACTTGGGAGTCAATAGGTGCGTGAATAGCGTCCCATTTTAATTTTTATAAATAATATTTTCATTGCTATAATTTTATTAAACTATCAGGTGCGTGAATAGCGAATATTTCTATTATGTAGAATTTACATGAGATCTTATTTGCAGGGAGACTTTGTTGAAATTTTTATAGATAGATATGATTTTTGCTAGGTGAAGTTTATTAAATAACTTTATATATTGAATTGTATTATGGTTCATATATGGATCAGGAATTTTGCTTATTAGAGGTTTAAGGGATGAGGGTTTTACTCATATTTTAGGCTGATCAAACCTTGACTTTTGGGGTGTGACAATTTTTGTCTGGTCTATCGTGGTTTTTGAAGTAAGAGATTGAAACTCTTCCATTTTTTTTAATGTTAGATATTTAAAGATTGTGAAGTTTGGGGGGATTTCTTATGACCGAAGCATTAGAACAACATGATTTTGGAACAAATATTTTATAATATGTTGTTAAATGTTACAATAGGAATATGATGGATTTATTGTATGTTTTTCTTTAGTTTAAATTTGTTTCATACAGAATCGAAGTTGGGAAAATTTGTAAAAAAATATTTATTTTCTACATTAAAACTTGAAAAAAATGTGGATGTTGTATATATAAAAGTTGTGGTGATTTATTTATTAAAATCAATGTGGAATCTCGTATGTGGAGGGTTGAAATTCTTAATGTAGTTGGGTATTCAAGGAAGGGGAAAAAATTACTATTTGGTTTAGAGAATGATTTATGAGTTGTATAGAACTTGAATGGGCTGTTTGATTATTGTTGAATTGAAACTCCTTGTGTTCCAAACTTTATCTTATTATTGGGATTTTGTGTTTGGTAATATGTTTATGGAAGAGAATACCCGTATGTATATGTTGAGTAGTTGTTGATGGATGGTATAATTTTGGTTAAACTCGATTTTTGCATCATGTCAAGTATGTATTAGTAAATAAGGAAATTGGTCCTAGTTGCTGCAATGATTTGATCCTATTTGAATGTGGTATGTCTTTTAATCCTAGCCTCCTTTTCTCTCTACTTTTCCTAGCTGATACAACAGAAATTCTCAGTTCTTGTGTTTTAAAATTTGAATTTGATGTCTTCCCTAATGACTTGATCAAGCACTGTTTTTTTTTCTGTATCTCTATGGAGTAGAATGCCTATTCGTCATATTTTCGGAAATCTTGCAACATTAAAAATGATTTACTTTTTCATGCTACTCCTTAAAGTGGGAATAATTTGGTTAGTGTTTGTGACTTGGTTTTGTTTGGATTTTAAAGGTAGACAACTAGTCACTTTCCACAACTAGAGAGACTTCATATTCTTCCAGCATCATTGGTATGTATTCCCAAGACTTTAATAACTAATCCACATTTTTATATTTATGCATTTTCTTTCTTTAAATATTGTACATGTTGCGCTCATCCAGCAGTGTTGGAGGTGTTCCTACAAGTAAACGTAATACTTTTGTTACCAATCGCAAACCATTATTTTCTCATCCATTTAAATGAAGTACAAAAAAAACTGACTTTGTAATGTTGGTTTTGCAGAAGATAAGAGGGTAAATGTATTAGAAGAGAAGCTAAAGGAGCAAGAAGCGAAGGTGACAGAGCAAGAAGCGAAGGTGAGGGAGCAAGGAGAGATGATTACTGAGATGCGAGCACTTCTCCAGTCCTTATTGGAGGACAAGGGTCCTAGTGGTGATCATCACCAGCTTGCTGCAGTTTAGACTTTTTTTTTAGTTCATTCTAGTCGAAACATTATAATTTGTAAATTTTGTTATTGCTTTGTAAACTTTATGATTGTTACAATTTATTTTTATGATATACAAGTCTTTTTATTTTCTAATTTTTAATATTTTTTTTGTAATTATTTGCTTTTATCTATTTTTTTATATTTTTTTAAAATTAATTGGAATTTGCGAGGGAAACGTTCTTCCCTCGCAAAATATGGAATTTGCGAGGGAAACCTGTTCCCTCGCAAATACCATATTTTGCGAGGGAACAATCTTCCCTCGCAAATTCCATATTTTGCGAGGGAAGATTGTTCCCTCGCAAATTTCAGATTTTGCGAGGGAAAAATCTTCCCTCGCAATTTTAAAATTTTGCGAGGAAAAATCTTCCTCGCAATTTTCGAATTTGCGAGGGAAACGAAAAATTCTTCCCTCGCAAATTTCTGAATTTGTGAGGGAAAAGAGCATTTTTGCGACGGAAAAGCATTTTGCGAGGGTGGTTTTTGCGACGGCAGTTTTCCCTCGTAAATTCCGCCGCAAATCAGTTTTGCGACGGAAAACGTCGTTTTGCGAGGAATTTTTCCGCCGCAAAAAACTGCTTTTTTTGTAGTGGTTTGAAGTAACCCTATTAGTTTCATGCCAGAAGGTAGGCTCTGTTAACCTTCTTCCTGCATTTGCTTTGACTAGCCTTTCTTTCCGGTTTTGTCCTTTGATGTCCCGTTACAGCCCTATCTGCCTGTCTACTTGTGCCTTCTCTTGGCTCCATCTACTGGTGCCTTCTCTGATCCATGATCATTTCCTGACTATTAGTTAAGACTGAGGTCCAATGCCCATTGGACCTCAGGTAACGGTTAACCTCATGTTTATGTAAACAATATGTGTATGACAGATATTTATGACATTTCAGCAACAATCAATATATAAGCACACAGCAGATGTATCCCAACAGTACATAAGCACACAGCAGATGTATCCCAATAGTATGTAAGCACACAGCAGATGTAATGGCCAACTTGCCTGACTATTGATCCAACTTCGGACCTCCCGGATATCCTATATGTTATTGTCGGATTATTTATTTTTCCCATAATATCACAACTAATATTCTACCTCTTAAAATAATATCAAAAAGGATGTTTCCACCCATTTTGACATTTCTACCCTTGGTGTATTCATTATTACAATTTTGCCCTTACATTTTCTCAAAAACGCAATACTGAATTTCTGGGCAGAATTTTTGATTAACTTTGAAAAATCATAATTAAATCTAAAAACATCGAAACGAGGATCCGTAAAATTCCTCGGAATCCTTAAGATGTCTACTTTTAAGAAAAAATATTTTTTATTGCCCAGATTTTATGAACAATTCCCAGTTTTCGTATTTTCATCCTCTGCTCAGAATTTTCCAGAATTTCGTAGCCCATTTTGTAGAATTTCTATTTCCTAGTAAAAAACTTAAAACGACATGCTATAGGTATATTTGGAAAGCTCTATATGTCTAATTTTACCATGAATTTACTCAGAATTTTAGAGCATCATCTTCAACATAAGATACTAGCGTTTTTACAACTGCTTTCAGAAATCGCTAACCGACAAATTTTCGTCAGAGCTTCGCTACTTTGACCATAATCTTCCAAAAAAATTTCTATATCATCTTCTTCATCAATTTTTTGAAAAAAAAAACCATTTTTAACCATAAAAACATGATAACAACAATATATTGGAAGATTATGAATCAAAACAACATTTAAGCTATAAATCACAAAGCTAGAGCTCAAGAACTTACCTAGAACTTTGCTCCTTCCTTCCTCTTGCTTCAAGAACTCACTCTACTCACTCTCTAGCTTAAATAATCAGATCACTTTGGGCTGATTGGTGTGAAGAATTGTGAAGGCCTTAGCTCCCTATTTATAGCAATTTGGCCATTAACTTCCTAACATCTTTTCTTCATTTTTAGCCCTTAGATTAAACTTAGTTGAGAAGTTTAAATCTCACCCTTACACCTACTAAAATAGACTTCTCACTCCTCTCTACCCTAGTTAGTTTGTTTCAACTTTTAGTTACCCCAAATGCTTATTTAGTTAGGTGCAAGTTGGTGATTTTATTCAAGATTCATTTCCACTTTTCAAATCTCCATTTTTATGGCTTAATTAAAGGTCTTTTTAAAACTCTTAAATCACTTAGGTATGAACCATAAAAGTTTTTGAAAATCACTTTGGAGATAATCAAGTTCAAGCTTAAATTGTGTTTGTTCATAATATCTACTTATATTTGTTCTATGATCAATGGTTTTCAAGATACGATTTATGTTTATTGGTTCTCATTTACTTGTGATCTTGAATTTATCCTAATGGTTTTTATCTTATCAATAATTAATTAACCATTTAATACCTTTATTACCTATGCTTACATCATCATTTACCATTAAGTCTTCTTGAGTTAAATGAGATTAAGACATTTTTTCCTCAAAAGTCTTCTTGTGATTAAGACATGTATGTGGTGTAATTATCTTTGTTTAATTAAATTAATTATTTAACAATCTCAATTCTGATTTTTTTGTAGAAACCGTGTACACTCCCTCTTTCTCTTCAAATTTTGTGTTTTAATACTTATTAAATCATCTAGAAGGAATTCTCTCATTGGTTGAAGTTTAATTCACATGGATCTCACTTTATGATACTTAATTAAAGCCTTAGGATTTAGCTTTATGAGGTTTAATATAAGCCTTTAATTTGGGTTGGAAAAATCTAAACACTATTTATGATATTTGTTAATAATTTAGGATTAAAAATTAATGAAATTACTTAGCCTCTCTAATTAGTAATTTTCGCCACTTTAAATAATTAAAGGGAGAATTAATTAATCTTTGGTTAATATTGCTAATATAGTGTTTTAGTAGTCATTAGGCCTAATTGTCAATATTTGATAGGTTTTTATATTAATCTTGATGATTAAAAACCCCTTGTGTACTAATCTTGGCCTTTAGATATCATTTGGATATTAATTAAGTTGATATATTCTTAATTATACCCTTTTAAAATTAATTATTAATTAATTTCGAAAATTACAAAAATATTTCAATTATTGCAAATTTAATTGCCCAATAATTGTTGCTAATTTTCCCTAATTAATTTAGGCATATTTTGATTATATTTAATTGCCTTTATTGACAAAATTAAAATCCCACTTAATTAGGATAATCTTAGGATATTTTATGATCCCTAATAATATTTAGAAAATCAAATATATGATCCCCTTAATTCTAGGAAGAAATTTCCTAGAAAAATAAAATAATTATAATAGAAAAATTTGAGACCACTTATTCACCTATTTTAAATAGGTATTACTTATTCAAATATAATATTTAAGATATATTATTTATCCAAATAGAATATCTAAGATAAATAATTATTTGGATATTACAATTTATATGTCATTTAATTGCCTCTCATGATTAAATTAAGATTATGCTTAATCATGACAATTTTATTATAATTGCCTCTTGATTTTCGAAAATCATTTCCTTTATTAGATATTCTCTAATTGCCTTATGATCATCTATAATAGTTATTATTTTATGTGATTTAATATCACATGTTATAGATCCTAATATGTAGTCACATAATTAACCATTGGTTAATTAATTCCAAAATGAAATTTGGATGAAAATACAATTGATAAATTCACCTTTGTATTTCTAGTATTTATTTACTAAAATTCAATATTTATTTTAGGGTATATTATGATCCCTAAATGAAATCTCAAAATTCACACTTGATCTTTTTAAATCTCAAGGAGAAATTGCTCATAAATTTATAATAATCAAATTACAAAATTTGAGACAATATACTCTCCTTGAAGTATTTATCAAAATATATCATTTATGATAATTAGGGTTTTTAGGGTATTACAAAAAGATGAGAAAAGAGAAGTCAAAAGGGGACGAAAGCTATAGTTAGATCTTGACTAAATGGCATGCTTGTAAATAAGTGGCTAGTTGATGCCCAAATGTTACCCTCCACCTCCCAACTGAGTTGGACCTCTTATTATTCATTAAATCCTTTCTTCCTTCTTCAAAAGTCACACACACACACACTCAAGAGAGATCAAGAGGAGTGGTCGAAAGTCAAGAAGAAGAGGAAGAGGGAAAAGATCAAGAGGTGAGCAAGGTTCCTATCTCTTCTAAGCTCCTTATTGTAACCATTCTTAGCCTCTAAAAGCTCTTTTGTATGGTGTTTTAAGGAAGAGGTTGAAACCCTATTGAGCCAAAGAAAAGGAAATATCTTGTACGAAGCATAAAGAAACGTCAAGATAAGTGATTCTTGAATCTTCTTGTTGTTTTTGGATTTGGTTGTAATTGGTGGTAACTTCTTCTTACTTTCTTGTAAATTTGGAAGCTTTAAATCTTAAGGGGAGGTGCTTTTAAAATGTCTAAAAATGGGTTAAAGTGTGATTAAGGCCTAAACAATAAGTTAGAATGTGATTTAGGGTCAAATCATGGTGTTTTTGGAATGGAAACTTGGAAAACAACTTGGTATTTCTCTAATCCTAAGTTTCGGCTAGAACAAGGGATCCGTGAGAAGTATGATTTTGGTCATTTTGATGCTTCTAATGTGTTTAAAATGGAAAATTGTATAAGGCAATAGATAGGAAGTGATTTCGGAAGCATTGAGATAGAATAAGGCCAAAACCCTAAATGTTGCTAGATTGGTTTCTATGTAGTAGTGTGTTTGTGTCGTATATTTGGCTACCCAAATATCTTCCAATGGACCTGAAACCTTTCTATGTGGTAGTATACATCCTAGGATTTAATTTGATATATAATATAGGTCGAATGGATCTGTATATTAGTAGTTATGAATTTTTAAAGTTTGGGCACTGAAACTGGAATGATTTTGGAACAGTTTGGTTGTTTGAGGAATTTTGGAATGTTGTACATCTAATTGGATAGTGGTATTATTTTTTCCTAAATGTGGACTTAATAAGAGTTGCTTAGGCTCTAGAACCACCTCAATTTGGTTTGTGTAGATTTAGTTATGAGTTTCCAAAATTCGATCAAGAGAACTGCAAAGTCCTTGTTTCCAGAATTTGGGTTCCTATTTTGAGTGAGGTTTTGACCAAGTGAATGACCCTTTCTATTTGCGAAATTTTCTCAGAAAATATTAGACCTCATAGGATTTAAAGAGTCTTAGAACACATTAATCAAAGGTATAGAACCCAAGTTATGAATTTTCTAAATTTGGTCATAAAAGCTAGAAAATTTTATAATAACCCGTCATCCATAAATGTGTATTTATAAGACTCAACAATTACTCAGAACGACTAAAGGATTGTGAATTGGTAAAGCGTCCAGGTGGTAACTTTTCTCTCACATTTTGTATGATTGTGTATGTTTGCTTGAACCATATTTGTGAAAGTCTTGTCCCGTGTTGGGCTAGCACCACCCGCGACTCGATTGAGCGAAAGAGTTAACCATGGAGATCCTTCCTGGTGGCTAGGGTAGGGCCTATTGGACCGGTAGTCCATAGGTGACGAAACTAGTTTTATTCAGACGAATTGGGTGCTTCCCAGTCGATTACTCCTAACGCTATGTTTATGTTATCTATGTTAAGATTTTTGAATACCGTTATGCTATTGTGGACTGTTTGTTGTTTGTGGTTAATTGGCATATACTGTCTATACTTTTTATGTGAGATTAACTGTTACCCTAGGGTTCTTTGAGATCCCAGCTCTTGTTATTATTTGTGATATGAGTAGTGCACCGAATATAGCTCCCAGGGTAAGGCAGCGGATGTTGGCAAATGGAGAGGTCGAACTTGTTTCAGTTTGGTCGTAGGTTATTGTTGTAAAATTTTGTAATTTCATTTAGAGTTTTTAAACAATATGTATAGATCTTGTGGATAACTTTGTAATGTAATCAAGAGCTTTATATCAATATATCATGTTATTTCTGTTTTGCCTACTGAATTGCGTATGAATACTACTCTGGTGAATGACGAAATACCAAGGGGTATTAGAGGGATGCTAGGGGCTAGACTAGCCCATACTCCAATGGAGTTGAATCAAGAATTAACCATCAAACTCAATGAGATAGCAGTAAACAAATAGAGGTACTAGAAACTAGTAGAAAAAATAATCTATATGCCTCACACACGACTTGATATAAGATTTCCTGTCAATGTGGTTAGTCAAATTTCAAGCAATCCACTGAAAGAACACATGATAGTAGTCTATGGGATCCTTTGATATCTAAAAAAGACTCCAAGTCTTGGGTTTCTCCTTGCTAAAGGTGTCAACAAAGGTATAGAACTATATACATATGATGATTGGGGTGGTTCTAAAGTTGACAAATGTTCACTACAGGTTATTGCACCTATGTATGGGGAAACCTTGTAACCTGGAGAAGCAAGAAGCAACCAGTTGTTTCACGTAGCTTTGCTGAATCAAAATAAAGAGCATTGTCTCTAGGTGTGTGTGAAGGCATATGGAATTTATGGCTTCTAAAGTGTTAGTTATGCTTATTTTTGATGATGTCTTATATTGATGTCATTATCTAGAGCAAAAAGTTTATATCATATACATTGACTAACTACTTTGTGTATTATAGGTTAGTCCAAATTAAATTATATAGAATGGAGTTTGAAGAAAGAAGAACTTGTTAAATATCATGAGAACATCAATATACAAGTCTCCGTGATCAAACGAAGTTGGAACGACTCAATTCGGAGTTAAAACAAGCAAGTTCAAGCTTCGGATGAATATTGGTTTGTTTGGGGGCATTTATGTAATTTCAGCTATTTCTATCACTCCTTGCCCGAGCATATTGAGTTTCGAAGGCATGCTCGAGCAACAACAAAGGTCTGCCCGAGCAAGGTGAATTTTCAGCCCAAAATCGCCCAAAATCCGCTCTTGCCGAGCAAAGAAGAAGCTTGCCCGAGCAAGGTTCTTCTTCTTCAGCTCGTTTTGGCGACCTCACGGTAATTCGATGATATCTCTCAAACCAGGAATCGGATTGACATGAAACCAGCGGCATATTAAACTAGATATCCAACACGTACTTTTGAAAAAGTATAAAGTCCAAAGGAGTCAATATGAGAGAGTTATGATTTTCGTAATTCAGAATAAATATCAACGTCACAGTCCAGACCAACCTTTGGTAATTTGAGTGTATCTCACAATCTACAAATCCAATTGAGGTGAAAGTTGTGCCATTGGAAACTAAACTCAAATAAATTTTCAAAAACATCAAGAACACAGAAAACGAAGATCAATTCAAAGAGTTATGATGTTTTTAAGTTGATAGTCTGTTCTGGATTCTGCAAAAACGCTGGATAAGATCAACCTCCACTCATCGATGTTAATGGACGAAATACAACTAGTTTGGAGTTGATTCTTATTGAAATGGAAGATATATTTAAAGAGCTTTCTGATGTGTATTGATCATGAATGCCTAGCAACGAAAGTATAGGAAAACTTGCCCGAGCATCCTTTGAAAAAGCCAGAAAGTATGACCTTGCCCGAGCAAGGTTATAAGCTTGCTCGAGCAACGACGGGTTCTGAGGAAAGTTGAGATGAAGCATAAGCAACTTGCCCGAGCAACCTCCCAAAACACCAAAAAGAAATACCTTGCCCGAGCAAGAGTGAGACAGAAGCAAAAGATCCAAGTCATAAGGTCTTGCCCGAGCAAAGAAAATAGCTTGCCCAAGCATATGCTCGAGCAAAGGAAAAAGCCTACCCGAGCAACCTCTGCCTGTCTACTTGGAATCGTCTCTGCCTGGACTTTGCCCGAGCAAGAATGGGAGCTTGCTCGAGCAACGTCGACTTGAAGCAATTTCTCCTCACATGGAATAGCTTGCCCGAGCATGAAAATCTTCATGCTCGAGCACATGCTCGAGCAAGGAGAAAAAGCTTGCCCGAGCAACCTTTGGATGTCTTCTTGAATTTAACTCGATGAACCTTGCCCGAGCAAGGAGGAAGTCTTGCTCGAGCAACATCGTCTCGGAAGGCATTTCTCTAGTGCTTTCAAGAGTTTGCCCAAGCATGAATATCATCATGCTCGAGCAACATTGGCAAGCATGAAAAATCCATGCCTCGAGCATCGCCGAGTAGGAACTCTTTAAAACTGAGTTTTTAAGAAGCTTGCCCGAGCAAGCTTGGATTTATGCTCGAGCAAAGTTGCCCCGTTTTGAAACTCGCACGGACAATTTACGAAATCATAAGTTTATCTTATTACTTTGGATTATCACTTATTGAGATTAAGAAATGCTTTTAACCAGTGTGTTGATGAGTTTCAGATTGTATAATCGCAAATTACCAGCAGATTTGGATAAAGCAACTTTTGACTGACAAAGCATTAAACGAAGTTACCTAAACCGAAGCTAAATTGTTCTGATCGAAGTAAAGCCTCTCCGACATTCCCATTGCGCATTAAATGCTATTTGACAACGGATATACAAAAGGAATGTAAGAGAATGTTTCTCCACAAATTCATTTGTGATTTTCAAACGAATGAAACCGAGGCGGAGTGATTCATCTGTCTAATGGCTACTTCCAACGGACACTCAACGATCATATCCTAAACGGGAAGAATTTCTCAACGGTCGAATGCTTTCCATCAACTATAAAAGGAGAAGGATTCAAAATGAAAAAGCAGAGACATGAGCGTGCACTGCCGAAATGCCGTCATTATGAATATACGCTTAACTCATACACTCTGTTCTCAATGTTTATATAGTTTACAGTAGAGAGTGAGATGATCGATTATGTACTTCAGTGATTAGCATTCATCTACTCAGTGAGGAGTTCTTAAACACCGATTAATTCTTTTAGTTGTAAAAATATTAAGGTTGTGGAACCTTAAGTGTGGGTGTATTAATTACAACTTGTAAAGGGGAGTGAGAGGATCATCCTTCGTTTACAGAGTCGGTAATTGTATTCTTACAGTGCGTAAGAGGATATCTCAGTAAGAGATTGTAAAGGCTACACAAGTGCCCGACCAAACTTGTGAGGTTGTAAAGGCTTTCTCTTGTGCTCGGTTAAACAAGGAGATAGTGGATTGAAAATCTCAAGTGGAGCTTGGGGACTGGACGTAGGTCAAGGATTGGGCCGAACCAAGTATAAATCTCGGTTGCATATTCTCTTCCCCGAACTCTTACATTTCCAAAGCATACATGTTTGAATGACTGATTATTGCTTTATAAACTAATTCTGTCATTCGAACTAATTTGCGAAAAGATTTTCAAAGTTTTCGAAAGTTTTATCAGACACCCAATTCACCCCCCCTCTTGGGTGATAGCCGGTTGTTCATAAAGGAAATCAAAGCAGAAACTAATGGACTACTTAAGGTGTGGTGTAACAATATGTTAGCAATTAAGATTGCTAATAATCTTATCCATCATGATCGGATAAAGCACGTTGAAATTGATCATTAGAGAAAAGTTGAAAGAAAAAATAATTGATTTATCATATATTCCATCATGGAAGCAGATTGTAGATCTAATGACAAAGTCTCTAACCCATGAGAAATTTGAAGGGCTCAGAAGCAAGTTGGGAATGATCATTAATATCCATTTGCTACCTTAAGGAGGAGTGTTGAAAAAAGGCATGTAGGCACATTAGGCCCATCTTAACAGAAAACCCTAGATGCTATTATTATATTTTAAATATGCTATCAGATTAGGAATTCCTTGATGATAGGAAACATTTTAGGGAATTCAAATTTCATAAACCCTAATGTATTATTCTATAAGTATGTACTTTTTTCAATGAATAAAATTCATTAGGCATGGTTGCTAAAATATCAAAAATATTTCAAGTTTCAACTAAGTCAAAACTATAAGTATTGTATTGCACAGAGGCAAAGTATATACGGATTAAGTTACAACTAAGTCAAAATTATAGGGACCAAAAGATTAATTTTCTCTATTAATAATCACAAAAGTAGGTCTAATTTCGAAACATCCTTTATTAGTAGGAGTGAATAGAAAGCTTCTATTTTATAAATGAATCTTCCTTTTATCATTTAAGTTTACCAAAAATGCAAGCACAGTCAGTGGCATTGCAAAGGGAATTTGGTGGCTTCACTACACAACATGGATATTAGATGCAGATAAGACAGATTTGATCAAAGTTAATTCTTTTACTTTTTCACATAATTAAAAACTTGACTGTATATGATATATTTGCTTCTCTTTTACATCCACCCAAGTATTTAAATACTTTAATTTCCTAATTCTTCCGAGATGCTATTAACAAAAAGAACTTTCTCATCACGAAGAACATTAGGACTGAAAATTAAAGATGATGTCCACATGACATTTTATTTTTGGGCTTTGTAGGAATATTATTTTTGATACAATTAAGCCATGAAATATGTTTTTAATGCCATAGTAAGCAAGCTTTTTAATAAATGAAATAGAGTAAGCAGTGAGTTCTTCAAAACTTGTGAATCATGCGTGGCTCTCCAATATACAAGTCATAGATAACAGAACTCATCAGATTGATTATTGATTATGTGTAATAAATAGGACTTACACTAATTTTATATAGAAAAAAGGTGACTTCAATGTTATTTATTTGGTTTTCTTCACTACTTTGAGCTTGAAGAGTATAAGATGTTAGTTTGATCCACTATATTATATTATATGTTATGGCCGATGTGAATTTTGTAACATCTCATTTTCAAAAGTAGTATATTTTTTTTCATCAGAGTAGAGCATCGGAGCGATTGAGTAACTGATACATATATTTAAAATGCCGTAAGTCTGGCTAATTACAAAAGCGGTACAATGACCGAGAGTTTTCAAAAGTAAATAGCAGTAGAGGAAAGTCTTCAGTCGAGTCCCTACGCGTGCTGCTTGCCTTTCTCCTCGGTCCTCGGTGCTCCTGAACCTAACGCTATGTTAAGAGTTGAGGTTCAATGCCCATTGAACCTCAGGTAACGGTTAACCTCATGTTTATATACACCACATAGACAATATATGAGCACACTAACAAGCATATCCCAACATCATATAAGCCCCCTGGCAGATATGTCGCACTTAGCATACGTTTCACACTTAGCAATGGTTTCGCACTTAGCATTTCGCACTTAGCCAACGTATCCCAACACCCTGCAAGCATAATAACAGTACAATGAGCATTCCACATAGCTATTAATTACCTCACATAAGCATACCATACACATAGCACATATACGCATACAATAAACATCAGAGTTAGTGTTACAGTACGCGAACGTACCTTCGTCGGTGGTATAACGGTACTTTTTCGGAAAACGGTACTTTTTGACAGCGGGTGAAACAACGGTATGACGGCGGCACAACAGCGGCTCGACAGTGGTTCGATTATAACAAATATCCTATAAGGATAATATTTAACAACCTTTAGCAGTATAACAGGCATTTTAGGTACAAATTACCATTTTGCCCCTAGTTGGACTAATCGGCAAAATTTCGCCAGAGCTTCGCTACTTTGATACTATCTCTCCAGAATTTTGACATATCTCTTTTCCCAATATATTTTTGAAATAAATACCATATTTACCCCTAAACATGATATTTAAACTATTTGGGAAATTTAAAGATAAATCTAGCATTTCTACTATATCTAATGAAAGAACTATCGAAGCTTAAGACTAGGGACCGAAAAACTTACCCAGGGCTCGGCTAGAATTTCTCCGGGCTCTTCCTTCTCTCTAAATTCTCTCTATATTTCAGTTTTGGGGTGTGGGAAATGAAGAAGGAGTGTCTTCTATTTATAGAAGAAAATGGGACACTACTCATCACTTTATCAGAATGGATTTCGGCCTTCGGATCGCACTTTGACACATGGCTTCATCCTTGCCATCCATGTGTCTCCCCCTTATGTCATGCATGATGTCACACTCTTGCTTTATGTGACTGTACCGATAAAGTTCCATGTTCGGTATTCTAATCGCGTAATCTTGGAGAATCTTAAAAATCCGGAAACAAGCGTTGGAGGTTTATTAATTCTCTTTCATAAAAATTGGGTTAGCTAAATTTTTGATCCCATTAAGGGTATTCCGTTCGCCGAACATTTTAAGACAGACGCTAAACGGTTACGGAAATAACTAGGGAGTGCCAATTTGGATACGGATAATAATTCGATGGTTCGTAATATGTCCTGACCTAACAAACCTAATCCCTGGTTTGTCACAACGGTCTCGTTTTGTATAGGTTCTCATTTTGACTATTTGTCATTTTCCCTTAAAACCCTATATCTTAAGTGTTGGTTTTGATTAGTTTTGATGATGTCTTATATAGATGCCATTATTAAAAGCAAAAAGATTGAGTAATATAGATATCTCCTACATTGACTAACTGATGTATTTAATGTAGATTAATCCAAGTTTAATTATAGAGATTAATCAAGAAGGAGATATTGAAGAAGATTATTCCAAGTTGAACTATAGAGATTGACCAAGAAAGAATAATAAAGAAATAAGAACTTGCACTATATGTTCTTATATGTGATCTTTGGAAGTCTCTATGATCAATAGAAGTTGGAATAAAGCTTCATCATATTTGAGCTACAATGGAGCATACATGAATAGTGCAAATATAGAAAGACGACGCATGCAATTATGGAAGAAGTTGAGAATAGGCTCGGCTTTTCGGATATTGAAGAATGATCAAGAAAGTGAATTGAAGAAAGAAGTTCTTGCACACAATATAATTGGAATATCAGAATGTCAAGGAATCAAGAACTTATCAAGAAGAAGAGGGAAGAAGGTAGAAGCTGAGATAATAATGAATCCAAGATAAATGATGAAGAATGATCAAGTTGGGAGATGGAAAAAGGAAGAACTTGTTTGAATAGAATGAAGATATTGTTATGCAAGTTCATATGTTGATGCTAGAAGCCTCCAAGATCATATGGAAGTTGGAATGACTCAATTCGAAGCTAAAGTCAGCAAAAATCAGCTTTCCGGATGAGAATACTCGAGTTTGGAACTCAATACTCGAGTATAGGAGTCAATACTCGAGTATGTTCATCTATACTTGAGTATAGGAGTGTTTTCAGTCTCTCGCGTCTCGGGATGGCAATACTCGAGTATCCAAGTATATACTCGAGTATGTAGTATTTTAGCATCTCTGGTGCCCTGGATGTCCATACTCGAGTATGCAAGTCTATACTCGAGTATACGCGGTGATCAGCTATGTTTCACGTTCAGCATGGGCGACGTTTGGTAATTTGATGATATCTTCCAAACCAGAGATCGGATTGAAGTGAAATCAGTAGCATATGAAACTAGACTCCCAATGTGTCATTTTGATATATAATTGAAGCCCAAATGAGTTCATATGAGAGAGATATGAATTGTACAAGGTGACAGATAAATCCACGCCACACAGAAAACCAAGCTTCAATGTTTTGAGTGTAAATCACAAACTAAAAATCTGTTTGAGCTGAAATTGGTGGCATATGAAAGTATACTCACAGAGCTTTCCATGAAGAGTTGAACGAACCAAAACGGAGTTAAGACCAGGGAGATATGGCCCTCGAAAGTTGACGGTGTGTTCAAGGAGTTACAATACTCGAGTATGTAAGTTCTATACTCGAGTTTCCATCGACGAGAGGAACCGGGAGTTACGAAACAACCTCTATACTCGAGTTTCCAACCCTATACTCGAGTATACATCGTTGGTTCAGAAAACGAAGTTCTAACGGCTAGTTTCCATCAGACATGGAGTAACTCAACAACCTCAATACTCGAGTTTCCAAATCAATACTCGAGTATTCGCCTCTGCTTCAGAAAAATCACCACGACGAAATTTGTTTCAGATCAAGAACATCCAGATTATTACTCAAATGATTCATACCTCTTCTTAACATCATTTATATCATTTGTGTATAAGTTTCAGGTGATTAAAGTTTGAGATTACATCATACTTGAGAAATCAAAATGTCAAAAGGATGAAGATGAAGGTTCTTGCAGATTTTCGAAATAGGAAAGAAGATCGAATTCAACAAAACTCTTGAAGAAACAAAGTTGAATTCTCATCTCTAATGGATTCGAATATCCAATATCCTTGATTTGCTTTAACTTCAGATTTCAGAAGATTTGAATTTGCCTTAGAGTCAAATAAAGCAACTTCATAAACCACTTGTATTATTTTATTATATCTTCTGAACAATAGCAAGTGGATGACAGCCTGGAAAGAAACTCAACCATTCTTCAAGGCGGATGGCAAGGCTCCCACCAACAAAAGCCGAACATCATGGGAGACATTCTTGAAGAACCAATATTCAAATATTCAAGTCTCGCAAATGTTCCAACAACTATATCTCAACAAATGACTATATTCTCAATGACTATATTCTCCACGAATTCAAAGCACTCCAACAGTCATCAAGCTTCAACCAGCATAAATACTCAAAGCTTTGAAGTCTTCGAAAAAGAGAACAGAGTACACAAAGTAGAAAAACGCAGAGACCAAGTTTACACCTTCAACATGCTAATACTCGATCTTCACATCATTTACTCTCTGTTTTCAATGTTTACATAACTTATCATTGAGAGTGAGATGAATTGTAATTGTGCTTCGGTGTTTATTCATCTACTTCGAGAGAGAAGAGTCATTGTAAACATCCTATCATTCTATCGTGAGATACTCAAGATTGGGTGATCTTGAGTGGGAAACACTTTGTGTTGATTACAGCTTGTAAGGGGAGTGAATCCTAGTGAGAGGATTACTTCGAGTACAGAGTGTGTAATCAAGCAAGTGTATTGATTACAGCTTGTAAGGGGAGTGAATCCTAGTGAGAGGATTACTTCGAGTACAGAGTGTGTAATCAAGCAAGTGTATTGATTACAGTTTGTAAGGGGGAGTGAATCCTAGTGAGAGGATTACTTCAAGTACAGAACGTGTAATCAAGTTACAAGAAGATAGTGGATTGAAAATCTCAAGCGGAGCTTGGGGACTGGACGTAGGTCAAGGATTGGACCGAACCAAGTATAAATCACGGTTGCATATTCTCTTCCCTTAACTCTTACATTTCCAGCATATAAGTTTGAATGACTTATTATCGCTTTATAGATTATTGCTGTCATACAAACTACTTTCAGTAAATTGCGAAAAGATTTTCAAACTTCCAAAAGTTTTATCATACACCCAATTCACCCCCCTCTTGGGTGATAGCCAGGTCTTTCATTTGGTATCAGAGCTAGGCTCTTGTTTAAAGGACTTAACCGTCTCAAGAGTTTCAATGGCTAATTTTGGGTGCTCTACGTTTTCAGAAGGTTTTGATTATACCATTCCATCGTTCTTCAAAGATATTGATTTTTGGTTTTGGAAAGCTAGAATGACTAGTTTTATCAAAGCAACTGATTTTTATATGTGGAATGTTTTTATAAATGTTTTTGATTTCAAACCAAGAAAGGATTGGAGAAATAGAAAGGAAAATGTTTTCATTAAACATTAGAGCAATGAAAATTCTTCACGTGCTTTAACCGAAAATGATTTTGAGAAAATCAAATTTTGCTCTAGTGCTAAAGAAATCGGGATACTCTTGATTCTATATATGCTTCTAAAAAACATGTGGAAATTGAAAGTGTTGATAGTTCATCGAAACTATAAGTGCATATCCACAATTGATGAACAATTGGAAGTGGAGAATGAAGAAGGGAAATCATTGAATACTTCCATGATCCAGTCAAGACAAAAGAACAAGATGAAGAAGATTCCCAGGAAGAGCTCATGGACGATTATGATCAATTATTATCTGGAGCTCAAGATACACATGTGGTAAACAATTCCAATTCTTCTTGTGTATTTAAGAAAGATGATTTTGAACAATTGCATAAAACTATTTTTCAACCATTCATTGATTCTAGTTTGAAAAGCAAGAATGTTTTGAAAAATTATCTTTGGAAACTTTATTGGGAAGAATGCATGTTCAAATGAAGATTATTTGAATTTTTACTCTCATGACCAACACAATACTTGCATAAAATCTCATAATGCACATCATCATATAGTTTGCAATTATTGTGGTAAACTGGTCATATTTCTCACACATGCTATATTAGACGAAAATCTAATGTGAGGAATAAATTTGTTTGGGTTCCTAAAGGACAATCAAGGTCCAATACTAACAAACAAGGACCCAACTATAAGTGGGTACCAAAATGTCCATCTATTGATTTATGTGTACGGGATGATTTGAAAATCAATGGACATAAAGGTACGAGAGAAGGAGAAGAGTCCAAGAGTTTCTCATGAGCATAAAAGAAGATTCACATCGAGTTAGGAGAACTCGTGGAGAAGCCATTCTGCAACCCTATCTTCAAATCAAGAGAAGCAATGGAAAATAAGAGTATGTTCCACCTCAAGAACAAACTATCATAGAGTACCATCCAACTATCTTGAGGAGAACAAAAAGAGGAGAATCTCTCAAAGATCAAACAAGAGACTCTTGAAGTCTATATCCTTGAGAGAGCTTTGCCAACACCCATGGGAAAACATATGAAGAACCAATGGGTAAGCAAAGCCAATCCCCCAAGTACCTAAGATAAAGGTATACAATGGTAAAACCTCCTACTCTATCATCTGAAATATTTATTGAGGTTTTATATTTTGTAATCTTAGGAATGAGCATTGCAATTTTTTTTGGGTTCTCACATTTTGATTTATTTTTGAAAGAGATTGCAATGTTCAATAGGTTTAATTCTTTATGCATACATGATGATTTGAAAAGAAAATATTTCTTTTATGCATAAAGTCATGTTTAATTCACTATGCTCGGTTGTTCCGAATTAATTATAGTCATAAGAGCATGTGAATTTTGATTCCTACAAGCTAACGATGATTGGATCCAAGTTAGGTTGGATACCAAGAAAGAAAAAGCTTTATACGGTTTGTAGGATCAAAGAAAGCTTCTCAAGAATGCAACATGAAATGATCCAAATCTAGAGAAAGCTAAACAAGCTATGCTTGATGTTGATGGTGAACATTGGAAAATGAGTTATCTACATCAATCCATCTCAAGCAAGCAAGCTTCTGTGAGGACAAGAGGAATTACGGTGATATCTAATTCTTACCTCATAATAATTATATGAAATTCATGTTTGGTTTGTCTTTAGTTAAGTTAAAACACAATTTAAAGATTGTTTTGGTAAAGTTAAAAACTTTATGTCAAAGCCAAACTCGAGTATGGATATCTATACTCAAGTATGGATTTGCCGAGAGAGATGCTTAAATTTAATTGAACTGAGCTATACTCAAGTATGCATGGCTATACTCAAGTATAGTTCTTACAGAGAGCACTTTAAGTTATACATCAAGCTAAACTCGAGTATGAGTTTACATACTCGAGTATGGATCATACAGAGTCTATTCAAATACTTGCTTAAGTTTTTCTATACTCAAGTATACATTTCTAAACTCAAGTATAGGTCATACAGAAATATTCAAAAGTTTTTGAACATAAGCATACTCAAGTATGTAGTCACACACTCGAGTATGAGACAAACAGAAATTATCCTTCTTTCCAAAATACTTTCAAACTCAAGTATGACTTTGTAAACTCAAGTATGGACTTAAAATAGATTTCACAAAGTCTTTCAAAATTATTGCATACTCGAGTATGGGTGAACATACTCAAGTATAGGGCATACGAGAAAGTTTTCACTTTTTCAAAGACTTGCAAACTCAAGTATAGATCTCGCATACTCAAGTATTGAAGTTTTGGACTTAAACTTATGTTAAAACTCTCACACTCGAGTATGGAATGACAAACTTCGAGTATGACTCCTACTTCAAAGACATGGTCCAAAGCTTAAGTCACGATGTTCCTCTGTAAGAATCATACTCAAGTATCATTATTGATACTCAAGTATAGACATTAGTGAACAATGACACACTCGAGTATAGAATAACATACTCAAGTATGAGTCGCAGAGTTTGAAATTCAAATCTGACGAATTTGTAAAATCTTCATGATTGACTCCAATACTCCATATCATCAATCACTAATATTTCTAACTATATTTAATCAATTTGTTAGTGAATTTCTGATGATCAAACATGTGAATTTGTGCATAACTTTCTGAGTTTATATCTTTCTGAAATGCACCACTCTAAAATCTATTTGGTTTTTAATTCACTCTATTTTTGTGAAAAATACATATAAATGTTTTGAAAACATTTCCATACTTTAATTGCACTCAAATGATGTTTCAAATTGGAAGTTAATATTGTATATTGGATGTTGGATATGCTTCAAATCTGTCCATTAGAATTTTCCATATCATTCACATATTGATATTTGGCATTCCATACTATGATTGAACTCCTCATTCCTTATTTTCAATCAAGTTAGATCTTATATCTAACAAATTGATTATCTATATGAGTTTCAAGCTTATCTCCAGAAAAGAATTCAATGTTGTGATAATCTCATTAGTTAAGTTATTCCAAGCAATATGAATGTTCACTAATTCATTAAATGTTATTGCATTAAACCATTATATGGAATAACTTACTAGGGTAATATTATGGAACTCTAAGTCATTTGGATTAATGAGTTTGTGCTTTATCGTCCATGAATCCTAGTACTCCTTTTGTTACTCAAATATACATTTTCATCCATGTCTGAGCAACTATATTTAAATTCTTGCTTTAAATCTTCATATATTTCAAGACTCTATTCTAAAAAGCAATATTATCTCTTAGACAATAGCAAAGTCATTGTGCTCATATATTTCTATTGTGTAAAGCATGTTTCGTTAATGCTTTTCCTTTATGACTTTTGCTCTTGAGAAAATTCTTCTACATGTAAACTTCAATGTTTCACATGTTCTCTTAATCTTGAAGCATTCGATTTATTCTTTAACATGTTGACTTCCACCATGTTTAATGTGAGCATTGTTTTTCAAACATGTTTCAAAAATGAATCGTTCATACATTTTCATAATGCATCATCAATGTTTGAAAGAGCATTTGAGATTTGAAACTATCTGCATATTATCCTTATGGATAAGATTTTCTATGCTCTTTGATCAAACTTACATGCATTTTATCAATGATATCTTTTCTGCATAAAGTGTATTTATAAATTTTCATTGAGAAATAACATTATTGGTATCATTTAGTTGTTACCCTACTTGATTCATTGGATTGAACTTACTTGATTGGGTAAAACCATATTTTTTGGTCTTTGATTGTTATACTCTTTGCTCTAATATCATATGATTTAGTTCTATAAGAGCATAAGAGTTGTCATGTCTAATCAGTTGTGGACTCAAGAATCTTTGAGTACCAAAGAACGTATATTTTTGCAGGAGTTGACCAAAATGTTCTGTTGTTGAATACAAAGAACATAGGCAAACAGAATAGACCATTTCAGTGGCTATGACTGCAAATTTTGTGACAAGACCTGAGTGGCATCCCATCAATAGCAAGAGGCTTAGACCAACATGATAAGGAGCATACTCGCTTGATGAGAAGCTATGAGCGTAAAACTAATTTCGAGGTCCTATTCAAAGCTCATTGGGGATTTCGCTTCTAAGATGCATTCGAGAACAATTGGTGGTTATAATCTCATCCTCTTAAAGCTCATTCAAATGGGAGAGCCTCAAATTGATTACATTATCGGATAATGGCTAGCCAGTGATGCATCTGTGGATTTCAGATGATTATGACTCAAGTAATTACGATATTACTTGAGTGAGGTATTGTAATATGCATATGTCATAATCATGCTAGGCTAACTCGATTTCATTCAAATTTTATCTCATGAAGTTTAGCTGAACACACGTATTTCTAAAAGTGGTCCCTATGCTTTAAACCCTTTTATCATCATAAAAATCATAAGTGATTTCTATATACCAATCTCAAGTCCACCCATGTGTACTTGAAAGTTCTTAATTATGAGATACCATGTTATGTCAATTGGAGTTAGATGAATTCCAGACCTCATAACACTTGGTATCACATCATTATTTGGTATCATTAAAGGGAGCTTCACTTTTTAGTCATGCATTCATTAAGGGGGAGCTTCACATTCACATATGTTTTATATCTTAAAAGTTCATCTCCTTATTTGAAGAAAACTCTTTTAAGCATACTCATCTGCGTTCACTATCTTCTATTAGTTTTGATGATGAGCTTACTTCATATTTGAAAATATATTATATTTTCCTTTCATTATTTTTTTATATCATTTGGAAAGAAATACTTTGATATTTGATTGCAATAACAAATCTCTTTTGCAAAGAAAGTTTTCAATTTGTAGCAGAAGATTTTGCTATGTGTTACAACTTTCCTTAATGCACTCCAAGGAGCAACTATTTAATTAAGGAAAGGTGCTTTGGTGATCAATCATTGAAGCTGAGGAAAGGGATGGAAGCTGAACTACTTATCATATTTATTCGATGAGATACAACTCAAGAAGTCAGTCTTTTAGTCTCATTTCACATCTCAAAGGCTGTTCAGAGCACATCACAGATGTCAAAGCTAACAAATGGACTTCACAAATCATTCATCAATCTGCAAAAACCAACATGAGCATTTCTAATCTCTATCTTTTTATATTCAGTAGAAGTGTTGTATATGTTTGGTATCTATATGCTTTAATTGTGAAAGATGTTTTGAAAACCTCTTCAAATTCTCTCAAATTTGTTTTCATAAAAACATTCCAAATTGCTTCATATTTAGAATGAAAACAATTTCAATCGAGGAGAGAAAATCAGTTTCTTGATTCTTTATAAATTTGGTTTCATATTTGTCTCTATAAGCTTTTCTTCTTTACTTCAACTTTTTGCTAATGACAAATAAGGGGAGAGAAACGGCATGATAAATACGTTGGGTCTAATCTATTTTCATATTCATACATATTTATCTTATAGTATTTGCCATCATCAAAAAGGGGAGAATGTTGGTTTTGATTAGTTTTGATGATGTCTTATATAGATGCCATTATTAAAAGCAAAAAGATTGAGTAATATAGATATCTCCTACATTGACTAACTGATGTATTTAATGTAGATTAATCCAAGTTTAATTATAGAGATTAATCAAGAAGGAGATATTGAAGAAGATTATTCCAAGTTGAACTATAGAGATTGACCAAGAAAGAATAATAAAGAAATAAGAACTTGCACTATATGTTCTTATATGTGATCTTTGGAAGTCTCTATGATCAATAGAAGTTGGAATAAAGCTTCATCATATTTGAGCTACAATGGAGCATACATGAATAGTGCAAATATAGAAAGACGACGCATGCAATTATGGAAGAAGTTCAGAATAGGCTCGGCTCGGATATTGAAGAATGATCAAGAAAGCGAATTGAAGAAAGAAGTTCTTGCACACAATATAATTGGAATATCAGAATGTCAAGGAATCAAGAACTTATCAAGAAGAAGAGGGAAGAAGGTAGAAGCTGCAGATAATAATGAATCCAAGATAAATGATGAAGAATGATCAAGTTGGGAGATGGAAAAAGGAAGAACTTGCTGAATAGAATGAAGATATTGTTATGCAAGTTCATATGTTGATGCTAGAAGCCTCCAAGATCATATGGAAGTTGGAATGACTCAATTCGAAGCTAAAGTCAGCAAAAATCAGCTTCTGGATGAGAATACTCGAGTTTGGAACTCAATACTCGAGTATAGGAGTCAATACTGAGTATGTTCATCTATACTTGAGTATAGGAGTGTTTTCAGTCTCTCTGGCGTCTCTGGACTGGCAATACTCGAGTATCCAAGTATATACTCGAGTATGTAGTATTTTTAGCATCTACGGTGCCTCGGGGATCATCCATACTCGAGTATGCAAGTCTATACTCGAGTATACAGCGGTGATCAGCTATGTTTCACGTTCAGCATGGGCGACGTTTGGTAATTTGATGATATCTTCCAAACCAGAGATCGGATTGAAGTGAAATCAGTAGCATATGAAACTAGACTCCCAATGTGTCATTTTGATATATAATTGAAGCCCAAATGAGTTCATATGAGAGAGATATGAATTGTACAAGGTGACAGATAAATCCACGCCACACAGAAAACCAAGCTTCAATGTTTTGAGTGTAAATCACAAACTAAAAATCTGTTTGAGCTGAAATTGGTGGCATATGAAAGTATACTCACAGAGCTTTCCATGAAGAGTTGAACGAACCAAAACGGAGTTAAGACCAGGGAGATATGGCCCTCGAAAGTTGACGGTGTGTTCAAGGAGTTACAATACTCGAGTATGTAAGTTCTATACTCGAGTTTCCATCGACAGAGAGGAACCGGGAGTTACGAAACAACCTCTATACTCGAGTTTCCAACCCTATACTCGAGTATACATCGCTGGTTCAGAAAACGAAGTTCTAACGGCTAGTTTCCATCAGACATGGAGTAACTCAACAACCTCAATACTCGAGTTTCCAAATCAATACTCGAGTATTCGCCTCTGTCGAAAAATCACCACGACTCGAAATTTGTTTCGGATCAAGAACATCAGATTATTACTCAAATGATTCATACCTCTTCTTAACATCATTTATATCATTTGTGTATAAGTTTCGAGTGTGATTAAAGTTTGAGATTACATCATACTTGACGAAATCAAAATCGTCAAAAGGATGAAGATGAAGGTTCTTTGCAGATTTTCGAAATAGGAAAGAAGATCGAATTCAACAAAACTCTTGAAGAAACAAAGTTGAATTCTCATCTCTAATGGATTCGAATATCCAATATCCTTGATTTGCTTTAACTTCAGATTTCAGAAGATTTGAATTTGCCTTAGAGTCAAATAAAGCAACTTCATAAACCACTTGTATTATTTTATTATATCTTCTGAACAATAGCAAGTGGATGACAAACTGAAAGAAACTCAACCATTCTTCAAGGCGGACAAAGCAAGGCTCCCACCAACAAAAGCCTGAACATCATGGGAGACATTCTTGAAGAACCAATATTCAAATATTCAAGTCTCGCAAATGTTCCCAACAACCTATATCTCAACAGCTATATTCTCAACAGCTATATTCTCCACGAATTCAAAGCACTCCAACAGTCATCAAGCTTCAACCAGCATAAATACTCAAAGCTTTGAAGTCTTCGAAAAGAGAACAGAGTACACAAAGTAGAAAAACGCAGAGACCAAGTTTACACCTTCAACATGCTAATACTCTGATCTTCACATCATTTACTCTCTGTTTTCAATGTTTACATAACTTATCATTGAGAGTGAGATGAATTGTAATTGTGCTTCGGTGTTTATTCATCTACTTCGAGAGAGAAGAGTCATTGTAAACATCCTATCATTCTATCGTGAGATACTCAAGATTGGGTGATCTTGAGTGGGAAACACTTTGTGTTGATTACGGCTTGTAAGGGGAGTGAATCCTAGTGAGAGGATTACTTCGAGTACGAGTGTGTAATCAAGCAAGTGTATTGATTACAGCTTGTAAGGGGAGTGAATCCTAGTGAGAGGATTACTTCGAGTACGAGAGTGTGTAATCAAGCAAGTGTATTGATTACGGTTTGTAAGGGGGAGTGAATCTAGTGAGAGGATTACTTCAAGTACGTAACGTGTAATCAAGTTACAAGAAGATAGTGGATTGAAAATCTCAAGCGGAGCTTGGGGACCGGACGTAGGTCAAGGATTGGACCGAACCAGTATAAATCACGTTTGCATATTCTCTTCCCTTAACTCTTACATTTCAAAGCATATAAGTTTGAATGACTGATTATCGCTTTATAGATTATCATTGTCATACAAACTACTTTCGCATAAATTGCGAAAAGATTTTCAAACTTCCAAAAGTTTTATCATACACCCAATTCACCCCCCCTCTTGGGTGATAGCCAGGTCTTTCATTAAGTGCTCTGTTGGTTTCAGAAATCACTTCGGAGCTGTAATACCCGGATTTTAGCAAATCTGGAATTTCTGAGATAAAGGAAAAGTATTGAATATTTTAATGAAGTAAATTCATGAGATAAAACTGTTATAGAAAATTGTTATAATTATAGAGTAAATTGTCAAAAAAGTTACGGGAAAATCGATGAACAGAATGACTAAAAATGATATAATGGTGATAAAAACGCAGTCTAAAAGTATTATGATAAATACTTTGAAAGATCATGAAAAATTATGAGAAAAATATGGAAGTGTTATCCCTAATTATGAGAATTTAATAAATTATTTCAGGGGAAATAAAATGAAGAAAAATTTAAAAAGCATTTCGAACCATAAAGTAATCGATGGGGTAAACATTTTTAATATTTTATATAGGATATAAAATGACAATATCAAGTATAGAAGTTTGTAAGATAACAATATACTGTAAATTAGTAAAGATAAATATATGAAGAAACCTGATCCTAAAAAGATCACTAAACGAAGAAATTAGGTCGATTAAGCCCTAACGGCGAGGGGGTAAAACGGGAATTTTGGTAAAAAATATTATATTTTTAAAAATGGAAAAAATTATAGAAAAATAAATAAATCTGAATTTTTAAAATAGGGGTCGAAATTATGGTTATTTTTAATTAAAAAGAATTGTTTAAATAATTAAAATGGTAATTAGAATAAAATAATAATATAATGCGGTGAGTCAGCTTATAGGCAGACCGAGGGAAAAGTTAGAAATAAATTCTACAGGTAAACCAGAGGTAAAAGTCTTTTCAGACTGATCAAATTAAGAACAAGTGAAATTCTACACGAAGAAAGAATTTACCAGACGTCGATTCCGTAACCGAAAACTCTAATTTCTAATAAGACGGAAAGCTGATCAGATAGAGTAGAGCCAGATAGGCAAAGTGAGAACCTATAGAAACAATTGCGTGTTTTCAAACACGGGATTAAGTTAGGCAACCATTGGAGGTTTTACGATTCGACGAATTATTGTCCATAAGTTGGTTCTATCTAAGCGATTTCCGTAATCGACGCGTTTGTCCGAATATCTTCCGACGCACCGGAGAATACCTGGATATGATCAAAAAGAGGATCCAAATAGATAATATGAAAGAGGATGAAAAGACCTTCAAAGTTATATGCCCGCATTTTTGAGTTTCTGCGAAATCGCGCGAAACGGACACCGATCGGTAGCTTTTTATCGGCCGGAGGCCATAAAGCAAGAGCCATCATGGATGACAACTCATCCATTGACTGTAGGGCTCTTAGATTTCGATCTTGACCATGGATGGCCAAGAGTGTTTTGTCCTCAAAAATGCGATCCAACGGCCGAATCCGATCCGAAGACTTTTGTGGAAATTCCCACCTTGTCCCTATTTTTCCCTATAAATAGCAAGCTCTCTTGCTCTCATTCTTCACACCAAATCTGAATCCTAGATAGAGAGAGAAGCTCTGGAAAAATTTTGCCTTAGCTCCGAGTAAGTTCTTATGTCCTTAGTTTTTAGTTTCCGTAGTTCTTTCGGTAGTTATAGTAGAACTTGTTGTTTTGATCTAGGAAGTTTAGAATTTGTTCCTATGCTTGTTTTTATGCCTCATTGCATTGAAAGATGCCCGACGAGGTAAAAACATAGTGGGGATAATTTTGAAATGGAATACGGTCAAAGTAACGAAGTTCCGCGAAATTCCGCCAAATTAGGGGTAGAAGGGCAAAATGGTAATTTTTACCTAAAATGCCGTTATGATGTCAAATCACTAATGAAAGTGATATTACTCCGATAGGGCATCGAAACTCGATTTGCTGCCGTTACGCCGCCCGACGTGCCGTCGAACATTTCACGTTTTTCCGTAAAAGTACGTTTTTCCGCCGTAAGTACCTAACGTCGTCAACGAAGGTACGGACGCGTACTTGTAACACTAATCTTGTACTGCTTAAATGCATATATATGTGATAGATACGTTCGTAGACCGATATACGAGACAGGTTTTACACGGGTTATAGTCATGATAACGCCGTATGTTTTTCTAGCGCGAGAACACGAGTGGTATCGTGGCACCGGTGAATAGTGCAAGTTGTTATTGTTGTTTTCCATTGTGGGGCTTTACATATTGCGTAATGCTTATGTTTTGTCGGCATAATGATCATGCATCTCGTTGTATGCTTATGTAGTGATATACTGTTGTATTGTCTAGAATATATGTTATCTGTATACTGTATTGTTTGGGTTTGAGATTAACCGTTACCTGAGATTCAATGCGGTGAATTGAATCTCAGCTATAGCTTCAGGATCCGGAGGAATACGGATCGAAGATCGAGGCAAGCAGCAGTAGACGTGCAGCCAGAGACTTATCTATCTTTACCGCTTTCAGTTATTCACTTTCAAACTCTAGGATTAATGTAATCATTACAATGTTACACTGTGGTTGATGTTTGTTATGAATCAGTTACTCACTCGCTCCAATGCTCTACTCTGATTACTCTGCTTGAATATTTGGAAACGTTTTTTAAAAAAAATATTCCGCCGTTTTCAAATGGGATGTTACATTTATGGTATCAGAGCAGTAGTCCTGGCATTGATATGACTATGTTATTACGGATAGTATGGTAGGACAGTTAAGGCTAGTCTATGTGGGTGTGGCCAATCGGTCGCCATAGAGTTGGTGAGGTCCTCATGATAGACACTTATCTGGCCATTCTGTTCGGATAACGGAGTTATGTTCAAAAAGCCTTTTAAATTGTGAGCACATTTTTGAAAATGAGTACTGAGATAGCCCTAAGTCGGTGTACCAGTCTAGACTGGTATACCATTCTGAACCGGTGTACCACCCTCTGTTGGTGCATCATTCTAACCCAGAATCAGTAAATCCATCGTCCATATTCATATTTGATATCGTTTCGATAATCGTCGTTATCTTGTACCGGACGACTATTTTGTCCTAGCGCAGAGCTTATATGTGGAGCTAGGCCACGCCGGATGAAACTCCGAGACCAACGGGGATAGATACATGCGTATTTGACTCATGTAGAGGAACTCCGATACGAAATTCCGTACCCGTTTCCAAGTAGACCGAATCAACGAAATCCTGAACGAGGGGAAATAGTACGAGTGTCCGTTCGTTTGTAGTATTAGTGTGATAAAGTCTGCGATAGACTAATCATTGTCTTCCTAAATCTAACGTTTTCCCCTATGGTTTGATAAATAGTTATCTTACTTGCCGCGAAAATTTTAGTTTCGATGCATATCTCTTGGTTACTACAACCGGACCGCGATCGTGTCATTGAGTAGGAGGTATCTTGTGTTGTCATGATGTATGGGCGCCATGGAAACATTTAAGGTATCTTGTGTTACCATGGTGTGTGGGCGCCATGGAGACATTTTGATATCTGGTATTGACCACGGTATATGGGTGCCACGGGAAATACTATATATCAAAGTACGACATGACAAGATCTTTGTGGTCAAACCAGAGCGAATTCTCGATCACCAAGAGGAGCGGCTGACGGATAGAGTAAAGTTCCAGAGCGTATAGTCCTAATGCGTTAGTTAGTAATGACCTTCTAAGGTTAGTTGTCTGGTTCCTGAATAGGTTTAAAAATTGAATTTTTAACTTGCCAATACACCTGCTATATTTGAAATTTTCGGAATTGATTTTTCAAACTTGTGAATTTTGAAAATGAGTTTTCGAATGAAATGTTTTCAACAGAATTTAAGACCACGGTGATGGTTATTTGAAATACTATTGTCTTATAAGAGGGGGTTTTTTTTTGTTAGAACCCGAGTTTGAAACCGTGTTTTCAACTATGTTGTGGTAAAGTCAGTACGTAATTGGAAGGCCAGAAGCTGTTGTAGATGTACATGGTTTGCTGGGTCTTGCCAGATGTTTTAGAATGTTTGAAATCGCTAGCCTTAGATGAAGGTTCTTTTTGAACAAAGAGTTTTTTGAGGGATTTTGGTTGTTTGAATGAAAATCGCACCAGCAGTGAACATACCCAATCCATAACATTTCGCCGAGGGCGTATGTTTTGTCTAGCGTAACCCGAGGGTTGCTACTTTTGTGCCGTGTGAACACCGGGTCTCTTATGGGAGGGCGGAGGTTCTCCCACATTGTTTGACGGTACTGCTGATGCAGAGGCCGTATTTGGGGATTTGGGATAAGTCGCTCGCTGTACCAAGTGGTTGAAGTGGTGGCGTGAGCTCTCAATTGTTAAAGAATTTTGTAAAATGAATTATTCTCTCAAAGATATGTGCCGATAGTTAAAGTTTTTGAAACTAATTCGGCAGTGACTATGTTTTCACAAATTTGTGTTGGCAGCGATTAAATTTGAAAATGTTATAGCACTATTATTTTTGGTATAGTGTAGATTGTGAAATGTACTGTGACCACATAAAATTTTCAATGTTTGAAAATTTGAAGATGAGACAACATAAATGGTTTTGTGTAACGATGACATATTTGTGTTGAAAAGCGGTGTAGTTGGAAATTTCGTTATAGGAACAGAGATTATTAGAAAGGTCTAGAACAAGGTTAAGTCAGGTAGTGAGGCCTGCATAACCAAGCACTAAGAAAATGGATCAGTGGATCTTGTGTTTAAATTATATACCTGGGTACAAGTTGAAATCGATTAGGAATGCATGCCTCTAGATTACCTTATGATTTAGTAGTATCTACACCACTTGGCGTGAAATCCTTAGCTTCGATGCATGTTTAAACTGCGTGGCGAGTGTGAATGGGCGTGAGTCTAATGTAGACCTTATCCGATTACCTCTTCACGGCATCGACGTCATTTTCGGTCTGAATTGGCTAACAGCCAACGGTGCTGTAACATCCCATTTGAAAACGGCGGAATATTTTTTTTTTAAAAACGTTTCCAAATATTTCACGCTGAGTAGTCAGAGTAGAGCATTGGAGCGAGTAAGTAATTTACATTACATTCAAAATATAGACCATAGTGTAAATGTATTGGATTACAAATCATCCGGAATTCTCAAAAGTTAAAGGAACTTAAAGAAAACGGAAAATAACGTAGACACGTCTTGGCCTACTCCAGCTGCTTGCCTCGATCTCCATGCATCGGTCCTCTTGACCCTGATGCTACAGCTGAGATCCATTCCACATATGGATCTCAGGTAACGGTTAACCTTATGCTCAAATAAAACAGTATACGTACAACAGATATTCATTTCAATACAGCATATCATCACAAAAGCAAACAGCAGATGTATGATCAATAACATGGACAGAACATAAGCACAAAGCAGTATGTAAAGTCTCTCTCAACTAGTTCGCACATATCCAAGTGCCACGCCACAACGTGTCCTCGCGCTAGGAATAACTCAAACGGCATTACCAATACTATAATCCGTGGGTAAAGCAGTAAGTATCTCCGACGATTCTCAAGAACCTCGCCTATGAACGTATCTATAACGCAAAAGTATATGAGCAGCATAGAGTTAGGGTTACAATACGCGTCCGTACCTTCGTTGCAGATATCCGGCTCTTCCTGCTAAAATGGTACTTTTCGACGGCCGTACGTAAAAACAGCGAAACAGCGGCTCAACAGCGGCAAACAGCGGAACGATGAAATTTCGACAGCGGTTCGACGTCGAAGTATTCTAATCGAATAATAACACACTTATGAATATTTGGCAAAGATAACGGGCATTTTAGGTGAAAAGGACCATTTTGCCCTTACTACCCCTAATTGGCGGAATTTCGCGTAACTTCGTTACTTTGACCGTATTCCATTTCAAAATTATCCCCACTATGTTTTTACCTCGTCAGGCATCTTTCAATGCAATGAGGCATAAAAACAAGCATAGGAATATATTTCAAACTTCCTAGATCAAAACAACGGTTTCTACTATAACTACCAGAAAGAACTACGGAAACTAAAAACTAAGGACGGAAGAACTTACTCGGAGCTAAGGCACAATTTTTTCCAGAGCTTCTCTCTCTAGAACCTCTCTCTAGGATCTGAATTTTGGTGTGAAGAATGAGAGCAAGAGAGCTTGCTATTTATAGAGAAAAATAGGGACAAGGTGGGAATTTCCAAAAAGTCTTCAGAAATGATTATGGCCGTTGGATCTAGGGTTTTGTAAGATGGAATCTTGGCCATCCATGGTCTTGGCCGACCTCTTTGGCCCAAAAAGTCAAAGAATGAGTTGTCATCTTGCTTTATGGCCTCCGGTCAGATAAAGCTACCCGATCGTGTCCGTTTCGCGCGATTTCGCGAAACTCAAAAATCGGGCATGTAACTTTGAAGATCTTTTCATCCTCTTTCATATTATCTATTTTGATCCTCTTTTTGATCATATCCAGGTATTCTCCGGTGCGTCGAAAGATATTCGGACAAACGCGTCGATTCGTAAATCACTTCCGATAGAACCAACTTACGGACAATAATTCGTTGAATCATAAAACGTCCGTTGTTGTCTAACTTAATCCCGTGTTTGAAAATACGCAATTGTTTCTATAGGTTCTCACTTTGCCTATCTCGACTCTACTCTATCTCGATCAGCTTTTCGTCTTATTTGAAATTAGGGTTTTCGGTTGCGGAAACAACGTCCGATAAATTCTTTCTTCGTGTAAAAATTCACTTGTTCTTAATTTGATCAGTCCGAAAAGACTTTTACCTCTGGTTTACCTGTAGAATTTATTTCCAACTTTTCCCTGGGCCTCGCCTATATAAGGACTCACCGCATTATATTATTATTTTATTCTAATTATCATTTTAATTATTTAAACAATTCTTTTTAATTAAAAATACCAATAATTTCGTCCCCTTAATTTTAAAATTCAGATTTATTTATTTTTCTATAATTTTTTCCATTTTTTAAAAATATAATATTTTTTACCAAAAATTCCCGTTTTACCTTTTCGCCTTTACCGTTAGGGCTTAATCAGACCTAATTTCTTCGTTTAGTGATCTTTTTAGGATCAGGTTTCTTCATATATTTATCTTTACTAATTTACAGTATATTGTTATCTTACAAACTTTTATACTGATATTGTCATTTTATATCCTATGTAAAATATTAAAAATGTTTTCCCCATCAAGTTATTTTATGGTTACGAAATGCTTTTTAAACTTTTCTTCATGTTATTTCCTCTGAAATAATTTATTAAATTCTCATAATTAGGGATAACACTTCCATATTTTTCTCATAATTTTTCATGATCTTTCGTATTTATCATAATATTTTTTTTTTTTATCACCATTATATCATTTTTAGTCATTCGTTCATCGATTTTCCCGTAACTTTTTTGACAATTTACTCTATAATTACAACAATTTTTTGTAACATTTTCATCTCATGAATTTACTTCATTCAAATATTCATTAATTTTCCTTTATCTCGAAATTCCAGTTGCTAAAATCCGGTATTACATTTCTCTCCCCTTAAACAAAATTTCGCCTCGAAATTTAATCTACACTAACTAGACTATGGGCCATAAACTCGGGTATTTCTCCTTCATGTCACTCTCGGTTTCCCAAGTTGCCTCGTTTGATGACAAACCCTTCCGGACCACCTTCACTATCGGTATAGTTTTAGTCCTAAGCCGTTTCTCCCGGTGTTCGAGAATTTGCTCGGCTCGACTACAAAGGTGTTATCATGCCGTACTTCAACATCATCGTACTCTATGACATGATCTCGATGCCTGGTAGGTATTTCTTCATTTGTGACACGTGAAAAACATCGTGGAGATTACTCAGGTTCGGGGGTAACGCTAGTTGATACGCAACTGGTCCTCGCTCGGCTAACACTTCAAATGGTCCAACGTAACGCGGACTAAGCTTCTTTCTCTTCGTGTTCCGCCGACACCATTCATCGGAGATAATTTCGAAACACATGGTCTCCGACTTCAAACTTCAACTGGCCTTCTCCTCTTATCTCGCATAGCTCTTTGTCTGCGTGTGCGGCAAGGAGTCTCTTCTTTATCGAGCGATTTGCTCGGAGGTCTCTTTTAGCATATCCGGTCCAAGCAACCGCTTTCGACGCATCATGAAGATAAAGGCGATTGGCACTTTCGCCCATACAAAGCCTCGAACGGGGCCATTTGTATGCTTGAATGATAACTATTGTTATACGTGAATTACGCTAGTGAGAGGTGTTCGTCCCAATTTCCTTTGAAATCCGGGCACATGCTCAGTTAAAGCATATCCTCCGGCGTACCGTATCGTCCTCTCGATTGACCGTCGGTTTGAGGGTGATAAGCCGAACCGAACTTTAGCTTGGTACCCATTCCTTCATGTAGTGCTTGCCAAAAGCGGGATTGGAATCGAGTATCCGATCGAGATAATACTCTTAGGGACTCCGTGCGGTCTCACGATTTCTTTGATGTAGATTGCGGCCAATCGTTCGGAGAGTAGTGGATGCTAATGGGTATGAAATGTGCCGACTTGGTTAATCGGTCGACGATTACCCAAATGGTATCGTGATGCACGATCTTAGGTAGACTACCACAAGATCCATGGTCACATTCTCCCATTTCCACTCCGGCAGTTCTAGTCCTTGAAGAAGACCGGGGGTCGCCGGTGCTCAATCTTTACTTTCTCGGCAAGTTAGACACCCACGGCCCTACGTCGAGTTACGTCTCTTTTCATTCCAGGCCACCAAACTTCAGCCTTCAAGTTTTGGTATATCTTGACCATTCCTGGATGTAGAGTGTACTTACTCTTATGAGCCTCATCCAGTATCTTCCGCTTCAGTTCATCAACTGGCGGTATGTAAATGCGCCCCTTGTGTCTGACCAATCCACTCGATGAAAGGTCGTGGTCTTGGGTTTCACCTTGAAAGATCTTCTCCGCATGGAGATTGCCCAATCATCTTGTCTCTGAGCTTCATCAACTTCATCTCTCAGGTCGTACTCCCCTTGACTCACAAAAAGATTTGCAAGGTAGGCGTCACTTGGTGCGTTGAAATTCATGCAGATTTGGTTTGAAAGATTCAGGTCTCTGAAATCTTCAAGTAATTTTGCTCTTGTATCATCATGTATGATACTTGCACCTTCTTCCCGCTTAGAGCATCCGCAACAACGTTTGCTTTCCCGGGTGATACTTGATCTCCAGGTTGTAGTCTTTCGCCAATTCCATCCAACGACGTTGCCTCATATTCGTTCCCTTTGATCAAAGAGATACTTCAGCTCTTGTGGTCACAAGATAGTTCTACGGTCACACCGTATAGGTAATGCCTCCATATCTTCAAAGCGAACACGATGGCAGCAAGCTCCAAATCGTGTGTAGGATAGTTCGACTCGTGCGGCTTCGGTGACGAGAGGCATAAGCCACCACTCGCCCAATTGCATTAGGACACAACCCAATCCTTGCCCACCGGCATCGTAGACAACATATGTCTCATCGGGATCCGGGATGATCAATATGCGGTGCCGTAGTCAACCTCTCCTCGTCTCGAAAGCTCTCCTCGTCATCTCCCATACAAAGGGTTGATTCTTCCTCGTAAGCTTTGTCAATGGTAGGGCAAGACGTGAGAAATCCCGTATAAATCTGCGGTAATATCCCGCGAGACCTAGAAAACTACGTATCTCCGTCACGTTGTCCGGCCTCTTCCAGTCCGTAACCGCTTCCACCTTGCTCGGGTCAACAAAGCAACTCCGTCGCTAGATATCACATGGCCCGAAATCTCACTTCCAAGCAGCCAAAATTCGCATTTGCTCAACTTTGCGTAGAGCCATTTTCTCTCTCGAGTATGTTTAATACTAAGCGCAGATGTTCTTCATGCTCTTTTCTACTTTTGGAATAGACGAGAATATCGTCGATGAACACCACCACAAACTGGTCTAGGTGTTGTCGGAAGATACGGTTCATGTAATCCATGAATACCGCAGTGCATTTGTCAATCCGAAAGGCATTACAAGGAATTCATAATGCCCATATCCGGTCCGAAAGCCGTCTTGGAAATATCATCGTCTTTGACTCGAATCGATGATATCCGAACGTAAATCGATCTTTGAGAATACGGTGGAACCAGATAATTGATCCAAAAGATCATCAATCCGGGGAAGTGGATATTTGTTCTTGACGGTTACTTTGTTGAGTTCACGATAGTCGATCTAGTCGGAAACTTCCATCTTTCTTCTTTACGAACAAAGACTTTGGGGCTCCCTCACGGTGATACTGTTTGGGTCGGATGAACCCCTTCGTAATAGCTCTTCAAGTTGTTTCTTCAACTCCCGCATCTCATTTGGAGCCATACGATACGGCGCCTTTGAAATTGATCGTACCAGGCATCAATTCAATGGTGAACTCGACTTCTCTCGTAGGAGGTAGCTCGGTGAGATCCTCCGGAACACGTCGGGAAACTCGTTTACAACGGGAATGTTCTCAAGTGAAAGCTCGTCGCCGGCTTTAACCGAGAAAAAGATCAAATATGCTTGGCATCCCTCCTTCATGCATCTGTCAGCCTCCGTAGCAGAGAGAAAATTCAGGCTCACATCAACTTTGTCTCTGCTAGGTGAATCGAAGAACGTTATCTTCTTGCTGCTACAGTTGATCATCGCACCGCTCGTTGCTAGCCAATTTAACCCGAGTATGACATCTATGCCATGAAGTGGCAGTCGGATAAGGTCCACTTTCGAAACTCGTCCATCAACGCTCACGGTACAATTAATACATGCATCGAAGCTAAGGATTTCAAGCCAAGTGGTGTAGATACTATCGAGATCATAAGACAATCTAGAGGCATGCATTCCTAGACGATTTGCACAATCATAGGAAATAAACGAATGACTAGCACCCGTATCAAACAATGCTTGCAGTTGATTTCCGTTGATAATAATGATACCTTGCACCATCTCTTCTCGAGACTCTCTCGGTCTCTCCGTCGGTCGGCGCAAAAACCCGGCCTTGGTTTACGCGGTCTTGCCACCGCTGCAATCTCCGGACAGTCCGGCCTGATATGCCGGAGTTTTTGGCACTTGTAGCAGATCGGCTTCCCATCACAATTTGGATCCGGATGGTCCTTTCGCACTTTGGGCAAGTTTGGATCCTGTGTGACCAGGATAACCTTGTTGCCCTTGTTGAAACGGCTTCTTGCCTCCACCTCGGGAGTTGTTCCATGGTGCGATCCTCTTCCGAGAGGAACCTCCGCGACTTGATCCGCCACGGTTTGCATTGTTGTTGTTGTTGAGATGTCGATCCTCCCGAGCTCCTTCGATTACGCTCGACCAGCACGGCATGATTCAACCGCTTGAATCAGATCCGAAATTGCTTTGTGACACCGCCTTTTCCCGAATTTCAAACCTCGAGACCATCTACCAATCGACTCGCCTTCCAGTTTTCGTTGTCGTTGGTCTTGGATATGACGAGTATCGAGATAGGTTGGTAAATCGCGAAGTAGTCCTCGAATGACTCATCATGGTTTTGTCGAATATGTAAGAACTCCGACTCTTTTATTACTTGTAACGAGGGAGGAAATATTGTTCGTTAAACTTTTCCAAGAACTTCTCCCAAGTCACGGGGCAAACGCGTGCCCGTAATGTCACCGCCACGGTCTTCCACCAACGGTCGGCATCTCCTTCCGGTTGTAGATTGCCAACCGGGCCTTGCGGTCTTCGGGACAGTCTAAGACCACAAAGATCTTATCTAACCTCATTAGCCGATCTTAACTGATCGGTCTTGCCGCGAAAACCGGGGGTTTCAACTTACGAAATTGAGTTACCCAATGTTGCATGGTTTCCACTCTCTATTGCGTTGCGGTAGAACTACCAAAGCTCTATTCGGCGAAGGTGATCGAGATCCCTCCGACTCATCCGCCTCTTCATCAATGTCGTTTCTTTGATTTCGGCTTGTCTTTCCTCCAAAAGTACGTTAATAAGAGCTCTTTGCTCTTGCGCATTTGCTTTACTTCTTGCGGCTCGGTCTGCTCGGGTTGGTTATTCTCGGGCTCGGGTGTTGGACTTCTTTGAGGTCATCGCCTCGACCACGTCCCCTCTACCTCTAGTTTGGCCTCGTCCACGACCCCTATTTCTTAGGTTCGCCATTCTTTAGGTTTATACCTTTTTATTTATAACAAGAGATAGGAATATGGGAATTAGTACGTAAATAAGCTCACAAAACAACATATATTATTAATGCATATTATTTATACAAGTTGACCTCGACGTTGGTCATATCCTAAACTATACAAAATTCTACAATCCCTTTTATTCTAACAGAATACCTCACAATCTCTCAGGGTATTTTAGAGAGTTTTTTTTTTTTTTTTTTTTTTTTTTTTTTTTTAAGACAATAATATACTATATAGCCTCTATCTATGGTTCCACGACTTTCTTTTACCGTCTCGCTCTTTCTACATGTGTTGGTGCACTATGCTTTTCGGATAACGAAGATAGATACGAGCGCCCGCAATAGGGCCTTCGTCCGAGTTCGTTAGTGAGTCCGGCCCAAAAACGGGTCACGGGGAAACGAAGAGAGTTGATCTAACCTTGATCTCCAGCGAATGTGGGTTCCTCTCGGGTTTTGAGAATTTTGAACTAAATGAAGGAAGGTCGATACCTTTCTTTTGAAGTGTTTGTAGACCGTTCCGCAAACAAGTAAAATGATTCTAATAGTTGGGTTAAGGCCGTATTACTTCCTAACACGAAATGAAAATCGTCAAGGGTGGCTTCTTCATTATCGAGGTTTTGGATATCCGGGAGATCGAAGTTGTCTGTTCATCTCTACACATTGCACTAGGTCATATCAATACTCATTTTCCAAAAAGTGCTCAAAGTTTTTTTGAAAAAAAGGCTAATTTGAACATAACTCCGTTAACCGAACGTAACGGCCGAGATAAGTGTCTATCATGGGGACCTCACCAACTCTATGGCGACCGATTGGCCACACCCACATAGACTAGCCTTAACGTCCTACCATACTATCCGTAATAACATAGTCATATCAATGCCAGGACTACTGCTCTGATACCAAAAATGTAACATCCCATTTGAAAACGGCGGAATATTTTTTTTTTAAAAACGTTTCCAAATATTTCACGCTGAGTAGTCAGAGTAGAGCATTGGAGCGAGTAAGTAATTTACATTACATTCAAAATATAGACCATAGTGTAAATGTATTGGATTACGTCATCCGAGAATTCTCAAAAGTTAAAGGAACTTAAAGAAAACGGAAAATAACGTAGACACGTCTTGGCCTACTCCACCGCTTGCCTCGATCTCCATGCATCGGTCCTCTTGACCTGATGCTACAGCCGAGATCCATTCCACATATGGATCTCAGTAACGGTTAACCTTATGCTCAAATAAACAAGTATACGTACAACGGATATTCATTTCAATACAAAGATATCATCACAAAAGCAAACGGCCCGAGATGTATGATCAATAACATGGACGTAACATAAGCACAAAGCAAGTATGTAAAGTCTCTCTCAACTAGTTCTCGCACATATCCAAGTGCCACGCCACAACGTGTCCCGGCGCTAGGAATAACTCAAACGGCATTACCAATACTATAATCCGTGGGTAAAGCCGTAAGTATCTCCGACGATTCTCACGGAACCTCGTCTATGAACGTATCTATAACGCAAAAGTATATGAGCAGCATAGAGTTAGGGTTACAATACGCGTCCGTACCTTCGTTGCGAGATATCCGGCTCTTCCGGCTAAAAACGGTACTTTTGTGGCCGTACGTAAAAACAAATAAACAAATGCGGCTCAACGGCGGCAAACGGCGGAACGATGAAATTTCGACGCGGTTCGACGTCGAAGTATTCTAATCAGAATAATAACACACTTATGAATATTTGGCAGCATAACGGGCATTTTAGGTGAAAAAGACCATTTTGCCCTTACTACCCCTAATTGGCGGAATTTCGCCGAACTTCGTTACTTTGACCGTATTCCATTTCAAAATTATCCCCACTATGTTTTTACCTCGTCAGGCATCTTTCAATGCAATGAGGCATAAAAACAAGCATAGGAATATATTCGAAACTTCCTAGATCAAAACAACAGTTCTACTATAACTACCGAAAGAACTACGGAAACTAAAAACTAAGGACGAAGAACTTACTCGGAGCTAAGGCACAATTTTTCCAGAGCTTCTCTCTCTAGAACCTCTCTCTAGGATCTGAATTTTGGTGTGAAGAATGAGAGCAAGAGAGCTTGCTATTTATAGAGAAAAATAGGGACAAGGTGGGAATTTCCAAAAAGTCTTCGAGAAATGATTCGGCCGTTGGATCTAGGGTTTTGTAAGATGGAATCTTGGCCATCCATGGTCTTGGCCGACCTCTTTGGCCCAAAAAGTCAAAGAATGAGTTGTCATCTTGCTTTATGGCCTCCGGTCCGATAAAGCTACCCGACGGTGTCCGTTTCGCGCGATTTCGCGAAACTCAAAAATCCGGCATGTAACTTTGAAGATCTTTTCATCCTCTTTCATATTATCTATTTTGATCCTCTTTTTGATCATATCCAGGTATTCTCCGGTGCGTCGAAAGATATTCGGACAAACGCGATTCATGTAAATCACTTCCGATAACCAACTTCCGGACAATAATTTGAATCATAAAACGTCCAGTTGTTGTCTAACTTAATCCCGTGTTTGAAAATACGCAATTGTTTCTATAGGTTCTCACTTTGCCTATCGACTCTACTCTATCTCGATCGCTTTTCGTCTTATTTGAAATTAGGGTTTTTCGGTTGCGGAAACAACGTCGATAAATTCTTTCTTCGTGTAAAAATTCACTTGTTCTTAATTTGATCAGTCGAAAAGACTTTTACCTCGGTTTACCTGTAGAATTTATTTCCAACTTTTCCCTGGCCTCCGCCTATAAGTCGACTCACCGCATTATATTATTATTTTATTCTAATTATCATTTTAATTATTTAAACAATTCTTTTTAATTAAAAATACCAATAATTTCGTCCCCTTAATTTTAAAATTCAGATTTATTTATTTTTCTATAATTTTTTCCATTTTTTAAAAATATAATATTTTTTACCAAAAATTCCCGTTTTACCCCCGCCCGTTAGGGCTTAATCGACCTAATTTCTTCGTTTAGTGATCTTTTTAGGATCAGGTTTCTTCATATATTTATCTTTACTAATTTACAGTATATTGTTATCTTACAAACTTTTATCGATATTGTCATTTTATATCCTATGTAAAATATTAAAAATGTTTTCCCCATCAAGTTATTTTATGGTTCGAAATGCTTTTTAAACTTTTCTTCATGTTATTTCCTCGAAATAATTTATTAAATTCTCATAATTAGGGATAACACTTCCATATTTTTCTCATAATTTTTCATGATCTTTCAGTATTTATCATAATATTTTTAGATTTGTTTTTATCACCATTATATCATTTTTAGTCATTCGTTTCATCGATTTTCCCGTAACTTTTTTGACAATTTACTCTATAATTATAACAATTTTTTGTAACATTTTCATCTCATGAATTTACTTCATTCAAATATTCATTAATTTTCCTTTATCTCAGAAATTCCAGATTTGCTAAAATCCGGGTATTACAGGTGCAATGATCGATTGTGGCAAAAAGAAGATATCATTTCCCGGAGACAAGGTTGATGTGAGCCTGAACTTTCTCTCCGCTACAGAAGTTGATCGATGCGTGAAACAGGGATGCCATGCCTTTATGGTATTCTTTTCGGTTAAAGCAGAAGCTGAACTTTCACTCCAGGATATCCCTGTGGTGAATGATTTTCCCGATGTATTTCCGGAGGATCTCACTGAGTTACCTCCTATCCGAGAGGTGGAGTTCAATATTGAATTGATGCCGGCACAGATCAATATCAAAGGCGCCGTATCGTATGGCTCCAAATGAAATGCAAGAGTTGAAGAAACATTTGGAAGAACTTCGAAGAAGGGGTTCATTCGACCCAGTGTATCACCCGGGAGCTCCGAGCTTCTGTTCGTGAAAAAGAAAGATGGAAGTTTTCGACTCGCATCGATTATCGTGAACTAAATAAAGTGACTGTCAAAAACAAATATCCACTTCCCCGGATTGATGATCTTTTGGATCGTTATCCGGTTCCACTGTCTTTTCCAAGATTGATTTGCGTTCGGGATATCATCGATTCTACGAGTCAAAGATGATGATATTTCTAAGACGGCTTTCAGAACCAGATATGGGCACTACGAATTCCTTGTGATGCCCTTCGGATTAACAAATGCACCTACGGTATTCATGGATTACATGAACCGTATCTTCCGACAACACCTAGACCAGTTTGTGGTGGTGTTCATTGACGATATACTCGTCTATTCCAAAAGCAGAAAAGAGCATGAAGAACATCTGCGCCTAGTATTGAACATACTAAGAGAGAAGCAGCTCTACGCAAAGTTGAGCAAATGCGAATTTTGGCTGCCGGAAGTGAGATTTTCGGGCCAAGTGATATCTAGCGGCGGAGTTCTTGTTGACCCGGCAAGGTGGAAGCGGTTACGGACTGGAAGAGGCCGGAGACGTGACGGAGATACGTAGTTTTCTAGGTCCGGCGGGATATTACCGCAGATTTATACGGGATTTCTCGCGTCTTGCCCTACCATTGACAAAGCTTACGAGGAAGAATCAACCCTTTGTATGGGGGAGATGGCGTGAGGAGAGCTTTCGAGCGAGGGAGAGGTTGACTACAAAGCACCGTATTGATAATCCCGATCCCGATGAGACTTATGTTGTCTACGGTGAAGCCGGTGGGCAAGGATTGGGTTGTGTCCTAATGCAATTGGGCGAGTGGTGGCTTATGCCTCTCGTCACCGAAGCCGCACGAGTCGAACTATCCTACACATGATTTGGAGCTTGCGCCATCGTGTTCGCTTTGAAGATATGGAGGCATTATCCGTACGGTACGACCGTAGAACTATATCTGCGACCACAAGAGCACGAAGTATCTCTTTGATCAAAGGAACGAATATGAGGCAACGTCGTTGGATGGAATTGCTGAAAGACTACAACCCGGAGATCAAGTATCACCCGGGGAAAGCAAACGTCGTTGCGAGATGCTCTAAGCGAAAGAAGGTGCAAGTATCATACATGATGATACAAGAGCAGAAACTACTTGAAGATTTCAGAGACCTGAATCTTTCAAACCAAATCTGCATGAATTTCAACGCACCAAGTGACGCCTACCTTGCAAATCTTCTTGTGAGTCAAGGGGAGTACGACCTGAGAGATGAAGTTGATGAAGCTCAGAAACAAGATAATTGGGAAATCTCCATGTGGGAGAAGATCTCTCAAGGTGAAACCCAAGACCACGACCTTTCATCGAGTGGATTGGTCAGACACAAGGGGCGCATTTACATACCGCCAGTTGATGAACTAAAGCGGAAGATACTGGATGAGGCTCATAAGAGTAAGTACACTCGCATCCGGGAATGGTCAAGATGTACCGAACTTGAAGGCCGAAGTTTGGTGGCTGGAATGAAAAGAGACGTAACTCGCACGTAGTCGGGTGTCTAACTTGCCGAAAGTAAAGATTGAGCACCGGCGACCCCCGGTCTTCTCGCAAGGACTAGAACCGCCGGAGTGGAAATGGGAGAATGTGACCATGGATCTTGTGGTAGGTCTACCTAAGATCGTGCATCACGATACCATTTGGGTGATCGTCGACCGATTAACCAAGTCGGCACATTTCATACCCATTAGCATCCACTACTCTCCGAACGATTGGCCGCAATCTACATCAAAGAGATCGTGAGACTGCATGGAGTCCCTAAGAGTATTATCTCTGATCGGGATACTCGATTCCAATCCCGCTTTTGGCAAGCACTACATGAAGGAATGGTTACCAAGCTGAAGTTCAGTTCGGCTTATCACCCTCAAACCGACGGTCAATCGAGAGGACGATAGAGTACGTATTTGGAGGATATCTTTGCGAGCATGTGCCCCGGATTTCAAAGGAAATTGGGACGAACACCTCTCACTAGCGAATTCGCGTATAACAATAGTTATCATTCAAGCATACAAATGGCCCCGTTCGAGGCTTTGTATGGGCGAAAGTGCCAATCGCCTTTATGCTTGATGATGCGTCGGTGCGGTTGCTTGGACCGGATATGCTAAAAGAGACCTCCGAGCAGATCGCTCTGATCAAGAAGAGACTCATTGCTGCACACAGTAGACAAAAGAGCTATGCAGATAAGAGGAGAAGACCGTTGAAGTTTGAAGTCGGAGACCATGTGTTTCTGAGATTATCTCCAGTAACCGGTGTCGGCAGAACACTGAAGAGAAAGAAGCTTAGTCTGCGTTACGTTGGACCAATTGAAGTGTTAGCCGAGTGAGGACCAGTTGCGTATCAACTAGCGTTACCCCCGAACCTGAGTAATCTCCACGATGTTTTTCACGTGTCACGCCTAAAGAAATACCTACCGAGCGAGATCATGTCATGGAGTACGATGATGTTGAAGTACGGCATGATAACACCTTTGTAGTCGAGCCGGAGCAAATTCTCGAACGCCGGGAGAAACGGCTTAGGACTAAAACTATACCGATAGTGAAGGTGGTGGAAGGGTTTGTCATCAAACGAGGCAACTTGGGAAACCGAGAGTGACATGAAGGAGAAGTACATAGAGCTTATGGCCCATAGTCTAGTTAGTATAGAATAAATTTCGAGGGCGAAATTTTGTTTAAGGGAGAGAAATGTAATACCGGATTTTAGCAAACTGGAATTTCGAGATAAAGGAAAATTATTGAATATTTTAATGAAGTAAATTCATGAGATAAAACTATTATAGAAAATTGTTATAATTATAGAGTAAATTGTCAAAAAAGTTACGGGAAAATCGATGAACGAATGACTAAAAATGATATAATGGTGATAAAAAATGTCTAAAAGTATTATGATAAATACCGAAAGATCATGAAAAATTATGAGAAAAATATGGAAGTGTTATCCCTAATTATGAGAATTTAATAAATTATTTCAGGGGAAATAAAATGAAGAAAAGTTTAAAAAGAATTTCAGAACCATAAAGTAATCTGATGGGGTAAACATTTTTAATATTTTATATAGGATATAAAATGACAATATCAGTATAGAAGTTTGTAAGATAACAATATACTGTAAATTAGTAAAGATAAATATATGAAGAAACCTGATCCTAAAAAGATCACTAAACGAAGAAATTAGGTCGATTAAGCCCTAACGGGGCGGGGGTAAAACGGAATTTTTGGTAAAAAATATTATATTTTTAAAAAATGGAAAAAATTATAGAAAAATAAATAAATCTGAATTTTTAAAAGAGGGGGTCGAAATTATGGTTATTTTTAATTAAAAAGAATTGTTTAAATAATTAAAATGGTAATTAGAATAAAATAATAATATAATGCGGTGAGTCGCCTTATAGGCGCACCGAGGGAAAAGTTAGAAATAAATTCTACAGGTAAACCAGAGGTAAAAGTCTTTTCAGACTGATCAAATTAAGAACAAGTGAAATTCTACACGAAGAAAGAATTTACCAGACGTCGATTCCGTAACCGAAAACTCTAATTTCTAATAAGACGGAAAATCGATCGATAGAGTAGAGCCGAGATAGGCAAAGTGAGAACCTATAGAAACAATTGCGTGTTTTCAAACACGGGATTAAGTTAGGCAACCATTTGGAGGTTTTACGATTCGCGAATTATTGTCCATAAGTTGGTTCTATCTAAGCGATTTAAGAATCGGACGAGTTTGTCCGAATATCTTCCGACGCACCGGAGAATACCTGGATATGATCAAAAAGAGGATCCAAATAGATAATATGAAAGAGGATGAAAAGACCTTCAAAGTTATATGCCCGCATTTTTGAGTTTCTGCGAAATCGCGCGAAACGGACACCGATCGGGTAGCTTTATCGGGCCGGAGGCCATAAAGCAAGAGCCATCATGGATGACAACTCATCCATTGACTGTAGGGCTCTTAGATTTCGATCTTGACCATGGATGGCCAAGAGTGTTTTGTCCTCAAAAATGCGATCCAACGGCCGGAATCCGATCTGAAGACTTTTGTGGAAATTCCCACCTTGTCCCTATTTTTCCCTATAAATAGCAAGCTCTCTTGCTCTCATTCTTCACACCAAATCTGAATCCTAGAGAGAGGTTCTAGAGAGAGAAGCTCTGGAAAAATTTTGTCTTAGCTCCGAGTAAGTTCTTATGTCCTTAGTTTTTAGTTTCCGTAGTTCTTTCGGTAGTTATAGTAGAACCTGTTGTTTTGATCTAGGAAGTTTCGAGAATTTGTTCCTATGCTTGTTTTTATGCCTCATTGCATTGAAAGATGCCCGACGAGGTAAAAACATAGTGGGGATAATTTTGAAATGGAATACGGTCAAAGTAACGAAGTTCGCGAAATTCCGCCAAATTAGGGGTAGAAGGGCAAAATGGTAATTTTTACCTAAAATGCCGTTATGATGTCAAATCACTAATGAAAGTGATATTACTCGATAGGGCATCGAAACTCGATTTTCGAATTCGTTACGCTACCCGACGTGCCGTCGAACATTTCACGTTTTTCCGTAAAAAGTACGTTTTTTTCCGAAGTACCTAACGTCGTCAACGAAGGTACGGACGCGCGTCGTAACACTAATCTTGTACTACTTAAATGCATATATATGTGATAGATACGTTCGTAGACCGATATACGAGACAGGTTTTACACGGGTTATAGTCATGATAACGCCGTATGTTTTTCTAGCGCTGAGAACACGAGTGGTATCGTGGCACTGGTGAATAGTGCAAGCTGTTATTGTTGTTTTCCATTGTGGGGCTTTACATATTGCGTAATGCTTATGTTTTGTCGACATAATGATCATGCATCTGCTGTATGCTTATGTAGTGATATACTGTTGTATTGTCTAGAATATCTGTTATCTGTATACTATATTGTTTGGGTTTGAGATTAACCGTTACCTGAGATTCAATGTGGTGAATTGAATCTCAGCTATAGCTTCAGGATCCGGAGGAATACGGATCGAAGATCGAGGCAAGCAGCATTAGACGTGCAGCCAGAGACTTATCTATCTTTACCGCTTTCGTTATTCACTTTCAAACTCTAGGATTAATGTAATCATTACAATGTTACACCGTGGTTGATGTTTGTTATGAATCAGTTACTCACTCGCTCCAATGCTCTACTCTGATTACTCTGCTTGAAATATTTGGAAACGTTTTTAAAAAAAAATATTCCGCCGTTTTCAAATGGGATGTTACATTTATGGTATCAGAGCAGTAGTCCTGGCATTGATATGACTATGTTATTACGGATAGTATGGTAGGACAGTTAAGGCTAGTCTATGTGGGTGTGGCCAATCGGCCGCCATAGAGTTGGTGAGGTCCCCATGATAGACACTTATCGGCCATTCCGTTCGGATAACGAGTTATGTTCAAAAAGCCTTTTAAATTGTGAGCACATTTTTGAAAATGAGTACCGAGATAGCCCTAAGTCGGTGTACCAGTCTAGACTGGTATACCATTCTGAACCGGTGTACCACCCTCTGTTGGTGCATCATTCTAACCCAGAATCAGTAAATCCATCGTCCATATTCATATTTGATATCAGTTTCTGATAATCGTCAGTTTGTACTGGACGACTATTTTGTCCTAGCGCAGAGCTTATATGTGGAGCTAGGCCACGCCGGATGAAACTCCGAGACCAACAGGGATAGATACATGCAGTATTTGACTCATGTAGAGGAACTCCCGATACGAAATTCCGTACCCGTTTCCAAGTAGACCGAATCAACGAAATCCTGAACGAGGGGAAATAGTACGAGTGTCCGTTCGTTTGTAGTATTAGTGTGATAAAGTCTGCGATAGACTAATCATTGTCTTCCTAAATCTAACGTTTTCCCCTATGGTTTGATAAATAGTTATCTTACTTGCCGCGAAAATTTTAGTTTCGATGCATATCTCTTGGTTACTACAACCGGACCGCGATCGTGTCATTGAGTAGGAGGTATCTTGTGTTGTCATGATGTATGGGCGCCATGGAAACATTTAAGGTATCTTGTGTTACCATGGTGTGTGGGCGCCATGGAGACATTTTGATATCTGGTATTGACCACGGTATATGGGTGCCACGGGAAATACTATATATCAAAGTACGACATGACAAGATCTTTGTGGTCAAACCGGAGCGAATTCTCGATCACCAAGAGGAGCGGGTGACGGATAGAGTAAAGTTCCGAGCGTATAGTCCTAATGCGTTAGTTAGTAATGACCTTCTAAGGTTAGTTGCAGTTCCCTGAATAGGTTTAAAAATTGAATTTTTAACTTGCCAATACACCTGCTATATTTGAAATTTTCGGAATTGATTTTTCAAACTTGTGAATTTTGAAAATGAGTTTTCGAATGAAATGTTTTCAACAGAATTTAAGACCACGGTGATGGTTATTTGAAATACTATTGTCTTATAAGAGGGGGTTTTTTTTTGTTAGAACCCAGAGTTTGAAACTGTGTTTTCAACTATGTTGTGGTAAAGTCAGTACGTAATTGGAAGGCCAGAAGCTGTTGTAGATGTACATGGTTTGCTGGGTCTTGCCAGATGTTTTAGAATGTTTGAAATCGCTAGCCTTAGATGAAGGTTCTTTTTGAACAAAGAGTTTTTTGAGGGATTTTGGTTGTTTGAATGAAAATCGCACCAGCAGTGAACATACCCAATCCATAACATTTCGCCGAGGGCGTATGTTTTGTCTAGCAGAACCTGAGGGTTGCTACTTTGTGTGCCAGTGTGAACACCGGGTCTCTTATGGGAGGGCGGAGGTTCTCCCACATTGTTTGACGGCATCGCGACGCAGAGGCCGTATTTGGGGATTTGGGATAAGTCGCTCGCTGTACCAAGTGGTTGAAGTGGTGGCGTGAGCTCTCAATTGTTAAAGAATTTTGTAAAATGAATTATTCTCTCAAAGATATGTGCCGATAGTTAAAGTTTTTGAAACTAATTCGGCGGTGACTATGTTTTCACAAATTTGTGTTGGCGGCGATTAAATTTGAAAATGTTATAGCACTATTATTTTTGGTATAGTGTAGATTGTGAAATGTATCTTGTGACCACAGTAAAATTTTCAATGTTTGAAAATTTGAAGATGAGACAACATAAATGGTTTTGTGTAACGATGACATATTTGTGTTGAAAAGCGGTGTAGTTGGAAATTTCGTTATAGGGAAGAGATTATTAGAAAGGTCTAGAACAAGGTTAAGTCGTAGTGAGGCCCGCATAACCAAGCACTAAGAAAATGGATCGGTGGATCTTGTGTTTAAATTATATACCGGGTACAAGTTGAAATCGATTAGGAATGCATGCCTCTAGATTACCTTATGATTTAGTAGTATCTACACCACTTGGCGTGAAATCCTTAGCTTCGATGCATGTTTAAACTGCGTGGCGAGTGTGAATGGGCGTGAGTCTAATGTAGACCTTATCCGATTACCTCTTCACGGCATCGACGTCATTTTCGGTCCGAATTGGCTAACGCCAACGGTGCAATGATCGATTGTGGCAAAAAGAAGATATCATTTTCGGAGACAAGGTTGATGTGAGCCACGAACTTTCTCTCCGCTACGAAGTTGATCGATGCGTGAAACAGGATGCCATGCCTTTATGGTATTCTTTTCGGTTAAAGCGAAGCTGAACTTTCACTCCAGGATATCCCCGTGGTGAATGATTTTCCCGATGTATTTCCGGAGGATCTCACCGAGTTACCTCCTATCCGAGAGGTGGAGTTCAATATTGAATTGATGCCGGCATGTGATCAATATCAAAGGCGCCGTATCGTATGGCTCCAAATGAAATGCAAGAGTTGAAGAAACATTTGGAAGAACTTCGAAGAAGGGGTTCATTCGACCCGAGTGTATCACCCTGGGGAGCTCCGGTTGTTCGTGAAAAAGAAAGATGGAAGTTTTCGACTCGCATCGATTATCGTGAACTAAATAAAGCGACTGTCAAAAACAAATATCCACTTCCCGGATTGATGATCTTTTGGATCGGTTATCCGGTTCCACTTTGTCTTTTCCAAGATTGATTTGCGTTCGGGATATCATCGATTACGAGTCAAAGATGATGATATTTCTAAGACGGCTTTCGAGAACCGAGATATGGGCACTACGAATTCCTTGTGATGCCCTTCGGATTAACAAATGCACTGCGGTATTCATGGATTACATGAACCGTATCTTCCGACAACACCTAGACCAGTTTGTGGTGGTGTTCATTGACGATATACTCGTCTATTCCAAAAAGCGAAAAGAGCATGAAGAACATCTGCGCCTAGTATTGAACATACTAAGAGAGAAGCAGCTCTACGCAAAGTTGAGCAAATGCGAATTTTGGCTGCCGGAAGTGAGATTTCTGGGCCATGTGATATCTAGCGGCGGAGTTGCTGTTGACCCAGGCAAGGTGGAAGCAGTTCTGGACTGGAAGAGGCCAGAGACAGTGACGGAGATACGTAGTTTTCTAGGTCTGGCGGGATATTACCGCAGATTTATACGGGATTTCTCGCGTCTTGCCCTACCATTGACAAAGCTTACGAGGAAGAATCAACCCTTTGTATGGGGAGATGGCGTGAGGAGAGCTTTCGAGGCGAGGGAGAGGTTGACTACGGCACCGTATTGATAATCCCGCATCCCGATGAGACTTATGTTGTCTACGGTGAAGCCGGTGGGCAAGGATTGGGTTGTGTCCTAATGCAATTGGGCGAGTGGTGGCTTATGCCTCTCGTCGGTGAAGCCGCACGAGTCGAACTATCCTACACATGATTTGGAGCTTCCGCCATCGTGTTCGCTTTGAAGATATGGAGGCATTATGCATGTACGGTACGACCGTAGAACTATACTGCGACCACAAGAGCCGAAGTATCTCTTTGATCAAAGGAACTGAATATGAGGCAACGTCGTTGGATGGAATTGCTGAAAGACTACAACCTGGAGATCAAGTATCACCCAGGGAAAGCAAACGTCGTTGCAGATGCTCTAAGCAGAAAGAAGGTGCAAGTATCATACATGATGATACAAGAGCAGAAACTACTTGAAGATTTCAGAGACCTGAATCTTTCAAACCAAATCTCGCATGAATTTCAACGCACCAAGTGACGCCTACCTTGCAAATCTTCTTGTGAGTCAAGGGAGTACGACCGAGAGATGAAGTTGATGAAGCTCAGAAACAAGATAATTGGGAAATCTCCATGTGGGAGAAGATCTCTCAAGGTGAAACCCAAGACCACGACCTTTCATCGAGTGGATTGGTCAGACACAAGGGGCGCATTTACATACCGCCAGTTGATGAACTAAAGCGGAAGATACTGGATGAGGCTCATAAGAGTAAGTACACTCTGCATCCAGGAATGGTCAAGATGTACCAGAACTTGAAGGCCGAAGTTTGGTGGCCTGGAATAAAAAGAGACGTAACTCGCACGTAGTGGGTGTCTAACTTGCCGAAAGTAAAGATTGAGCACCGGCGACCCCCGGTCTTCTCGCAAGGACTAGAACCGCCGGAGTGGAAATGGGAGAATGTGACCATGGATCTTGTGGTAGGTCTACCTAAGATCGGCATCACGATACCATTTGGGTGATCGTCGACCGATTAACCAAGTCGGCACATTTCATACCCATTAGCATCCACTACTCTCCAGAACGATTGGCTGCAATCTACATCAAAGAGATCGTGAGACTGCATGGAGTCCCTAAGAGTATTATCTCTGATCGGGATACTCGATTCCAATCCCGCTTTTGGCAAGCACTACATGAAGGAATGGTTACCAAGCTGAAGTTCAGTTCGGCTTATCACCCTCAAACCGACGGTCAATCGAGAGGACGATACGTATTTGGAGGATATCTTTGCGAGCATGTGCCCCGGATTTCAAAGGAAATTGGGACGAACACCTCTCACTAGCAGAATTCGCGTATAACAATAGTTATCATTCAAGCATACAAATGGCCCCGTTCGAGGCTTTGTATGGGCGAAAGTGCCAATCGCCTTTATGCTTGACAGATGCGTCTGAAAAGCAGTTGCTTGGACCGGATATGCTAAAAGAGACCTCCGAGCAGATCGCTCTGATCAAGAAGAGACTCATTGCTGCACACAGTAGACAAAAGAGCTATGCAGATAAGAGGAGAAGACCGTTGAAGTTTGAAGTCGGAGACCATGTGTTTCTGAGATTATCTCCGATGCTTAGGTGTCGGCGGAACACGAAGAGAAAGAAGCTTAGTCTGCGTTACGTTGGACCAATTGAAGTGTTAGCCGAGTGAGGACCAGTTGCGTATCAACTAGCGTTACCCCCGAACCTGAGTAATCTCCACGATGTTTTTCACGTGTCACAGCTAAAGAAATACCTACCAGAGCGAGATCATGTCATGGAGTACGATGATGTTGAAGTACGGCATGATAACACCTTTGTAGTCGAGCCGGAGCAAATTCTCGAACGCCAGGAGAAACGGCTTAGGACTAAAACTATACCGATAGTGAAGGTGGTCTGGAAGGGTTTGTCATCAAACGAGGCAACTTGGGAAACCGAGAGTGACATGAAGGAGAAGTACATAGAGCTTATGGCCCATAGTCTAGTTAGTATAGAATAAATTTCGAGGGCGAAATTTTGTTTAAGGGGGAGAGAAATGTAATACCCGGATTTTAGCAAATCTGGAATTTCTGAGATAAAGGAAAAGTATTGAATATTTTAATGAAGTAAATTCATGAGATAAAACTATTATAGAAAATTGTTATAATTATAGAGTAAATTGTCAAAAAAGTTACGGGAAAATCGATGAACAGAATGACTAAAAATGATATAATGGTGATAAAAACGGTCTAAAAGTATTATGATAAATGCGAAAGATCATGAAAAATTATGAGAAAAATATGGAAGTGTTATCCCTAATTATGAGAATTTAATAAATTATTTCAGGGGAAATAAAATGAAGAAAAGTTTAAAAAGCATTTTTAACCATAAAGTAATCGATGGGGTAAACATTTTTAATATTTTATATAGGATATAAAATGACAATATCAAGTATAGAAGTTTGTAAGATAACAATATACTGTAAATTAGTAAAGATAAATATATGAAGAAACCTGATCCTAAAAAGATCACTAAACGAAGAAATTAGGTCGATTAAGCCCTAACGAAGCGCGGGGGTAAACGGGAATTTTTGGTAAAAAATATTATATTTTTAAAAAATGGAAAAAATTATAGAAAAATAAATAAATCTGAATTTTTAAAAGAGGGGGTCGAAATTATGGTTATTTTTAATTAAAAAGAATTGTTTAAATAATTAAAATGGTAATTAGAATAAAATAATAATATAATGCGGTGAGTCGGCTTATAGGCGAGGCGAGGGAAAAGTTAGAAATAAATTCTACAGGTAAACAGAGGTAAAAGTCTTTTCAGACTGATCAAATTAAGAACAAGTGAAATTCTACACGAAGAAAGAATTTACCGACGTCGATTCCAGAACCGAAAACTCTAATTTCTAATAAGACGGAAAGCTGATCAGATAGAGTAGAGCCAGATAGGCAAAGTGAGAACCTATAGAAACAATTGCGTGTTTTCAAACACGGGATTAAGTTAGGCAACCACTGGAGGTTTTACGATTCAGCGAATTATTGTCCATAAGTTGGTTCTATCGGAAGCGATTTCCGTAACCGGACGCGTTTGTCCGAATATCTTCCGACGCACCGGAGAATACCTGGATATGATCAAAAAGAGGATCCAAATAGATAATATGAAAGAGGATGAAAAGACCTTCAAAGTTATATGCCCGCATTTTTGAGTTTCGCGAAATCGCGAAACGGACACCGTCGGGTAGCTTTATCGGGCGGAGGCCATAAAGCAAGAGCCATCATGGATGACAACTCATCCATTGACTGTAGGGCTCTTAGATTTCGATCTTGACCATGGATGGCCAAGAGTGTTTTGTCCTCAAAAATGCGATCCAACTACGGAATCCGATCGAAGACTTTTGTGGAAATTCCCACCTTGTCCCTATTTTTCCCTATAAATAGCAAGCTCTCTTGCTCTCATTCTTCACACCAAATCTGAATCCTAGAGAGAGGTTCTAGAGAGAGAAGCTCTGGAAAAATTTTGTCTTAGCTCCGAGTAAGTTCTTATGTCCTTAGTTTTTAGTTTCCGTAGTTCTTTCGGTAGTTATAGTAGAACTGTTGTTTTGATCTAGGAAGTTTGAGAATTTGTTCCTATGCTTGTTTTTATGCCTCATTGCATTGAAAGATGCCCGACGAGGTAAAAACATAGTGGGGATAATTTTGAAATGGAATACGGTCAAAGTAACGAAGTTACGCGAAATTCCACCAAATTAGGGGTAGAAGGGCAAAATGGTAATTTTTACCTAAAATGCCGATTATGATGTCAAATCACTAATGAAAGTGATATTACTCGATAGGGCATCGAAACTCGATTTGCTACCGTTACGCCGCCCGACGTGCCATTGTCGAACATTTCACGTTTTTCCGTAAAAAAGTACGTTTTCCGCGAAGTACCTAACGTCGTCAACGAAGGTACGGACGCGTCGTAACACTAATCTTGTACTACTTAAATGCATATATATGTGATAGATACGTTCGTAGACCGATATACGAGACAGTTTTACACGGGTTATAGTCATGATAACGCCGTATGTTTTTCTAGCGCCGAGAACACGAGTGGTATCGTGGCACCGGTGAATAGTGCAAGTTTGTTATTGTTGTTTTCCATTGTGGGGCTTTACATATTGCGTAATGCTTATGTTTTGTCGGCATAATGATCATGCATCTCGCTGTATGCTTATGTAGTGATATCGTTGTATTGTCTAGAATATATGTTATCTGTATACTGTATTGTTTGGGTTTGAGATTAACCGTTACCTGAGATTCAATGCGGTGAATTGAATCTCAGCTATAGCTTCAGGATCCGGAGGAATACGGATCGAAGATCGAGGCAAGCAGCATTAGACGTGCAGCCAGAGACTTATCTATCTTTACCGCTTTCGGTTATTCACTTTCAAACTCTAGGATTAATGTAATCATTACAATGTTACACCGTGGTTGATGTTTGTTATGAATCGATTTACTCACTCGCTCCAATGCTCTACTCTGATTACTCTGCTTGAAATATTTGGAAACTTTTTTTAAAAAAAAATATTCCGCCGTTTTCAAATGGGATGTTACAGGAGCTAGCTCACTCCGAGATAAAATTTCACTCGTTTATTAAAGGTCCAGATGTTATAGACTAAATTCCTATATTTTGGTGTAGGATTTAATTTCTATCGGTTCTCATTTAGCCAATTGGTCTTTCTACCGAATATATTATTATTAAATTCTAAATATCTAGATATTATTTTTGAAATAACCACAACCCTTTTCACACTATTTTCTTAATTATTATTTTTATTATTTATTTTCTTAATTAATTTACTTTATGCCTTAATTACCTTAATTAAGCAATTATCTCATGCTTAAACAATTAGCCACTAATTACTTAATTAGTCACTTACTAATTGTTGATAATTTTCTTATTGAGGATTAATTATTATCTCACAACTATTTTACTTACATTGGTATTTTATATCCCATGTAAAATATTAAAAATCATGGGGCCAAAAAGTGTTTTTAATAATATTATATTTATGCTTCTCTATTTTTCAAGGAAAAAATCCCAAAAATTCCTAAAATTAGAGACAACATACTTTCTAATTTTTAGCAAATATTTTATTGCCTCATCAGATTTATCATAATATTTTCAAGTCATTGTATGCCTCATAAATGCATTTTAGGGATTTTAGCTCTTTATCTCTCCTAATTTCATAGAAATTACCTTAGAAAATAAGATAATTATAACTTATTATTTGAGACCACATATTCACCTATTTCCAATAGGTATTATTTACTAAATTATGATACCTATCATAAATACGATTTTTAGGGTATTACAAATTTTTCAACTCGTTTATTTTCACTTTATGCTAACTTGACAAAACATCTTTTAAAAGTCATTTTATTTCACATATTTTTTTGCAATGTACTCCCACCCATCCTTCTTTAAAAGCCATAGTCTTTTATATAAATTTGAATTGTCTAAACAACAACGACTAGTCCTTCTCATAGGAATGTATGCCCACAATGGGGTGAACCTTGCTACCTCCAAGTAATTATCATGACTGCATACCCAAGACTCAAACATGAGATCACTGGTTAAATTTGAACAATCCACAACCAGTTAATCCACGCGCTTGGTAATTTTCTCATTACTACTCTATTTCTATTTCTTATTTGCTCTCTTATTTATCCTTAGAAAACATAATTCATTTCCAACGTATTTATTACTTTTAACAAATTTTAAATGTTTTTTTAAACCATGTAATTATGTTATTGGGCTCTTATAAAAAGGATTAGAGGGAGTATCTTTTGATAACTTTAATAGGTTAAATATTCCAAATTATCATATATTTTTTTGGAAGAGTCCAATTTAACATGCTTTATGTCTTTTAAAATATGAATAATATGGCTTACTTCTTTTGTCTTTAATGTATGGCGTGACTGGGGAATTGATCATAGCCCTAAATGTAAGACATATTTTTTATTTATTTATTAATCTTTTCTTAATTTATCCCTATTATATTGATGATCCCTCAACAATAATCAAATAAAAAAGAGATAGAGAGAATTAAGGAAGATAATTAGATTATTTTAGAAAGAAAGAAAAACATAATATTAACTAACTCAACTAATTTTTTTAATCTAATTGAATTAGGTAAATAAGTATTATATTAAGAACCAGATAAAGTATTTAAGTTTAAGATAAAATAAGGAGGAGAAAACATATCTAATAAGCTAATAACAATAGATTATATATCTTTTTATTCTGATTCCAATCTAATAAAATTCTTAATGCCTTTTATTTTTTGAATGTAACATCATCTTCATGTAAACACTATAAATCAACCAAAAAGATAAATGTTCTGTGAATGGAAGTCGCATATTCATAACTATAAATATTTGCATGCCAACAAAGGTTTATCTTATTGATAAGGAGCTAACTCATAACTCATATGGTCGTGAGTTTATACTTCTTTGCCGATATAAAATTCTTGTTGGTGGTCAATCAGTAAGTACCTTTGTAACTTGTAAGCACTTTTGAAGTATGAAAACATGTCATGGCTCTGATCAGTCTGATGAGGCCAGAGAGTTTGAGACCCAACTCACCTAATCTTTTTTTCTTTTTCTTTTTTAAAGCTAAAAATATCTACATTATTCCTTGTTTTTAATATTATGTCAATAAAAAATAATTAACGTAACTTTGTCAAGTTCATAGACATATCGTGTAGATGAATGTTTCTCTCTGGTCTACTCATAACTAACTTAGCCACCAACTCTGTACGTAATTTACAAATTCTACAATTAAGCGCCCCGCAAAGTGCGGAAGGTAATATATATACATTTATTAAAAGTTTAAGACTAACATTGGTCGGTGAAGTCCACCAATAACTAATTCTTACAATAGTCCGTTGATTATTGGTTCTCCTAGCTCTGCCATGGGATTCTCCACAATAAAATAATGTTTGCAACATATGCATCAACTTGAACAAGTAATTTATTTAAATTACATAAACAATTTATAACCGTCCTGTTCATTGATTCAGCATGTTTTTCTAAAGAGGCATTTGATTTTATTTGAAAAGCAGTCCCTCTAAACCTTTTTTGTAAATTACAAATAACCAAATTACAAAAGATTAAGAAGTTAGTTAAATTGGTTAAATTAAATGCAATAAATGTGTAAAATTGTATGTTTTCCCCTCAAATATACCCTAATTTAAGGAGAGGGTGAGAAAGAACGAGTAGAAAAAGAGATGAGAGACTATGAGTGGAGAAAAGAGATGCAATAGATAGATATATAATTAATTGAGGGTAAAAATACAAAAAATGAATTAAATTTTCAGAGATATCCAAAGTGTAACTTATTAAAAGAACAATTTCTATTGGCCAAAAAAATAACAATTTCTATTAAAAAAAAATGTAACTTATAAAAAAGACCAAAATGATTAGATAGCTAGGTTATATCACTATATATGTGTTATTCGTAGTGTAACAACTGAGTTACTCCCTCGGGTTCTTTTGTAAGATGTCTTTTAGAAGGTATTCTATGTCTTTTTTAGAAGACGTTTTGATAGTTTCAATGTGCATTAGATTTTTTTACCATATATGTCCATATTTATTTATTTATTTTTTAAAAAAAACTATTGAGAAAAAGTATAAAGTAATACTATAATGTTTGAGTTTAGTATAATTAATAAGAGTAATATTGAAATCACTTGAATTTTATGAAAAAATTAATGTTTTTTCCTATTTTTATTAGCACGTGTGAAAACGCCTTATAATAAAGAAGTAAGGAAGGATTAAATTTTTCATGGTTTATAAATAAATATATGACATTGGGGATAGATTTTATATTTTTATAGATATTGACTATTGATAACCTGTACTATCCAAAAAAAAAAATTGTACTAACGTAACAAAATGCTAGGAAGTTGTTTTAGTTGATAAAAATATTATTCATACTTTACAAGAGTGTGAGCTTGAATCCTTCTGTCAACAATATATTGTGAGAATTTTGATTAGGAGTAATATAAATACTCTTTCCGCTATGCAATATAATTCATTTTTAGAAGGATTCTCTAATCCACAATATAAGTAACTTTGAAAGTAATTAATACTTATTTATTAATTTTACCCATATAATTAATATTTCAATGTGAAGTAAAAATAGGTAAAGTTAAAAAATTATTTCAATTTAAAATAGATTCAACAATTGTCTTTTTTTTTTTCAGTGAAATAGTTGAAGTAACTTATATTATCAACGGAGAATATAAATGTTTATTCCTACGATGTCTTTTTAAGTAATGATCAGTCAGCAGATGTCCCTCGATTGTTGCGCAAAGCCATCGGCTTGAATTTAATTCAATTCAAAGTCGAACTCAATTTGGTTAAGAAATGTGTCTCCTATTATGGTAGTAATGATTGACATGGTTGAAAAGTCTACCTTCCCTCAAAAACTTTCTCTTACAAAGTATCTTAAGACTCTTAAATGCCCTTCAAGGAGCCTCTATAAATACATTGCAGGCTAAACCACACTTCCACATCCACTTCCAACAAAAGAGTTGTCTCCTGCTTTCCAAAACCCTAATTAAGCTAACTGATTTTGGCCATCCCACCTCCCACCATGGCCTTGAAGATTAGCTTGAGGGGTTTTGTGACAGTTGTTCTTCCATTACTATTATTATCTCTTTCTGTGCAAGGCACTCTTGGTAAGTCCTAGCTAAATCCATCAACATCCAAAATTCAGTAATATACTCCCTCCAATCGTATAAGATACAGTTTTGTTGCAGACGTACATAATCCTATATATTTGTATGATACACTCAAAAAAAATGTCTGAAATTTTAACCATTTTTTTTTTCTATTCCCCATTGATTATATGTTATATCAATACATCAATTATCTCTGATGCACACCCTTTTTTTTTCTATTCATTCTCTCTCTCTCTCTCTCTCTCTCTCTCTCTCTCTCTCTCTCTCTCTCTCTCTCTCTCTATATATATATATATATATATATATATATATATATATATATATATATAAGGATATTTTGAAAAATAAAATACACTTTCTTACACATTTATTACCTTTAATCAATTTTTACCAACTTTTTTATCTGTGATTCGATTATTTATATATCTTGTATATAGAGCCTGAGGAGTATAAATGATGTCAATCAGCTTCAAAATTCAGACATTATTAATTAGTTTGCTATAACATATAGCTAACCAGAAGGCTCATATATATTGCAGAAGGGATAGTATGTGAGAGTCTAGGCAAAGAGAAATGCTCGTTTGCAGTATCATCAGCCGGAAAGCGATGTGTTCTTGAGAAGATGGTGAAGAGAAGTGGCATGGAAGTATATATCTGCAAATCATCAGAGATTGAAGCAGACAAAGTGATGAATCACATTGAGACTGATGAGTGCGTGGAGGCCTGTGGGTTGGACAGAATGTCCCTTGGAATCTCATCAGACTCTCTCATTGACTCTCACTTCACCAAGAAGCTCTGCTCCCCTCAATGCTACCACAATTGCCCAAATGTTGTTGATTTGTACTTCAAGCTCGCCGATGTTGAAGGTATCTGTATTCATATATTGGCCCGTTTAAATAAGGATTATGGTGTAATTTTTTCTTAGAAGTAACCATTCAGAAACGCTAGGCATCCAAGAATTGAGGATTAATTTGCCATGGAATTTAACCAAAATATAGCAATTTTGCCATTGCCATTAAAAATGTTAACGGTCATCGTTAGTTATTTAATGGTTAAAGCGAATTTGCTTCTTTTTTAACTTGTGCAAGACAAAATTGCTTCTTGAAAAACTTCTAGACACTCAGTGCTATTGAGTTGTTACTTTTAGGGGAAAAAAGTAGCTTAACCCTTCAAATAAACATCAATTATGTACTTTTTTAGAACTATTTATCATAAGCACGTTTGTACATGCCAAGAGAAAAAAATTTCACTTACATACATCTTATACTATAAATCACAATTAAAAAATTATTTTTGAAGAGTTTAATCGTTATTTTAAACATACATGTACATCTTTTAGGTTATTTGCTTTTGTTTCTCAAAATGTTTGGATCAACATGACCTACTCCCACATCAATTAATTAAAACAATGATTGAAAGTATATAATATTAAGGGAAGTCTCATATATATCAAATTAGCTTAAGCTATTTTGACAGGAAGACAGCCCCAATATATATACCTATATCTCAAAATTCTAACAGACCTCATATTACTTAATCCATCTGTAGGTGTGTTTCTTCCCAAGTTATGCGCAGCAAAAGGTGCGAATGCGAAACAAGCAATGGCAGATGTGAAGAGCTCTGGAGCAGTGGCAGCATGATAATCAAAATCAAAATAGACCAGAAGTTTCCAAAGAAGATCCAACTATCAAATATTTGTTTTGAATATAGCATCAAATATATTTTGTTCATTTATTACATAGTAGTTATTTACTGGATGGACTATTGTATTCACACGTCAATAAGGTGTAACCGCCAATGTTCTCTGTATTATTCTATTCTCTAAATATAAATTAAATTAAGGTAAAAGTAACCATTTGTCCTCTAACTTTAGTATAAAATTTTCGGTTATGGTGCAAATTTAGTAACAAACTATTTTCCTATGGGAACTCAACACAATTAACACTATTATATATTTGAAAATTTATAACGCCTAATATATAACGGTTATAGCTAATAAATGTCATATATGTCAAAGTGGAGGTCGCACAGGGATATATAACACTTAAAAATAACAGTTAATTATGCGCACCGTCATGTATTGCGAGGGTGAATAAGCAAAAACACAAATATAACGGTCATTTAACACAAATATTTAGTGACAAAAATAAATCACAAAAATAATGGTTGTAGTTACTAACCTTCATTTATTTAGTGACAAAAGTGACAGTTCTTTAGAAACAATCGTCATATAACAGTACACTTACAAAAAGTTTGTCATCCAACCTTAAATCAGCAAAAGTGCAAATATAACAGTTATGTCAATTGACTGTAAAGTATAAACTACAAAAACAACATTTTATAATAAATAATAATCATGTAAATTATAAATCTAAAAGGCACCTTTTCAAAACCTTGTTCAATCTGACACCAAGTATCAGTTCTTCTAAAGCTAAATACTTCAAAACGAAGTATTCATTTTGTTCATAATATTTTTCTAAAAGTCACATTTTCATAACCTCGTCCTTCTCACCCTTATTATGATCAAATGCTAAAGAGCTCTTTCCATTCGCTCTCCTCCTCCTCCTCAACCCACAAAATATTTTAAAATTTCACTGCACCCCTTAAGTTAAAATAAAATTAAGTTTTGTCAGTGGAAAGACAATAATGCTCTTACTTTATTTTTTTTTTCATAAAAGCATTTATAAGAAAAATTAAATAAAGGGGTTTAAAAGAATCCAGAGAGTTAAAAAATTCTAGTCATTCACATATTTGTCTTGTAAAAAAGGTTTTACTAGACCCCTTGGGTGAAAATAAAATTAAGTTTTGTTAGTAGAGAACAATAATCCCCTTACTTTATTTTTTTCATAAGAGGATTTACAAGATAAATATGGTCATTTACAAGATAAATAAAGATATTTACAAGGAAAATAAATGGATATAAAAGAATCTAAGGAGTTAAAAAAAATTGGTTATCCACATATTTGTCTTGTAAAAAAATTTTAAGTAATACTTTGGGGTTTGACTAAAATAAAATTTAATTGACTGAAATAAAAATCTAAGCTCAACAATGCTTAAATTTAATACGAGATATTCATATATATATATATATATATATATATATATATATATATAAAAATAAATAAATGAGAGACAAGTATATTACATCTAGGAGATTAACCCCCTTAAAAAGACAAAAAGAGGTTCTAGGAGAAACACAAGTAAAAGTTTGTGTGCGCCCATAATATACGCATGTTTGTTATAGAATTATCAAATAAAAGAATGTTTATCAACAATTCAACATACTTTTATATTATTATCAAGCATAAAGGTGAGTAAAAGTGTTAATTTTTACAAATTAAATGAATAACTCCGTGTGTGCGCGCATATATTGTTTGAATAGTATGTTTTTTTACTTGAAGTTTGATTAGTAATGTTTAAACTTAATCATTGTCCACACTCCGTGATGGAGCCATGATTTTCGGCAAGTTGGGAGTTTTTGTCATATTTGTTTTATATTATTAATTAAACAAAGGTCTATTCTCTTGTCTACAGATAACTAACTCTACGCCTAATTTTGTTCCCTAATTAATTATGATTTTTTTTTCCCTTAGTGTGTTAGAACTTAGAAGGCAATTATGCCAAACAATTTTTTTTTTCCTTTTATATGTGTGTGTAATAAATATTATAGAGTGTGGATGTTCATTGTCAAATAGTCTCATAGGATTTCATCTCATAAGTTTAATGTGTCATTATACCCTATAACTTCCCAATTGAAGAGTTTCTTGTATTTATTCCCTATAACCTCCAATTGCACAATTATATGGCTTTTATTTCACTCTTTATGTATTTATAACTCTTTGGGTTAGTCTTCAATGTTGGAGTCCTATAATTAGATTATAGTGTACACCATTTGTGATAATGAAGTGAAGGAGAACTCCTCTTCATTTTCTCTCTAACTTTCTATCATCTTATTCATCTCCCTCATCCTTCATCTTTTTATCTTTTCCTGATTTTCATAACACGTTAGCAACACAATTCTCAAACCAAGGTATATTTTCCTCATCATCGCTCAACCATTTCTTCTATCTTCTTTTACCGTCTATAAGTTTAATCTATCTAGAATAATTTGAGCCATTGTATGAAATTAAAAAATCATTTTACCGATTGTTTTATACATTGGATTCCATGACTGAGATTGAAGATTATTGTTACCTTTCTTTTCATTTCTTTATTTTATGTTATGTTGTTGTTTACATTTTATGCTTGTTCATTTTATTTAAGTTTCATATTATATTCTATTATTTTTATTTATTTATTTTATGTTATTCATTTTATTGTTATTGTATTTTTCATTAAATTATGTTGTAATATTATGTTATTTCATTTTATTAAACCATTTAATTTTTTTTATTTTTTATTTTTATTTTATTTAAATTACTCTTTTTACATTTTTCATTTTATTTCATCACCACATTTATTATTCTATTTTTTTATTTGTTTATTATTTAATTTATTTTCCATTTTAATTTTATTGATTCTATCTGTATGTTAAATTTTGCTATTTTATATTTTTTTTACTACATTTACTCTTATTTACATTTTATAACATATTATTGTCATTTTATAGTATCATATATGATTATATAGTGTGATCTATATGATTGTGGATTTATCTTTTATTCTTTACACCACTTATATTTCTATAATTTCCTCCTTTCTTAGAACATCATTTATATTCTCCCTCCCTTTTTCTACTTTTCTCCTTTATATATGTTATTTATCTTTATATATATGTATATTTATTCATGGTTTTAATGGTCAAATGTTTATTTATGAATATATGAAGAATATTTTCAATAAATTTTGTTTATTGAATTAAATGTTGGCTACTCATGAAATTTTGCTCCCTTTAATTATGTTGTTTATCAATATGCATGTTAATTATGATTTGTGAATTCTAATGTTTAAATTCATGACGATGCTTTATGTTTCATCAATCTTACCATGATTCTAATTATTATCGTTATTTTTAGTTTGAAACATGGCCAACCTTGCCAAACTCGAGTTTACAACTTTTGATATAACGAGAAAGAACTATCTATCATGGGTCTTAGATGTTGAGATCCATCTAGATGCTAAGGGACTATGAACGGCTATTTTACTAGGAAATGAAGCAACTAGTTAAGATAAGGCCAAAGCCATGATTTTTCTTCATCATCATCTCCACGAAAGACTGAAAGTTGAATACCTAATGGTAAAAGATCCAATAAAATTGTGGACTAATTTGAAGGAAATGCATGATCACCAAAAAACAATGATTTTTCCTCGAGCTCATTATGAATGAACACACCTTAGGCTACAAGATTTTAAGACTGTAAGTGACTATAATTCAACAGTTTTCAAAATAAGTTCTCAGTTGAAATTATGTGGTGAGAAAATAACTGATGAGGATTTATTAGATAAAACGTTTTCTACCTTTCATGCTTCAAATATGCTCCTGCAGCATCAATATCGAGAGAACAGTTTAAAAAATTATTCTGAATTGATCTCATGTCTTGTGGTAGCCGAAAAAAATAACGAGCTATTGATAAAAAATAATGAAATCTATCCCACTAGATCTGCTCCATTCCCTTAAGCGAATGTGAGTGTATGTAATAATTACCATGCTCATGGTTGCGATCGTGGCCGTGGAAGTAGCCATGGTAAGGGACGTGGTAATTATCGTTATCATGGTGGTAGAAGTAATAATTATAATCCTTATACCCACCAAAAGAAGAAATGTAATGAAGGGAGTAAGGAAAAACAACAAGGGTGGTCCTTCAAAAGTTGTTAAGAATCAATGTTATCAGTGTTGTATGAAGGGCACTGGTAACGTACCTATCGTATGCCTGAGCATCTAGCAAAACTTTATCAAACTTCCATAAAACAGAGTGCGAATAATGTGGAAGTAAATTTGATTTTTCAAGATGATAATGTTGAGGCACACAAAAATGATGATATCAATGAGTTAGATGGTATTAACGGCCTTGATGCTATGGCACATTTGGAGGTGGTTGATTTTCTTGAGAATCATGATTAGATGAATTTGGTTGGAAGAACAATTAAAATAATAATAATTTATGGTTTTTCAAATCTAGTTTATGCTTTACTTTCATTTCGTTTTTTATATGTAACAAAGGCATTATTGCTCAACATGTATTTTGAATTTGTTTTAATGCATTTTTTTCCCTTTTGAAGTAGATAATGGATGTGCTTTATCCATGTAGAATCGCTTTAATATTTTGTTAACATAAGTTGATTGTAACACCCCAAATTCCGTAGCATAAATCGTGCCGATGGCACGTGGTTTTATAAAATTTGTCAGAGTCTTGAGGTGCTATAGCTTAGCGTAATACGGAAACGAAGAGCATGTACTAAAAATTTGAACAATGAGTTTAACAATGAGTAACTGATATAAAAATAATTAGACATATGCTAATGCTTGACGTATACTGATATATTATAAATTTCCCGAAGGATTGTTCATGTGATACAGTAATACAAACCTTATAATTACAATTCTTCTATGTAACTATACCCTCTTCAACCAAGCCTTGAGTATACTTGGGGCATAGAACCTAACTCAGTTAAATCATCCTATTTGGCCAGGCTGGGTAGGTCTAGTGGGAGTCTCACCGAGTATTTACGACGATCGATTAAGCTCGAACCACATAGACGACCCTTTCTAGTTTAAGCACCAAATAATATGAAGTAACCTTATTATATTCATGCTGTAAGGTAGGTTCTGTTATCTTTCTTTCAGCGTTTACTTTGACCGGTGCCTTCTCACGGCTCCGTCTATCGGCGTCCTTTTTAAGGCTCCATCTACTGGTGCCTTCTCTGGTTCATGATTCTTCCCTATCTATTAATTAAGACTGAGGTCCAATGCCCATCGGACCTCAGGTAACGGTTAACCTCATGCTTATGTAAACAATATATGTATGACAGGTATTCATAACATTTTCACAAAAATCACTACAAAAGCCCATAACAGATGTAGGAAATACATATATGTATGTAAGGCAATAACAATACACAGCCCATGCAGTATGTTTTGTTATCCCAGTCTGCACATATCACCAGTGCCACGATGGCCTACCGTGTCCTCAGCGCTAGGAAAACTCTCAACGGTATTATTAAAACCATAACCCGTATATTCATGATTGTATTAAAAACAATTGAGACAAAGTCTCAGTATAGGAACACAGCAATCATATATAAGCATATCACAAGCATCAGAGTCAGTGTTACAGTACGTCGCGAACGTACCTTCGTTGATGGTACTTTGGTACGTTTTACGAAAAACAACAGTATTTTTTACAGCGGTGCAAACAGCGGTACGACAGCGATGCGATTATCTCAGATATCCTATAAGGATAATATTTATCAATATCTAGCAGCATAACAGGCATTTTAGGTACAAATTACCATTTTGCCCCTAGTTTGACTAATCGGCGAAATTTCGCCAGAGCTTCGCTACTTTGACCCTATCTCTCCAGAATTTTGACATATCTCTTTTCCCAATATATTTTTGAAATAAATACCATATTTACCCCTAAACATGATATTTAAATTATCTGGGAAATTTAAAGATAAATCTAGCATTTCTACTATATCTAACGGAAGAACTACCAAAGCTTAAGACCAGGGACCGAAGAACTTACCCAGGGCTCCACTATATTTTCTCCGGGCTCCTTCTTCTCTCTAACCTCTCTCTAGGATTTGAAATTTTGGTGTGAAATGAGAAGAGGAGGTGATGGCTATTTATAGAAGAAAAAATGACACTATTCATGCCTTTTTCAGACTGGATTTCGACCGTCGGATCGCACTTTGACACATGGCTTCATCCTTGCCATTCATGTGTCTCCCCCTTATGTCATGCATGATGTCACACTCTTGCTTTATGTGACTGTACCGATAAAGTTCCCTGTTCGGTGTTCTAATCGCGTAATCTTGGAGAATCTTAAAAATCTGGCAGCACAGCGCTGAAGGTATATTCTTCTTCTTTAAAACTACCTGGGTTAGCTAAATTTTTGATCCCATTAAGGGTATTCCGTAGTCTACTGAAGATGTTTGGATAGACGCTGTCGGTTACGAAAATAACTTCCGATAGCACCAACTTCTGGACAAAAATTCACTGATTTATAATATGTCCTGACCTAAGAAACCTAATTCATGGTTAATCACAACGGTCTCGTTTTCTATGGGTTCTCATTTCTACTATCTGCCCAATTTCTTATTTACCCCGTATCTTATTTACTCCGTTGGTTTTCGAAATGACTTCGAGAGATAGCTCACTCCGGATAAAATTTCACTTGTTAATACTAAGTCTAGATGTTAGGGACTTAGTCCCCATATTTGGGTGTAGGATTTAATTTCTATCGGTTCTCATTTAGCCAACAGGTCTTTCTACCGAATATATTATTATTTAATTACTTAATATCTAGATAGTATTTGTGAAATAACCCTAACCCTTTTCACACTACTTTTTTATTTATTATTTATTTAATAATTTCGCCCCCCCCCTTTTAATTAATTTTTATTTATTTCCTAATTAATTCACTTATATCTTAATCTAAGTAATTAGCCATTAATTGCTTAATTAGTTACTTACTAATTGTTGATAATTTTATTAATTAGGATTAATTATTATCTCACAACTATTTTACCGACATTGGTATTTTATATCCTATGTAAAATATTAAAAATAATGGGGCCAAAAAGTATCTTTAAAATAATATTAAATTTTTGATTTTATTATTTTCAAGGAAATAATGTATTAAATTACTATAATTAGGGACAATACTTTCCCTAATTTTTAATAATTATTTAATTGCCCTTTAAGATTTATCATAATATTTTCAGGCCATATTATGCCCTATAAATAATTTTATGGATTTTAGCTCTTTATCTCTTCTAATTTCCATAGAAATTACCTTAGAAAATAAGATAATTATAACTTATTATTTGAGACCACATATTCACCTATTTCTAATAGGTATTATTTACTAAATTGTGATACTTATCACAAATACGATTTTTAGGGTATTACATTGATTGATGAAGGAAAATTTCATTTGCTAAGTGCTCAATTTGAAGGCCAAGATAAAACTTTGTTCTTCCAAGATCCTTTATCTCAAATTCTCTCTTTAAACAATCAACAACTTTTTGAAGCTCTTCGGGAATTCCATTATATTCAAATCATCCACATATACAACAATTATCACAAACTCTGATCCATTTCCTTTTATAAAATCACATGGGCAAATAGGATCATTCGGCACAATAATCAAGATGTGTCTCATAGATAGTGCTACAACACACACCATACTTAGAGATAAAAAATATTTCTCACATCTAACAAGAAGTAGTGCAAGCATCAATACCATAGCAAGTAATACAAAATTAATTGAAGGCTCTGGAAGAGCAATTATAATATTACCCAAAGGAACAAAATTTGTTATTAATGATGCTTTATATTCCTCTAAGTCTCACAAAAATTTATTGAGTTTTAAGGATATCAACCGAAATTGGTATCATATTGACAATATAAATGAGAAGAATATTAAATATCGACAAATTATAATCGTTATATTTGGTGAAAAATGTGTCCTAGAAGAATTACCAACATTATCTTCTAGTTTGTATTATACAAGTATTTGTACAATTGAAACAGATGTTACAGTAAAACAAAAGAGTGCTGATAAAAATATATTTATTGTTTGGCATGATCGGTTAGGTCATCCCAATTCAACTATGATCCGAAGAATTATTGAAAATTCATATGGTCGGTCATCCATTAAAGAGCTAGAAGATTCTTCAATTTAAGGATTTTCCATGTACTGCTTGTTCTCAAGGCAAATTAATTACAAGACATTTTTTGACAAAAGTTGGACTTGAATCCTCAGTTTTTTAGAGTGTATCCAAGGGGACATATGTGGGCCTATTCATCCACCATGCGGACTATTTAGATTTTTTATGGTTTTAATAGACGCATCCACAAGATAGTCACATGTGGGTTTTTTGTCAACACGTAATTTAGAATTTGCTAGACTACTTGCTCAAATAATTCGATTGAGAGCACAATTTCCAGATCATACAATTAAGACCATTCATCTTGATAATTCTAGCAAGTTTTACTCAAGCTTTTAATGATTATTTAATATGGCAACTAGAATAAAAATAGAAAAATATGTTGCTTATGTCCACACTCAAAATGGTATAGAAGAATTGTTCATCAAATGCCTCCAATTGATAGCTAGATCAATGCTTTTGAGAACAAAGCTTCCCATATCAACTTAGGGGCATGCAATTTCACATGCAATAGTAGTTATACAAATCAGCCCAACAAGTTATCATGAATGTCCCTCATTACAATTGGCTTTTGGTCAAGAGCCAAATATTTCTTATCTTAGAATTTTTAGATGTCTGGTAATTCGTTCCTATCACTCCACCAACAACACACAAATATGGAATCTCAAAGGAGGTTAGGAATATATATTGATTATGAATCTCCTTCTATAATCAAGTATTTAGAGTCATCCTATAAATTTCTTTTCGGCGATGACACTATTTTCCCAACATTAAGGGGAGATAATAAGCAGCTGAATAAAGAAATTACATGGAAAACATTGTCACTATCACATTTAGAACCTCATACACAACAATGTGAGCTTGAAGTTCAAAAAATAATTTATTTGCAAAATATTGCAAATCAACTACCATATGCATTTACTGATCTGAAGAGAATTACCAAATCTCACATTCCAACTGAAAATGCTCCAATTAGGATTGATGTCCCATATATAGGACAATCATCAATTGCAAATGAAACTAAGCCACCCTTGAAGCGTGGTAGACCAATTTGTTCCAAGGATAAAAATCTTAGAAAGAAAAATGGAGCAATTAACCAAGATGGTCAAGTTAAGGAGGCAAACATAACTAATCAAAAGACTCCAAAAAAGGTCCAGGTACCTGAAAATAATGAAGAAATCTCGATGAGTTATGTCACTACGGGAAAAATATGGAATTGAGAAAGTATAGTTGTCGACAACATATTTTCATATAATGTTGCGGTTGAAATAATTAATCAAAATGAAAATCTTGAACCTAGATCAGTTGAAGAATGTAGAAATAAAAATGATTGGCCAAAATGGAAAGATGCAATTCAAGCAAAGTTAAATTCATCCTCAAAACATGAAGTGTTTGGACCTGTAGTTCAAATACCAAATGGTGTAAAGCATGTTGGGTATAGATAGATATTTGCGCGAAAACTAAATGAGAAAAATGAGATCTTTAGATATAAAGAACAACTGGTAGCAATAGTATTTTCACAAAAAACCTGGCATTGATTATAAACAGACATATTATCCTGTGGTGGATGCAATCACTTTAAGGTATTTAATTAGTCTGTCAATGAACAAAAAACTAGATATGTTTCTAATGGATGTTGTTACAGCCTACTTATATGATACTTTAGATATTGAAATTTATATGAAAATCCCTAAAGGATTCAAATTGCCAGAAGGATGTAAGAATTCTTGAGAAAATTGAGCAATTCGCTTGCATAAATTCTTATATGGATTGAAATTAACAATCTAGAAGAATGTGGTATAATCGTCTAAGTGAATATTTGTTAAAAGAATTTTATAAAAATGATCCTATTTACCCATGTGTTTTCATAAAAAGAAATGGATCAGAGTTTGTGATAATTGTTGTATATATGGATGATTTGAATATAATTGGAACTTCTGAAAAGCTTCAAAAAGTTGTTGATTGTTTAAAGAGAGAATTTGAGATGAATGATCTTGGAAGAACAAAGTTTTGTCTTGTCCTTCAAATTGAGCACTTAGCAAATGAAATTCTTCTTCACCAATCAACTTATGTTGAAAAAAATATTAAAACGATTCTATATAAATAAAACACATCCATTTTCTACTCCAATGGTTGTAAGATCGCTTGATAAGAAGAACGATCATTTTCGCCCTCAAGAGAAAAAGGAAGAACTTCATGGTTCAGAACTACCAGATCTTAGTGTTATAGGTGCACTAATGTATCTTGCCAATACAACACGACTTGATATTGCATTTGCTGTGAATTTATTGGTAAGATTTAATTCTTCTCCAACAAGAAGACATTAGAATGGAATTAAACACATATCCAATATCTTCGAGGAACAAATGATATGGGATTATTTTATTCTAACGAATCTGGATCATAATTGATTGGTTATACAGATGTATGTTTTTATCATATCCATACAATGGTAGATCTCAAACAGGATATTTATTTACTTGTGGAGGTATAGTTGTATCTTGGCACTCAACAAAATAGACTTTAGCTGCTACCTTATCAAATCATGCAGAGATAATTGCAGCTCATGAGGCAAGTCGAGAATGTATTTGGCTAAGGTCAATGACCCAACATATCCAATTAGTATGTGATCCATTTCCTAAACAAAAAATTTCAACAATACTATATGAAGATAATATGGCATGTATAGCTCAAATGAAAAGTGGTGACATAGATGTTCAACAAATTCGCTCATGTGACAACTTTGCATATTTATTTACCAAGACACTGCCAACTAAAACATGTAAGAAGTTAGTGCATGGTATTGGAATGCATAGGCTCAAAAACATAAAGTGATTTTGTCTAAAAGTGATTTTGTCTAAAAGTGATTTTGTCTAAAAGTGATGTTGTTGTCATAAGAAGAAGTAAAAGTGATCTCGTCTTCAAGGGAAGAAAAAATCATGGTATACTCTTTTTTCCTTAACTAGGGTTTTGTCCCACTGAGCTTTTCCGGTAAGGTTTTTAACGAGGCAACTTCAACATGTATTGTGTACTATTTTTCCTTCACTAGGTTTTTGTCCAATTGAGCTTTTCCTAGTAAAGTTTTAATGCGGCACAATATTTATTTATAAACATCCAATGAGGAGTATCATAAATATTATAAAGTGTGGATATTCATTGCCAAACAGTCTCTTAGGATTCCATATTCTCATAAGGTTAATGTGTCATTATACCCTATACTTCCCAATTGAAGAGTTTCTTGTATTTATTCCCTATAACCGCCAATTGCACAATTATATTGCTTTATTTCACTCTTTAAATACTTGTAACTCTTTAGGTTAGTCTTCAATATTGGAGTCATATAAATAGATGATTATGCGCGCCATTGGTGATAATGAAATGAAGGATAACTCCTCCTTATTTTCTCTCCAACTTTCTCTCATCTTATTCATCTCCCTCATCCTTCACACACACACACACACACACACACACACACACACACACACACACACACACACACACACACACACACACACACACACACACACACACACACACACACACACACACACACACACACACACACACACACACACACACACACACACACACACACACACACACACACACACACACACACACACACACAGAGTTATATAACATTTTTCATATTTTAAATCTAATAAACGAAAGTTACATTTTTTTCCTAAATATTTTTTAGTTAAAATTAATTTACTCCCTTCTATTCTAAAATTAAATCTAATAGTGTTGTTTCATTAAAATACCTTTAACTCAATAATTTTGTAAATAGTTATCTTATTAAATACTTCCTTTCTTTATTAACTTCAAATTAATTATCTGGCTCTTGATGATTAAAAAAAAAAGAATTATCTCGCTCTTACTCTATTTGTTTACTCTTTATGCTAACTTTGCCGAATGGGATTTTACGCTTGAGGTTTCCCATATAAAACCTGAAAAGGCATGTACAGATACAGATTTGCTTCATTTTTAAGGGTATGTAGGTAATCTTCGTTCGGGAATATCTATTTTTCTCTTATTTTATTTTCTTTCTTTTATTCCACATGAAATAAAATTTTCAAGAAACTGCTTCATCTTATCCTTGTTATAAGCACTTTGGACATAGTGTTTCATAATTTTTTGTTTAAAGCTTTAATTTTTTTTTTAAACCTTGTATCCGTAACAAACTATAAAACTTTCTAACTAATTAACCAAACTCCTTTAACTAATAAATTTTATTGAGGGCAGAGGTGAAGCCAATAATTGTAATTAGAGCGCAAAAATTATAGAATAAAACCCAGGTGTTCGTAATATTACATTTCAGCCCCATAACATTTCAATATTTTCATTTTAATCCCTTCACGAAACTTTTAGTGGAGACTAAAATGAAAATATTGAAATTTTTATGAGGCTAAAATGTATTTTTCTAAACATCTGGATTTTATTCTGTAATTTTAGGGGGCACCCCTAGTTCCGCCCTTGATTGAGGGTAATGGTAATTTTGATATTTTACAAGAAATAACTAACTTTGACTAATTTCATTCTAAAGTTGTTATTATATGTTTGTAATAAGTACCAGATGACGGATGTAGATACTTTTAGCATGTTTTAGATAGACGAAGAAAACCATTAACCTCGATAACCCTACCTTAAAATTTAACACATTTTAAACTTTACCTTTACTTAGTATTACATAATACCTTATGAGAATGAAGTTTATACAATAATAAATTTTGGGTAAAATTTTATATTTACACTTAAAATTTAATAAAGCGGCTTATAATAGGACCAAAATAAACTTTCTCTACCTACCTTATAAATAGGACAAGAACAGTAGTACATAAATACCAGGTTCTATTTATAAGCCATTTTGACCAAATCTCACATAAAAATGAGAGGTAGGTATCTCAAAGATTATGGAGTCAATTTTCAACTTTACTCTCATTTATGAATGAATATTTTTCAACTCTTTCTTCTCTCTTTATGGGTACAATTAATATGGCAAAATTGTCACAATCTCATTTATTTGGTCAAAAGAGACTTATAAATAGGATCAAGTTTTTAGGTTAAAAGAGACTTATAAATAGAATTAAAGTGGTATAGGAGAAATTTTACTGTTCATAAAAATATTTAAAATATTGGGATGGAGAATAAAGATGTCTGAATGAACGTCATCGTCCCAATAAACTATGAAAATTATTTATGATGTTTGTAAGACCACCAGTTTTGACTTCTAGTATTAAGCTAAGAGGTCAAGTTTGTGCTTCCGTCCAAAAAAAAAAAAAACGGTCAAGTTTATGCAAAGACATAGAAAATGCATAGAACTATTTCTGTGCGTGTCCACACAGATAACTAACTCAGCCGCCAACCCTACCTCTAATTAAACTCCGCAAGTTCCGGAGAAGATGATCATTATTGATTCATTCACCGACTCCAAACAACATTTGAGGCATGTACAACAGTACAAGAAGCTTTTCCCTTTTTGTACTTCCTCCTCCCAAAATATAATTTACTCCTTGTCTATAAATTATAAATATTCAACCGAATCGTGAGATTTTAAAAAGTAGTTAAAAGTAATTAAATGTAATAATTATATAGGAAATTTAATTTCTGTTTTCAAAAAAATGCCCCTATTTACGAATGGGTGAATGAGAGAGTAATAATGAAAAAAAGACGAACGGGAATGTATGTTGTCTAATGATTAATTTATGGCAAAATAATAAAAAAAGCATTTATTATTGAGATAAACTCAAAAAAGATATTACATTTAATAACAGACCCATTAAAAAAATGATCTTATATATAGAGACGGAAAGAGTAACTTTCAACTACATAGCGAATTATGCTCATTATTCTTTCAACTATACAGGGATCTCACATTTATGCTCATTATTCTTTGGAATAGTTTTTTTTTAATATATAGATATTTTATTGCCTAATTATGGCTCTTGTTTTTGTTTTTCACATTTGTTTAGAAGCAGGCAATTAAACCAAACAAGTTTCTTAGAGCATATTTTAAATACTGATTTTCCCCTTAGTTTCATAGTTTATCCAATCTCCAAGGAAAGTTCACGTTGTCTAGATTCCTTTTTGTACGGGCAAGTAATTTCAAAAGTTGAGAGCCACTCCAAGCCAATACATGAAGAACAATAATATTCATAGCAGACTTTTATACTTGTATGCAATTGTCTGGAGGACTGTGATTATTCCGCCATTGATTGCGGCACTGTAGAAACTTGACCAAATTTTAAAATATTCGTATAGTACTACATGTAGTGTTAATAATGGAATGTGATTTGGCTTATTAATGAAATATTGAACTTAGATGGTCAAAATCTGATGATGGGATGGTCCTTCTGTTTGGCTTAATGTTTTTTCTCGGTTGCTTGAAGCAATTGAATTTTGTTAGAATGGACCTTATGGACTTTGCTTTGTACTTATGACTTTTTGGGATCTTAATTTTCCCATTAAATAAGCACAACAAATGCCATTTTAGTTACCAATAGAGCTGAGTTTAGTGAAAAGGGTTAGTTCCTCACAACGTGACGAACTAAAATTTGAATCTCTACTAGAAAATGTGTATACATTTAGTACCTGATAATGCCTCGAATATGATTGCCAAAAAAAATGCCATTGTAGTTTAGCCTGTCCTTAAAGGCCCCAAAGATTTTCTTTTTTATTGCAAGATTTAATGGTTCTAATTATGCCCAAATAATACTACCTCCAATCTTAAATATTGGAACTAGACAAGGGTTTTAGTTTGCTCATAGATATAATATCCCACTCCACTTTGTCTCCAAAATTTATAAACCCCCAACAAAAATATCATTTTTGATTGCACATAGTAAAGGTCCATGACTAATGGGGTTTTCATCAAAAGGTTGTTATAATGCACATAACTAAAAAAAAAAGTATTCTAGGGAAATTGACACATTTGTTACAAATAAGTTATTAACTAATATAACTAATTTTCTTAATATCTGTAAATTAATTATTAACTCTTATATTATGCATAAGAGGGAGTAAAATGTGACACCATCACATGCTAGTATGTTGTATTCCCAAGAATCATTGGAATTAATGTTGCTTTGTTTTAAAAGCGATATGTTTATGGATTCTCTAATGGCTTTAGAAATGTATGGGGTTGGAGCCTAGCGGGACCAAGCATGGTGTAAGTTCATCCAAAAAGCCTTCGCTCATGAGATAAAAGTTTGAAAAAAATCAAACAATACTTTGAAGTTTGGTCTCTTCTTTAATTCCAAATAGAGATAAGCTTGAACTAATATCTCAATTTTGTTTCCTGATTTATCTTTCAATATCTTCCACAAATGCTTGACCGAAGTGACGATTTCCAATTAGTTAAGATTGTGTCCCCTTTCCAAGCTAGTTTAATTTTATTCCTAATAAGATAATTCAAAATAATATAATCCTTGGCCAATGAATGATATGCCTCTAATTAATAAATAGGACATCTTATTTCTTCATGCCCTTTTGTTTTGATTTGTGATAAAGCAACGAGAGGAAGCTAAATACCTACCCCAGTCCTATGTTAAGAAAGGACTACAATCCACTTTCGTCCCAAACATAAAGACCCCAATCCACTGTCTCTCCTCAAATATATATTTTTCTCCCTAAGGTATCCTTATTAATTGCATATAGGAAAGAAGTTTTCATCAACGGTTGTTACGAGGCATATGATTAAAAAGATATTCTTGGCAATTGTTACAAATAGCTAACTAAAAAATAGTTATCTAACTCTGAACATGAGGCAGTATCTTTCGAGTTTGCTGATAATCTCTTCTTATTTGGAGAGGCCTCTTCTGGTCAAATGAACTGCATGTTTTGAAATCATTTTGGAAAACAATTTAGTGAGTTTGGAAAGGTTTTACAGCTCAAACAACAATTATAAAGGTATTTTATAAAGTACACATGAATAAAGTCTTTACATTTTGATAATATTACTCAAACAAACTTATGCCTTTTATGATATGGGATATTGGAACTTAATACTAAATCAACCCTAACTGAATATATTACTCGTTCTATGGACATGGACTGAGTTGGGCCTGTCAATATCGCTCAATTATGCTGCCCTTGTAATTACACAACATTGAGTCCATATAGTTTGCCATAAATTTGATTTGGTCCCTATAATTTTAAACAATAGCTCTTTGTCTCATAAATTGGTCTAAAACGTTAGCCCTTATTATTTTGATAAAGATCTAAATCATTTTACCTATTGAGGGACAAAAACAGATAGTTTAAAACTACAGAAACCAAAACCAAAATAAGACAAATATTATGATAATCAAACATTGTATTAACCCAATAATTAATTTAAATAAAATAGATTATTTTCATTTCAACAGATTTTCTCGTCAATGAACAGCTTGCTCAAAGAAAATGTGGCAACAAAGCATCAATATCAAATATAAAATTTATAACAAGCCACACTATTCATATGCCATAAACATTACAACCTATCTCAAACTCTTGGTAATGCATATGAAAAAGGCATCTAATTTGCATTTTCATGGAAAGTCACACTATTCCTTCATTTCATCCAGCCACTGGTTGAATCCCATTCCTGTTATTCCATCATTTCCTTGAGAATATATGGGGCTGATAGTGGTTGTCAAGAAGGAAGGGACTTTTAAAAACAGAGGACTAGGCAAAGCAAATGCAGAATCCAGTAAAATTAAAAAAGAAAAGAAAAGGATCCCTCATATGGAATTTACCAAATAAACCAAAGGGAACCATCGTGGAAAGCATTGGAATCAAATGCATACTCTGGAAAAGAAGAGTTCTGATTCACAAACAAAAGTAAGCATGTCACGTCTCACTGAGTCAAATTCTATTTCACCTTCTTGGTAAGAGATGTGGTGGTAAACTCAGCATCGTCCCTGATAAAGCTCCACCATAGGTATGAAAGAGGAATTGTGATTGCATGCCAAACAGCATGAGCATCCACATAACCCATGTAAGGTGGGAAGTCATATATCTCTAAGAGCATAGCCAGCCCTCCTCCCAGCACCACCACCCATAACTTTAACCGTGCTGGATGGCGGCAAATACCAGCCCAAATTGCCCAAATTAAAAGCTGGGAAACAGCCAGTGCGAAGCACACTTTCCTATTCCAACCTGCAAAACAATATATTCTCAACACAACCCTCCAAGAGCACCCCAAGACCAACGGATTGATAACTATATAGGAACAGGTCATATTCGAATAACTTATATTGACCACAAGTTAATATTGAGGGGGAAAAATATCATCCATACTAGGACTTCTAGAACTTAAGGACAAAAGCAGTGCTAAATACTGAGGAGTTATTAGCAATGAAGAAAATGATTGCAATGCCAAGGATAAAATAAATTCCTTTAACTAACGGCAAAAACAAACATATCCAACGTTGTAGTAAGGTGTATCTTCAGTCATTTTCAGCATCGTAACTAGAATAATTATCAGATGCATAACTTAACAGGTATCTCATTTGAAAATAGATTATTACCATAATTAAGTTGGTAGAAATTTAGAAACAGGATATGAGTTGTCAGAAAAGCAATCAGGGGAGCAGCAACCATGACTCTTGAAGGCTCATCTCTCAAATTAAAAGCTCGGAGTATTGCCACAATAAGGGTGAATCCCAGCAAGGCCACAGCAGAAGAACAATCCAGCTTTTCTGTTAATTCCACATCTCTACAAATAGTAGATTAAAATTCCCCATTAAATAACAAAATTTACGAATTTAATAAACCTAAGACCTCTCTATTCAAAATTAACGAGAGTTTAGACAAGAATATAGATGTATCTACAAATGTAATCCACTTTCTATTCTATTTTTGTTTTTATTTAAAAATAGATAGACAAAATAATAATTTTGACATGTCATAAGTAACTGCATTTTAGGTGAAGGATAGAAGAGACCAAAATTCCAAATTCCTCCAGATGCTAGAGTACCATTAATTTCAGATTTTTCTGTTTACTATTTTTTCTTTATTTTGGGTCAAGTTCAACAACAATTACTCAAAAGGCTAAAGTGCGATTTTGGTATATTTCCTGTGCTTCATATGGAAGCACACAAAAAAATGATGGTAGGAATATAGAAAATCTCTCCCTTCTTGACGAGCCTTATGATTACTACTAAGTAAAATTTCAATGTTAAGTAAACAGGAAGACCTTTCTCGGCCTTTTGGCTAAGATCAAGTGTAGTGAACAGGAAGAAAACAGCAACTATACTTCAAGGGGTCATTCTTCAGCACTAAACTATGAGAGAGTACAGCCAAGATCTCTCTAAGCTAAACAAGAAGAGAACAGCTTACCTACTATGAAATACAGCACTCCAAAACCATGAATTCATTGATAGTATCCCATAGATGTGCCACAAGCCGGTGAACTCATAGTAAGTCTTCTTATTTGGTCTCAAAGTCAACTTATAGTACACCAGAATGAAAAAGGATACCCAACCATGGAATTGTACGGCAAGATTAAGGGCAGAGAGTGCAACAGCGACAGGTTCCTAAAACCATAGATAAAATAACCAAATGTAAGAATGAGAGATCAAAGCCAAATTCATATCAAAATAAATTATTTTACCCCAAAGAAAAAACTAGATTATTTCTTATTGAGATTTATGTAAGAACCTGAATCCCATATACGCGCTGAAATGGCCATTTTTCATGATACTTGACAGGCTTGTCACCAAGTTTCATTCTTTCTTCCTCTCTAGATAGCATGCAGTAGTAGCGACAGTCAGTGCGACAATCCCACTGTTTCCACCTCAGGTAAAGGGGTTCATGCATATACCATGGACCATCAATTGGTTTTCCATCTGAAGAAAATTTACAGTGGTGAAAGCATCTAGTCCCTACACATCCAGTTTTCTCACACCGATCCACACAACTCCTAATGATTGACAGAAATAATAATAATTAAAAAAAGACACAATAATGCCGTTTATGCTGACACCCATAGATGTAAAGATATATAGTTTCAGCATACTGGTCATTTCAGGATCAGTCAGACGAAAAAAATTTACGGCATCTTCACCCCAAGAATAATGGAGCCAATAATTTAACTAAGATGTCTTTAAAGTCAATTTCATAAAGCCACGATATTCTATTTAATCTAATCATTGTAATTAGGCCCTAATATACAGAAAAAGTTTGCAAGCTCATAGAATACCCGAAACTACAGTGAAATGAACTAGTTTCTTAATATATGCATAATATCTCCCCATTTGTCAATGTTATTATTATCAATTAATTCCATGGAAAGAATGATCCAAACAGGGGATTTCTTGAGCTATATGAATATTCACAGGTACCCTTGAGGGCTTTCATTCACTTTACTAAAGAAAACTATTACGAGATTAGAACATATGCCTAGAGCTTTTCTTTAATGAAGGAAAAATTATGAGGCCAAGATGAATATGCTAGTTCACTGGAAGAGCAGCTGTAAGCCTATGGATATACCAAGTATGAGGAGAGAATAGAGCCCCTACTCTTGTACTTACAATTGATTCAAGTAGGTTCTTTATAGATGGCTCAGTGCAAAGAAGCAATTCACTGCACGTAAGACACTCATGATTTATAAACCCAATATGTCTAGAAAATAAAGGAACAAGTGTGCTTATTGGGAGTGGATGTTGAAGCACTTAAATTGTTTATATATCTTGACATGGGTGATACACAAAGGCCAGTTAGTATCAAGAATCCAAAATATATTGACATACAAGTTCCATCACACCCTGACTGACATGCCAGTATTACACTTAAATTTGCAACTGCTAAGATCGATCCATAAACATAAGATAGGAACATCAATTGATACTAGGCAAAGATTCTGCCAGATAGATCTCGTTTTAAGTCATAAATGTACATTATTCTAACAAAAGTATGATATCTCCTTGAGGAAACAATTCTCAAATCTCAAATCAATATCAGTCTTCCGTTTCTCAATCAATACAATCATCCTCAAAATTTTCAGAGCATCCCTACGCTAACTCCATTCTTGACATATAACAAAAAGTGCAGCACCTGCATCTATGCAGGCAGCACAACTTCCAGAAATATCATATGATTATATAATAAATTGGAAATTAGAGAACTAACTAAAACTAACCTCATGATACAGATTTTGTAAATATATTTATCAGAAGCATTCTAAGCATAATTTGAAAACACGGAGTCTAATTCTCTTAAATGAATCCAACCGGTAACATGACAGACCATATCAAGCACACACTAGCTAAATTTAAAATTAAAACTCGAGTCCTAACAAAACTTAGCCAACAAACAACAGAATTCATAAAGCTAAGCTCACTTGTAAAGTGGATCAGCATCACCATCGCTGGCGTTCAGACCACGAAGGAAGCAACAGAGAGTGGCAAGGAAGAAGACCCAATGAAACGGAGCCATCCAATTCATGGAAATGCGTAGTTAAAAGGGGAAATAGCCTTCAAAATTCCCACAAAATCGACGGCAACCGGGAGGGTTTTGCATGGACGAAGGAAATGAACGGGACTACGTTAATTCACGCAGAAGAAAAAGGTCCAGAGAGGGAGAGCGAAGAGGAAATGAAATTCCAAGTGAAGAATTTGATCTCGGAACGAGTGGAACAAAGGGATTGACTCAGAAGAAGAGGAAGCGAGTTGGATATGAAATTTGAGGGTAGTGTTGGCCGTTGAGTGCGGATGAAGAAGGGGCCAAGGCGAAAAGCTTGGACCAGAATCTCGGGAGGAGCTTTGATCTCCGAGGATGCACGCGCAGATGCTAATGCTGTCACTTCATTGATTATATGCGTAATAATCTCATTCTTCTGTTATTTTGCTTCTTTAATTGTGTATAAAAAATTATGAATGTAATTATTTATTTTGCTCAAATTTAATGCTACTTGAGATCCAGACTTAGTTTATTTTTTGCTCATTTTAAATTGTCTTAAATAAAGGAATCTTCAATTAAGTTACACTAAAGACAAATTAATGTACAATTATTGGAGGGAGCAGAACTTTTGGTTATCAAACATGTGTTCATTTGCCTCAGAAAAAAACAAACAGATGAAAAATTATGAGTCATATGATGTGGATTCTGGAAATATTTTAATATTTTCAAATAAAAAACTATAATATTGTAATTTGTCACCTATATATTATTTTCATTTCATACATATATTAATACTCCATCATGCATTGTTTTTTAAAATAAAAAATTACTGAAAACTCCTATTTGAAAATCTTATTTGCTTCATTCAAAAAAAAATTATTTAATAGAAGGACCTGAATTGGCGTAACTTTTTTACATGAAATCGCGCAGCAGCAGCAGAATACCGCCACATCTAGATCTCTATAGGCGGAGACGGTTTAAAAAGTATAGCCAATGATATTTTTGTAAATATTAATGGAAAATACACTTCTCATGTTGTAGGAGAAATGTATCATCATATCATAGATACAAAAAGATGTGGGTCCCACCATTTCCGTACTTGAGTTTTTTCTTTTATATAAAAAAGATGTAGGTCTCACCATTTCATGTGTGTGTAGGAATCTTCTTCTTCTCATGCAACATGAGAAGTATAAACCTCAATATTAATACAACTAAACACCAATCGCGCTTCTGCGCAATCTAAATAATATTTTTTAGACTAGTTATAAAGTAATGCGGTGTTGATAAGCACTATTAAATATTAAAAAAAAATTAAAAATTTAAATTCTTTTTAGACCGAACGATTATACATTCGATTTAAATATCCTTTTAGAGACCGTCATTTTTTAATACCCGATCTTAAATATTTTAGAGTTTCTTCAGCTTCCAAGGTAAACTTCCTAACTATGCATCTCATCGAAATTTGAGGACACTTCGATAAATGTAATCTTCATCCATCTTATCTATTTAAACTCTTCATTGCTTTTGTTTCTTCAAATTCAACTCCTCTCCTCTCAATATGGTACGCATTAGGGCTACTTCTATTCATCCTCTTTTTCCTCCCCCTCCTCTACAGCCTCCACCACCACCTTTAGTGAGGCAGCTTCTTCAACACCTCCATGCGAGGGTTGATCACATAGAGAGACACCTCGAAAGACTCTTTATGTTGCTACACACTATCAACAACAAGCTCAACCTTGTACTCGACAGCTAATGATGTTGAGTACAATCTTTCAGACAACTCGTCTTCCCTTCCTCTTCTTCCCCCTTTGCCTCTAGTGATAAGAAAGAAGATTGAGTGTTTTTTTTATTATGTAAAATGTTTTAAATCAATGTACCAATGCTGCCTTTGGGCTGCATAAAAAAATATTTTTATTTCTAATCTTGCTCTTGATCAATGAGGCAGCTTCTTCAGCACCTTCATGCGAGGTTGGATCACATAGAGAGATGCCTCGAAAGACTCTTCATTTTGCTGCACACTGTCAACAACAGACTCAACCTTGTACTCGACGACCAATGATGTCGAGTACAATCTTTTGGACGACCCCTCTTCCCCCTTTGCGTGAGGTGATAAAGAAGGAAGGTTGAGTGTTTTTTATTATTATGTAAAATGTTTTTTAATCAATATAAAAAATATATTATTGATGAAAAAATATTTTTATTTATAATCTTGATCTTGATCACGTTTCTTGTATCTTTGTTTTGTTGTTGTTTTTTCTCTAGCTTAATAAGTTAATTTTATAGTAGAATATATATACTTTATTAGTAAATTATATTATCTTGGATATTTGTTGGTCGATTTCTTTGATGGCAAGTGAACCAGTCGAACAAGTAATAAAGTGTAAGTAGAGTATCGTCCCACAGAGACTGAGATACCAAAAAGTGACGCTTGATTGCTATGATAGTTGCGCAAAGAAAGTAAATATGATTGGTTTGAGAGGTTTTTGTATTTATGCTAATAACGAAATAAACAGTATCGTAATTTTAAGAAGATATCGGTAAAAAGTTATTTGAACTCGGAATCACCCTTAAGTGCATCAATCCCCCAGTTGCTCTACCCATTGCTATAGCATCCATACTACACAGCTTCTGCAATGCTACAGCATAGCAACTAACTACAACGCTATTCGGTTAACCCACCACTATAATCTATCGAAGCTTCCGCATCTGATACATATGATACTAACTATACTCCTTCCATATTCCTATGGCAACTTTCTAGTCAAATCTGCATTACACACAGGGTGTCATGGTTATGAGAGGTAGACCCATTCCTGAAGCCTACAATAATAGGTCAAGCCTTGCACCGCATTTGCCTAGCAAACATCAAGTTTCTCGAGGTCTAACCTCGACTCCTTGCCAGTAAGCCGAGGCCACAAATCTAGCCCTTAGCTTCCACTAATCGACTAGTAATTAATTCAATGATAAGCAAACCGAATCTATTAAATTAAGAACTTGCAACTGGGTTCATTTAACACTTAAGAATTCATCCTCGTTTAGCCATAGGAAAATCAGTTCATGACTGACGAGGGAAACACAAAACAGATAGTAACAGAATGACCTATGATCTAAATACTAAAATAAAAGGAAAAAAATAGAAAGCTTGACGAAGTTCCGACGGCGTGGAAGAAGCCCTGTCACGTCACCATTCCACGTCTTCTTCTCTCCGTCTTACTACAAGGAAGGATGCTGGGTTATCCTGGAATTCTCGTGCGAAATCTCTCACTCTTCTTTCGAGTCCGCCGAATGTGAAATCTCGTTTTTGGCTCTGTGCGACTCCCCGCTAGGGTTGACTTGTTGTTTCCTTTTATAATCAGACTTTCTTGTGGCGCAAGTTCCAGCGAGCTAGGCTTTCCAAATTTGTCGAGATCCATCGCATCTTCGGACTATAGTAGATTGATTTTGCTGATCCTACGGGATTCTTCAAATATTTCAGTTTTGATCCTCCGCATCTTCTATTTTATTACGTCAGCAATCTACATGTCGTTCTTGACCTTCATTATTATCCCTGAAATCATCTAGATAAAAAGGTCATAAAATATGCCGCATAGCATTGCGTCCTTTACTTTGCTATAGCTTTCGTGATGCCTTTTATTGCACTTTGAGTTGCTGTCAGAATACTATAGCATAGTATCAGCTTTGCTATAAGTTCTTTCTTAAAAACAATGTAACTTGCTCCTTTCTTAGCACATGTTTAGAATGTAAATGGTTTCTATCCTTCAGTTCCTCATATAATGAATATATGCCTTTTTGCTTGGATTGTTTGCAGTTAAGCTTTCATTTACCAAACAATTCAGTCATGAAATATAGGGAAAACATGGCATAATTTGTGCTCATCAATATTCTACATGTTAAATATATAATTTGATTATATTCAGACCGGTTGTAGTGGCATAAGATCTAAATATGTTAATCTGAACCGTCATTTGACTCTTGACCAGTCTAAATGTCATTCATTTTGTTAACGTTCACTTTTTATTTAGATCGAATAAGATGTGATTCCGGACTTGTAATTATTATTTAGACCGTATTTTTAAAGATGATCGGTCTAAATATATAATGTTTCAACTTCCAACGCCTATCATCATGTCTCATCAATATCATCTGAACTTTTGGCCATCAGTCTCGTTTATAAATACCAAGGCACCTTTTGTTCCTAAGTTTAAATTCAAAAGTTCATTTTTACTTCTCTCTTTCTTGTTTAAGCGGAAACACTTTCACTGATGACAAGATCAAAGAGGAAGCATTCACCATCTTCTCCTTTAGCGACAACCACTAGCAATTTCTCTTGCAACCCTCTCCACCTCCGACCTTGGAAGAAATTTTTGAGGCTATCTTTCACCTCCTGAGCACCATTCTAAAAGTCATGGCAAACTAAAATCGCTTCTCCAAACGATTGGAGGAGGTGGCAGCAGTGTTGAATGACATCACCAACCGTTTGGACAAAGGTAGATTGTCTCCTGGAATGATGATGATCATATGAAGGCCTGGGTTTCAAGAACCCCCATTTTTATCATATTTTGATGTAATTCTGATTTTGTGCTTGATCATCGTCATATATAATATTTTGATGTACTTTTGATTTCATGCATGTATATATACTGTCGCCTTTAGGTGATGATTATTAATGAAAAAGTTTCAATCTTTTATGTCTTTTAAGTTTCAATCTCTCTATTATTTCCTATTGATGATCACATCACATTTTAATGGCATTCAGAACGTTTATGTTCCGGTTTATGAGTTTTGTTTCTAAAATTATTTTTATTGTTTTGAAAACTACATTTTAGACTAGTTAATTTAAAAGACGATCTCGTTATGAATTAAAAATGTTTTTTTTACAAATTGAGATCGGTCTTTACTAAGGACCGGTCTAGAAAAGGTTTCCCTAATATATATATTATCACTTTCCCGCTTTCTCTTCATCTTTAGCCTTTCTTAATCCCTCACATGTGCTTTTCACCTCTATGTTGCCTCTAACCACCTTGATATCTCTCACTCCACCATCAGGATGGTGTTGGGTCGATTTCCTTGATGGCAAGTGAACATGTTGAACAAGTAATAAAGAGTAAGTAGAGTATCGTCCCACAGAGACTGGGATACCAAATGATGACACCTTATCGCAAAATTAGTTGTGCTTAAAAAGAAAATAACTTTAATGGGTTGAGAGGTTTTATAGCTATACTAATAAACAGGAAAATAACTAATGATCATAGTCGTAAGAAGATATCAGTAAAAAGATAGACTAAACTCAGAATCCTTTCTAAGCATATCATTCCCCTAGCTGCCTATACGCAATGCTATAGCATTCATACTATACAGCTCTCGCAATTGCTGCAGCATGAACACCCTATGCAAAGTTATTCAATTAACCATACCACGCTAATCTACCGAAGCTCTCGCGTCCGATACATACAACCCTAGTCTGTACTTCTCTCATATGTTTATGGTGACTTTTCTAGTTGGATTATCAATACAAATCAAGGTGTTATGGTCATGAGAGGTAGACCCATTCCTAAAGTCTACAATAATAGGTCAAGTCTTCCACCAGCCCGCCTAGCAATCACTGTTTCTCATATGTCTAACCCCGATTCCCTCTCAGTAAGCCGAGGCCACTGATCTAGTCCCTAGCTTCCGCTAATCGACAAGAAATTTAATTACTGATAATCAACTGAATATATTAAATTAAGAACTAGCAACTGAGTTCATTCTATACTTAGAAAATCATCCTCGTTCAACCTCAGGAAATTAGTTCATGACTGACGAGGAAATCACAAAACAGAGTACTACAGAATAGCCCATGATAACATATTGACTAGAATTCAAATAAAGAAACAAGAAAACAAAAGCTTGATGGATGCTCCGACAGCGTGGAAGAAGCCCTGTCACGTCACAACTCCACGTCTTATTCACTCCGTCTCACTAGTAGGAAGGATGCTGGGTTCTCTTGGGGTTCGCGTGCTTCGTAACTTCTCTCTCTCTCTCTCTCTTTTCGAGTCAGGTTGTATATGATTTTGACTCTTTTCTCTCGACGACTTCTGACTCTCTTTAAGGTTGGCCGTCGTTTCCTTATATAGTCTGGTCTACTTGTAGTTTACGTTCATCACTCTAGGCCTTTCCTAATCTGTCGCGGTCCAATCGTATCTATCTTTCAATTCTCGGTAGATTGATTCTGTTGATCCTGCGAGATTCTTCAAATCTTTTAGCTCTGATCCTCTGCATCTTCTATTTCAATACATAAGCAATTTAACAGTTATCCTCGACCTGCACTATACTTCCTGACATAATCTTGGCTAAAGATCAGGATATATACCGCATAGCACTGCATCACTTACTATGCTATAACTTTAGGGATGCATTGTATTGCACTTCGATAAGGCTGTCCTGATGTTATAGCATAGCATCGGCTATGTTATGCGACTTTCTCATAAAGCCTTAAAACTTGGTCTTTTTTAAGCACATGTTTAGAATGTAAACATAATTCACCCTTAAGTTCCCTGTACAATGAATAAATGCCTTTTTGCTCAGATTAAATGCAGTTAAGATCATATTCACCAAATAATTTAGTCATAAAATACAGGGAAAACATGGCATAAATCATGCTCATCAAATACCCCCACACTTAGCTTTTTGCACTCTTGGGAAAAATAAAAGATAGAGATAACAGAGCAAACATAAACTAATAGCAGTAACACGCTTATCCACATAACTATTCTTGCACTCATGCTTTTAGGTCACATCCTTGTCCAGGCAATCCCACTGCCCAGCACTAATGACTTGTGGTGTACGATATCACTTAGATGTGGAAGTATAAAGAGACTCTCTGATTTAGTGTGTACGCTCTCTCTCATTGGGGATTTATTTTCTCTCTTGCCATGCTAACCTAGAAGTTCTATAGCCTTGTCAAAATTCTAAAATTACTTCCTAGCATCTGAGCTTTCATTCGTCAAAAGGGCTTGTTGGGTTGTAATAGTGTGGACGGCTATGTATGTGTGGATGAGAAACGAAGGTCAATGCTATAGAAGGGTGCCAGACAGGGTTCTTTAACTCAGCAGAGTGCCTCAATTGAACTTTGTTCTACCTTGCTGCTCTTTATAACAAGCCTATTTCTTTTCTTTTCCTCACCCTTTTTTTAAGAAACAAACTGAGCAAAGCAGCTCTTTTGCAGCATTTTTAGCGGAGGCATACTGTTGTAGCATTTATTCACAGTTTTCCTTCATATTCGCCTGTCTAACAAATTCTGCTATAGCATATTCAATTAAGCTCAAAGGGGTAGCAATATGGATGTTGGTGTTTTATGGTTTGTGTATGGGAATGAGTGGTGTGATACGAATGCCTTCATCCTACGAATTATTTGCTCAGACACTAGCTAGCTTATCAAAGAATTAAGACAAATCAAAGATCAATCATGAGTTAGCTGACATTCACACTAGACTAGAAGCAAACAAGCTCAAATAATTCCTTCCATAGTTGGTTTTCTCTCTATTCTTCCTCATCATCGCTTTACTGCACACCACGTTAACTAGCACTGTCAATTTCCCAAACCTAACGGTTCAGTTTCCCTCAGGCAATCATGCTATGCTTAGTTCTACAGACATTCATCTTACTGCTATCGGTTCCTGTTCATGCTCTAGCAGCTAATTTTTTTTAAAAAAAATTCTACCCTTTTTTGCACATTAGCTAAATCTGGGTTATTTGAGCATATTCAAACATGAATTAGCGAATTGTGAGCACTGATTAAGGCGCAGATTAAATTATCCCTTCCCCCATACTTAATTGATGCAATGCCCTTATTATAGCATGCAAGAAGCATAATAAAAACGAATAGTGTGGGGTGGCGAGAAGGGAAAGCATTATCAAAAAAGCGGTGTTGTTAACAGCATCATTCACAAAAGGTCCCTGGGGCAAACGCCCAGGGCATCATGAATTTGTCAAGTAAAAACAAAATAAAACAAAATCAACAAAAGAAAACTAGGGGCAGGGGACAGGAGGTTCTGGGTTACTGGTGGCCGTATCCTCATCGGAGGAAGTATCGTCCACACCGTTGACGACCAGAATCCCCGAATGTGACTGTGAGAGAGAAAGGGATTTCGGCGAACCACGGCGATGGGCGGCGGAGAATGCGCATGGGTCGCTGTGGATGGTCTTCAATTCCGTGTGCAGTCGGCGAAGACGTTTGAGGAACTTACCCATGGAGTTTGTATCGGTGTCCGGGCGCCAGTAAAGGGGTGCATTGGTAAGCATGTAGGCCTTATCATACGCGGACGCGGGGCCTATGGAAGCTGAAGAGTCGGTGGAATAAGAAGAGGAGGATCGAGTGGCTATGGGAGTGAGCGGTGCCTGTGCTGGTGGTGGTGGAATGGGATGACGGCGGGCGTAGGCCGGTGGGGGCACCTAGCTAAGCATGCCGTCTTCTTGACTCTGGGCATGGTAGGCTGGTGAGTGAGAGATGGAGGAAAAGGGTCATAGGGAGGTGAAAAAGACGCGGGACGAAAGGATGCAGAGAGTAGACAGGATAAAGGCGAAATTCGAATGTGAAGTGTTCCGACTCTTAAGCGATGAGTTAAAGTGATTTGGCGCTTAGTGGACCCAGCGCGGGTGGGCCACTAGTAAAAAGAAAGCTCATGCACAAAACTTTTGTTTAAAAGATGGGTGCGTACCTGAGTGGCGCTATGTGCGAACTTATTGCAAGCTGCTTTGCCAGGGCTAAAATGCCTTTCATCACGCTATAGCATTGACTAGGCCCAACTCGACCCCTGTGGCTTCTGACAAACAGAGAAAAGAAAAACAAGAATTTGGGCTGCCTCCCAATAGTGCTTGCTTTAGAGTCTTCAGCCAGACTTGCCTAGGCGATTAGTTCAAGCTGGATACATAGTCATAGGATGTTCCTATGTCTCCATCCTCGTTACTTTGCAGCGGTTGGTCTCCTTTTATTGGGTCTGAACTTTGTGCCGTTTTCAAGATTGAAAAGGTCACATGGTCATCATTGAATCTCATCGTGAGTTCTCCTTTTTCCACATCAATCAAAGTCCACCCGGTAGCCATAAATGGTCTTCCCAGAATGATTGGGACCTTGTGATCCGCTCCGAAGTCAAGGATGATAAAGTCCACTGGAAATATAAACTTATCAACTTTCACCAGGACATCCTCAATTTTTCCTTCTGGGAGGACAATGGAGCGATCAGCTAACTGCAATGTAACTGTCGTGGGCCTTGCTTCCCCAACTTCTAGTCTTTTGAAGATGGATATCGGCATTAAATTGATACTGGCTCCGAGGTCGCATAAGGCCTTCCCTGAGTATTGAGATCCAATGGCACAGGGGATTGTGAAGCTGCCAGGGTCTTTTAGTTTCAGTGGTAGCCTATTTATTAGCATGGCACTGCAGTCCTGGGTCAATGCTACCGTCTCGAATTCTTCCAGTCTCCTCTTCTTTGACAAAATGTCTTTCATGAACTTCATATAGCTAGGCATTTGTTCCAGTCTGTCCACCAAGGGGATGTTAATATGCAGCTGCCATAGCATGTCGAGGAATTTCCAAAATTGCTTCTCTTGACCCTGCCCTTGTAGTCTTTGTGGAAAAGGAGGGGGTCGCTTTGGCACCCTCGGTGATTCTAGATCACGATTCTACTGTGATGATGATGTCGTAGCATTCTTTTTTGACTGTTGCCCGTTGTCGTCTATTGTGTGGCATAGAGGTACTGTCGTAGCATCAATATTCTGCTCAGTCTGTATTGGAGTTGAGTGCTGCCGTTCTTCATTGAGAGCCTGCTCGGCACTGTCTCTCCCCTTCCTTGGTTGCCCCAATTGCGGCTTCGTGAATTCAGTAAGTGGTTTGGTTATTCTCATGGGTTCCAGACTCTTGCCGCTACGGAGCCCTATTAGCTTGACTTCTTCTTTTCCTTGGGTCCTGGGTACTTCAGTGTCACTCGGCAGAGATCCTGAGGGTCTATATATTGTTGAGAGTAGTAGCTAGTTATCCGACTTGGTTCTCAAGGTTTCGAAGAGTTACTTACTGATTCTGAATAATTGTGTCGTTCTTTGCCATGTATTCCTTCATAAGGCTCAACATAGAGTGTTGTGGGTCTGAATCACTTCCCTGCTGTCGTGCTTGCTGGGTAAAACCTGGGGGGTTTGATGTTCTGTTTGAGTACAATGAACCAGATGATTGCCTTGCTGTTTGTTGACTTGGGAGCTCCATGAGAAATTGGGGTGTTGCCTCCATCCTAGGTTGTATGTGTTAGAGTACGGATTGTTGGTGTTACTGCCCCTGTTGAAGTTATTGACGTAGTTAACTAATTCAGGGTTGGCGGAGCACTACGAGTAGGGATGCTCTCCTCCATAGTACACACAAGCTACCTGGGATGGTTGCAGGGATAGGCTACTGAAGGAAGGGTTAGTCCTTTCACCATATTGGTTAGAGATGATACTTGAGCTGTGAGAGCAGTCATAGCATCCAATTCATGTATTCCAGCAACAGTTCGGGAAGGTGTAGCTCTGTCTGCTTGCCATTGATAGCTATTAATAGCCATGTGCTCTAATAACTCGTGAGCCTCTTCATAAGACTTCATCAAGATGGACCCGCCGGATGAAACATCTACAATTGATCGTGTCTGTCCATCAAGACCTCTGTAAAATGTTTCTAACTGGACCCACTCACACAGCCCATGTTGTGGACACCTTCTGAGGAGGTCCTTAAATTTGTCCCAAGCTTCATATGTAGATTCACCTAATTTTTGTTGGAAATTGGTGGTATCCCCACTAAGTTGAGCATTCTTTGTAGGTGGGAAGAATTTGAGCAAGAATTTACTCCCTAGATCATTCTAAGAGGAGATTGAGTTGGCTGATAAGTTGTTGAGCCACATCCGAGCTTTGTCCCTTAGAGAGAATGGAAATAATTTAATTCAAACGGCATCGGTCGTGACTCCTAAAATGACGAATGAGTCACACACCTCCATGAAAACCTTGAGGTGTAAATGAGGGTCTTCAGATGGGAGTCCTCCAAATTGTCCGGCTGCATTCAGTATCTGAATCATGACACCTTTAATTTCAAAATGTCCCGCATTAAAGGTTGGTGGTGTGATAGCCGAATTCAATTTGCTTAAATTTGGAATCCTAAATTCCACGATCGCCTTTGTTCCATCGAAATTTGGAGGGGGCGGGACCTAATTGTCCATGTTTATCACTTGCGGCTCCCTTTGATCTTAATCATGATTGATAGGCATATCTGCCATGTCTGCGGGGTCAAAGAGTTGACTTCTTCGCTTCTGCTTCCTGCGCCTTTGCTTGTAAGTACGTTCGATCTCAGGATCGTAAGGCTCTCAGTTGTTTGAAGGTGAGTTACGCATGCACTACAGAATGTACCTGAAATCGAGAAAAAGAAGGAGTGAGCATTATTCGATAAATCACAACTATTCAGCAAAAAAGGGTGTAGTCACTATAGGTATCAACAGTCCCCGGCGATGACGCCAAAAACTTGTTGGGTCGATTTCCTTGATGGCAAGTGAACCAGTTGAACAAGTAATAAAGAGTAAGTAGAGTATCGTCCCACAGAGACTGGGATACCAAATGGTGACACCTTATCACAAAATTAGTTGTGCTTAAAAAGAAAATAACTTTAATTGGCTGAGAGGCTTTATAGCTATACTAATAAATAGGAAAATAACTAATGATCGTGGTCGTAAGAAGATATTAGTAAAAAGATAGACTGAACTCAGAATCCTTTCTAAGCATATCATTCCCCCAGCTGCCTATACGTAATGCTATAGCATTCATACTGTACAGCTCTCGCAATTGCTGCAGCATGAACACCCTATGCAAAGTTATTCAATTAACCACACCACGCTAATCTACCGAAGCTCTCGCGTCCAATACATACAACCCTAGTCTATACTTCTCTCATATGTCTATGGCAACTTTTCTAGTTGGATTATCAATACAAATCAAGGTGTTATGGTCATGAGCGGTAGACCCATTCCTGAAGTCTACAATAATAGGTCAAGCCTTCAACCAGCTCGCCTAACAATCACTGCTTCTCATATGTCTAACCCCGACTCCCTCTCAGTAAGCTGAGGCCACTGATCTAGTCCCTAGCTTCCGCTAATCGACAAGAAATTTAATTACTGATAATCAACTGAATATATTAAATTAAGAACTAGCAACTGGGTTCATTCTATACTTAGAAAATCATCCTCGTTCAGCCTCAGGAAATTAGTTCATGACTGACGAGGAAATCACAAAACAGAGTACTACAGAATAGCCCATGATAACATATTGACTAGAATTCAAATAAAGAAACAAGAAAACAAAAGCTTGATGGATGCTCCGACGGCGTGGAAGAAGCCCTGTCACGTCACAACTCCACGTCTTCTTCACTCCGTCTAACTAGTAGGAAGGATGATGGGTTCTCCTGGGGTCCGAGTGCTTCGTGACTTCTCTCTTTCTCTTCATTAGAGTCAGGCCGTATATGATTTTGACTCTTTTCTCTCGATGACTTCCGACTCTCTTTAGGGTTGGCCGTCGTTTCCTTATATAGTCTGGTCTACTTGCAGTGTACGTTCATCACTTTGAGCCTTTCCTAATCTGTCGCGGTCGGATCGTGTCTATCTTTCAATTCTCGGTAGATTGATTCTGCTGATCCTACGGGATTCTTCAAATCTTTTAGCTCTGATCCTCCGCATCTTCTATTTCAATACATCAGCAATCTAACCGTTATCCTCGACCTGCACTATACTTCCTAAAATAATCTTGGCAAAAGATCAGGATATATGCCGCATAGCACTGCATCACTTACTATGCTATAGCTTTAGGGATGCATTGTATTGCACTTCGATAAGGCTGTCCTGATGCTATAGCACAACATCGGCTATGTTATGCCACTTTCTCATAAAACCTTAAAACTTGCTCTTTTTTAAGCACATGTTTAGGATGTAAATAGAATTCACCCTTAAGTTCCTTGTACAATGAATAAATGCCTTTTTGCTCAGATTAAATGCAGTTAAGATCATATTCACCAAATAATTCAGTCATAAAATACAGGGAAAACATGGCATAAATCATGCTCATCAGATGGCTTAGCATTCCTTTCCCTTGGGCTCTTCCTCTCCATTATTTCTGATTTGCTCTTTTGTTTGGCAAAAACCGTTGTTTTTCTCAAACCCTTGCAAGCCCTCTTCTGTTGGGCTCTCCTTTTCGTACTATCTCGTTAGGCAAAAATCGTTGTTTTTCTTAAACCCTTGCTAGCCCTCTTCTGTGAGTGAATTATCTTTCGTTGTCTTTGCTTACTCACTCATTTATTTCTTTGTCAAAATACTCATTCTTATGCCTTTTCACTCATATAGCCTTTATGCTATGTATGCACGTTTTGCAACCTCTGACCACCACATATATTACAAGGTTTGATTAGTGATGGAAAATGACACAAGGCATGCATAAATAGCACAGAGCCTAGAGACTGTGTCACACCCCTCCGATATTATGTCACAACAGAGCATATAGCGCAATAAAGCATGTAAAAATCGTTTGGGCAAAGAATACTGATATAATTAAACTTACCTTGTTTAAATTCCTTGAATCACCAACTCAAAAATAATTATACAGTGATCATAAATATTAACGCCAATATCATACACAACTTCTACTAAGTCTAATCAAAACAACAATAACTAAAATAATAACTACTACTCCCGTGTCATTAGACCACCAACAGCCATCACCAGTGCTCCTCCACAGCTTTTCCCCTTGCACCATGATCACTATGTTAGTTCTCAAAGTTTTGATGATAACACGACTTAAATAACTAGAGATTTTATATTGAAAAGGTTAAGTTTTTTATATAGTAAATATTCATTGTGTTAAATGTGTATTACTCGAGTAAGGATTTATGTTACTCAAGTAACCTCCATCTAACAAGGTTATTAAGTGTTCACATAATGCAAATCGTCAGTTGGCCAATTAGTAGAAAGATTACTCGAGTAAATCTTGAAGTTACTTAAGTAATGTCGTTTTTCAAGCAATGATCAAAAGTCGTTGCTTATGTTACTCGAGTAAGTATAATTGGTTACTCAAGTAATATCGTTGCTGGATCAATCTTTTTTAACTTACACATTATTACTCAAGTAACAAAAATGTTTCTCAAGTAATATTTAGATATTACTCAAGTAATAAAAATTGCTACTCGAGTAACCATGGTCTAAAGACTATTTTTGTGAAAGCCTTTATTATTACTCCAGTAACATTTCATGTTACTCGAGTAATATCATTCCAGGGGATATTACTTTTGAACCTTACTCAAGTAAAAAATATATATATATATATATATATAACTCCAGAGGAAAATATTTTCAAACTTTCATTTTTACTCGAGTAAGAGGAAAATATTACTCGAGTAACGTATTTCAAAGAATCAGAATGCTTCATTGCATCATTAATCTCTATCTTAATCATTCTGGGATATTTCCTATTTGTATTTAATCTCACTCAAACTTATTTCTATTATATCTAATCATCTTTTTGAGTGAATTACATATGTTTAACCATGTTTAAATTTATTAGCGTGAATGTCGTTCGTTGTGTCAAAAACATTAAATGTAACTCAGAAAATAATGCCTACAATCAGAATACAACCTCTGAGAAGATGAATACATTCCTTCAAGGCATACTAATTCCGAAATTATTCTGAGTCAATTTCTGAGCACAAGTACATCGAGGGCGAACACATTTAATGAAGCAACGGTGGACTGTATCCAACGAAATTCACCTGTGTCTAACGGAAGTTCAAAGAGACACAATGTCATTAATGGAAGATTGGTATAAAAGCTCATCACATTCAATTCCACCAACGACCAAAACTCTGCGCAATCAATTCGACATTATTTCAATCTACTGTTTCATTAACTTCATTTAATATCTTCGGATATTTTCTGCACTTCAGTGATTATTACTTATCTACTCAGTGAGGAGTTGTTAAAGACTTATTTGATTTTTTGTTTAAATATTAAGGTTGAGGAACCTTAAGTATGGGTGTACAATTACGACTTGTAAGGGGGAGTGAGTCCTAGTGTGATAGGATCTTCTCGAGTACAGAGTGTGTAATTGTAACCATGTTTGTGGATTAGTGAAATACCTAGAGTGTCTGAGGACTAGACATAGGTCAAGGAGACCGAACCAGTATAATTTCTCTGTGTCGTTTCTCTTTGTCTCTGTCTCTGTTCTTATTGTTCGTCTCTTTAATCCGATTTTTTTTGAAATCCCTTATTCATCCCCCCTCTAGGTGATATTCTCTCTTCATTTGGTATCAAAGCTGGTATTCTCAGTTGAGCTTAACATGTTGGAAAGATCATGGAAGGAATATTGCCTGATGGTGCCTTTATCAATCGACCACTTGGCTTCAACAGAGAACATTATTCATTTTGGAAAGCCAAATTCAAAGTCTTTGTCATAGCTACTGAATTTGGTCTGTGGAATGTGTTCGAAAGAGGAAACTACAAACCATCTTCCGTCGAAGCTAGATTTCGAATTGACAAGCTTGAAGAGGAATACGATGAGAATGATAGAAGACTCGTCCTCTCAATAGCAAAGCTATTTTGATGCTCCAAAGGGCACTTAGTTAACAAGAGTACTTTCGAATTTGCAATCTGTCAAGTGCGAAAGAAATGTGGAAAGCATTGGAGATAGCCTACGAAGGAACATCCGGCATAAAGGAGAATCGTATCAACACATTGACAACCGAGTACGACATCCTTTAAATGAAGACTAGAGAATCCATCGGAGAGTTTCAACTTCACTTTACTTATTTGATTAATCAACTGTCGGCTCTAGGTAAAACTTACGAACAAAATTCTCAAGTCAGGGAAATCCTCAATGTTCTGATGAAAGATTGGGAAGTCAAGGTCACAGCAATCGAAGAAGCCCGAGGAGAATCAATGATGTCAATAGATGCTCTATTCGGAAGCTTATTGTTGGTCGATTTCCTTTATGGCAAGTGAACCAGTCGAACAAGTAATAAAGTGTAAGTAGAGTATCGTCCCACAGAGACTGAGATACCGGGAAGTGACGCTCAATTGCTAAGATAGTTGTGAGAAACATAACGTAAATATAATTGGTTTGAGAGGTTGTTGTGGTTATGCTAAGTAACAAACAAAAGTAAACAGAGTTTCGTAGTCGTGAGAAGATATCAGTAGGAAATCAGGCTGAACTTGGAATCATCCTTAAGCATCTCAATCCCCCAATTGCTTTACCCATTGCTATAGCATCTCTACTGCACAACTTCCGTAATGCTACAGCATAGCTACCACCTACAATGCTATTCAGTTAACCTACCACTATAGTCTATCGAAGCTTCCGTGTCCGATACTTCTAATGCTAACTCTACTCCTTCCATATGCCTATGGCAATTTTCTAGTTAGATTAACATTACAAAATAGGGTGTAGTGGTTATGAGCGGTAGACCCATTCCTGAAGCCTACAATAATAGGTCAAGCCTTGCACTAGCCTGCCTAGCAATCACTGTTTCTCAGAGGTCTAACCTCGACTCCTTGTTAGTAAGCCGAGGCCACAAATCTCGCCCTTAGCTTCCGCTAATCGACAAGGTAATTAAATCACTGATAAGCAAACTGAATTTATTGAATTAAAAGCTAGCAACTGGGTTTATTCAAAACTTAAAGATTCATCCTCGTTCAGCCATATGGAATTTAGTTCATGACTGACAAGGGAAACACAAGACAGATAATCACAAAATGACCCATGATCAAAAGATTAAACGAAAGGAAACAGAAAGCTTGACGAAGTTCCGACGGCATGGAAAAAGCCCTGTCACGTCACCACTCCACGCCTTCTTCTCTCCATCTTACTGCAAGGAAGGATGCTGGGTTCTCTTAGAGTTCTCGTGCCTCGTGAATTCTCTCTCTCTTCTTTCAAGTCTGACCGAATGTGGAATTCGTTTTGGCTCTTCGACTCGACTCCCCTTTTAGGGTTGGCTTGCTGTTTCTTATATAGTCAGGCTTCCTTGCGGCATAAGTTTCAGCGAGTTGGACTTTCCAAATCTTTCGAGATCCATCGTATCTTTCAATCGCAGTAGATTGATTCTGCTGATCCTACGAGATTCTTCAAATCTTTTAATTTTGATCCTTCGCATCTTCTATTCCATTACGTCAGCAATCTACCTGTCTTTTCTCGACCTTCACAATATTTCCTGAAACAATCTTGGCAAAAGATTAGAACATATGCCGCATAGCATCGCGTCCTTTACTTTGCTATAGCTTCATAGATGCTTTGTATTGCACTTTGATATGCTGTCAGAATGCTATAGCCTAGTATCAGCTTCGCTATACGTTCTTCTCATAAAACCTTGTAACTTGTTCTTCTTTTAGCACATGTTTAGGATGTGCGTGGTTTTTATCCTTCAGTTCCCTATATTCATGAATTAATGCATTTTTACTTATATTGATTGCAGTTAAACGTGTATTTACCATACAATTCAGTCATAAGATATAGGGAAAATATGGCATAAATTGTGCTCATCACTTATCTAAATACAAAAGCAAACTGAAATTAAAGAAGGACTTGGACGAAATTAACACCAATATCAGCAAAGGTGTTGCCCTCAATGCTGTGAAAGAGAAGGAAGTTAAAGACCAAGATGATGATGATGACGATGAAATGGGGATGTTCGTTCGAAGATTCAAGAAGAAGGTTCAGAAATCGATTCCAGAAGGGAAGCTCAAGTAACATACGTGACTTTAAGGAGAAAGATTAGATCATCTGTTACGAATGTGATAAGTTGGGACATATCAAGTCTAAATGTCCTCAATTGAAGGGCAAAGAAAAAGATAAAAAGAAGAAATTTAATCACTTCAAGAAGAAGGCATACATGTCTGCCATATGGGGAGATAGCTCCTCAAATGAAGAAAGTGAGGAAGAAGAAGTTGTGAACGTGTGCTTAGTTACTGAAGAAAAAGAGCAATGTGAAAACGACGATGAGGTATATGATTTTGAACCCACTTATGATGAGTTGCTTTTTGAATAAAATGAACTTTATTCTGAATTTGAAAATATTGCGAAAGAACTTATTGCTTCTAAGAGGAAAATCAAACTGCTTGAAAAGCAAGTTAAAGATCCTCCTATATCTTGCAAAAACGTGATTTGAAAAAAATATCCTGATCTCGAAGCGAAAAATGTTTATCTTACGAAAACACTTGAGAGGTTCACCAAAGGAAGTGAAATGATCAATGTGATCTTGAAAGCTCAAAGGTTTACAAATGATCGATCGGGCATAGGTTACAATCCTATTTTTGACAAAAAGAAAGGGAAAAAGAAAACTGGAGGAAAATCTTATTTGAACTATTTTCAGAAATTGGTTCATTCTTCAAATCCTTTTCCTCATTGTAACTACTATAATCGTAAGGGGCATAACACTTCATCATGTTTTCATACGAAAGAAAGAAGAGATAAACCCATTGGTAATTATCACTGGGTGCCTAAAGGGACATATGTTTTCCCTGAGGCTCAAACTAACCCGAAAGGACCCAAGAAAAGATGGGTACCTAAGACTTGATCTTGTCTAAATTGCATGTTTGTCTGAGAGCATCAAAGACCAACAAATGGTATATTGATAGCGGGTGCTCCAGACACATGATGGGGGTAACCAAACCAGAAATATCGCTGGAATTGGCGAAATTGGTGAAAAAGAAGGACCCCTGATTAAAGATGTCTACTACGTAGAAGGACTCTATCATAATCTCTTGAGCGTGAGCCAAAGTGCAGACAAGAACAACTAGATCATATTTGATTCAGAAGAATGTCTCATCGTGAACAAGGATGATCTTCCAATCAACAAAGAGAACCTTAAAACTCTGTTTAAGGCACCAAGAGAAGGTAACTGCTATACCTTAAACCTTCCCAAAGTCAATTTTGAAAATTGTTTTGTTAGCAACTTGGACAAAAGTTGGTTGTGGCATAAGCTTCTAGCTCATGTGAACATGTTCAAACTAGACAAGTTGTTAAGAAAAGATTTAGTTCTTAGTTTACCCAAACTACGCTTTAAAAATGACATGATTTGTAATTCTTGTCAAAGAGGTAAACAAACTAAATCATCTTTCAAAAATAAGTTTTAAATCTCAACTAATAGACCTCTTCAACTACTCTATATAGATCTAGTTGGACCGGCAAGAATTAAGAGCCTTGGTGGCAATTTGTACACTCTGGTTATTGTCGATGATTTCTATGGATTTTCTTGGACTATCTTTTTATCTTCCAAAGATGAAACATTTGATCTATTTGTCATGTTCGCCAAGAAAGTGAAAAACGAGAAAGGTGTTTGCATTTCAGGTATTCAAACTGATCATGGAGGAGAGTTTGAGAATCAAGCATTCGGGGAGTTTTGTGATGCTCATGGTATTGACCACAATTTCTCGGCTCCGAGGACACCACAACAGAATGGTGTGGTGGAAAGGAAGAATTGAGTGCTCACTGAAATGGCTCGTGTAATGCTGAACAAGAACAAGACCTTACAAGTCTTCTGGGCAGATGCAATGAGCATGGCTTGTTATATCTTGAACCAAGCTTACCTCCGAAAGAAACTCAACAAGACTCCATACGATCTATAGAAAGGAAGGAAACCGAATCTGTCTCATTTACACATATTTGGATGCAAATGCTTCGTGCACAACAATGGTAAGGATAATTTGGGAAATTTTGATCCCAAGTCCAACAAAGGTATATTCCTTGGATACTCTAATAGGTGTAAGGCCTATAGAATTTTCAATAAACATACTCGTTTAGTAGAAGAGTCAATCCATATTGTGTTTTGTGAATCCAAATCTGACGATCCTTTGGATGATAGTGAAGAATCCATTTATAAAAATAAATTCTTTTCCAAAACTACTCCTGCCTTTATTGAAAATTTTGAAAACGTTTTTGAAAGTGATTCACAAAACTCTTATAAAAATCCCGATCAATCTCAACCTAAAGTTGGAAGTTCATTAGGAATCATCAATTGGACCAAGTGATAGGTGGTTTAAAGACCAAAAAAAGTACCTTGAATGAGGTTACATTTTCTGCCTTCATATCTGAGATTGAGCCCTTTAAGATTGACGAAGCCCTTTCAGACAATGATTGGGTAATTACAATGCAAGAGGAATTACATAAATTTGATAGAAATCAAGTTTGGGATTTAGTACCTAGGCAAATGGGTATTCAAGAATAAACGTGATGAGTCCGAAATCATAGTCCGTAACAAGGCTAGATTGGTTGCCAAAGGCTATAATCAAGAAGAAGTTATTGATTATGAGGAAACGTATGCTCCAGTGGTTAGATTGGAAGGTATACGAGTACTCTTAGCCTTTGTGTGTATCAAGGGATTTAAACTGTATCAAATGAATGTTAAAGAGTGCTGTTCTAAATGGTTTCATTCAGGAGGAAGTTTATGTTGAACAACCTCCTAGCTTTAAAAATGATCATCATCCAGATCATGTTTACCATCTCAAGAAAGCCTTATATGGTCTTAAGCAAGCTCCTAGAGCTTGGTATGAGCGGTTAAGCAAGTTTCTTCTTGATCAAGGTTTTGTCAAAGGAAAAGCAGACACAACTCTCTTCATAAAGAGTAATAAATGCAATGAGATTTTAATTGTGTAAATTTATGTTGATGACATAATCTTCGTGCTACTAATGATATTTTGTGTGAGGAATTTTCAAAGACAATGTAGGGTGAATTTGAAATGTCAATGATGGGTGAGCTCAATTACTTCCTTGGACTACAAATCAAACAACGGAAGAATGGAATTTTCATTTCACAAGCAAAGTATCTCCATGATTTGCTCAAGAAGTTTGGGATGGAACATTGCAATGGAGCCGACACTCTTATGAGCTCAACTACCTCTCTGGATGTTGATGAAGAAGGAAAGGACTTCAACATAACCAAGAATAAAGGGATGATTAGATTGTTGCTATACTTGATAGCAAGTAGACCCGACATTCAGTTTAGTGTGGGTATATGCGCAAGATTTCAAGCTGCTCCAAAGGAATTACATGCTGAGTATGTGAAGAGAATTTTTTTGATATCTTGCCGACACAAAGGAGCTCAGACTATGGTTCCCAAAAGGTCAATCAGAATTTTTGGTACCTATTCAGGCTCGGATCACGCTGGCTACAAGACTGATAGAAAAAGTACAAGTGGTCAATGCCAATTTTCTGAGTGGATCACTTGTTTCCTCGTTCAGCAAGAAACAAACTACTGTTTCTATATCATCGACCGAAGCTGAATATATCGCCGCTTCAAGTTGTTGTTGTTGGGATCCATACACGCAGCGGAATTGAAAACTTTTACGAATCCCATTCGAGGATCGCTCAACTGCGTTTAAATCAAGGTTCGTTAGAAAAACCGTACCTATTTGAATTAATAAGCGTCTCTTTCGATTTTGATTTGGTGGGCTACCTTTTCGATCAACAGAAGTTGACTCTACGAATCTCCTTCCTCTACCGGTATCCACACGAATAACACTCGAACACGGACGGCAGCGTGCTAGCGCCTTCAGTATTTTCGCGTCTCACTTTTTTCACTAGGGTTTCTCGCGGCTTTTCTAATTCATCCGTCTATTTAATACGACTAGATCAATATCTATTATATGGTTTCTAAAAACCTAATAAGCCGTATTAAAATATTCAAAATTAATCCAATCAATTTTGAAATTCGAATTTCAATTAAAATAATATATTAATTAAATCTATCAAATAGATGTAATCTAATATATGTATTTAATCCGAATTATAAGCCTACATATTTAATTTATCTTTATAAATTAAATATGAGATATGATATCTTTTTATTTAATTAAATATGAGATACTATATCTCAATTTAATTAAATCTAAGATACTATATCTTTATTCGAAAATTAAATCGAGATACAATATCTCAATTTATTATAGTTATTTAATTTATCAAATAAATTAAATACTATATAATATTATTATTATCTATAAATAATATCATTAATAATTTCGAATTTAATAAATATATATATATATATATATATATTCATCCTAGATTAAATACAATATTCATTAAATCTTAGACATATCTAAGATTCAATGAATCTGGACACTTTTGCTCGTGTTGAGCTATTCTTGTGTGCCATGAGATTGGCAGTGGGCTAGTACTGTACCAACCCATAAGTCGCAAGCGGCTTCTAAGCAAGGCATTGCGACTACCTAATACATATGGGGATCGATGATACGGTACAACCTATCGTACAACCATGTCACGTCCCTTTTGTCACGCGATAATTTGGTCAAGTATGAGGCATGAATAATGTCAACTTCCTGTTCTTGACCATTACTTTCTCGATTCTTGAGTAGTCTAACAATTGAAATGGAAACTCTTTTCCATCGTAGTATGACCATACATTTCTCGACTCACTCATCGAGGGCCCAAAGATATCTCTCTACAAATGTGAGGGACAAATTTCATCTTGACCATTCACATTCCTCTGCATGAAAACCACTGATCCCGATCTAAGGCTTTATCATCACCCGGTCAAAGGTGACTTTTGACTAGGTCAAAGATCAGCAACTCATCATGTAGGAATCCATGATGATCTCAGGTCAAAGGCCGTTGTGACGCGGTTATACATCGAAAAGCTTATGACTTAATCCATGCAGCTTTCTCATAGTGGGTCGGTCAAAGACCTTGTACTCCTACAAGTGCCCATGACTTTGATTCGTATCTCCATACCTCATCAAAGTCATGCGGTCTTACTTCATCTTCGCTCCGCGTAGATGACCGACCGAGGACATTTAGGATAATCAATAAGATATATCCAAGGATCGCTTATCACTATAAACATGCAAATGAAATGATAACTAAAGAAGAATACTTTAAATAACATAAACGTTTAAAGTACAATGACTTGCCCCTAGGGCATAATTTCCAACAGTTGTACCCAAATGCTATGGCTCAAGCAACAACTTTATGACTTGGGAATCAACCCAAAGGAGATTCCGATCCTCTCTGACAACACCAGCACAATAAGCTTGGCGAAGAATCCTGTTCAACATACAAAGACCAAGCATATTGATATGAGACATCATTTCATCATAGATCACATGCAAAGAAAAGATGTCAAGGTGATGTTCATCCCTACACATTTGTATCTTGAGGATATTTTCACGAAGCCCTTAGCCAAAGAACAGTTCACGTTCATTCGAAGAGAATTGGGTATGGTAAATCCCAATGGACTGTAAGTAATCCTCTCTACTAGTTAATTTTAAGATTTAATTGAGTTATAATTACTAACTTAAGCATCGCAGTATGTAGAAAGCTGTTTTGCAGGAAGCTCTGCTCACTCGTCCAAAAACAAAACGGTTAACAGAGGCATAAAGTTACTTGAGTAATATATCATGTTGCCCGAGTAACTTCGTGAAAAAGCCTCTGAGTTTGTAAAGAAAATGCATTTTACTCAAGTAATGATCAAATTGCCCGAGTAATATCGTGCCTCAAAATGACTGATAATTGTTTTCTAGATCATATTAGTTGAGTAACTGTAAATGCTACCCAAGTAATATTGAGGTTTAATGCATCTAATGAGTATTGCAAGAACAAGTTACCTGAGTAACGTATGCATTACCTGCGAGTAACAACGAGGAAAAGCCTAAGTATGAAGCAATTACCTGAGTAATATCAAGTATTACCCGAGTAAAAATCGTAAAAGATGTTGTAGCTCTCAATAACTTGAGTAAGATAATATTTTACCCGAGTAATATTGTTATTTAACTCTGCTGCTAAGTGTTTCAGGAACTCATTACTCAAGTAATGGAAGCATTACTCGTGAGTATCTTCAAAACAAGCTGTTAGATTTTGAAGAAAATTTCATTTACCCGAGTAAAATAATTCATACCCGAGTAATGTCATGATAAGCACTGCCACTAGAAAGCAAAAGGAACAAATTACTTGAGTAACCATAATTGTTTCCCCAAGAACGACATGAACGATACATTCCCTCTGAGACAATATCAAAATTACCCAAGTAACTTTCTAGCTACTCGAGTAATTGCGAGATCGATGCTCTGGCAAAAGTCAATTCAAATGAATTACTCGAGCAATCATGGTGAGTTACCCGAGTAACATTTACCCAATTGTGAATAAGCTAAATTTGGATCCCCAGTTAATCCTCAAAGGCCAACTTGCTCATCAAGGGTATTCAAGTGTTCACTCAACACACTTGAATTGAGGTATTTATGATAATTTATAATTATATAAATTTTTATTTTTTCAAAAAAATTCAAAATTACTCGAGTAATACTTTTGTTACCCGAGTAACGTTGGGTTTGGACCTTTTTTTTTTGCATCCTTTTCGGATTTCCCTCATTACCCAAGTAGATTTCCGGTTACCCGAGTAAGCAATATAGCTACTCGAGTAACGACGCACATCAAATTTTTTCAAAAAAAATTAAATTGCGTCGTTTCTTTTACCTTTTTCTTATGCTCTTGTCATCGAGCCTTCTCTTCCACCTCCCTCCTCTTTGAGTGATGACAAAGGGGGAAAGGGATTTGATTTGAAAAGATGTTATCATATTTATGATGTTTTGATATATGTTTATAACTCTGTTAGTACTGACGCTTACAATTATGCATTTTACTTGCACTGTACTAACGTTTATTTTTTAATGGAGTTCAGTTATAGTTATTATGCTCTTACATATTTTTACTGTACTGGTGTTGGTTGATTTCCTTGATGGCAAGTGAACCAGTCCAACAAGTAATAAAGTGTAAGTAGAGTATCGTCCCACAGAGACTGAGATACCGAAAAGTGACGCTCAACTACTGTAATAGTTGTGTGAATAGAAGGTAAAATCTAATTGACTTGGGGGTTTTTGTGATTACGCTAAATAACAAGAAAGTAAACAGAATGTTGTAGTCGTAAGAAGATATCAGTAAGAAAATAGGCTGAACTCAGAATCATTCTTAAGCATATCAATCCCCCAGTTGCTTCGCACATTGCTATAGCATTTATACTGCACAGCTTCCACAATGCTACAGAATAGATACTATTTACAATGCTATTCAGCTAACCCACCACTATAGTCTATCGAAGCTTCCGGTCGATACATGTAATACTAACTTTACTTCTCCCATATGCCTATGGCAATTTTCTAGTTAGATTAACATTACAAAGCAAGGTGTTATGGTTATGAGCGGTAGACCCATTCTTGAAGCCTACAATAATAGGTCAAGCCTTGCACCAGCCTGCCTAGCAATCACTGTTTCTCAGAGGTCTAACCCTGAGTCAATTTCTGAGCACAAGTACATCGACGGCGAACGCATTTAATGAAGCAACGGTCGACTGTACCCAACGAAATTCACCTGTTCCTAACGGAAGTTCGAAGAGACACAACGGCTATATTAAAAGCTTCACAACGACATTAATGGAAGATTGATATAAAAGCTCATCACATTCAATTCCGCCAACGACCGAAACTCTGCGCAATCAATTCGACATTATTTCAATATACTATTTCATTAACTTCATTTAATATCTTCAGATATTTTCTATACTTCAGTGATTATCACTTATCTACTCAATGAGGAGTTGTTAAACACTTAATTGATTTTCTGTTTAAAACTTAAGGTTGAGGAACCTTAAGTGTAGGTGTACAATTACAACTTGTAAGGGGGAGTGAGTCCTAATGTGATAGAATGATCTCAAGTACAGAGTGTGTAATTGTAACATTGTTTGTGGATTAGTGAAATACCCAGAGTGTCTGGGGACTAGACGTAGGTTGAGGAGTTAGACCGAATCAATATAAATTCTTTGTGTCGTTTCTCTTTGTCTCTGTTCTTATTGCTCGTCTCTTTAATCCAGAAAAGAATTTCAAAATCCCCTATCCACCCCTTCTAGGTGATATTCTCTCTTCACACTACTCTGTCCTTTTCCTGAAATTTTGGCAATATCTGAGATTCAAAATTGAATCTCAGAGCAACAATTAATCTCATACACAATGTATAAACAACATATGACAGTCAACCACAATCCTGAAAATAACAATACGGCATTCAACATACGCGTAATCATATAATTCAACACAACATCACAGACTATGAAACGTAGGACACAACAAGTCTCGAATTCACCGCGCTGAGAAAAACAACTGGGCAATAAACCCAAAACAACTGAATGCATACCATGCTTAGCGACCTAAGGACCTCCAGTCCACTAGGCCTTACAGCCTAAACATGTGTTTCACAACACGGATCACAATTATGGTACGAGCAAGCATACATAGATATACATAGTATATGAGATTAGAGTTACTACCTGGTGGATTTTCAGGCTAATAATAAATTCCCAAGTTCCTTAATGATCTCGGGCAATGACAATTTCCTATAATTATACAATTATAAGAAATGTTCATCACTTATGCAAACTCTCTATACTTTTAAAAGTACTAGGACTAGTTGTCATTTTAGGCCCAACTCATAGCTAAAAGTTATTTATTGATTGCAAGGACACAAATTAATTAGTCTTGACTTTTATTACTTTCATTTTCAGACCTTCACTTGTAACTGCCCAAAATTTTCAACAAACTTTGACAATTTATAATTAATTGTACACGTGTCCAATTAAGATGGTTCCAAAGGCTAAGTGACCCTTGATGAGTCGATTTCAAATAAAAATATCAAACGCATATGCACACTGATCCAAAATCAATCAAACAGTGCCACTGCCCATATTGACTTTCCAGATTTAAGGGTCATTTTCAAAAATTCATATCTCTATGTACCCCATGACCTGTAAGATTAAAGCTTGTGATATCTAATTTAAGTATGTAAAATTTCATAACCATTAGATACCATTTACTTATTCAAAAATATGTTACAAGCTAACAACCACGTAGGAATATCACATTGGTAGTTTTTAGGTTTCATGCAATTTAATCCCTAAAGCTTCCAAAATCACTATCTAACATTTATTCTACACAATTTGTCATTTCAAACACATTGGAAGCATCAAAATGGATAAAATCTTATTATTTCTCCATGCCTTGTCCTGGCTGAAATATAGCATGAAGAAGACATACATGGTTTTTCCCAAGTTCACTTCACATACTCCTTGATTTTAGCCCTAATGTTCTTCTAACTTATTATTTGAACCTTTTACTTAACTTAACCCATCTTTAGCCATTTGGACAGCACATCCCCTTAGGGTTTCATGCTTTCAAATCCATAAGAACTTAAGAAGAAAGTGATTCCATACTTAACAACTCCAAAAACAAGTATAAGAAGACAAGAGATTAGATGTGGCTTACTTGTATTATTCTTGATTTCCTTCACTTTCTCTTCTTCTTTGGCTCTTCTAGGTTTCAGTTTTCTCTATTAAACCACCATACAAAAGAGTTTATTAAGGCTAGGGATTTGGATGAAATCATGAGAAGAAGATGTGTAAGATTCAACATGTACTTACCTAAATTTCCCTTGGCTTTTCCTTCCCTCTTCCTTCTTCCAACTTTCGGTGAACTCTTCTTGGTTTGTGTGTGATTTTGGCCGAAATATGAGTATGGAGAGGAGTGTTGAGTATAGTTATATTAGTTAAGAACTTTCCTTGTGGTCCCTCCATGTCTTAACACAAGTTTCTCTTTCTCTTTCCTTCCTTTTTGATTTCAAATGTGCCAATCTCCCTTTGTCCCCTTGTCTGAGATGGGTCTATGTTTGTGGATTCTTGGAGGCTCTTCATCATGGTCAAAGTTATTCATTACCTCCTTTCTTCTTGCTTTGACAAGTTGCCAAAATTCTAGCCCTTGATGGAAGATCAAAATTGATGTTTATCTTGACCATTCCTTCTTCGAATTCAACATGTGTTTATATTGGTTTCTTTTTCCTTCTCATATTGACCGAAATATAAGGCCCTTCCATGAAGCTTCTTATTTCTCTTATTGACTTAAAGACACATGTTCATATAATTTATTACATGGTCATCTTTTTCCCTACATGACACATGTCAAGATCCAAGACAAAGGGAATTAATTGCATTGACTTTTTGGCCTGACATGTCACTTCTTTTGAAAGTTTCATTTGTCCCTCCTCCTTCTGAATTTGTGTCTTGATTTTTGGCTTCATGAATACTCTTCAAGAAGTGCCAAAATATCTTGCTTCCCTAGTCTTACACCTGGCAAAAATCTATGCTTTCACAAGAGGCTTGAAAGCTACACTTCTTGACTTTTCACTTGCCATTTATGTCATTTAATGTGTTCTTCTTCTTTCCTCTCTAATTGACCAAAATTGGCCCTTAAAATTGAACTCTCAAGTTGTCTTCTTTTATCCATTGGTACAAGTCTATTTGTCAAATAATTATTGCAATTTGTTGACCAAGTTTCAACATGACAACTTACCTTGTCCTCTTTCTTTCTTTTTGGCCGAAAATGGCCTTGACAAAATGGTCTTTATGTTGCACTTTTAGCCATTTAAGTGTAGTCACATATTCAATAAAATTCCACTTGTTGGTCAAGAATAATATATGATAGCAATAAGTGACAACAACTTAAGTAAGAAGATGTCATTATTGACATTTTGTCTCTTAAATGTATCTACTGAAAAAAAAGTCCATATGACCTTCTTTGTTTCATTTTATGTGACATTGTGGTCCAAAATAGTCAATGGAATATATATTCCATGTCAAATATTTCTATTTTGCATCATATCCCAAAATTTAAACTTTTAAGAAAATCAAGCATTTGTTTAGAATTTCATTGAATGCATAAAAATTGTACAAGGAATTTAAGTAAGCAAAATCAGGATATTACAAAGTGTCCTTTGTCGAAACACGAATGTTTAGTCCTTTTCCTTCTTTGTCAAAACCCTTATTGAAAGTTCATTTTTTTCTTTACATCCACAAAAATGAAGGTTTTTTACTTGCTTGATATTCTTTCTAGTTGTTGTAAAAAATATTTGCAATTTTGCATTGCATATTGAAACTTGAGAAATTTGTGGTGTTGTTGATTAGGACATATGCTCTAATCACTTAGCTGGGATTAATTCAAGCCTACCAACACCACCACACATATATATTTCACAAGATTTAACCTGTAAAGGAAATGGACACAAGGCATGTGAATAATACATGTTGCAAAGATTCTTCGGCATCACATCCAAATTGACAAGAGTTAGATATCATCATATGATATTTCTACAAAACATCAATCACAAGGAGTGCGTCCTTGATTAGCTTCCAATTAAGAAGGAGGAACTTAGGAAACATTGGAATCTTCTAGAATATTTCCCAAAATGTTCCATAAGTCAAATCTCTTGGCTACTAGAATCCATTAGAAGATGAAAACCATCTTTAACCTGATATGAGCCGGAATCATTACCTTTCCAATGGAAGCTATCAGGAATATTAAGAGAGGACGGGGTCCTAAGAATCTGCCTAGCAATGTGTTATGGGTATAATTCAGAGACTAATGAATGGCTCTATTTAATAGGATTTCAAGGTGATGAAACATGCATTAATAGATCTTCTACTCGATTAATGAGTCCAACCGAGTTATGATCCGACTGCATTGGCTAGCATAAATGGTGGTTGAGAGATATGAATGAACCATTACCCCCATTCCATTGCAAGTTATCCAAGATCAATCCAGCACAATCTACTGTCCCTTTCCATATCCAAGAGGAATTATATGGAAATTTGATAATTGAATCATAACTGGTATCAATATACTTAACTTTTAGAGTTTATCCTAGAAGAGAATATTGGTCTGTTGAGAGGATTCTCTAAAGCTGCTTTGCCAATAAAGCTTGATTTATCTGCTTAAATGGTCTTAAACCTAGACCTCCCTTATCCATCAGTTGGAAAAGGCAATCCTTCATGAGCATGTGGACTCTTTTCTTATCACTACTTGAACCCCAGAAGAAATTCACACAACAAGAGTCTATTTTGTCATAGACATAATGAGGTATATTGATACAAGAAAAAGCATGTGTATTAACTGTTGATAATGTTGATTTAATCAGAGTTGATCTAGTTGCATGCAAGAGAAGTTTGACCTTCCAAGCACTAGTCCTTTTCTCAATGGAATTAAGGACTTGTTGGTATATTACCTCTTTGCTTCTTCCTAGATATATCCAAGTCCTTAAGCATTTTCCTAATTTTGATTCAAATCTAAGCCTCAACAATTTGAAAAAAGAGGTTTTCTGTGAAAAGTTGACATTTGTGCAAAAAACTAGAAAATACTTCAATTTATTCTAGTGTTAGCCATACCAAATGGCATACATGCTAAGTACCATTTTAATTGAACATAGATTCAAAGCATTACATTCAAAGAAAAACAAGGAATCATCAGCATACAGTAGGTGAGACATAAGCTTTGCTTCCTGAAATATTTTTATACCACTATAAGCTTGAATGCTCAAGATTTGAAATCATACATGAAAGAATGCTAGCTGCCAGGATGTAAATGTAAGGGGAAAGGGGATCTCTTTTTCTAATTCCTCTGTTTGGTTTAATGACATTCGTCAATTTTCCATTAAATTGGACCTGGTACTGAACTGTAGATAGGCATTGACTAATCATATTAATCCATTTTTCAGGAAATTTCATACATCTTAAGGTAACAATGATAACATTTCATGAAAGCTTTTCAAAAGCTTTTGAGAAGTCTACCTTTAGTGCTACTATTTTTTCCTACCTTGCTTGGATGAATGTACCTGAGCCATTAAGTTTGATGCAAGAATGATATTATCTGAAATTAATCTAAATAACCCTTGTAAGAGCTGCTTTGATGTGATTGCTTAGTACCTTAGAGATAATCTTGAAAGCAACATTAGAAAGACTAATGGACCTAAAGTCGCACAAATCTTAAGGTCTTTCTGATTTTGGCAGCAAAATGATGATAGTCTTATTCATTGATTTGAGCATATTGTCACGCCCGAAGTACCTCAACACGTGGAACTTTCACGGAGGTCACCCATCATGAGATTTCCCCCATCTGAGCACACTTAACCTTGTGAGGCGCAAACCATCATGCCAAAAAACTCAAGCTGATAGCAGAGGCATGGCACATATTATATATGCCCCAGAAACCCCCTCATCCTGCTCGATGTGGGTCTATCACGGCCAGGTCGTAACAAGCTCGCCCATCCATCTAGGTGATGCCCCCCATCACTGACTGGGGGTCCCTTACAGAGATTTTCTGTTTCTCCCAAAATAACCAAGTTTGAAAATGATTTGCAGAAATAGGGAACCTGGGTCGTTTCCCCAATGAATTCACAGCAAGTTTGAATGGACGAATGATGAAATGTAAAAAGTAAAAAATAGGGGGGGTTTGGTTCAAACAGAATAAAAACGAAATAAACAGAATTAGATTAAAATCAATCAACCCAACATTCAGATTCCAAAGACTTCCATCATTGAACGAAATATAACTAACTCACGATTGGTTCTGGACAAACCGAAATCTCTTCGTTTGTCCAGAAAATCCCTCGACTAGAAGATCGCCTAGCATCTGTCCCAACAGTGGCGTCTCACTGTGCAATCACATAGTAACACTGAAACCTAGTTCGAACTCAGTCCTTGGGATAAACCAAACCAAATATTAAATCTAATATTCGAACTATTTCCACAAATCAAATCCGATAAGATGAAAACAGAAACGAGTTAAATTACTGATTAAGCACAAGCTCTCTGGACAAATCATGGAATCCTCAACGTTGGGTTAATCACAGAAGTTTAGCCGAGTATGGCTGGAAAAAATGAAAAACAGACGAAGAACGCGAATAACATTGCAGAGAAAATGAAACTTCCGTGTTTAATCCGAAAAATGTGTAAAAAGGTGAATGACAAAAGTGTTTGTGGCTGCCATCTAACTTAAAGTTAACCTAAAACGGAAATGGGCTCCAATGGTTCAGCCCAAAACGGAAATAAAATAAAAGTGGGCTTTAATTACAAAATTCTAGCCCAAATAAAATCCAGAAATATGCATTTGACTTTGGCTCCAAAATCGACCGCCCTCTTGTCCGAATTTTCCCTTCATGTCTTCATAAAATTGTAGCTCTTTGAATTATCTGAAATATGAAACAAGAATGAGGCAAATCCGATGTTTGGTTCAAGAGTTATGGTAAAAATAGTGAAGCAATATAAAAATGAAATTTTATTATTAAAAATGGCTCAAATATAATCAAAGGCCTAAAGCCCAAATAAGTATAAAAGCCATTATTTATTAACTAAAGATTCCTAAATTATTAATCAAGAGATAAAAAGAAGTGTATGAAATATTCAATTATCAGTCCCCTCATTCCATCCATGAGGGGCCACATAGCCCATCACCGAGTAAGGGTCCACCCCCATCTCCTCGCTCAAGGGGGGCCACCACAGTGAGATGAGGAGAGGTTGGCTCAGATACTACTTGTCACGCCTGAACCTCCTCAACACGTGGAACTTCCCAGGAGATCACCCATCCTGAGATTTCTCCTGTCTGAGCACGCTTAGCCTTGTGAGGTGCTAACCATCATGCCAAAAGCTCGAGGCCGTGACAATGTGCTCAGTTCGCCAAAAATGCTTCATGCATATGACATCTAAACCAACTAGATCCCAATGTTTTTTTTAACGAAAATAAGCATGGAATCCATCAATATCTGGCGCACTATCTCTTGGAAGGATGAAAATAGCTTCTTTGATTTCCAAATTTGTTAATGGCATTTGTAATTGGTCTATTTCCTCCAATGTTAGAGAGGGAATTGGAAGATATTGGAAACCAGCCAAAATTTCCTGAGTAGTAGCTTGAAGAGGGTCCTAAGAAAGACCTTGAAAGTGAGAAAGTGCCGTTTTAGAAAGTTCAGCCTCATCAGAGGTCCAATGACCATCTGGTTTAAGCAAGCTTTCTATAGTATTTGATGATAATCCCTTGTAGACGGTTGCATGAAAGTATGCAGTGTTTCTTTTTCCCCTTTGAATACCATTTAAGTTTTTCCCTTTGAGCCCAAAAACTGGCTTCACAATTATATAAGAATTCAAGATGATGCTTTGCCTCTTGAAAGGATATTAGCTTATCATGATTCGTGTGACCATGAAGAGAAATTTCCTTGGCTATATCCTTTAGAAAAGATTGTGCCAGAAAGACTCTGAATGGCTAGTTGCCAATGTGAGTTTTACTTCAATGAGAAAGTTCTAGAGAGCTTTGAGTGAAGACAAAAAGCAGGAGAGCCAGAATCATCTTGCATCCAACACCTTCTAAGGATCTCATTGTACTCATGATAGTAGAACCAGTAGTTCTCAAATATTCTTTGTCTATTTCTTTTGAAGAAATGCTTAAAGGAAAATAAAATTGGACAATGATCAGATGTTTCTATTGAAAAGTAATTACACTAATGTGGGAAAAGCTTGCGATCATTCAAGATTGCAAAAGGCCATATCTATTCTTTTTAAAATAACATGATTATTTGTCTTGTTGTTAGTCTATGTGAATGCAAGCCCATGCTGTGAAATGCCTTATGATTAGCTACTTCTAAACATTTCTTGAAAATGGCCACACTAGTAGAAGAGCCAGAACCTTTAACACTCATCTTTTGTTGTCTTCCCACCCATGTTTCACATTTTTAGTAATAGTTTTTAAATTTTTCAATAATCATCTTAGATGTTTTTCATACTCATCTTCTATATTCTTAATATTAAAAAGTCAAAGAGTTGTTTATGGAACATATAAGTATTAAAAATATTTAAGATCACTTCTAAAAAAACTAAAATAAATATTAAAAATACCCTGTAACACATAAGATGAGCGTTGAAATAAATTTGCCTCACATAAATCTTATTCTTAATTATAATTTTTTTTGGGATTAAGATTTCTCCAGTGACTAGAGATAAGACTCTCTCTAGTAAGCCCCAAACTACACCATTTCACACTAAACAAAATTTAAAACATCTAATTTGCTTACTGAATGGAGAGAACATGGCAGAGCTCCGCGAGGCCTTAAGAGGAGATCACTGATCAATCTTAATCTTCTAGCTTCTTACTTCTCGCCCTTGCTTTATAGTCGACGGTGGCATTCCTTACCACCATCGCCGCCGGTGACCTAAGTTATTCCAGAAAGAGAGCCGTAGATTAGGTGCAGAAAGAAACCGGAGGCTAGAAATGGTGAAGAAACAAAGGCGCTGCTAGAGAGGAGATCACTGTTCATCATCTTCTATACTATGCTTGCAGCCGCTGTCACTGTTCCGGTTCTAATCTTCAGCAATGGGACCAGTTCAATTTCTGCAATTGGTAGATTTTACGGTTCTTTCATATTTGTGCATCTTCTAGAGAAGATTTTCATCCTGGTATGTGTCACCATCTCAATCTTATCAACTTTTTTTTCTACAAATGCCGGATTGTTTTCTAGGATAGCTCTCCTACTTCGTACCAGGCCAGACGGCTATTCCCAAAGATATTTTTGTTTTTCTTGTAATTTTTGTTTTTTTGTCCGTTTTTGAATTGATTGAATATGCAGTAAAGATAGGACCCCTTTTCTTGACACACCATGACATGCCCACAAAACACAAACCCAATCCAATTAAATTATCTGATAGGTTGCAGGTCTTTGTTTTCAAATTATCTTTTGACTCCATCGGTTTCATCTTTTTTTCTATCCGTGTTAAAATTGAAGATAAAATGTCTTTTTATGTTAACCATTTCCTTATATAAAACAAGTTCATTTATATATCTCCGTTGTTGTACAGATTTGAGTGAAAGTTTGATATCTATATAAAACAGGGTGTTGTTGCTTAAGTTATGATTTTTATCATGGATCACTCACAAATAACAACTATTGAAGATAATGACATACGTGAAAGTTTGGTATCTTTTGATGATGTATTTGATTTAGAGAAAGACAGTGATGAATTTGGAGAAGATGATCACTATGAAATCATGGAAGACAAAGATGGTGATTATGGGGAAGATAATGTACATGAGATTGTGGAAGATCATGATAGTGAATTCAGTGAGACCTCTATTTTGGGTAAGGTCTTTAAGATAGCAGAAGAAGCTTATGATTTTGATAATGATTATGCAGAAGGTAAAGGGTTTGGAATACGTAAGTAGTACTCTAGCAAGAATACGAAAACACAACAACTATATAGGTGGAATTATGTGTGCTCAAAGCAAGGTGTCAAGAGACTAAATGATAAAAGAGTTGATTGTTAGTTCTCTATGTGTTCTGATGATAACTGACAATTGTAAACACAAGTTGAAGTTTGTCTTTAGTAAGTTGAAAAGCTTACTATCAAAGGCAAACTCGAGTTTTGGAAGCAAAACTCGAGTTTGGACTTGACAGAGAGTAGCTCAAATTTATAAACTAAATAAAACTCCAGTTTGCGTAGGCAAACTCGAGTTTGCAAGACACAGAGAGCACTCAAGTTTTCACATCAAGACAAACTCGAGTTTGAGCTTACAAACTCGAGTTTGTATCATACAGAGACACTTCAATATTTCCTGAAGAATACAAAAATCCAGTTTTGATTTACAAACTCCAGTTTTCATCTATCAGAAAGCTTGTAAAAGTTTTCTCTTATGAGGAAACTCGATTTTGGGTTTTGTAAACTCGAGTTTTGGTCATATAGAGAGCTGCCAAAGTTTTGAATTTAAGCAAACTCCAGTTTTCATATGGAAACTCCAGTTTGCACCAAACAAAGAGTTTTGTCAAGTTTTGAGAACTTGACCAAACTTGAGTTTGGGCTTGGCAGAGAGCCTAAATATTTTTCATCCCAAGCAAACTCCAGTTTGCTATGACAAACTCCAGTTTGTACTTGACCAAGCATTTTCTAAGTTTTCCAAAGATTTGAGGAAACTCGAGTTTGTATTTGTAAACTCGAGTTTGTGCTTAACAGAAAGTTATCATGTTTTATCCACTGTGAGAAAACTCCAGTTTTCACTTGGCAAAGATTTTCAAAGGTTTTCAATTTGAGAAGGAAACTCTAGTTTAGTTTTGGAAACTCGAGTTTGTGCCTTATAGAGAGCTTTGGTCATTTTAGTAATTTGAAAACTCAAGTTTACATTGGAAACTCCAGTTTTGAGATTTTGGACTTAAACCATGTTTTCACTATAAAAGTCCAAAACTTGAGTTAGTCATTAACAAACTCGAGTTTGCTCAATGTTTCAAAATATGCTTCAAAACTCAACTTGCGACATTCTTTTCTGGAAGAAGAAAACTCGAGTTATGATTTGGAAACTCGAGTTTGGCCTTCTGCAAACTCCAGTTTGTGTGAACAAACTCGAGTTTGTGTCACTGTGTTTGAAAATCAAATTGCACGAATTTGTGAAATCTTCATGTTTAATCTTAATACTTCCTATCATCACTCATTACTATTCCTAACTATGTTTAATCAGTTTTTTAGTGAGTTTCTGATGATTTAGAGGATATTAAATGAAGATTTAAACAAAAGCAAAAAGTGACGTCAACACATTAAATGCAAAGTCCAGAAAACTTACATCCTTTTGGACAATCATTCTATACACGTTGCAAAGGGATTAATGTTTCCTTTCCACATCCAGTAGCTACTCTTCCAACGGATTAATATTCAAGAAGTCAACCATAAACTTTTGTGCAACTGGATTAAGCAAAGAGTAGAGAGAGAAGAAGACCAAAGCTTAACCTAATCCTTCCTGAATGTCTCCAACGGTTACATTGAAGATTACAACGGTCATTTAATGCTCTCTTTGTATAAATAGAGATGCATTCAATTCTTCTCAACAACCAATCTACAGAAAACAAAAATCATTCAAGTTTCCAACTACTCTTTGAGTTTTCTTGTGTAAAGTATCTTTTGATACATTTGTACTTCAGTGATTATATTTATCCACTCTTAGAGAGAGTTCATTTATTGTAAAACATCTATTGTAAGAATTTCAAGTCAGGGGACTTAGAGATTGGGATATTGATTGCAACTTGTAGGGGGAGTAAGTTCTAGTGAGAGAATTACTCTTGAGTTACAGAGTGTGTAATCAATTGAGATAGTGAAAATCCCAGAGAGTCTGGGGATTGGACATAGGTCAAGAGGTTAGACCAAACAAGTATAAATTCCTTGTGTCTTGCTTTCCTTTCTCATACTCTACTTATCTTTGTTTTTAGTGTTCAAAAACAAAGCATTTTGAAAAGAATTTTTAAAATCTCCAATTCACCCCCCCTCTTGGTGATTTGCTCCACTTTCATTGATGTTCATAATGTCAAAAGGTGAAGGGATACAAGGACTGATTGTTTAGAAATGCTCTAAATAAAGTTAGTAGATGAATCATGGGTTGTGGAGAAGTTCAATGATACACACAATCATCCATTGATTAACACTCCTTCAAAGGTGAAGAAGTTTTGTTCTCACAAAGATTTACGACGCTCAAAGTTTACTAAATCTATTGTTTCTCAGCTTTATCAAGACGGTTTAACGTCTTAAAAAATCTCAAAGGTGGTGAACACTAAGGACAAAGAAGTTAATATTACCCCAGTTCAAATTCAGACTATTATATCAAGCCAAAGAAAGAATAATGTAGGGAAAGAATGTCAAAGCATCATCAAACACTTTCAACGGAAGTCCACTCTTGATGGAGCTTTTTATTTTGATATGCATCTAGCAAAAGATGGCACATTAAGAAGCGTCTTTTGGGAGGATGGTAGGTCGAGAGCTGCATATGCTCAATTTGGCGAAGTCCTTGTGTTTGATGTGACTTACAAAACAAATAAATTCAGGTTTCCTTTTGCCCCTTTTGTGGGAGTTAATCATCATGGGCAATCAATTTTGTTTGCTGCCGCTTTATTATTAGATGAAACGGAGGCAACATTTACATGGCTATTTGAACAGTTTCGAACATGTATGTTTAACAAGTCTCTGGTTGCTATTATTATTGATCAAGACAAAGCTATGGGAAAAGCCATTGCTAAGATATTTCCAGAAGCACGACATCGTTTTTGCGCGTGGCACATTAAAAAACATGTTATGGAGCATAGTCAAGCACTACGCACACAATTTAAAGAGAGTTTTGATGTTGACTTTCGTGAGTGGTATAAAAGTCGAAGCATCGATGAATTTGAAAGCAAGTGGGAAGCACTGGGACTAAATATGATATTAAAGAAGGTAGTTGGTTGTCAAACATGTATGCTTTGTTAGATATGATTAGTTTTGATGATGTCTTATATAGATGCCATTATTAAGAACAAAAAGCTTGTATACTATATTTATCTCCTACATTGACTAACTATTATATATTTAATGTAGATTAGTCCAAGTTAAATTATAAAGATTAATCAAGAAGGAGATAAGAGGTTACGGAAAGAAAAAGAAGAACTTGTAGAGAATATCAAGGAAAAGAATTGTGGAAAATGATCAAGGAAGAATAGAAGAGAAGAAAGAAAGAGTTGGTTTATGAAGAATGATCAAGAGAAGAGAAGAAAGAAAGAGTTAAGCTATGGAGAATGATGAAGAGAAGAAGAAAGAAAGAAGAACTTTCTTAATGGAATGAGAAAATCATTTTACAACCTCTTAGATTGGTTCTAGAAGTCTCCACGATGATATCGAAGTTGGGATGGCTTAAATCGGAGTTAAAATAAGCAAAATCAAGCTTCGGGATGAATTAACTCGAGCCAGGATGTCCAAACTCGAGTTAGAATGGTTTCTACAGTGTTTTGGGCATCTGGTACAGGTTGACTCGAGCCAGGGCCTTGACTCGAGTCAGCCATATTGTTGACTCGAGCCAATAGTGTTTTTCAAGTCATTTTCGCACTCTGGCACGAGTTGACTTGAGCCAGGCTTTAGTTGACTCGAGTTAGGTGAGTTTTCAGCAACTCTGTTTCGCGTTCAGTTCGGGCGAGGTCTAGTAATTCGATGATATCTCCTAAACTAGAGATTCGATTGAGGTGAAACCAGTGGTATACGAAACTAGACTCTCAATGCGTCATTTTTATATAATATTCAAGCCCAAAGAAGTTCATATGAGAAAGCTATGAATTCCACAAGTTGGTGCATCAGTTAACGTCACATAGCTGACCAACCTTCGATGTTTTTAGTGTATCTCACACACTACAAATCCAATTGAGCTGAAAACAGTGGCATATGAAAGTAGACTCAAAATTAGTTTTATCAAGATTTGAACCATCCAAAACAGAGTTCATACCTGGGAGTTATGGCCTTCGAAAGTTGACACTCGAAATTCTGGATTCATTTCAGCATAGGCTCGGTTTTCTTGATATAGCTCACAATATACACAACCAAATGAAGTGAAACCAATTCCATATGAATGTAGACTCAACAAGTGTTTCATAGAATTTGGAATCAAACAATTTTGATGAACCTCTCCTCAAGTCAAGTTCAAGTCAAAGAATAAAGAATTGAGGATTTTTCCTCGAGCCAGAAGTTCTACCTCGAGTCTAAGTGAAGGCAGAGAGTTAGACATTTTTGTTAGTCCCCACAGATGTTTTGATGATAACTAGATTTATCCAAGAAGATGAAAAATACAAAATTGGGAAAATCACTTTGCTGTCAAAACCATTTTTGATTGCTGTCACAAAACCTCGAGTCAATGCTGCAGCCTCGAGTCAAGTTGTTTAAAAAAAATCATTTAGAAATTGCTATTTAACTCGAGTCTCAAACTCTACCTCGAGTTTGCTACCTCGAGGTAAGGGAAACTCTACCTCGAGTTAAACCTTTTGAAGAAGAAATTTGAAGAATACAATTACCTCTAGTCAGCATTGATAAACCTCGAGTTTGGTAACTCGAGTCAAGAAACCTTCAGCCTCGAGTCACTATTTTTTAATAAAAGAACAAAGATAATTCTTTGAACCTCGAGTCACAGAACCATCAACCTCGAGTTAGTCTATATTAAATGTATACACTCCAAGAGAATTAACTCAAGTCTCTTTAATTATTAACTCGAGTCTTGAACCTCGAGTCTACACTCCGTGAACCTCGAGTTTGGTAATGTTTTGAAATATCCTGATGATATGATTTAACTCGAGGCAACACTAATGGTACCTCAAGTTAAGTAACTCGAGGCAATCAAAGATGAACCTCGAGTTAATATCTTCTCTGGAAATCACAGTTTGATTAATCTTAATTGATTAACTCGAGGCATCCAAAATCTTACCTCGAGGCAAACTTGTCTCTGTTTATTTAAATATCTATTTTGAGATTAAGAATTCATGGGTTATCTTCTATGATCTTCATATCATTCTTTGTTACATTCTTAAACTACATTGACCAGTTTGCTAAGTGAGTTTCAGATGATTATAACCAACATTAACTTAGTTTTTGAGTAAAAGCAAGTGGAGTGTCAGACGCATTTAATGCGAGCCAAACTCAAAGCATGAACGAAGAATATGGATATCTGAGCCTCTGGAAAGTATTTCAAAAGTTTCCATTTAATACTTCTCTTGTATCTCAACGGGCAAAAGGAATAAAGAATGTCAATGAAGTGTATTTCACCAACCTCCGAAAGCTACGAAGAAACAGAGCAACGGATAAATTTATGATTCAACGGCTATCTTAATGAGTCACAACGGTCGACTCTCAAATCCTCTCCAACGGTCATCAATGCCAACATCTATAAATAGGAGAAACATTGAATTTGGACATCTACCGAAACGCTGAGCAATTAATTGGATTCCAGATTCATTCACTGTTTCATCTGTCTCATTAAATTCTGAGTGTTCTTCAGTGTTCATTATTATCTGCTCGTGAGGAGTCTTTTAAACACTTATTTATTTCATTCAAGTAAGTTATACTTAAGGTTGAGGAACCTTAAGTGAGGGTATTAATTACAACTTGTAAGGGGAGTGGAGCGACCATCCTTCGTTCTGAGAGAGTATAATTATTTGAAAGAATAGTGGAATCCCAGGTGTTCTGGGGACTGGATGTAGATCAGTGAATTGAGACCGAACCATTATAAACTATCTTGTGCTCATTTTCTCTTCTCCGTCTCATTCGTGTATTTATGTATCATTGTGTGTGTTTCAAAAAGAATTTTTGAAATCACCTATTCACCCCCCCTCTAGGTGATATTCCACCTTCATTTTGGTATCAGAGCCAGGTTATCTCAGTTAGGCTTAACATCCCGAGATAGATCATGGAAGGAATATTACCCGATGGTGCTTTAATCAATCGTCCACCTGGCTTCAACGGAGAACATTATTCATTCTGGAAAGCAAAGTTCAGAGTGTTTGTATTAGCCACTGAATATGGCCTCTGGCGAGTTATAGAAAAGGGAGACTATGTTCCCACAAAGATTGAAGGCGGCATCTCGGTTCCAAAGTCAGAGGAGGAGTTCGATGAAAATGATAAGAGAAACATTACTCTTAACCGCAAGGCCATTTTAATGTTGCAAAGTGCTCTCAGTCAAAAGGAGTACTTTCGAATAAGCAACTTGTCAACTGCAAAGGAAATGTGGAAAGCTCTGGGGTAGCATATGAAGGAACCACTGGTACTAAAGAAAACCGCATAAGTATGCTAACCACCAAGTATGATCTTCTTCAGATGAAGAATGGAGAAACTATTGCTGAGTTTCAACTCCGCTATACTCATCTTGTCAATCAACTGGCGGCCTTAGGAAAAACATATGAACAAGGTCCTCAAGTCAGAAAAATTCTCAATGTTCTAACAAAGGATTGGGAAGCAAAAGTTACAGCAATAGAGGAGACACGTTGAGACTCAATGGTGTCTGTTGCTGTACTATTCGGAAGCTTATCTGAATACGAAAGCAAGCTGAAATTTAAGAAGGAACTAGATGAAGTCAATCCTACCCGGAGCAAAGGTGTTGCTCTAAATGCTGAAAAAGAGAAGGTAGATAAAGGTGAAGACGAAAATGACGATGATGATGAAATCGGATTGTTCGTGAGAAAATTCAAGAAATTCTACAGAAAGGGTCAAGGCTTCAAAAGTAAATTCCAGAGAGGTGGCCCCAGCAACAGAAGAGAATTCAAAGACAAAGATCAAGTTATCTGTTACGAATGCGAGAAGCCAGGGCACTACAAGTCAGAATGTCCCCAGTTGAAGGATAATGATAAGGAGAAGAAGAAAAGATTCAATCACTTCAAAAAGAAGGCCTACGTATCAAGCATATGGGGAGAGAGCTCTTCAGAAGAAGAAAGTCAAGAAGAGAAAGAAATGGAAAATGTCTGCCTTGTAGCAAAGGAAGAACAACCAGATCATGACAAAGAGGTAAATGATTCACTACCTACCTATGATGAATTGTTTGATGAATATAATGAAGTACAAGCTGAATTTGAAAAGGTAGTTGAGGAATGTATAAATTTGAAAAGAGAAAACATGACTCTCAAACTACAAGTTGAAAAACTTTCCTGTGAAAATCTAGTTTGTGATGATTGCCTGGATTTGAAGAAAAGAAATTTATCTCTTACGAAAACACTTGAGAAATTCACTAAGGGAAGTGAAATGCTCAACGTTATTTTGAAAGCACAAAAATTTACAAATGATCGATCAAGCATTGGTTACAATCCCATTTTTGATAAGAGGAAAGGAAGGAAGAAAAGAGGAGCAAAGTCATATTTAAACTATTTTCAAAAGTCTGTTCATTCCTCAAATCCCTTTGCTCACTGTAGTTACTGTAATCGAAAAGGCCACAACACTTCATCATGTTTTCACAAAAAGGAAAGAAGAGATAGACCTGTTGGCAATTACAAGTGGGTGCCTATGGGAACCTATGTTCCTAAGGGCCGAACTAACCACAAAGGACCCAAGAGAAATTGGGTACCTAAGGTTTAATTTCATCGATCTGCAGGTGTGTTTAAGAGCATCAAGAATCAACAAATGGTACATTGATAGTGGATGTTCAAGACACATGACGGGAGACGCTGACAAATTTGTGGCAATGAAATCAAAGGATGGTGGCAAAGTCACTTTTGGAGGAGACCAATCCGGAAAGATTACAGGGATTGGCAAAATTGGTACAAAGGACGGACCTCTAATCAAGGATGTGTATCTTGTTGAAGGTCTCTGTCACAATCTCCTAAGTGTGAGTCAAAGCGCTGACAAGAATAATTGGATCATATTTGATTCAGAAGAATGTCTTATTTTCAACAAAGATGATCTCCCAATTGATAAAGGTAAACTTAAGGTATTATTTAAAGCTCCTAGAGAAGGTAATTGCTATACCTTAGACTTACCTAAAGCTGGTACTGAAAAATATTTTGTTAGCAACTTGGATGAAAGTTGGTTGTGGCATAAGCGTTTGGTTCATGTAAACATGTTTCAACTAGACAAGTTGGTAAGAAAAGATTTAGTTGTTGGTTTACCCAAATTACGTTTTAAAAATGATATGATCTGTGATTCTTGTCAAAAGGGTAAACAAACCAAATCATCCTTTAAAAACAAACCTGAAATCTCGACCAATCGACCACTCCAATTACTTCATATGGATTTAGTTGGACCAGCAAGAGTAAAGAGCCTTGGTGGCAATTTGTATACTTTGGTCATTGTCGATAATTTTTCACGATACACATGGACCATATTTTTATCTTCTAAGGATGAAACATTTGATCTGTTTGTTATATTTGCCAATAAGGTGCAAAATGAGAAAGGTATATGCATTACAGCAATCCAAACAGATCATGGAGGTGAATTTAAGAATCAAGCTTTTGGAGAGTTCTGTGATTCTCATGGAATCAATCACAATTTCTCAGCTCCAAGAACACCACAGCAAAATGATGTGGTTGAAAGAAAGAATCGTGTACTAACAGAGATGGCTCGTGCAATGCTGAACGAAAATCAGACATCACAAGTCTTCTGGGTAGACGCTATGAGCACTGCAAGTTACATTTCAAACAGAGCCTATCTCCGGAAGAAACTCAACAAAACTCCATATGAGCTATACAAGGGAAGGAAACCGAACTTAGCTCATCTTCACGTCTTTGGATGCAAGTGTTATGTACATAACAATGGTAAGGATAATCTAGGAAAATTTGATCCCAGATCCGATGAAGGTATATTCCTTGGTTACTCAAGTAGAAGTAAAGCATATAGAGTTTTTAATAAACGCACTCGCATAGTTGAAGAGTCAATTCATGTTGTATTCTGTGAGACTAAGATAGATGATCCTGATGATGAAGAAAACATCTTCAAAAACCAATTCTTTTAAAAAACCACCCCTGCCTCTATTGAAAATCCCGAAAATGTTTTTGAAAGTGGTCCTCAAAACAATTTAGAAAATCCTGATCAATCTCAACCTAAAGCTTGGAAGTTCATCAGGAATCATCCCCTGTGTTGGTTATGATTAGTTTTGATGATGCCTTATATAGATGTCATTATTAAAAGCAAAAAGATTGAGTAATATAGTTATCTCCTACATTGACTAACTGCTATATTTAATGTAGATTAATCCAAGTTGAATTATAGAGATTAATCAAGAAGGAGATATTAAAGAAGATTATTCCAAGTTGAACTATAGAGATTGACCAAGAAAGGAGGCTAAAGAAATAAGAACTTGCACTATATGTTCTTATATGTGATACTGGAAATCTCCATGATCAAGAGAAGAGAAGAAAGAAAGAATTAAATTGTGGAAAATGATCAAGAGAAGAGAAGAAATAAAGAATTGAATTATGGAAAATGATCAAGAGAAGAAGAGAAGAGAAGAAAGAAAGAGTTGAATGATGAAGAATGATCAAGTTGGGAGATGGAAAAAGGAAGAACTTGTTGAATGGAAAGAATATATCATTATTCAAGTTCTTATATTGATGTTAGAAGCCTCCAAGATCATATGGAAGTTGGAATGACTCAATTTAGAGGTAAAACAAGGAAAAATCAGCTTTAGGAGTCAAAACTCGAGTATGTTCATCAATACTCGAGTATTGGAGTGTCTTCAGCTTCTCTGGCATCTCTGGAATGTCAATACTCGAGTATCCAAGTCAATACTCGAGTATCCAGTGTTTTCAGCATCTCTGGGCTCTCTGGAATGTCAATACTCGAGTATCCAGTGTTTTAAGCATCTTTGGGCTCTCTGGAATGTCAATACTCGATATCCAAGTCAATACTCTAGTATCCAGTGTTTTCAGCATCTCTGGGCTCTTTGGACTGTCAATACTTGAGTATGTAAGTTCAATACTCGAGTATTCAACGTTGATCAACTCTGTTTCACGTTCAGCTCGGGTGACGTCTGGTAATTTGATGATATCTCTTCAACCAGAAAACGGATTGAAGTGAAATCGGTGGCATATGAAACTAGACTCCCAATGAGTCAATTTGATATAAAATTCAAGCCAAAAAGAGTTCATATGAGAGAGATATGAATTGTACAGTTTGATAGATAAATCAACGCCACACAGCAAACCAAGCTTCAATGTTTTGAGTATAACTCACAAACTACAAATTCGATTGAGCTGACATTGGTGGCATATGAAAGTAGACTCACAGAGCTTTCCATGAAGAGTTTAACAAACCAAGACGGAGTTCAGAACAGGGAGATATAACCCTCGAAAGTTGACGGTTAGTTCAACAAAGGTCAATACTCGAGTAAGTAAGTTTAATACTCGAGTTTCCATCAGACAGAGAGCAACTTGAAGGTTGGGAGAAGCAATACTTGAGTCAATACTCGAGTATCGGAGTAAGATATTGAATACTTGAGTATGTAAGTAACAATACTCAAGTAATGGTCTGGAATGTCGAAGGCTCACCTAAAGGACAACGAAGCAATACTTGAGTGAATACTCGAGTATCCAAGTAAAGTATTGAATACTCGAGTTTCCAAATGAATACTCGAGTATTCGTCGCGGGTTCAGAAAACGAAGTTCTAACGGCTAGTTTCCATCTGAGTCTAACGGCTATATTTCTTCTTCCAACGGTCATATATTGATTTCTACCTATAAAAGAAGTCGATTCAAGAGAAGAAGCAAGACACAAGCCTACAACTTCAAAATGCTCATACTCCGATCTTCATCTTATTTTACTCTCTGTTTTCCAAATGTTTACATAGTTTATCGAGAGAGTGAAATTATTTGTAATGCACTTCGGTGTTTATTCATCTACTTCGAGAGAGAAGAGTCATTGTAAACATCCTATCATTCTATCTCGTGAGATACTCAAGATTGGGTGATCTTGAGTGGGAAACACATTGTGTTGATTACGGCTTGTAAGGGGAGTGAATCCTAGTGAGAGGATTACTTCGAGTACGAGTGTGTAATCAAGCAAGTGTATTGATTACGTTTGTAAGGGGGAGTGAATCCTAGTGAGAGGATTACTTCAAGTACGTAACGTGTAATCAAGTTACAAGAAGATAGTGGATTGAAAATCTCAAGCGGAGCTTAGGGACTGGACGTAGGTCAAGGATTGGACCGAACCAGTATAAATCACAGTTTGCATATTCTCTTCCCTTAACTCTTACATTTCCAGCATATAAGTTTGAATGACTGATTATCGCTTTATAGATTATTACTGTCATACAAACTACTTTCAGTAAATTGCAAAAATATTTTCAAACTTCCAAAAGTTTTATCATACACCCAATTCACCCCCCCCTCTTGGGTGATAGCGAGGTCTTTCATTTGGTATCAGAGCTAGGCTCTTGTTTAAAGGACTTAACCGTCTCAAGAGTTTCAATGGCCGATTTTAGGTGTTCCACATTTTCAGGAGGATTTGATTTTACCATTCCACCTCTTTTCAAAGATATTGATTTTTGGTTTTGGAAAGCTAGAATGACTAGTTTTATCAAAGCAACGATTTTTATATGTGGAATGTTTTTACAAATGCTTTCGATTTCAAACCAAGAAAGGAATGGATGAGAAAAAGACATAAAGATGTTTTCATTGAACATTAGAGCAATGAACATATTATACGTTCCTTAACTGAAAATGATTTTGAGAAAATCAAGTCTTGCTCTAGTGCTAAAGAAATTTGGGATACTCTTGATTTTATATATACTTCTAACAATTGTGTTGAAGTTGAAAGTATTGAAAGTTCATCGAAATTACAAATGCACATTTATGGATGATGAACAAATGGAAGAAGGGGAAATCAGAGAATGCTTTCATGATCCAGTCAACATAAAAGAACAAGAGAAAAAGGATTCCCAAGATGAGCTCATTGACAATTGTGATCAATCACTATCTGGAGCTCTAGATGAACATGAGACAAACAATTCCAATTCTTCTTGTGTAGATAAGAAAAACGTTTTTGAACAATCACATAGAAATGTTTTTCAACCATTTACTGATTCTAGTTTGAAAAACAAACAAATTTTCGAAACTGATGCTGGAAAATCATGTGGGAAGAATGAATGTTCAAATGAAGATTATTTGAAGTCTTACTCATCATCACCCAAAGACAATACTTGCAAAAATGTTCATAATAAGCATCATTCTATTATTTGCAATTATTGTGGTAAATCTGGTCATATTTCTTACACATGCTATATTAGGAGAAATTCTGATGTGAGAAATAAACTTGTTTGGATTCCTAAAGGACAATCAAGGTCCAATACTAACAGTCATGGACCCAAGTATAAGTGGGTACCAAAATGTCCATCTAGTGCTTTATGTGTACAGGATGATTTGAAAATCAATGGACATAAAGGTACAGAGATGAACAAGAAGCCAAGAGTTTCTCATGCACCAATGAAGAAGATCATAGTATCTATATCAAGCAAGAGAACTCACATGGGCACCCATTCTTTGGAACTACAAGGTTTAAACATCAAAGGAAGCAATGGATACAAGCAAGAAGAGTATCATCCACCTCAAGAACAAACTACCATAGAGTACCATTCAACTATCTTGAGGAGAACAAGAAGAGGAGAATCTCTCAAAGATCAAACAAGAGACTCTTGAAGTCTATATCCTTGAGAGAGCTTTGCCAACACCCATGGGAAAACATATGAAGAACCAATGGGTAAGCAAAGTCAATCCTCCAAGTACCTAAGGCAAAGGTATACAATGGTAAAACCTCCTATGCTATTATTTGAATTATACATTGAGGTTTTATATATTGTAGTCTTAAGAATGAGCATTGCAAACTATTTTTCTAAATTGGGTTTTCACATCCTGACTTATTTTTTTGAAAGAGATTGCAATGTTCAATAGGCTTAATTCTTTATGCATGCATGATTATTTGAAAAAAAAAAGTATTTCTTTTATGCATAAAGTCATGTTTGATTCATTATGCTCAGTTGTTCTGAATTAATTATATTCATAAGAGCATGTGAATTTTGATTCTTACGAGCTAACGATGATTGGATCCAAGTTAGGTTGGATACCAAGAAAGAAAAAGCTTTATACGATTTTGTAGGATCAAAGAAAGCTTCTCAAGAATGCAACATAAAGAAATGATCCAAATCTTGAGAAAGCTAAACAAGCTATGCTTGATGTTGATGGTGAATGTTGGAAAAGGAGTTATCTACATCAATCCATCTCAACCAAGCAAGCTTCTATGAGGACAAGAGGAATTACGGTGATATCTAATTCTTACCTCATACTATAATTATATGAAATTCATGTTTGGTTTATCTTTAGTTAAGTTAAAACATTTTGAAACTTATTCAATTTCAATCATGAACTTTACTGTCAAAACCAAACTCCAGTTTTCATTTTGTCAAGAGTTTTTCTAAGTTTTTCAAAAATTTTGAGAATACTCAAGTATTGGTTTCAATACTCAAGTATTGACTTGACAGTGAGTAGCTCAACTTCTTAAACAAAGCAATACTCAAGTATTCCTTTGAATACTCAAGTATTGAACTTACAGAGAGCACTCCAAGTTTTTCAACTTGTGAAAACTCGAGTATTGGTTTGAATACTCGAGTATTGACCATACAGAGACTTTCAATATTTTCTAAAGTTTTTCAATACTCAAGTATTCTATTTGAATACTCAAGTATTGGTCATACAGAGAGTGACCAAAGTTTTCAACATGTGAATACTCAAGTATTGGTATGAATACTTGAGTATCGGATTGACAGAAAGTTTTCCAAGTTTTACACATTATTTCAAAACTCAAGTATCCATTTCAATACTCAAGTATTGGTGTTCCAGAGAGTCACCAAAAACTTTCAACTTGTGAATACTCAAGTATTGGTGTGAATACTCAAGTATCCATTACAATACTCAAGTATTGGTTAAACAGAGAGTTATCAAAGTATTCAACATGTGAATACTCGAGTATTGATTTGAATACTCGAGTATTGGGCAAACAGAAAGTTTTCATACTTTTCACATGTTCATGAATACTCAAGTATTGGAATGAAAACTCAAGTATTGAAATGACAGAAACCTTCACAAGTATTGAAAATAGTTCAATACTCAAGTATTGAGTTGAATACTCGAGTATTGGCCATACAGAAAGGTTTGCTATTTCCAAGTGATTTGAATACTCAAGTATTAAAGAGAATACTCAAGTATTGACTTGGAAAAGATTTCACAAAGGTTTCAAACAAATTCAATACTCAAGTATTGAGTTGAATACTCGAGTATTGGGCATACAGAGAGCTTGGCTCTTTTTCAAATATTTTGAAAACTCAAGTATTGATTTGAATACTCAAGTATTGAGGTTTTGGACTTGAACTTATTTTCACATAAAAAGTTCAAAACTCAAGTATTTGTTTCAATACTCGAGTATTGGATTTACTCAAAGAAATTGTCCAACGCTCAAATCATGTAAGTGCCTTCTCTGTAAGACGAATACTCAAGTATTCAGATGAATACTCAAGTATTGACATTAGTGCACAGTGACAAACTCGAGTATTGAATAACATACTCGAGTATGAGTCGCAGAGTTTGAAATTCAAATCTGACGGATTTGTGAAATCTTCCTGATTGTCTCCAATACTCCATATCTTCAATCACTAATATTTCTAACTATGTTTAATCAATTTATTAGTGAATTTCTGATGATCAAACATGTGAATTTGTGCATAACTTTGTAAGTTTATATTTTTGAAATGCACAAGTGTAAAATTTGTTTGGATTTCAATTCACTCTGTTTTATGAAATTGCATACACATATTTTGGAAAATACTCATACTTTGATTACATTCAAATTAAATTTCAAAATTGGAAGTTAATATTACTGAATGTTGGATATGCTTCAAATTTGTGAAGTTGAGTTTTTCCTATTATTCACATATTGACCTTTGATATTCAATATGATGCTTGAACTCCTCATTCTTCATTCTCAATCAAGTTAGATCTTATATCTAACAAGTTGATTATCTATATGAGTTTCAAGCTTATCTCCATAAAAGAATTCAATTTTGTGATAATCTCATTGGTTAAGTTATTCCAAGCAATATGAATGTTCACTAATGCATTAAATGTTAGTGCATTAACCATTATATGGAATGACTTACTAGGATAATATTATGGAACTTTAGTCATCTGGACTAATGAGTTTGTGCTTCATAATCCATGAATCCTACTACTCATTTTGTTACTCAAATACATCAGCATTTGTGTTCATCTATATTCTGAGTAACTATTTCCGTATATTCATATTCTTACCTTGAATGTTCTTATGTTTTCAAGACTCTATCCTAAAAGGCAAGATTATCTCTTGGTCAATCGCAAAGTCATTGTGCTCATATATTTCTGTTGTGCAAAGCATGTTTCGATAATGCAGTACCTTTATGACTTTTGCTCTTGGGAAAATTCTTCTACATGTAAACTTCAATGTTTCACATGTTCTCTTAATCTTGAAGCATACTGATATATTTTGATATATTGACTTCCACCATGTTTAATGTGAGCATTGTTTCCAAACATGTTTCAAGAAAATGAATCTTTCATCCATCCAAATTTTGATTTCATAATTTATTACCACGGTTTGAAAGAACATTTGAGATTTGAAACAATTTACATATTTCATTATCACTCTTGAAAAATCTGATCTCATTCATGAACTGTGAATTGATAAATGCTTATCTTTATGGATAAGATTTTCTACACTCAAACTTACATGTATTTTGTCAATGACATCATTTCTGCATTAAGTATATTTACAAACTGTCATTAAGAAATATCATTTTTGGTATCATTTAGTTATTACCCTTTTTGATTCATTGGCTTGAACTTACTTGATTGGGTAAAACTATGTTTTTGGTCTTTGATTGTTATACTCTTTGCTCCAATATCATATTGTTAAATTATGTAAGAGCTTAAGAGTTGTCATGTCTAATCTTGTGAGGACTCAAGAATCATTGGGTACCAAAGAACGTATATTTTTGCAGGAGTTGATCAAAATGTTCTGTTGTTGAATACAAAGAACATAGGCAAACAGAATAGACCATTTCAGTGGCTATATCTGCAAATTTTGTGACAATACCTGAGTGACATCCCATCACTAGCAAGAGGCTTAGACCAAGATGATAAGGAGCATACTCACTTGATGAGAAGCTATGAGCAGAAACTAATTTCGAGATCCTATTCAAAGCTCATTTGGGATTTCTGCTTATAAGATGCATTCAGAGCAATTGGTGGTTATAGAGACTCATCCTCTTGAAGCTCATTCAAATCTGGGAGAGCCTCAGTATTGATTACATCATCAGATAATGGCTAGCCAATGATGCATCTATGGATTACATATTATTATGACTCAAGTAATTACGATATTACTTGAGTGAGGTATTGTATTTTGCATGCTAGGCTAATTTGATCTTATCCATTCCATTTTATTTCATGAATATTAGCATGAGCATACTCATCTGTTTAAAATGATCCTTATGCTTTAAACCCTTTTATCATCATAAAAAGTATGAGTGATTTCTTCATACCAATTTCAAGTCCACCCATGTGTACTTGAAAGTTCTTAATTCTGAGATACCATGTTATGTCCATTGGAGTTAGATGAATTCCAGACCTCATAACACTTGGTATCACATCATTATTTGGTATCATTAAAGGGAGCTACACCTGTTTTAATCATGCATTCATTAAGGGGGAGCTTTACATTCATATGTGTTCTATACTTTAAAAGGTCATATCCTTTATTTGAAGAAAACCATTTTTAAGCATACTCATCTGTTTTCACTATCTTCTATTAAGTTTTGATGATGAGTTAATTTCATATTTGAAAATATCTTATATTTTCCTTTCATTATTTTCAAATATCATTTGGAAAGGAATACTTTGATATTTGGCTGCACTAACAAACCTCTTTTGCAAAGAAAGTTTTCAATTTGTTGCAGAAGCTTTTGTTATGTGTTACAACTTTCCTTAATGCACTACAAGGAGAAACTATTCAATTAAGGAAAGATGCTTTGACGATCAATCATTGAAGCTGAGGAAAGGGATGGAAGCTGAACTACTGATCATATTCATTCAGATGAAACTCAAGAAGCCAGTACTTTAGTTTCATTCCACATCTCAAAGGCTATAAGGCTATTCAAAGCACATCACATATCTCAAAGCTAGCAAATGGACTTCACAGATCGATCATCAATTTGCAAAAACCAACATGAGCATTTATAATCTCTATCTTTTTATATTCAGTAGAAATGTTGCACATGTTTGGTATCTATATGCTTTAAGTGTGAAAGATTTCTTGAAAACCTCTCCAAATTCTTTCAAATTTGTTTTCATAAAAACATTCGAAATTGCATCATATTAAGAATGAAAACACTTTCAAATCGAGGAGAGAAAATCAGTTCCTATGACTCATTCTAATTTGGTTTCATATTTGCTTCTCCAAGCATCTCTTCTTAACTTCAATTGTTTTTGCTAATGACAAATAAGGGGGAGAGAATGGCAAGAAAAATATGTTGCGTTGTTGCATCTAATATATTTTCATATTCATACATATTTTTCTCATAGTATTTGCCATCATCAAAAAGGGGGAGAATGTTGGTTATGATTAGTTTTGATGATGCCTTATATAGATGTCATTATTAAAAGCAAAAAGATTGAGTAATATAGTTATCTCCTACATTGACTAACTGCTATATTTAATGTAGATTAATCCAAGTTGAATTATAGAGATTAATCAAGAAGGAGATATTGAAGAAGATTATTCCAAGTTGAACTATAGAGATTGACCAAGAAAGGAGGCTAAAGAAATAAGAACTTGCACTATATGTTCTTATATGTGATACAGGAAATCTCCATGATCAAGAGAAGAGAAGAAAGAAAGAATTAAATTGTGGAAAATGATCAAGAGAAGAGAAGAAATAAAGAATTGAATTATGGAAAATGATCAAGAGAAGAAGAGAAGAGAAGAAAGAAAGAGTTGAATGATGAAGAATGATCAAGTTGGGAGATGGAAAAAGGAAGAACTTGTTGAATGGAAAGAATATATCATTATTCAAGTTCTTATATTGATGTTAGAAGCCTCCAAGATCATATGGAAGTTGGAATGACTCAATTTAGAGTTAAAACAAGGAAAAATCAGCTTTAGGAGTCAAAACTCGAGTATGTTCATCAATACTCGAGTATTGGAGTGTCTTGACTTCTCTCGGCATCTCGGAATGTCAATACTCGAGTATCCAAGTCAATACTCGAGTATCCAAGTGTTTTCAGCATCTCGGGCTCTCGGAATGTCAATACTCGAGTATCCAAGTCAATACTCGAGTAACCAGTGTTTTCAGCATCTCCGGGCTCTCTCGATCGTCAATACTCGAGTATGTAAGTTCAATACTCGAGTATTCAACGTTGATCAACTCTGTTTCACGTTCAGCTCGGCCGACGTCTGGTAATTTGATGATATCTCTTCAACCAGAAATCGGATTGAAGTGAAATCAGTGGCATATGAAACTAGACTCCCAATGCGTCAATTTGATATAAAATTCAAGCCAAAAAGAGTTCATATGAGAGAGATATGAATTGTACAGGTTGATAGATAAATCCACGCCACACAGCAAACCAAGCTTCAATGTTTTGAGTATAACTCACAAAATACAAATCCAATTGAGATGAAATTGGTGGCATATGAAAGTAGACTCACAGAGCTTGCCATGAAGAGTTGAATGAACCAAAACGAAGTTCAGAACAGGGAGATATGACCCTCGAAAGTTGACGGTTAGTTCAACAAAGGTCAATACTCGAGTAAGTAAGTTCAATACTCGAGTTTCCATCAAGACAGAGAGCAACTTGAAGGTTGGGAGAAGCAATACTTGAGTCAATACTCGAGTATCGGAGTAAGATATTGAATACTTGAGTATGTAAGTAACAATACTCAAGTAATGGTCTGGAATGTCGAAGGCTCACCTAAAGGACAACGAAGCAATACTTGAGTGAATACTCGAGTATCCAAGTAAAGTATTGAATACTCGAGTTTCCAAATGAATACTCGAGTATTCGTCGCGGGTTCGTAAAACGAAGTTCTAACGGCTAGTTTCCATCTCGAGTCTAACGGCTATATTTCTTCTTCCAACGGTCATATATTGATTTCTACCTATAAAAGAAGTCGATTCAAGACGAAGATGCAAGACACAAGCCTACAACTTCAAAATGCTCATACTCGATCTTCATCTTATTTTATTCTCTGTTTTCCAAATGTTTACATAGTTTATCAGAGAGAGTGAAATTATTTGTAATGCACTTCAGTGTTTATTCATCTACTTATGAGAAAGAAGAGTCATTGTAAACATCCTATCATTCTATCCGTGAGATACTCAAGATTGGGTGATCTTGAGTGGGAAACACATTGTGTTGATTACAGCTTGTAAGGGGAGTGAATCCTAGTGAGAGGATTACTTCGAGTACGAGTGTGTAATCAAGCAAGTGTATTGATTACGTTTGTAAGGGGGAGTGAATCCTAGTGAGAGGATTACTTCAAGTACGAACGTGTAATCAAGTTACAAGAAGATAGTGGATTGAAAATCTCAAGCGGAGCTTGGGGGACGGACGTAGGTCAAGGATTGGACCGAACCGCAGTATAAATCACGCTTTATATGTTCTCTTCCCTTAACTCTTACATTTCCAAAGCATATAAGTTTGAATGATCGATTATCGCTTTATAGATTATTCCTGTCATACAAACTACTTTCAGTAAATTGCGAAAAGATTTTCAAACTTCCAAAAGTTTTATCATACACCCAATTCACCCCCTCCCCTCTTGGGTGATAGCCAGGTCTTTCACCCTAGACCAAGTTATAGGCGATATTAATCAAGGAGTAAGGACCAGAAATAGCACTTTAAATGAAGTAACCTTTTCTGCTTTTATTTCTCACATTGAACCCTCTAAGATTGACGAAGCCCTCTCAGACAATGATTGGGTGATAGCAATGCAAGAGGAGTTACATCAATTTGATAGAAATCAAGTTTGGGATTTGGTACCCAGGCCTAAAGACCATCCGGTCATTGGCACTAAATGGGTATTTAAAAACAAATGAGATGAATATGCAATTATAGTCCGAAATAAGGCTAGATTGGTCGCCAAAGGCTATAATCAGGAAGAAGGAATTGATTATGAGGAAACGTTTCCTCCAGTAGCAAGATTGGAAGCAATACATGTACTCTTAGCCTTTGCGTGTATCAAAGGATTCAAACTCTATCAGATGGATGTAAAGAGTGCCTTTCTAAATGGTTTTATTCAGGAGGAGGTGTATGTTGAACAACCTCCTGGTTTTGAAAATGAACATCATCCAGATCATGTCAATCGTCTTAAGAAAGCCTTGTATGGTCTTAAACAAGCTCCTAGAGCTTGGTATGAACGTTTAAGTAAATTTCTACTAGAACAAGGTTTTGTTAGAGGAAAGGCAGATACAACATTGTTTATTCGAACCAATAAAGTTAATGAAATTTTAGTTGTGCAAATATATGTAGACGACATTATATTTGGAGCTACTAATGATTCTCTTTGCGAGGAATTTTCTAAGAAAATGCAGGGAGAATTTGAAATGTCAATGATGGGAGAGCTAAATTATTTTCTTGGACTGCAAATAAAACAACGGAAGGATGGGATATTTATCTCCCAGACAAAATATCTCTGGGACCTGCTCAAGAAATTTGGACTGGAGCATTGTAATGGTGCAAACACTCCAATGAGCTCAACAACATCATTGGATGCAGATGAAGAGAAGGGAAAAGACTTCAACATAACCAAGTACAGAGGAATGATAGGCTCTCTATTCTACCTAACGCCTAGTCGCCCGGATATACAATTCTGTGTAGGAATGTGTGCAAGATTCCAGTCAGCTCCTACGGAATCTCACGCTGAGCATGTCAAGAGAATTTTTCGATATCTCTTAGATACAAAGGAATTGGGTCTCTGGTTTCCAAAAGGTCAACAAGAATTCCTGTTTGCATACTCAGATGCTGATCATGCCGGATACAAAACTGATAGAAAGAGCACAAGTGGACAATGTGAGTTCTTCGGTGGATCACTTGTATCATGGTTTAGCAAGAAACAAACTACCGTGGATGTATCATCAACTGAAGCTAAGTATGTGGCTGTCTCAAGTTGTTGTGCACAAGTCTTGTGGTTAAGACAACAGTTATCTGACTTGGGAGTTCACTTGAAAAGATTCCAATCTTATGTGATAATACTAGCACGATTAGCTTGGCGAAAAATCCAGTTCAACATACAAGAACCAAGCATATCGATGTGAGACACCACTTCATCAGAGATCACGTGCAAAAGAGAGACATCAAAGTGATGTTCATTCCTACTCATCTTCAATTGGCTGACATCTTCACAAAACCTCTTGCCAAGGAACAATTCAATTTTATTAGAAGAGAATTGGGAATGGTAAATCCCAATGAACTGTAAGTAAAATGTTGGTTCAATTTCATTTATTATGTTTTGATTATTGGTATAAACTAACTTTAGCATCGGAGTATGTAGTCATTCTTTTGCAGGACTCTGTTACACAAACATAAAACAGAACAATATATGCCTCGAGTCAATCAATCACTCCACCTCGAGTCAAGATTCTTCATCAGAGAATCAATCAAAAGAAATTGTGTTTTTACCTCGAGTCAACCATGGAACCTCGAGGCAGATGAAGACAGAAAGTTAGAACAATGGAGAAGAGTATTTGCCTCGAGTTAGACAGTTCAACCTCGAGGTAACTGAAGTCAGAAAGATAGAACACCAGAGAGGAAAGTTTGCCTTGAGTTAACTATTCAACCTCGAGGTAAATGAAAACAGAAAGTTAGACATTTTGAGCGCTATTTTTACCTCGAGTCTCAAAGCAGAACCTCGAGTCAAAAAGTCATCCACGATAGATAAGTTCCTTTTCTCAACCTCAAGTCTGTACGTACAAACTTTGAGGTAGTAAACTCGAGTGTGTGCCTCGAGTTAATTGGACAGAAAATTTCAAAAACTGTCGCTTCATCTCATGTCTCTTCGTCTCTCTTTCTCTGTATTTCTCTTTTTCCCAAACCTTTTTATCCTCTCTCCTTATTCACTGTCTCTAACTCTTTCTCTTCCCACTTAAAAACCCTAACCCTAAAATGCCACCCAAGACAAAGAGTCCTATGATTCCAGCAAAATCAAAGTCCAAAAACACTGACCCTGATTTCATCTCCTCCAAATCTCACTCTGTTTCTCAAATCGATCGACCTCAACGAGTGAAAATGGCCCCAAAGCGCTTTCTCCCTAAAGTTGCATTCGAGGAAGACGCAGCTCATGGAAAGCCCAAGAAGCTACGAATTGAAGAACCATCGGCGATTCCTCCAAAGAAACCCATTGATAAAAGAACCTCTATCGAAAAGCAAAAGGAAGTGGTAGTCACGAAACCCACTCCTTCGAAGAAGAAAAAGTTTGCAATCTCTTCTTCTGACTTTCGCGGAGCCTCTAAAAGTCAAGGTGGATCTGTGTCTGTGTCTAAAGCCTACAAGCACTCTGTTTCTCCATCCAAAGCATCAGCTTCTGTGTCGAAGGATTCAGTTCATCAAGCTGCTACGAAGGTATCTGAGTTACCCTCAATCATCTCTATTTACCAAACTCCTAGTCCTCCTGAAGATTTTGACAATAATCCCATTCTGTTTTCAACTGAGGATAGAAATAAGTTTTGCAAAGATTATGCTCTTAGAACCTTTTGCCCTGTTGTCTTTGTAGACTTAGCTAAACTTAAACCTGAGTGCAATTTAGATCTTTACCCATGGTACCAAGACTATGCTTCTTTTCTAGGAATTCATGCCTCATATAGTCCAATGATAGTCAAAGTTTTCTATTTTAATATGACTGTGCACACCTTGCTATATAAGCATAACCATGTAGCTGAGGAGAGACTCTTTACTACTATGAGAGGAAAGCGAATTGTCATTACTCCTGACTATCTAAATGCTTTATTGCAAATCTCTGACCCACCTGAAGTTCCTCAAATTCATTATGACAATGAACAAATCTTTCAAATTCTTAGACCAGATGAGCCTCTGAGTGAACCCATAGGAGCCCTGTCTTTTAATCATGCTCAATTGCCTCCTAAACATAGGGCCTTGTGGTATATATACTCAAGGAACTTTGTTCAAAAAGGCAAAAATTTCACTCATTTCACCCAAAGAGACTACACTATGTTTTCTTCCTTTGTGAACCAGGTTCCTCATAACCTTGGTCACTGGAGTTTTGGGGAAATGAAGAAGTATGTCATGCATTCCAAGAAAAAATCTCCAATTCTGTTTCCTAGCTTGGTGTCAGTAATTCTGTTTCATGAAAAAGTTTGGTATCTAGAGAAAGATGAGATAGCAAAGAAACCTGATGTTTTTGGCCAGCATATTCTCAATCTAATGAAGATCAACTTTCAAGAAGGCTCAGGCCAATCCAGAGCTCCAGCTCATTCTAAGTCCAAGACTTCCAAACCCCGTGGTCCTACTTCGATCATCCTCAGGAGCATCCCGAGCCTGGTCCTGAAATCTCCTCTCAGCCTGCTCCATTCTCTATGGGAGCTCAAATAAAGGCTATTGTTGAAAAAGCTATTTCAGATAGCCTTGATCCCTTACACATTTCTATGGCTGCACAAAACTCACTTGCGGTTAAACTAGAATTTGAGATTGGGAAACTTCTTCAAAAGACCACTAACATAGAAGATACTCAAGAAGATATTCAGTCTGATGTTGGGCTTTTAAAGGAGGAAGTTGAGAATCTACAAGGACATTTGGAAGATCATGGCGCCTCAATTACCAACCTACACAATACCCTATGGACCCTCTCCAATAAATTTGACAAATTCATTTCTATAGCGTGTTCTTCTTCTACCATTCCACCACCTAAACCATCATCTTCTCCAACATCTTCCCTTTTCTTTGCCTTTCCCTCCATTCCTGTCAAATCTCTTACCCCTGTCTCTATCCATACCTCAGTGACTGTTCCTGTCCCTATTTTTGCACCTATGCACATCGCATACTCTGGAACTTCTACTGCAGACTTGTTTGGGGAAGATGACATAGACACTCTCATCTCTTCCTCACCAATCCTTTTCACCACCTCACCTATCCTTTCTATCGTTCCATACTCACCCTTACCTTTTCCCAACTCCACTCATCCCTTCTCCTCTCAATTCCAGAGGCACCCCTTGTGATCCCCTTCTTTTCGTTGATGCCAAAGGGGGAGAGGAAGCTAGAGAAAGAAGAAGGAAGGAATACAGAGCATTTTGTTGCTTTCTATACTTTGTTGTTTTCAGTACTTGAATTTGGATTATTAGATCTTGTACTTGATGTGCTATCTTTTGTGACATTAGTTTGAATTTGCTCTAGTTTATCAACTTAATGTGTAATCCCATTTGCTTTTAAAATAATTAAAATGCCTCATGAAAAGTTAATGCTTGCTTCTTGCTCAAATCTTGTCATCATCAAAAAGGGGGAGAATGTTAGTCCCCACAGATGTTTTGATGATAACTAGATTTATCCAAGAAGCTGAAAAATACAAAATTGGGAAAATCACTTTGCTGTCAAAACCATTTTCGATGGCTGTCACAAAACCTCGAGTCAAGTTGTTTAAAAAAATCATTTAGAAATTTCTATTTAACTCGAGTCTCAAACTCTACCTCGAGTAAGGGAAACTATACCTCGAGTTAAACCTTTTGAAGATAAAATTTGAAGAATACAATTACCTCTAATCAGCATTGATAAACCTCGAGTTTGGTAACTCGAGTCAAGAAACCTTCAGCCTCGAGTCACTATTTTTTTAAAAAAAGAACAAAGATAATTCTTTGAACCTCGAGTCACAGAACCATCAACCTCGAGTTAGTCTATATTAAATGTATACACTCCAAGAGAATTAACTCGAGTCTCTTTAATTATTAACTCGAGTCTTGAACCTCGATTCTACACTCCGTGAACCTCGAGTTTGGTAATGTTTTGAAATATCCTGATGATATGATTTAACTCGAGGCAACACTAATGGTACCTCGAGTGAAGTAACTCGAGGCAATCAAAGATGAACCTCGAGTTAATATCTTCTCTGGAAATCATAGTTTGATTAATCTTAATCGATTAACTCGAGGCATCCAAAATCTTACCTCGAGGAAAACCTGTCTCTGTTTCTTTAAATATCTATTTTGAGATTAAGAATTCGTGGGTTATCTTCTATGATCTTCATATCATTCTTTGTTACATTCTTAAACTACATTGACCAGTTTGCTAAGTGAGTTTCAGATGATTATAACCAACATTAACTCAGTTGTTGAGTAAAAGTAAGTGGAGTGTCAAACGCATTTAATGCGAGCCAGACTCAAAGCATGAAAGAAGAATATGGATATCTGAGCCTCTGGAAAGTATTTCAAAAGTTTCCATTTAATACTTCTCTTGTATCTCAACGGGCAAAAGGAATAAAGAATGTCAATGAAGTGTATTTCACCAACCTCCGAAAGCTACGAAGAAACAGAGCAACGGATAAATTTATGATTCAACAGCTATCTTAATGAGTCACAACGGTCGACTCTCAAATCCTCTCCAACGGTCATCAATGTTGGTTATGATTAGTTTTGATAATGTCTTATATAGATGCCATTCTTAAGAGCAAAAAGGTTGCATACTACATTGATCTTCTACTTTGACTAATTCTTATATTTAATGTAGATGCAAAGTTTAATAATGAAGAATGATCAAGAAAGGAGACTCAAGAAAGAAGAACTTGCACTATATGTGTTATTGGAAGTCTCCATGATCAAAAAAGAGTTGGAATGAAGCTTCATCATATTTGAGCTACAATGGACTACACATGAATAAGTGCTGATACGTAAAGCCGACACAAGATATTTCGGAAGAAGTTCAGAATAGGATCACCTTCCGGATATTGAAGAAGGTAGAGTTGAGAGAATGATGAGCCTAAGTTAAATGATGAAGAATCATCAAGTTGGGAGATGGAAAAAGGAAGAACTTGTTGAATGGAATGAATATATCATTATTCAAGTTCTTATATTGATGCTAGAAGCCTCAAATATCATATAGAAGTTGGATTGGCTCAATTCAGAGTTAAAGTCAGCAAATATGAGGTTCTGGATGAGCAAACTCGAGCCTTCAAGTATTAAACTCGAGTTTACTACCTTGTCAAGTAATTTGCCTATCGATATGAGCAAACTCGAGCTTAGCACTCCAAACTCGAGTCTATAAGTGTCTTGAAGCTTTGGTGTTTCGGACTAGGCAAACTCGAGCTTAGCACTCCAAACTCGAGTTTACGGTGATCAACTCGTTTCACGTTCAGTACGGGCAACGTCTGGTAATTTGATGATATCTTCCAAACCAGAGATTCGATTGAGGTGAAACCAGTGGCATATGCAACTAGACTCCCAATGCGTCATTTTTATATAAAACTCAAGTCAAAAGAACTTCATATAAAGGAGTTATGATCTGTGGAAGTAGACATAGAAATCCATGCCACACAGAAAACCAAGCCTCAATGGTTTGGGTTTATCTCACAAACTATAGATCCAATGGAGCTGAAATCAGTGGCATATGAAAGTAGACTCAAAGATATTTCCATCAAGAGTTGAACCAACCAAAACAGAGTTCAGACCAGGGAGATATGGCCTTCTAAAGTTGACCAAGTTGCAAGCTCAGCTTACAAGTAGCAAACTCGAGTTTACGGGTTACAGAGAGGAAATGCTGATTTTGAAGAAGTCCAAACTTGAGCTTGAAGTTACAAGCTCGAGCTCGAGAGTTCCAGAGAAGAAATGAACTTTTGGAAAAAGCCAAACTCGAGCCTATAAGTGACCAAACTCGGGTTTAGCTCGGACGAGTGCAAACAGTCTCGAAGAACACCCAAACTCGAGTCTATAAGTCCCAAGCTCGAGCTTGAGACTTACGAGAGGCAAAATTCCAAGTTCAAAGAAGACCAAACTCGAGCTTACCTATATAAACTCGAGCTTGGAACTCGAACAGATTTACACATCCGATTCAAAAAATTCACCATGATCGAAACATCATATCTCATCAAGAACATCCAGATGATTACTCAAATGATTTATACAACTTCTTAACATCATTTATATCATTTGTGTATAAGTTTCAGGTGATTAAAGTTTGAGATTACATCAAACTTGATTTAAACCAAAATCATTCATAAGCTTGAAGATAAAGGTTCCGCAAATTTTCGTAGAAACAAAGAAAGAAGGCGAATTGAACGAGAAAACTGAAGAAGCAATGTTTAATGCTGAACGGTAATGTTCTTCAATGGATTCAAATGTTCAATATCCTTAACTACAGATTTGAGAAGATTTGAATTTGTTTTAAAGTCAAATAAAGCAACTCCATGAGCCACTTGTATTATTTTATTATATCTTCTCAAACAAAGCAAATGGAAGACACTGGAAAGAAGACCAACCATTCTTCAAGGCGACAAAGAAGGCTCCCACCAACAAAAGCTGAACATCATGGGACACATTCTTGAAGAGCTAATATTCAAATATTCAAATCTGCAAATGTTCCCAACAGCTATATCCAACATCCAACAGCTATGCACACAACAGCTAGATTTTCGAATGGATATGATTATTTTAAGATATCTGCTATCATGACCACATAGGAGACAATCTGGAAAGCTGTGTTCAAACACTCTCAACAGCTATATTCATAACAGCTATATTTTCCAACGAATTCAAGTCTGAATAGAAGTGCAACTGTCATAAGCCTCAACCAGCATAAATACTCAGAGCTTTGAAGTTACAGAACACAGAGTACACAGAGCAGAAAAACGCAGAGACACAAGCTGACATCTTCAAGATGTTAATACTCTGATTCTCATATCATTTACTCTCTGTTCTTAATGTTTACATAGCTTATCATAGAGAGTGAGATGACTTGTAATTGTGCTTCAGTGCTTACTCATTCACTTCGAGAGAGAGAAGATTCATTGTAAACATCCTATCATTCTATCTGTGAGATACTCAAGATTGGGTGATCTTGAGTGGGAAACACATTGTGTTGATTACAGCTTGTAAGGGGAGTGAATCCTAGTGAGAGGATTACTTCGAGTACAGAGTGTGTAATCAAGCAAGTGTATTGATTACAGTTTGTAAGGGGGAGTGAATCCTAGTGAGAGGATTACTTCAAGTACAGAACGTGTAATCAAGTTACAAGAAGATAGTGGATTGAAAATCTCAAGCGGAGCTTGGGACCGGACGTAGGTCAAGGATTGGGCCGAACCAAGTATAAATCACGTTTGCATATTCTCTTCCCTTAACTCTTATATTTCCAAAGCATATATATATATATCTCGAATGTCCATACATGTTTGAATGATTGATTTGTTGCTTTATCAATTATTATTGTCATTCAAACTGCTTTCAATAAGTTGTGAAAAGAATTTCAAACTTCCAAAAGTTTTATCAAACACCCAATTCACCCCCCCTCTTGGGTGATAGCCAGGTCTTTCAATCAATGCCAACATCTATAAATAGGAGAAGCATTGAATTTGGACATCTACCGAAACGCTGAGCAATTAATTGGATTCCAAATTCATTCGCTGTTTCATCTGTCTCATTAAATTCTGAGTGTTCTTCAGTGTTCATTATTATCTGCTCGTGAGGAGTCTTTTAAACACTTATTTATTTCATTCAGTAAGTTATACTCAAGGTTGAGGAACCTTAAGTGAAGGGGTATTAATTACAACTTGTAAGGGGAGTGGAGCGACCATCCTTCGTTTACGAGAGTGTAATTATTTGAAAGAATAGTGGAATCCCTGTGTGTTCCGGGACCGGACGTAGGTCGTGAATTGAGACAGAACCGATAAACCGTCTTGTGCTCATTTTCTCTTCTCCGTCTCATTCGTGTATTTCGTATCATCGTGTGTGTTTCGAAAAGAATTTTTGAAATCACCTATTCACCCCCCCTCTAGGTGATATTCCACCTTCAATTTTGAGAGAGGTTTTTACCTCGAGCCAGAAGTACCACCTCGAGTCAAAAGCCAACCCGAGAGATTGAAGAATGGAGAAGACTTTTTGACTCGAGCCAGTAAGTGATGACTTGAGCCAACGCAACCTGATAAAGCACAAATGTGAAGAACTAACTCGAGCCTCTTCAAATGCAACCTCGAGTCAAGTTTTTCTATGCCTTGAGTCAATATTTTTCAGAACTTTATTTCTGCATTTTCGAAGTACTCTTGACTCGAGCCATAATTTGTTTAACTCGAGCCACATCAAGGACTGAGCAACTTATGAAGAGCCAATTAGACCGAAGAACTCGAGCCATCAAATGCAACCTCGAGTCAGATAGCATTTTGAAAACTTCTCTATGGCTTGAACGATGGATTGACTCGAGCCAGTGATATCTTTGACTCAAGCCAATATGTCTCTGAAAATGCTGGGCGTTTGAATCTTCCAATTCTCTAACTATCTATGATTGGTTTTAGATTCTTCATATCATCTATCATTATTATTCTTAACTATGTTTAATCAACTTGATAATGAGTTCCAGATGATTATATGAAGGACACACAGTTTATCAGTTAGACAGCAAAGCTCAGTAGCAACAACGTCCAAGATTTCAGAAATGATTGTTATCAATTGATTTATACTTGCAATACTTCTCAATGCTATTAATCATGTTTGTTAGCAAGTTTCAGACGATCAAACAAAGGATTATCAAAAAATAGATGATGACGTCAGAAGCTCCAACGGCTATTTCTCCAACGGACTAAAACTTACAACGGTAATATTCTACATCGGACCAATGCTTCAACGGACTAATATCAATTGTCTATAAGTATATACTCATTCAGATGGAGAAAGATGATGATACGAGCTTACATCTTCAAAATGCCAATACTCTAATATTCATATCACTCACTCTTTGATTATCTCAATGATCATATAAACTTCTATAGAGAGTGAAATAATTTGTATTGTACTTCAGTGTTTATTATTATCACTTCTGTGAGAGAAGATTTATTGTAATCATCTTATCATTTGAGAGTTACTCAAGATTGGGTAATCTTGAGTGGGAAACAGATCAGTAACCTTACGAGTTGTAAGGGGAGTATCTCAAATGAGAGATTCGGCTTCACAAGTGCTGTGTGAACTTGTGGGATTGTAAAGGCTTCTCTTGTGCCCGGATTAAACAAGAGGATAGTGGATTGAAAAACTCAAGTGGAGCTTGGGACCTGGACGTAGGTCAAGGATTGGGCGGACAAGATAAATCTCGTTGCATATTCTCTTCCCTTATCTCTTATATTCCCAAAGATATATGTTTGAATGACTGTTTATTGTTTTATAAATCATTACTTTCATACAAACTACTTTCACCAAGTTGCGAAAATATTTTCAAAGTTCCAAAAGATTTTTATCGAACACCCAATTCACCCCCCCTCTTAGGTGATAGCCTCGTCTAACATGCTTCATGTCATCATTGGGCAAAAGCATACTTGAAAGATAGTTTTTTTGCCAGAATGACCACGAGGGGTCGAAGTTAGAGCATGAATGCATTTTTTGATGGATACGTCAACTCTAATACGATGTTAAATGATTTTGTTACCCAATATGACAAAGCAATCAAGTCTAGGAGGGATGCAGAAGAAGATGAGGATTTCAAAACTAGAAATACAAAAGCAAATTTGGAGACTAATCATCCAATTGAAGCAATAGCTGGAGAACATTACACAAAAATATTATTTAAGATCTTTAAAAAGGAGTGGAAGACTGCCTTACTTGATTACTTTCATGAAAAGATTTCATCAGACGAAAATCTTATCAAGTACCGAGTAGGGTCTCGTGAAGTTGATAAAAAGTGGTGGGCGATCGTCGACTACCATTTGACAGAAACCTTCACAGCTCATTGTTCGTGTGCAAAATTTGAGACTATGGGGATTTTGTGTAGGCATATTTTATACATTATGAAGAAGAAACAAATAATAACCCTTCCCCGATAAATATATTTTGTCTAGATGGACAATGGATGCAAGCTATGTGGCTGAAAATCTTGTAGGCATTCATGCTGAAACATCTACTAATGAAGTCAGTGCATTGTCTTTGTGGTTGGTTCACTCCAAACTCACTATGGCTGTTTCTGAAGCAAGAGATTCTATTTTTGAGATTAGAAGACTTGATGCTATGGTTGCTGAATTTCTGTAACAACAATTGGAAAGAAAGAAAAAGAAAATTGAAGATGAACCAATTCCTGGTATTGTTTCACAATTTTCACTCATTGAAGATGTACGTGACCCTACGAAACTAGTCAAAACTAAAGGGCATCCTAAGGTTGCTTCACGAATAAAATTGAGTGTGGAAATGTCACTAAAACAGCAAAAGACTTGCAGTTATTGTCGAGGAAAGGGTCATAATAAGACTGGTTGTCAGAAGCAAAAGGTATTTATGAAGTTGATGTATGTGTTATTTCTTACTTTGAATGTTTAATTAAAATCTGTGTTGTTTCATTTGTAGATGGATGTTGCAAGAGAAAAGCAAAATGAATAACTCGTTATTGCACATATTTTCATGGTTTTATTTTGGTAAGAATTTATTTATTTTAAAATATAGCATTCCAATGTTATATACATGTACTTAATTTCTTTTTCTTATTTTCAGCTAATAATTGGAAGCTTTGCCGGAGAATAGAAGTTGATACAGCTGTTCTATCGATGATGAGATATTGGAGGACCAATAGATCCTGCTCTTGGAACTGTGAATGTAGCATGTGGTCATTACCCAACAACAAATTGTAATGAGAGTGTCCATAGCCGTAATTGTATTTTGATTATGTAAAATTTTAGAAGTTGGCTTGTATAGAAGAAACAAAGGAAAACTTGGGTTATTACATTTGAATGGTTTAAATCACAATGTAATTTGGGAGATTTAACATCACATATTTTGCACTAATAACTTTTTGCAGCTTGTGATACTTAGCTTGACTAGAAATGTGTCTGGTTTAATTTTTTAAGTGTTTAGTTGTTCTAGTTGATTTGTCTTCCTAAATTGTCTTGGTGCAGTATTTTAATCTATGAATTTCAATTTTCCCAATTTCCTATGCATGATTCTTCACTTGTTATGGGAGATTGGTATTAGGGAAATTTGTGGTGGCTATGGAGTTTGCTTTGGTAATGTTGATATTTTGATTGTCTTTTTCTACTTTATGGCTACTTAGTTGTAACGCAAAATTTGATGCAAGGATTTGAAGTTGTCTAACAACTCGTTATGGTTTGCTGGGTCTCCATGACATGTATTGGCAGTACATGCTACTTATGTTTATTTTATGTTAACGTTGGTTTAACAGTTGTGATCAAATACATGAGCTTGTTACAAACTTATTTAGTTTTCAGTGAGAGGAGATTAGGAGTCTGGTTTATATCTTTTAGGGAATGGAAGGTTATGTATATGGTGTAATTTGGTTTGTCTATGCAAAAGGATGGTGACAATTAAGATTGCACTACTCATTCTGTTGATACCTGCCAAAATAGTTGTTACAAGTACATATAAGGAATTGATCTCATTTGTTTGATGAAACCGTATGAAGAATAACTTTATAAAGTCACTTGAGTCACTGATAAAATGGCTCATTCATATTGACATCTATCTGTGGAAAGGGTGAAAAAAAATAGATGGAATCAATATATAACTTCTTGCTTGTGTAGGTTTTTGTTTCATTAAGTATGCTAAATCAAAACAAGCTGATGGGGCATTTAGAGCATCGCACAATCAACATACTCTTCCTGGAGTGAGTTGCATTGCTTTTGATGCTAAATACCACATGGAATACATTTTTTTTGTTTTTTGTTTTTAAACTTGATTACCTTTTATGGTGCAGTTTGCTTGTGTGCATTTAATCTGATGCCAGTTGTAATAGACAAACTATTTCCACCAAAGATATCCAGCTCTAGTAAAATTTACTTATCAGTTCAAAGTTGGAAAAACTATATAACCTGAACAAAACAAGTGGGCAGCGACGCATTCATCAAGACATACTTTTGCTGTGAGTCTCCCTCCGTGTGTGAACTATTCAATTTTCTGTGAACTTTTCCATATAATAGGTGCTGCTGAATACAAATTATATGTGTAATATAATTGCGAAGTTGATTACTACATAGTCTAAATTGTTTTTTATTAGGGTGATCTATATAACCATCAATATGCCATGATGATCCTGTCATAAAAGCATGCATGACTTTTCCTCGATGATTGACACTCTGTGCAATGGAGTAATTATCATTGGCACGCCTCTACAACCCATGGTGGTTCAGTATGCGATTATGGAAATCACTGGACCCAATAGTGTTATTGTTCATAGACATTGCAACAGACCCTCCACCTTGACTTATTTCTAAGCTCTGAATGCTGTTAATTGACATTTTAGTGCCATCCACAAGCTTCTGGTAAAAGCCTTGAGAGAAATCATAATAGCTATCATTACGTTTGTTGAGGTCTATTATTCCAGCCACCTTCCAACATCTTTTTGCACTAAAGAGCAAAGATTCAAGTTTTGGTTATTTCTTCAGCATCAGAAATTGTAAATTAAGCCACCTGAAGAGAAAAAGAACCCCTGGAACCAAAATATACCAGCAGAAGCATTTAGGTTTTGAATTTATAAACTTCAATTGCAATAACAAAGGTAAATTTACCTATAAGCAATGCACAAGAGTTGATGCAGTTAAAAACAGCAAATAAAATCCACAAACTATATCTAAAATCAAGAGATGGTTTTCACAAATCAAATTAATTGGGGAAACCCCACTATTCAATGACTACCATCCATAAGCATGATATATAAACTCATAATTATCAGGGCAATAAGGATGACCAACATAACAGAGCTTCTAGAAACTCTAAAGTTGAAAATTTTAAAAAGAAGAAGTAAAATCTAAAAAACCATTTCAGAAATTGAACACATATTCGACCAGGGAAGTGAGAACTTAACCGAATGAATCCTCCTTCTCAACAACACTGCTTACATACTTGTGCAAGAAAAATACCGACTCTTCCAACGAACAAGGAAGAATGAAAAATCAGGGAACGATACATCTGATGAATTACAATTACAAAGTCTGAGAGTTTGAAAAATGTAAAGATTAAGCGTATTTGGGTTTGTGAAGAGAGACGTAGATATAGCGTCCTGTACCTCTGAGACGTAGATATAGCGTCCTGTACCTCTTTGAGTCGAGCACTCGCGAAATCAAAATAAGGTGGATTCCGCTTCTGGCTCCGGCTCCGATTTCCATCGTGCCTACCACCATCAACACATCTAGGATGCAAAAAAAATGAAAGAACCCTAAAATCTGCCAATTGCAGAAATTGAACTGGAGAACTGGGGAGTGGAGATTGATACCGATGACAAAAGAGTAGGTCAGGTGAAGAGCGAAGAGATCGAAGTGAAAGAGCAGGTCAGGTGAAGAGCGAAGAGATCGAAGTGAGCCGGAGAACGAAGGGTGGCTTCTAGTCGTTGGGGTTTAGGGTTATTTGGGAGCAAATTAGATGTGTTTTTAGTGAAACGGTTTAGTTTGGGGCTTTGGAGAGAGAGTCTTATCTCCAGTCACTGAAGAAATCTTAATCCCTTTTTTTAATCCAAGGCAAAAAAATTGTAAAGGTTTTTTTTTTCGTCATTAATATTGTTAAAGTGTTCTTGAATCTCCCATTTCCCCAACTAATAACGATTGAATGAACCAGATATTTTCAGAGACGCCCGAGCGACTGTGGTCTAACAGAAAAAGGAGTGGTCTGTCTCGATATTTAGCTCTTGGCTCAAACATCCTCATTGGAACAGTTTAGCGTGATGGGCTCTTCAATTCTCTACTCTCCTTCTCCCAGTGGCTTCTACTCTCTCACACCAACACTCTCTCTCTCTTCTCTCTCTCCCGTTCTTCTCCAACTACCCCATTTTCCCTCTTCTTCCCTGTCCCTGCGAAGCAGAACTCTGTCGAAGACAGTTACAACCCCATTTGCCTATGTGACTGGACCCGCATCCGACCCGATTTTCAGTGAATGCGACCCTAAGATAGATGGGTCTGATCCCCGGCCGGAGGAAGTCCGGCCGCCCACCGTCATTAGCTGGGGACTTCTCTGGATGCTTTTGATGAAACACAAATTTCGGCTTGTGGTCTCACTTGTGTCTCTAATTTGTTGCACCACTTGTACTCTTTCTATGCCCCTATTTTCTGGTGAGGAACGTGAGCTTCACTTCATGTATTATTTTTCTCCCGCTTATTAAGAAGGGCTCAAGTACTAAATTTGCGTTTGATTTCCCTCGTTGTTCTTGTTATCTAATTGAGGTGCTGCAGCAGAATTGTGCTTTATTGAGTTGAATAAATTCCCTTCCCTCCTTTCAAAAGCTATTATAATCGAACAGGTTAAGGAACTCTCTTTAATTTGGGATCATGTACAACTATTTGGGACAGAAGATGAGTTTGTTTTAGAAATATTGTGCATAATGAACTTGAAGAATGTTGAAATGTTTCATGGTCACCTGTTATGACTATTAACTATAGGCTATAGCATGCCTTTTAGCCGTTCAATAACCTCTAAGCGGAAAAAGTTGCTATGGTGAAGACGTAAATTTCGTCACGTTACGTGATATAGCCACTAACCAGTGTATGATTCGGGATGTGAGACAAGTTTCACTAATTAGTAATTTGTCAGTTAATAGTTCTGTGCTAATCTGACAATCTGAAGTACTGTTATCTCAAGTTATAGGCATTGATGGTGCCGAATTTTGTCATTTAGTTTCGTTTTACACCATTTTAAATGCACCATGTATGTAGACAAATTCTTCTTGATGTCACGAACACAGGCACCATTGCTGTATGTTGTGGTTTCCAGGTCAATTTTTTGAGGTTCTAATCGGGGCAAGACCAGAACCATTATGGAGGCTGCTTAGTAAGGTTGGAATGCTGTATGCCCTTGAGCCAATTTTAACTATTACTTTTGTTACAAACATGAACATAATGTGGGAGAAGATTATGTCAACACTAAGAGCTCAGATCTTTGGAAGGATATTGATGCAAAAGGTAAGCTTACTTATACAGTTTTCCAGCTCACTTTTTGTGTGTTATTTTTCTAAATACTTTTGAATTTAGCTATTTCACGTTCACTGTATAGTTAGACCATGTGTGGTTGTTGTGAAATTTCATGTTATCATGTTCTGGATAAATCATTCATCAGTCAATAGATCTTTGAAGGGAAACATTCCCTTAAATGTTTGATATTTTCCATTGAATTGAAAGAGGAGTATAAAATATTAATCTTAGAAATTTGCAATCTTTAAGGGTTAAAGTAGATACCCTTGATTTTTTCCCCATGATTATACCATAAATTACCATGATTTTTTAGGTGCTTCTATATTATTAAAGTTAAAGCTGATTAGGGTAATATGCTTTAATTCATATATTGGTACTGCAGATAACATAAAAAAACATAGATGCCTTGCCTAATGTATTGGCATTAATATCGCAAGTCCATGTGTATGAATTTTACATAGGCTGATTTAAAATTTTGCAAAGTTATTCTGTTGTTAGCTTTAATGGTAAATTCTGATGTAAAAAATAAGCTTATGGCCTTTTAATAACATATTTGTTCCTTAATTTATGTAGGTGGAATTTTTTGACAGATACAAGGTATGTGTATGTTAAATTATTTAATCTGGTTTTTCTTTTAAGGTTGAGTCTATGAGACATTTGAGAAATGGAAATAAGTTTGGGTTACATTTTTCTTATACTTTTATGTGATTTTCGTGTAAAGTAGTTTATTGTGATTTTGTCTTTCTTCTCTCTTTCTTTTGCCTTTCTTTCTGTTGTATTGTCCTCTTTCTGACCTCTCTCAATAATTTCATCAAATTTCTATTCCATATCTATTAATATGATTATATATCTTCACACATATTTTAAACATTCACAACTTATTTTGCTTCATGTGTTGGGTGTAATAAACTGACAAAAGTTGAACAAACTTCTCTTTCCTGGGCTTGCTCCATCTAGGTTGGTGAACTCACCGGTTTGCTAACATCCGATTTGGGTGCTCTTAAAGATATTGTGAGTGAAAATGTTGCAAGGGATCGTGGATTCAGGGCATTATCTGAGGCAAGCATTTCTACACCAATCAGAAGTGAGCTTTATTTTTCCTATATTTAAGCATGTGCATGATTTATTTTGACTTGGCTGCGGTTGACTTTCCTTCATTTGAAAAAGCATGTAAATTTTTAATTTGACCATAATTAGATGTTTCTGTATGGAAGAACCGCTATCCTAGGTAATCTCTGTTTTTGTCATTACTACTTTACACTTGCGTGTGTGTGTTGGAGAAGAATATTATGTGTATTTAGTTTTTTCATGTTGCTGCTCACTTTCTTCTGTTGCCTCTGCCTTTTCTCTTTTCTTTCTTGTCACAGGTCATTGGAACAATATGCGTACTTTTTGCTTTGTCGCCTCAACTTGCTCCAATTTTGGGGATCCTAATCCTCACAGTTTCTGTTTCAGTTGGTAATCCTCCCATGCCCACCTTTTTTTAAATGATATCAGCTTAAGGGCTAAGGCCAGGCTATTCCAGGCTGACATTTTATGTTGTGGTTGTTTTATCTTGAAGTGCGAAAGTAGTGGATGAAAGTAGTGGATCGAGAGTAATAACTCATCTTTTCCATCTTTCTTAAATCTTAAGATAGCATTCCAAGTAGTTTAATTATGCAGCCCTGACAAATCTGATGTAGCTCAAATTAAGAGTGCCTCGTAATGTGGAATTCTTTTGGTTCTTTCCAATGGTTATTTTTCTTGCTTTCTTCTCTGCTTGCTGACGTTTTTGTGTTTTCAAGCTGTCTACAAGAGATCAACTCTGCCGGTTTTTAAAGCATATGGGTTGGTCCAAGCATCCATATCTGATTGTGTCGCAGAAACGTTTTCTGCTATCCGTACAGTGAGTTTCCAATAGAGATTTGTGTAGTAAAATCTTTGTCTTGTGAGGTGTTGCTTTATTGAAGACCACGATTTGTAATTGATGGCTGAAACAATGTCATATATGATTACAGGTAAGATCCTTTGGGGGAGAGAAACGCCAAATGTTTACATTTGCTAACCAGGTAAGATTATTTATCGCATTGACTAATCACTATTGTCAAGAAGATATGACTACTCTAGAATTCCTTTTGAAAAAAAATATATAAAAACAAATTATGATGGTTACAGGTTCTTTCTTACCAATCCAGCGGGATAAAGCTTGCCACTTTTAAATCTCTAAATGAGTCCATGACTAGAGTTGCTGTTTATGTTTCTTTGCTGTCTTTATATATCCTTGGAGGAAACAAGGTTAAAGCGGTGAGTAATTATAGCTTTCTCTTACCTATATATGATGATTTTAAGTAAACAATTTCAACTCTAATTTATCTTGCTGGTAATAATCACTTTTACTCCCAACAAACTCTAATCTTTTGACAATGTTGTGCTGGGTTTTTCTCATTTATTTTTTATTTTCCTAATTTTTATCGCAATTGTCACATTATAAATTTGATTTTTTGTGGTAAATTGATTGAGTGATTTTTCTATATTGCTTACAGGGTGAACTCTCTGTTGGAACTGTGGCGTCTTTTATTGGTTACACTTTCACATTAACTTTTGCTGTAAGAAGATTGAACTGTTGACTTGCTGCATTTCTCTATCTTTCAATCCTCTCTTTGCTGCCTGATATTATGTCTTTCAGGTTCAAGGAATGGTTAATTCTTTTGGAGATCTACGTGGAGCTATTGCTGCTGTTGAGAGGATCAACAATGTTTTCTCTGAGGTTCAAATTGATGAAGCCCTTGCTTATGGCTTAGAAAGAGAACTAAATGATGATAACTATAAACTATTCTTCTCTGACAACTATACTGAGAAAAACCAACAAAAATACTCTCATTACATGTCAGCATTGAAATCATCAAGCAATTTGTACAGCTTAGCTTGGTCTGGAGATGTTTGTCTTCGAGGTATCTCTCTAGCAATAATGCTTGTAACTTTAGTAGTTGCTTTGCTTTCAACATATGGCTTTAAACATTGGTAAACGTGGCCATATTATTCTTTATATGACCCTTTTTACAAATGTTCGTGTGATGGGAGATCTTTCCATCCTTTGTCCTTTTCTTACCTTTCTTTGTTTTCTCCTTGTTATCAGATGAACTTCCAAATCGTTGTGACTATGTATATGAATTATCTGTTTGAGGGATTCTGTGTTATGCTAACTTCATGCTAATCACGATTATAAAACTTGGTAAAAACATGCTTTTAGGGACTAGAACTCAAGGAAGGACTTTACAATCCATACTCAATTTTAATTTGCTTTCTATACTCTGATTTGAGATGCTTGAGTTTTTTTGTCAATTTCTCTCTCTATCTCTTTCTAACTCTCACACCTCGTACTTAAGCTTGAGAATGAGTTTTTTGTAAACTATGTGCAAGTTAATTATCATAGTAATATCATAGAGTTTATTTACATTTTTCATTTGTTTTTTGTTCCATAATGTGAATTAATATGCTGATTTTTTTTGTTGGCAGATGTATATTTCTCTTATCCTTTAAGGCCAGATGTGGAAATCTTAAGTGGCTTAAATTTAACACTAAAATGTGGAACTATAACTGCATTGGTGGGTCCAAGTGGTGCAGGAAAAAGTACAATAGTACAGCTTTTGTCTCGGTTTTATGAGGTTTAATTCCTGTTCCTTTAGTTTGTGAACTGAGGCTTGATATACTTCATTATCCTAAAAGAAATATATGCATCAACTGATGTTTTGTTCCTGTAGCCAACAACTGGTCATATAACGGTTGCCGGAGAGGATGTTCGAACATTTGACAAGAGCGAATGGGCTCGGGCTATCTCTATTGTGAATCAAGTATGATTTCTTGAGAAAGGAAGAAGTAAGGATTATCATGTCTGATATGAACAGGATTGCTTCTAATCCACTAATAATGCTAACATGATATAGGAGCCTGTTCTGTTTTCGGTGTCTGTTGGAGAAAATATTGCATATGGGCTTCCAGATGATGATGTTTCTAAAGAAGATGTGATCAAGGCAGCAAAAGCTGCAAATGCTCACGACTTCATACTTTCACTTCCACAGGTGTATTTTCGTTTTCTAGACATGCAGATGCTTACTATAGTAAAGACTTATTCTGTAACACATTTCCTTTCCTTCCATATTTTTCTGAAAGGGCTATGATACACATGTTGGTGAGCGGGGAGGCCTATTAAGTGGGGGGCAGAGGCAGGTATAGAGGATGCATAATTCATATAAACATTCCTGCAGGAACTGGCTTTCATTCTCACATGCACACATTATATAGTCTTAACTGCATTGTTTATTATCTGCAGAGAATTGCTATTGCACGAGCACTCTTAAAGAATGCCCCGATCCTTATACTTGATGAGGTTTTTCCCCTTATCTTTCTTTCTTTTGTATTTTCTGTGCTTCTTTATGCAGTTTCCATGATTCTGCTGCTGCTTTATCAGTATCTATCTGGTCCTAAATATGCCCGTTTTGATTTAATGTTTTGTGCTTCAGGCCACCAGTGCCTTAGATGCAGTAAGTGAGAGGTTGGTCCAGGATGCTCTCAACCATTTGATGAAGGGGAGGACAACATTAGTGATAGCTCACCGATTGAGCACAGTTCAAAATGCCCATCAAATTGCAGTCTGCTCTGACGGCAAAATTGCAGAACTAGGAACACACCATGAGTTGCTGGCTAAGAAGGGCCAATATGCTTCACTGGTTGGTGCTCAAAGGCTTGCATTTGAATGAATCATTAAGTTCTTGACAATTCCAGTTATTCATAATTAACTAGCATATAAGGCATGGAGGAGCTGGATGCTGCATTGGCACAGTGGTTCTTTGAACAAATGAAATTCTCTTTACGCGCAGCGACAATTATTTTATGCTAAAGAAAATGTTGGCAGATGACATCTTGTGTCAGCAGAAAGATACATACTAGTTTGGTTAAGAATTATTATAGCACTAAAATTCAGTTTGTTTACTTTTAGGGATGATTGGTAGCTAAAACTCAAATGTAATATAAGGCCTCATTTTAATACACCAAACTATTATGATTAGAAATATTGTTGCTCCATGCTTCATATTCTTGTGGTTCATTTGCCAATCTGTAGCAATTTGTAGAGGTTTTTTTTCCTTCCCTTTTTCGTTTGTGTTTTCTTTCATGTGGATATGTGCTGTATTGTGGAGCAACACAATTACAACCTCAAAATAACTAATTAAGAGACAGGAGAAAGTTCATAACAATGGTCAAAATTTGTGGTGGTGAGAAATTTAAGATGACCCAGAAATAATGATCATAGAATTGAGCTCTGCGAGGCACTCAGTGGGAAGGCCAAGGAAGGAATTCATCAAGAAATCATCAATAGTATCAACTGTTGCCACACCAACAAGTTTGCACTTCCCTTCTTCGTTCAGCCTTTTGCCTCTTCCACTTTTCATAGTCCCCTTGGATTCCTCAGATGTCAGCACAGTCTTCACTAGCAGAGGAGGAGCCTTATAGACACTCCCAGCAGAGAACAAGAACTTGGCCTTGAATTCAAGGTCAACCTTCAAATCAACAACAGCAAAAATATTACCAATTGTATGGTTATGGAAACAAAAAGGGACAATTTAGGACAGACTTGGTTTTATCATGCATGATTCATATGAGCTTTATCATATTAAAGTTGTAATTTATTACTACCTCTGGTTCGTAATATAAGATTTAGTTGCACTACAAAGTACAAATCAGATCTTATATTAAGGATTGAAGGTGGTATTATTACTCAAAGATTCCTTGTTGATTACCTGGCCAGATTCCTTGTTGATGCTTCCTTGAAAGACAAGAGGAACTATATCAATCTTCAGAAATGGTGGCAATGGCAAACCCAAGAACTTGGTAGTAGAACTTGTCAATTGTGGAATATACAAAGTCTCAGGGTCAAATGAAACAAACAGTTCGTTGTCAGCTAGGTTCTCTGTTACTTCAGCCCCAGATCCTGTTCCTCGTCCCCCTTCTGCATTATATTCAAAATCAGGATACCTTGAAATCCCAAGCTTGCAATCCCTCTCTGTCCTGAAACTAACAGTGTAACTCTTAGCCTCAGTGCTTGGGACTTCAAGGTCTGTACTAGAATATCTAATCTTCTGTGATTTTTCTCTGAAGGAGGAGGAAGAAGAGAAGAACAGCGTTTTTGTTCTAAGCTCTTGTTTGGTAGGTTGAAATTTGCACAGAACTGGTGGGGTTGAAGGGTTTATTTTACAATCCATCTCTGGATTCTGTGATTATTTGTTGCAGAAGGAATTGAAGAAGTGTTAGAGTTCTGAAAATATGATCTGTTGAGGAGGTTCATGAGGAAATACCAAAAGCAGAACTTCATAGCGAAATATGAGGTTGGGTTTGTGCTTTAGGGTATAAAAATCTTATCTTAGTTATGTGAAAGGTCTTGTTTGTGGAACCTGTAATTAACACGTGGTCCTTAAAGCTGGCAAAACAAAACTCTGGGTCCCATTTCAGTTCAAGGGGGGAGGGAGAGAGACTTGGATAGTTTTTTTGCCACTTAATTTAGATTAGTTTGCGTTTTAGAGTCTTTAATTTAAGTTAAAATTATGTTTAGTTCTCAATGAAATAATTTTAATATTTTATAAAAACGAAATGTCATTTAGAGTGTATAAAGTAAACTTGAGAGTGATGTTATTATTGTTCTAAATGAATACCAAAACTAATAATTATTCCATGAATGCGAAAGCAGAATATTGTAAGAAAAATAAAGGAAAAATTGGCTAAAGTTTCTAATTTTTCAAATTCATTGGTCATTTGTACCTAGAATATGTGGTGTTTTAAGGAAAATATGTACGTAGAGAAATTGACGAAATTGTGCATCATGGAAGTTCAGTTGCAATTTATGGGAAGTCATTGGTTGCCAAAGTCACCATCATTCGTCGCTCGAGTTTGCTTGAGGGGGATATGGTGTTTGTAAAGGGATGAAGGAGACGATGAGGAAATGAATGATAGTGAGAGATCTGATGGGTGAAAAAGGTTAAAGAGTTTAACTTTATTTCATTCATGATAGAGTGGTCATTTCATATAGTTACTTATTTCTCCCAAAAGACCTCAATACTTTACTTTTTATAGGTCATATTCTCCAATTAATTTATCAAATGGGGATTTGTCCCCAACTTTCCCAAAAATGAAGCACAGATTTTATGTTTCTTAAATGAATTTATTCTCCTTAGGTTAGACAAATTTTAAAAAATATTCTACCAACAAATTAATAAATATATATTTCAATAATTTTGCGTCATCTTAGAGAAATGTATAACGGTCAGTTTTTTTTAAGACAACTATTCACTTTTTTAAAATTAGATGGTGGGTATCAACTGCTTGATGATTACAGGTGAGATTAACTCTACAAACTTTTACTTATTGAAAAAATTTCTTATTACTTTGTTAAGGTCATGGTTGTGATTTTATCACAAGTATTTGAAGTAATAGTAAGGACAAAGGTGTCATTTGATTGATTAAAGACGTTTGGTGGAATTTTGAGGAGCTTTTTTATCCCTGAACAAGAAACCATAATGATAAACATTTAAATGTTACTCCCGCATCCTTAAATATAAGCTTTAAATAACCATTTTTTATTTATAAAAAAAGTAATTAAAATTAATAAATATGTAAATAATATAATTTTTTTTCAAACTATGTCCTACGATGTAATAATAAATCTCATCCACCTTCTTTATTAATGCAATTCAACAATAAATGTTGAGACGAAACAAATATGAAACTTATATTTTGGGACAAACCTAATATCAAATTTGAAGCTTATATTTAGGGATGTAGAGAGTATTTACCAAAATGATTCATTTAAAATAATTGTTCACATTGGAATTCAGTTCAAATCAATATATTTCTAAGAAGTTATGAGTTTTACAAACTGTAAAACCAAACTCATCTATAGTTTCTCTAAGCTTTTTATTGTTTATGGCTTTAACAACAGTGTTGCTCATGCACTGTGTTTATATTGGGAAGCAGATTATCTCAGAATCGTTTCTCTCCTCATCCCTCCGTATCTTTTCATCTGAGCCATCCAAAAATGGATCAAACGGTCAGAGAGAGTACTTTTAAAATTTTTATATTTACCGCATGCGTTAGTTTTTACCACATGCAGTTTTTTTAAACTGATGATGTGTATCTCCCTGAACATTTAGATCAATTTTTGAACGGTTAAGATAAAAAGATATTGAGGAATAAGGAAGATGAGATGAGGAGAGAATCCAGATCCGTTTATATTGTTGTTGCTATTGGAGGAGAATCTGTCCCTTTCTTCTACGATTATCCCTAAAAAAGAGGGGAATCGGTGCAGCCACGACTATGAATGGCTCCTTAACTTGTCTCGATCCACAAATGAGCTCAACCGAAACATATGTTTCTTCCTTACATTCAGGTAGCGTCTCCATCCTCCCTAACTGGTTTCTCTTCAATTTTTAATATTAAGCCCCTTCAGTTACTTTTATCATCTTAATAAATTTGATGATTATATTCTGTCATTTTAAGGCAAAGTTTTTTAGAGGGTGTATTATAAATTTATAATATATCAATCTTTATATTACTTTTCTTGTATTTTATATGCGAAATCAAATATTAAAGTATCTCAATTAACTAATCACAACATGGTAAATATGGAAATATCCATTCATATTATAGCTATTCAATCTATCTTATGACATAATTGATATGAAAGAGGGTTTAAATTGTTAGATTTGATTATTTTTTATGATGTCAAATATAGATACCAAATATTAAGAGCAAAAAGTTTGTATAATGCATATATCTCCTACATGAACTTACTATATTTAATGATTAAATATCTTGTAGATTACTCAAACAAAGAAAGATGTCAAGGTCAACTATGAAGAATGATCAAGAAGAAGAAGAAAAATGAAGATTGAAGATAGTCAAGAAAATAGAGAAACTATCTAGTTGGGTTATGTAGATTGATCAAGAGGAAAAAAAAGAAGGAAGAATGAAGAAAGAAGAGTCTTCATCATATTAGTCAAAGAAAAGAAGAAACTATGAAGTTGGATTATGAAGGGAGATTAAAAGGAAGAAAGAAGTTCTCAAGATTGTTTGTGTAGAATAATCAAGAAGAGAAGAGATTGAAGAAAGGAGAACTTGCAAAATATAAGGAGAATATCAAGATTCAAGTCCTTAAATGTAATATTGAAGGTCTCTATGGTCAAATAGAGATTGGAATGCCTCAATTCAAAGTTAAGATGTTTTATATGAAAGTCATACCAACTTCACTCAAGTGGCACCTTCAGAGATGATTACTCAAGTGACCACTCTGTTGTGCTTTATTTTCGTTCAACATGATAGATGTTTAGTGTTTTGGACGTATCTCTCACACCACACATCTGACTGAGCTAAAAATTATTTCATATGAACCTAGACTCCAAATGCGACACACAAACACCAAGATCAATCTTAAAAGAGTTCTGATGAAAAACAATATGAGTTTTATAAGTTGGCACTGGAATTTCTCACGTTATTCCAGAATAGGTTCAGTAATTTGGACATGTCTCCTATACCAAATTCGAATGAGGAGAAACTTGTTGCATATGAAACGACGCTCAAAATTTGTGTCACAGAAGCAAAGAAAAAGCTCAAAGAGGCTCATACGAAAGAGATATAGATCTCAGAATTTGACGCTTGATGTTCTCATGATGTTCCAGAAGAACATGCATTCTTTGAATCATAACTTTCAAAAGACAATGAGTTTTAGACTGAAACTTGTTGTATATAAAACTTGACTCAAGAAGCATTTCAATGACATCAAGCTCGTGCTCAATGAAGGTCATCTAGAAGAGATATGTATTTCTGAAGTGCATGGTGGTATAAAGATGCTACTCTAGATTAGCTGCTATGAATTTGATCATAACTTACATAATATAATAAATTTGGAACCGATTCTTTTTACATTGGAACATGGACTTCAAGAGCTTTCTGATGATAGATCATTTTCTCTATTTGGATTCAAAATGAGTTTATCACTAGCACACCATTCAAGTGATCTGTCTAGTGATGCTACTCTGAAATGTTTTGAAGAAAACATCACTCAAGTGACCACTCGAGTGATTTGTCAAAGAACATCACTAGCACAACATTGCAATGATCTTGAATGTGTTTTGAAGTCTGAAAATTTTCTAAGTGTAAGATCACTCGAGTGATGTGTTAAAACAACATCACTAGCAGAATACTCAAGTGATGTATCAAATGATTTGTTTTTCAAAGAAACACGATCAATCGAGTGATCCTATTTTGTGAATCACTAGCACATCACTCCAGTTATCCATCCAATGCTTTATAATGTTTTCAAATTGCTAAGAGAACATCACTCAAGTGATTACTCGAGTGATGCTTTCTCAGAAGACAGAGCATCGCTTCGAAACTTCTAAAAATCATTGAAATGATTGTCTAACTTGTTCTTCTTGATTCTAATTACTCTAACTCTTCTTTATATTAGTGCTTAAGTATTTTCCAAGTGATCAAACAAGAATTAACACACAAATTGGAAAAATCACTTTTATGTCAGAAGCTTCCAACGACTATTTCAACGATCATATTTTGTAAGCCTCAACAGGAAGAAGAAAAGCTCAACAGTCATCAATCTTCATCAACTATAAATAGAAGATAATTCAAAGCCTAAGAAGAGAGCAACAACACCAAAATGCTAAAATCATGAATCATCTACTTCAACTTGAATACTCTATGTTGTTTTCTAATTTTGATATCATTTACCTTAGAGAGAGAGATTATTTATATTGTACTTTAATGTTCATCTTATTCACGTCTGAGAGAGAAAGTTGATTGTAATCCTTCATCATCAAAGTTATATCTTTACATGTGTAGGGGGAATGATTCGGTGAGAGATTTAAAAGGCTTCGCGAGTTTTCAGCTAAACTTGTGGGATTGTAGAGTCTTCTCTTGTGCTTAGATTAAACAAAAAGATAATTGATTGAAAATCTCAAGTGGAACTTGGAGACTAGACGTAGGTCATCAAGGATTAGACTAAACCAGTATAAATCACAGTTTTCATATTCTCTTCCCTTATCTCTAGTATTTCCATCATACCTTATTTGTTTAATTGATTGTGGTTTTATGGCTCATTATCTTCATACTTATTGTTTTCACAAAGACGCAAATAGATTTTCAAAATTCCTAAAATTTTATCTTCACCCAATTCACCCCCTCTTGGGTGTCAGCCGAGTCTAACATAAATAATTTAAATTTAAAAATTTTCTTTTAGCCATCAGGGTGATGGTTACCGGATCAACTTCTCTCCTTAGCGCATTTGGTCCTTTGCCTTTCCATTGCCAAAAATGGTACGATTTTGGGTTTAAAATGTGAAGGTGATCCTCTTTTTCTATTCAAAATAACATTCAGTGCTCTGAAGTATTTTTTTTAGTAGCACTCATTATCTTAAAATAATTTTTTATGCACTCTGTGACATAAAATGTTTTTTAGTAGCACTCAGTATCTAGCAAGTTGCACCCTAAAGTATTTTTCTTTTTCAATTAACCTTTTCATTTGTGCATATTGAGAAGGAAAACTAAAGGGCACCTTAAATTACCTTTAAGCATTCATCTTCAACAAAATTAATGATACACAATGTTACTGGAAAAAAAAAACTTCATGGAGTAGCTTGCCAGATACTGGTCGCTACTGAAAAAATATTTTATGACATAGAATGCACAAAAAATTATTTAAAGATACTGAGTGCTACTAAAAAATACTTCGAGGCAATGAAAGTTATTTTAAAAAAACAGAGAAGATGATCACCTTCACATTTTACACCCAAAATGGTACCATTTTGGGCAATAAAGAGGCAAAGGACCAGACGCGCCAAGGAAAGAAGCTGGATTTGATGGCTACAAGTGTTATTAATGATATTCTACAAGTAATACGTGCATTTAGAAAGTAACACTACTACAAAAATCATGATATATGACGTTTATTAACTGTCATACATCACGGTTTGATCTGTCATATATAGGGGCGCTATAAAAGCTCGACGCAGATACATTACGGTTTCAAACTGTTATTTATTCTGGACCTATTATAATAATTATAATATAACACCCATTATAAATTGAGGTTTGTGTTGGTCGATTTCCTTAATGGCAAGTGAACCAGTCGAACAAGTAATAAAGTGTAAGTAGAGTATCGTCCCACAGAGATTGAGATACTGAGAAGTGATGCTCAATTGCTAAGATAGTTGTGCGAAACAGAAAGTAAATATAATTGGTTTGAGAGGTTTTTGTGGTTATGCTAAGTAACAAACAAAAGTAAACAGAGTATCGTAGTCGTAAGAAGATATCAGTAGGAAATTAGGCTGAACTTTGAATCATCCTTAAGCATCTCAATCCCCCAGTTGCTTTACCCATTGCTATAGCATCTATACTGCACAGCTTCCACAATGCTACAGCATAGCTACTACCTACAACGCTATTCAGTTAACCCACCACTATAGTCTATCGAAGCTTCCGCGTCCGATACTTCTAATGCTAACTTAACTCCTTCCATATGCCTATGACAATTTTCTAGTTAGATCAACATTACAAAACAGGGTGTAGTGGTTATGAGCGGCAAACCCATTCCTGAAGCCTACAATAATAGGTCAAGCCTTGTACCAGCCTGCCTAGCAATCACTGTTTCTCATAGATCTAACCTCGACTCCTTGCCAGTAAGCCGAGACCACAAATCTCGCCCTTAGCTTCCGCTAATCGACAAGGTAATTAAATCACTGATAAGCAAACTGAATTTATTGAATTAAGAACAAGCAATTGGGTTCATTCAAAACTTAAAGATTCATCCTCGTTCAGCCAGAGGGATTTTAGTTCATGACTGACGAGGAAAACACAAGACAGATAACAACAAAATGACCCATGATCAAAAGATTAAACAAAAGGGAACAGAAAGCTTGACGAAGTTCCGACGGCGTGGAAGAAGCCCTGTCACGTCACCACTCCACGTCTTCTTCTCTCCGTCTTACTGCAAGGAAGGATTCTGGGTTCTCTTGGAGTTCTCGTGCCTCGTGAATTCTCTCTCTCTTCTTTCGAGTCTGACCAAAGGTGAAATTCGTTTTGGCTCTTCACGACTCTCTCTTTAGGGTTGGCTTGTTGTTTCCTTATATAGTCAGGCTTTCTTGCGGCATAAGTTCCAGCGAGCTGGGCTTTCCAAATTTGTCGAGATCCATCGTATCTTTTGATTGCAGTAGATTGATTCTGATGATCCTGCGGGATTCTTCAAATCTTTTAGTTTCGATCCTCCGCATCTTCTATTCCGTTACGTCAGCAATCTACCTGTCTTTTCTCGACCTTCACAATATTTTCTGAAACAATCTTGACAAAAGATTAGAACATATGCCGCATAGCATCGCGTCCTTTACTTTGCTATAGCTTCATAGATGCTTTGTATTGCACTTCGATATGCTGTCAGAATGCTATAGCCTAGTATCAACTTTGCTATACGTTCTTATCATAAAACCTTGTAACTTGTTCTTCTTTTAGCACCTGTTTAGGATGTGCATGGTTTTTATCCTCCAGTTCCCTATATTCATGAATTAATGCCTCTTTACTTAGATTGATTGCAGTTAAACTTGTATTTACCATACAATTCAGTCATAAGATATAGGGAAAACATGGCATAAATTGTGCTCATCAGTTTGGTAAGACTATGATCTGTCTCTTGTTATGACAATAATTAATGGGCACATGCAAACAACCATCATAAGATATGATAATGCTTGCATGATACATAACAATCTCATTTTACAACCCCGACCCATTATTTATTCACTAACATAAATAATGGAATTTGTATTTAAGAACCATGACTTTTAACAAACTCAATAACGATATCACATAGACAACCATTATGAATAAGTACATAAATAACAGTTTATAAAAATGAACCATGAAAATTTATAATACATGACGGTTTTGATATAATAACTGTGATGTATGGATATAAGACTCTTCAAGTGAGAGTTTATGAGCTAGTTGATCTCCTCTATATATATATATAATAGAACAACAGTACCTTCAACACTGTGTGGCTATGCAATTTGGCATGGATCAAGATATTCCAGGATTTGTGGGGAGAATAAATGGTAAATCTTGATGTATATTAGTGATAATGTAACTTGTGACCTATATATAATTGTGTCTATTCATAAGAATTAATCCCTGGAAAGCAAAGGACTATGAAAAAAAAACATGTACCCCTATCCAAAGAGTGGAGAGGTATGCAAACCCTTAAGTTCAAGTTATAGGGTAATTTGTTTTTTCTGCATATTCCTTTTCTTTCCAGGCTTAATTGCTGAAGATACACAAGGTATAAGTGAACAATTACATTATTATATATATAGATCAGGAGTGCAATTGATTCTAGCCACAAAGCCTAGAAAATATTGATCCATCCAAATTGCATGGCTATGCAATATTGGAAATACTATTCTATTATACACACACAAACACACACACAAGATCAAATAGCTCAGAAACTCACATTGAAAACTTTATGACTTATCACACTGTTGAATTTCATAGCTTTAACTTAGTGCCACCTACTTAATAGAAACACAGGAAAGGAAATTTTAGTTAGAGCAATATGAGATTTCAAAAAAAAAAACATAACTTCATAACAATAAATTTAATATGTCACATGAACTAGTTTATTCACAAAGCTTGTTCGTGTATGACTCTTGGTACATCTGAATTAGTTTATTCACATAGCTTTTCATGTATGACTCTCATCGGCTTACATGAACTAGTTTATTCATCACAGAGGTTGAACTTTTTGAAGTAACTTCTGGAGATACAAATACTTCAAAAAAAGGAGAAGTATTTTGCTTAGGGATCATATCTCCAGAAGCTACTTCAAAAAAGATCAATAAAGTATGAATCTTTAATCAAAACAATGGGTTGATAACTTCCTATAATAGGAAAAGAACCTTTGATAAGAGAAATAATAGGTTTTTCAAAAAAACATAGCTTTACAAAAGCAAATTAATGTCACCTTGAATGTTTTATCGCGTCGTGACTTCATGAAGGCACCTCAATCAAGCAAGGAGAACATAGTGCCAAAGGAATGTGACCTAGCTAGGGCTCATGAATGACGAAAACGCGAGTTAGGGCAAGCGAAAGCAATTCGATCGGTAGTCGTCGAGACTAGTGTGAAGGTATTGACTAGCACAACTATTATTGAGAAGTAAGATGAAGGCTTTTTATGGTGGGCTCGACTGAAAAACGGCTTTCGATGGCCGAAAGAGGAAATAGGAGTGCTAGGGTTATGATGTTGGAAGGTTTCATTCGAACAGACTAAGTGTCAAGTGTGTTATGTTTCAAACGCTTAATTAGAAGAGGAAGGGTAGGGTTTTTTAGGTTGTCATGCTGAAAACTTTACATAACGATTGTATTGATAAAACTGTTATTTATTAGTTTGTATTTATTACAGTTCTTTGTTAATAAGCGTGAGTTATGTTATTGTTTTAAGACATACATATATCACGATTATTAGTAAATAACTGAGGTATGCTATTTTTTTAAAAAAATTGGGCAGCTAGTGCCTAGATAATTACATTTTTATATTGGGTTAAGGTGTAAAAATACACATGTGCTTTTCTCCGAGGAGCGCCCAGTAGCAAGTACTTTTTTATGTGCAAAAGTACACACGTGGTTACAAATTAGGTGCAAAAATACCGTTTGATCGTTAAGTTTGACTTTTTTTGCTGACTGGACGATGACGTGGCATTTCAAAGGTGTAAAAATACACATGTGGTTTGTCAAGAAGAGTGCCCAACACCAATTTTTTAAAACAAAAATTTAATAATTTTACTTCAATTAAAATTGTTTTAGGATCTTGAAAAAATATTTCAGGTATTGACCGGTACTAAAAGGATACTAACTGATACTGAAAAAAATATTTTAGGTACTAACTCGTACAAAAAAAATACTTCATAATTTTGTAAATTTATTTTAGGATCTTGAAAAAATATTTCAGGTATTGACCTAAGATTTAAAAGGATACTCACCGACATCAAAAAATATTTCGTGGTACTGATTTGGTACTAAAAAGTACTTTCAAAAGATAATCGATCGGGTATTTAAAAAATACTTCATAATCTTGAAAAAATATTTTAGGATCTTGAAAAAATATTTCAAGCTATTGATTGGTACTAAAAGGATACTGACTGGTAGTAAAAAATACTTCATGATCTTGAAAAATTATATTAAGATTATGAAAAAATATTTTAGGGTACTAACTTGTACTAAAAATATACTTCAGCATATTTTTTTTAAGATTCTAAAATATTTTTTCAAGATCATGAAATATTTTTTCTGTATGAGGCAGTATTCTCAAATTATCTTTTTAGTACCAGTCAGTACCCTGAAATATTTTTTCAGATCTTGAAATAATTTTTCAAGATCATAAAGTAATATTTCAATACAGGTCAGTATCATAAATATCTTTTTAGTATCTGGTAGTAATTAAAATAAAATTATTAAATTAAAAAAAAAAAGAATTTGGTGTTTGACGCTCTTGTTGACAAACCACATGTATATTTTTGCACCTTTGAAATGTCACGTCATCGTCCAGTCAGTAAAAAAAGTCAAACTTAACTGTCAAAGTCAAACTTAATGGTCAAACGGTATTTTTGCACCTAATTTGTAACCACATAGTCACTTTTGCACCTAAAAAAAGCACTTGCTACTGGACGCTCCTTAGAGAAAAGCATATGTGTGTTTTTGCACCTTAACCATTTTATATTTTATAAAAACTAAACTAAAAAAATCACTCTCTGGTGACTAGTTGCCTAATAGATGATCTCAGACCTGCTGCGAATTTAGGAACTTTTGTTTCATTCAATTTGAATGAATCAAAAGTTCCATGTATTCATAATAAACCATACATCATCACGCTACAAGTCACCAAAGGAATGACCTGAATCAACTAGGAGTATGTTAGGATCATGGTGGCCAATCTCATACTCATCAAGAATGAGAATGAGCTTCTTGTTCATATTTGAAAAATATTCGGCTAGCATCCTCACTGCATGCTGCATCATTGCCTCCACTTGAGGCGAAGGCAGAGACGGAGGTTGTTGAGGATGAGAAGGGGGAGAAGTAGGTACTAGTGGTTGTGGAGGAGGGGAACAAGGAGGTAGAGGAAGATGATGCTTTGGATTTTCTAGCAAGTTTTCAGCATGATGTTTCATCTTGTTGATTGAAAGAACAAAGGAGGGCGATAAATATAAGGAAATTGAAAGTTTATATAGATTGGAAGTCAAAGGTTCAAACCATCATTGCACACGTTGGAATTTGAAGAGGAGTAGCTGCGTGTAGTAGGGAGTAATGAAAGGGTACTTGGTTCTTGTGCTGATCTTCAAAGAATGAAGAAGCACAGAGTATTCTCATCAAGAGTATGGGGAAGGAAAAGGTTTGGACCATTTAGTTGACGGTTATTTAAGAGAAACAATTATGTTGTTTTTTTTTTATATATGAGGTTGAAAGACAAATCGTTTGTATGTTCATCTAACGTTTTATGACGGTTTTACTGTGAGAACCATCAAACAATATATGACCCTTACGAAGTACATCCGTTATGTATTTGCATGGTATTCTAATAAGTGATGGTTTTCACTTAACAACCATAATGTATATACCTATTTTTATATAATAAAAAAATTGGTGGTTTTCAAAAAAAAAAGACAAAGTAAATAAACAAACTAAAAATAAAAAGTTATGGAGATTTCATTCTCCAGTAACTTGTCCACCTTCTCGTACAAAAAATGAACAAGAGAGGTAAGTTCCTTTAAGGTTTTGTCCATGTGTCCTTGTTCTCGCAAGTAACCCTGGACCATATGATGGACCTCATAGTTTGCATAGACGAGCCCTTCAATGCTTGCTGGTAGAGGAAGTTCATCTTTTAGTTTTTTCCTAGATGATAAATCAAAAGTTTTCTTACATTTGTCCATGATGTTTTGTTGAATCAGAAGTTTGTTTTGAGAAATTGAAATGGGAGTAGAGAAGTGAAGTTTAGTTTTTAAATGTTTATATAGAGAGGGTTTCATGGATTATCGAGCTGTCGTGTCTTTTAATATTTAAGATCGTTATATTTTATAAATGGCAATGGTTAATTTTTAATTACTGTTATATTTGACAATTTTTTTTTAATTTATTAGTGTCTACTGTTAATTGCATAATCGACCACAATATTAACTTAAAACAGTAAATATGTTGGCAAAAATACTTTACGATTCTTAATTAATAACCGTGTACTGTTAATTTTTAGGGTTAAGGAGCAAATTGGCCAACAAACTTTTATCTTGGGAGCGTCCAGCACAATAAACTTTTTAGTGGACCAAAAATACCAATAAACTTTTAAAAATGTGCAGCCAGCACAATAAACTTTTAAAAATGTGCAATCAACACAACGCCGTTAGAAAAAAAATAACGTCAGTTATCTAAGGTATAGATTGGCCAACAAACTTGTACTCCAGGAGCGCCCAGCACAAAAAAAACTTTTACTCAGGAGCGCCTAACACAAAATTCTAAATTTCACTAAATTAAATAAATATTTTTCTCAATTGTCATTATTCAAAACTACTTGTATAGATATCTATGGATAAAAATTACTCATTTGCTAAAATAAACAAAACTTTTCATTAATAACATAATTATATGATTTTAAAAAAAAAACTCAAGGTGTTTTATAATTTATTATATATGTTAATAAAAAAAAATTATATGATTTATTTTTATTTTAGAAGAAATTTATGTGAGTTAAAATTTCATTTAATGTTAATAATAGAGACTCAGTTCCTTCCTCAACTGTTCAATTACTTTCCTAAAATTTAGAAATTCCCTTCTATTCCACTCTATAAGCCTCTTTCTACATGCAAGCCTTCGAACCAGATCTAACACTCTATCCTCCATAACCCCTACAACTTTATTCCAACCTTTTCCCACTACTTGAAGAAAGTCATCATGTTGTACCCAGCAAGCTTTAAACTTGAAGGACCTTGGCGCTCTATCATCACAGAAACAACAATCAACAACCAGGGCATGGTGGTTTGAGCCCACAAGATCTACATGAAAGACTATTGCATGATCAAACTCATCCCGAAAAATCCACATTCCCAAGCTCACGATCCAGTCTTTTTCTCACAACAGCACCTCTCCTTTTATTGCACCAAGTAAACTTAGAACCCTTAAATTCTAAGTCCATTAGATTACAATCTGATAGGAGGCTCTGAAAGTTTATAATCTTTCGCATAGACCTTGGATTTCCCCCTTCCTTTTCACTCTGAGATAGGAGATCATTAAAGTCCCCCATTACCAGCCAAGAGTCATTGACATTAGATGCCAAGCTCCTCAATGTATCCAAGGTCATTCTTCATTCTCCCTCCTTCGGTGGTCCATAGACAAAGGAGACAAATTTAGGCATCTTCAAGCAATTTGCCTCAATAACCATATGAATGATATTCTTTAACTTGTATAATACTGTCAAGGAAATATTATCACTCCACCAAACAGCTAAACCTCCAGATAATCCCTTCAGATCCACATATAACTCCTGATTGAAACCACACTTCCAACCTAATTTTCTTTCCTTTCACAGAATTCATCTTAGTTTCCATTAGGAAGATTAACGAGGGACGATACTTTTTCACCATGTCCTTTAGATTCTTAACTATCAAGGCTCTTCATAGGCCCTGACAGTTCTAAGATATGAGTTTCATGGCGCCTAAGGCTAGCCACCAACATCTTCAGTAGCAGTCTTCTTCTTTTTGCCTCATTTTGCTTTAAAGACAAATGTAGCCTCCACTGGATCAGGGCTTACTAAGTCCTCCATCTCATCATCCAGATCCAACTCCTCCTCTAGTGTATTCTCCTTATCACCCCTTACCTTCATCTTCACATTGTGCCTTATTTTGCCTTGATCCTCTTCAAGTTATCAACATAGCTAGAGATTGCTGGTTTAGGTAGATCGGCTTCCAACATACAAATTATCCTTCATTTAACCTCCCCGACTCCAAATTATCTTCTGTGTTTCTCTTTAACCCCAGACCATCTATCAGACTAATGACCTTATTTAAAATTTCCCCATTAAAAGGCACAATGTCCAGAGAATTCACCCCTTGCAAATCCAGAGGCTTATCAGCATGCCCTCGCAAACTCTTGGCTATTGGCACAACAAAAGGAGCAGAAACTTTATCAACTCCTTCCACTATCACATTTGTAGATTTCTTAGGCTTTTTCAACTCTCCACCTTCGATTTAATTTTTCCCCCTACCCTGTTGGTCACCTCCTGAAGGATATTATCCTTAGTGATACTACAACCACTAGTTGAACTCTTCCCTTCCATACAACTCGTTGATTCCCCTACCTTTCTTTCCCCACGAATCTATTCAATTTGATAAAAAATAGATCCTCCATGTCAACTTCTGATTCCATAGTTGCCTTCTGCTTATACTCATCCTTTCTCCTCTGCATAGTCTCCTCCTTTTCCCTCTGGACATAATTTGCCTCATCCCAGTTGCTACGCACCACAACCAATATCTCGTCCCAATTACGACATAAGTTCGTGGTAATCCAAGGTCCAAATTACGGATCATTAGGATTAACCACAGATAATAGCCTCCCAGATCTACAACTTCTATTAGCATGACCAATTTTACCACAGGTATAGCAGAAGCTTTGTAACTTTTCACATCGAATCGATTTCCAAATCTTAGTACCATCCGGTTTAGGCATCTAGAAACCATAGGTTAGCGATTTCCTTAAATCAAGCATAACTCTAGCTCACAAAAAACTGCGTAGGTAAATGTTATTATAGTGTGGATCCTCAGACAGCACCACATCTCCAACATAACCTTCGATCATGATTGCATTTTCTAGACACATTGCCTCTATTGGTACATTATGCATCTGGATCAAGACAGGGCACCAACTGAAATCAACTTCGGCATATGATTTGTATTTTGAACGCTCTAGCAAATTCAGTAAATTACCATTAATGGACCATGGCCGACCTCGTAAAATCCTACTATACTCCTCCTCCTCGAATTTGAACATGAAAGTGTTTCCATTAATCTCGATTACATCGAAACCAGCTTAAAGATTCCAAGCCTTCTGCAACATCGTCACCATCGGGACCCTCATATACGTTTTATTTGATAAGACCTTACCAATAAGGATCTTATCTACATCGTCCTTCTTCCAAACTAACGAAGCCAAGATTTGTGTTTCCTCCATGAAAAAACCACAATCACAACCACCACAATCAACCCAGACCACCCTCACTACTCTGCGCTGAACCTCCAATTCCACCACCAAGCCATTTGACTCCGTCGTCGGCCACCCATCGTACCTCCAACCAACCTTACCACTCTCACGCTTGGTGGAGAGAACTAGGCTCCCACACGAGTGCATGGGGAGAACAAAGAGCATTCGAATTTTCTCAAGTTGAAACATGCATATTTAGCCATATATAGTTTAGAACTAGTATTAAGAATATCTAGCAATATTTTTCCTAGTGATAACATGATATTATATAGCTAAGAAAATAAGGTGTTTAGAATTTCACTTATTCTTATTGAATGATGTATTTTCATGTTTTATTTTATTTTTTAGTGGATTAAATAAGTAAGTTTACTCAACCATTTTTAAATTATAACCAATTAAATGGACACATTTTAAATAAACAATAAAAATCATTAAAAAATTAATTTGTTGTCCAATAGTTTTGTTTACCAATTTCAAATAAGGTCCTTAGATTATTTTTTTAAAAAAAAAAATCGGGTTCTTCAAATTTTCAAAATCATAGATTTTTTAAATAATTTTTTGTTTTGTATTCTGTCAATAAGTTGAATGCTGTAATTCAAGATCTTAAAAAGTTTGTTTTCTTAGAAAACAAATAAATTTTAACACACAAATATTCGAATGAATAACTAAACACAAATTAGAAAAATATCATTTTCACTTGTAAATAAAAAAATAAATATTTGAAATTTATATATTTTATAAAACAATGATTATACAAAAATTATTGAATTTGAACTATTAAAATTTAATCGGTACAATTCATACCTACAATATAAAAATTTAAATTTAAATTATAGTATTTTGATAGTTTTATAAAATATTAAATTTAAACCTTCTATTTTCTTATATAGAGATAAAGATAAGATATTTTTTTTAAAAAAATAGATATTAAAAAAAAGAAAGAGATATAGATAAGATTTTGAATGTAATAAAAAAGAGATAAGATTTAAGGAAAAAGGGGGGAAAAAAAACAACAACAACAACAGAGACAATCTATTCCGCTTCCGCCACGCCACCAAGTAACCTGCGCACGGATGGCATAGTTTGGCAATTTGGACTTTGGTTACGATGTACTCTAAAATGCCATAAGCGAGGGTAAATTTGTCATTCCAGGTGATCGTAAATCTTAAGCTCAAATAATTTGCTTTCCTAATATCGAGCTTCTCCCCCTACCCCCACATCCACAGGCTTCCATAATTGGATCTGCAGAAAGGTAGGGTTTCTACCCCCAATTCTTCTAACCTAATCCAGAAAAGGGTGAAATATAATCAGGGCTTTCACGAGTTTCGCACTTGATGATTGCACCCTACACCCCCAGATTATATTTTCACCCTATATCGAACTCTCTCGCATGGTTGTTTTGGGATTCCACCTTGCGGAGTCCACGGTATAGTGTTTGCACTCGCGTTTTTTGAGCTATAGCAAAAGTTTAGAGTCTTTCAGATTTCTTCATTCAGTTCAGAATAAGAATAATCAGCATCCTCTGGTACTTGTCCAAGTTATGGATGTAGATGGGGGAAATAAGCGCGTCTTTCAGCGTCTTCGTGGGCCTCCGCCTGATGGCAGGCAACAGAAAGTGTGTTTTCATTGGCAGGCAGGAAGGTGCAACAGATATCCATGCCCGTTTCTACACGGTGAACCACCTCCTCCAAATGCCAATGGGATGTCTTCGAAAAGGTCCCATGGGTCTTCTGATGATTCAGGATTCTCAGGTCCCCGGAGGAATCCGAATTTTAGTGGATCGTCAACGTGGGGCGGGGTTCATGGTGCTAATAAATTAATTAGGAAGACTGAAAAGCTTTGTAATTATTGGGTTCAGGGGAAATGTAGTTATGGAGACAGTTGTAAGTACCTTCACTCTTGGAGTGTAGGGGATGGTTTTTCCTTACTAACGCAACTTGAAGGGCATCAGAAGGTAAAGAATTACTTAATCTTTCGTGGTTGGTGTGCTTTGGGGATTGGAGACTTCAAGTTAATGGGCTGGTTGTGAACATATGAACAGGTTGTGACTGGAATATCTCTGCCATCTGGTTCAGATAAGCTTTATACCGGAAGTAAAGATGAGACAGTGAGGCTTTGGGATTGCCAGTCTGGTCAGGTTGTTATCCTATTTTCTCCTGTCTTTCTTTAATATAGACTTGAATTTCAGGACACGTTCAATTTCATAACTGATTGTTCGTGTCAAGTTATTCTTAAGGTGTATGATTCTCATCAAATTAATCATCGCGGAAAATTGTATTCAGACACTATTATTGGGTGCTTTTTCTTGCGCTTCCAGTAATTGACAAGCCAAAAAACATCCTTTTCTTAAGTAGAATTGTTCCCCCATCCCCTTTCCCTAAGAGTTCAAGCGTTTTGAAGTGATAAAATCTTATTGATCCCTTGTTACAAAATCATAACCTCAACTTCTTGGTGTTTGCTTGACAATCCCCATGCACGTCCTTGATATTTTATGTGCGGGTTTATGAGTAATAGAAAACTGGTTGTGGCCTTTTCCCCCTTACTATTTTGTTGATTTAATTTTTTGTTCCTCTCTATTTCTTTTTCGAATTTCATTGTCTGAGTAGAAGTCATTGTTTTTTTTTTTTGCTCTTTGTAATTTTCTTTCTCATTATAATAAAGAGCCAATGTTGATTTTGTCATTGTTTGTCGATATTATGTTGCAGTGTTTGGCTGTGATTAATCTTGGATGTGATGTGGGTTGTATGATTGTTGAAGGTCCTTGGCTTTTTGTTGGTGTGCCTAATTTTGTTAAGGTAAGATAAATGTTTTCACCATTTTGTTTGTTCTGTTTCTCCATTCATACTCAACATTCAAATCTAGTTCATTTTGTCCAATTTAGAAATATTTTCTTTTGCTAATATCTATATTCTTTGAGCCATACATTGAATTGTGACTAATATCAAGTTTGGTTGATGACGTTGATTTTTGCAGGTCTGGAACACCCAAACATCAGGTGAACTGAGTCTGACTGGCCCTGCTGGACAAGTTTACACTTTGGCCGTGGGTAACAACATGCTTTTTGCTGGTACACAGGTAAATTTTTTATCTGTCATTGTAAAAATTTATGCTTTCTTTCCTGATGGAGTTTCTTATCGGAGTTTAAAATGTTGATGCTGAGAGCTTTTTGGGTGAAGGTTAAATTTTTAGAACGTTCTGTTAGAATTTTAGGGTACTGCATGTCCATAAAGAACAGGCTACGTTTGGAAGTTTTGAAGATTGGAAAATTGGGAACGAGCTGCTTTCCTCTTGTTTAGATGAAAATTGAGGGTATGATATGGTATGAATAGCAGGGAAGTAAAGTGTAAAATTCTAATATACTCCTTACAAAGTTTATTAATTCAGTTTGCGGTGAAAATTGTAGTTATAAATTACAATAATTTTTATATGAAATGAAAGATATATTTTTGTGTTTACAAGGCAATTCAGAAGGGAACTAGTTGGAGGGTTGTGAGGGGGAAGGAGGGGGAATTGTGTCCACCCCTGTATTTCTTCCCCTCCTGAAATAATGAATTTCTCAAACAAACAATATACGTTTCAACATCTTCCTTATTCCTATCGCAAGTTTGTTCATGTTAAAAAATGCTAGGGTGGTAGATCTAAGGGAATAAGGAATACTGGAATGGGGAATGCAGACGTTACATTAAAAGGAGAATTAATTGGCTCAAAGAAAGGGATTGGTAGGAGAACTATTAGAGTAGTTTCACTTGAAAATAAGGATAACCTTTTTAGGTGATGTTTGTTAATGGCTAGGGTGCAAATACAGCAGGAAGTGCTACTTTAGCTGAGGTGCATGTTGGTTTCTGCACTGCAACATTGAAATGCAGTGTCATGATTGCATGTCATCATAATCATCATCATTATGTAATATAAAATAAGGTATATTTTGTTAAAAAACAAAAAACTTGTTCTTTGAGTTTCTCATGTATTGAGTTAGTAGAGGGAGAGGGAGAGAATGGTCAAGAAGCGCGAGATAAGGCATATAAAGGGACAAATAACATAGATATTGAACATGTAGAGCTGTACTGTGACAACCAATAGCAGGTGCTAGTGGCTTTCATTTTCACTCTTGCAATTACAAGTCAAAGAAAGGTATTCTGGAATTAACTAAAGTTGGCGGTGTTGGTGATTCTTTATTCAAGAGTACATGTTTCCAAATAAGTAATTAATTATCAAAATTTATCTCTTTGGAGATTGATTGTGTGATCGAACTTTCTAAGAAATATGGGGCATATAGTTCTGCTTATTATTCAGTGGCTCAATTGCAGTCAAGGTTGAACTTGAAAAAGTGTATGACAGATTGGAATGGTCCTTTATTGACGACACTCTCAAGAATATGGGTGTCAATGAGAGTATGCGAGAGCTAATCACGGGCTGTAATTCTAGTTCATTCTTTAGAGTCCTGCGGAATGAGGAGGCAACCAAGTTTATTCCTACAAGTAGCATTAGACAAGGGGACCCTATTTCACTACATTTTTTTCCTTTGAATGGAAAGGCTTAACCATATCATTAAGGATGCTGTGGCGGAGGGTTTGTGGTCACTAATCAGACTAAATGAGGGAGGACCCCCTTTATCCCATCTTTCTTTTCGCAAATGACTTGATTCTATTTGGAGAGGCTTGTGTCTCAAATTGATGTCATGGTAGATTGCATGAACAGATTTTGTTAAGCATCGGGTCAAGAAAAAAAAAAAAGGGCGGCCTAGTGCACAAAGCTTCCACTAGATGAGGTCTGGAGAGGGATAGATGTACATAGCCTTACCCCTGTAAACAGAGATGATATTTCCAGGATTTAAACCCGTGACCTCAAGGTCACATGGCATCAACCTTATTGTTGCGCCAAGGCTTACCCTCTTGAAGCATCGGGTCAGAATATGAACAAATTAAAATGTGCTCCTCTGAAAATGTTCATTCCTCTAAAGTTTTGCAAATTTGACAAGTTGCCCATTTGGATGCATGGAGATTGAAGACTCAATGCATTTGATTAGAGACAGCTCGAATGCTTACAGTGTTGGAAGTTAGTGGTAGCACCTGCTTTCTGGCCTTAATTTTCTTCCCTTCAAGGAACAGATTGAGTGTGATGGAACGTGAAACAGGAAACGGGTCAAATCGACACATAGAAGATCCATTGCCCAGTTTTGTTTGGGTATATTTGCTGGGGTATTTGGGTGTTGAGATGTGGAAGATTCTGATCCAAATTATAACAATGAACATGTTAATGCACAATCAAGTTTCTATGTGCATGTTGGGATCAAGATTTATCAGGGAATGCTGCTTGTCATGCCAAGAGTTATGGCCGTAATTCATCAAGCCATAGTCTACAGATTGGATTTGTGACACTGGAGGTAGATGCTTCAGTTTTAATTGATGAGAAAAGTGGTTGTGGAGGTGCTATTAGGGACAAAGAGGGAAGGTGGATATGTGATTTTAGCTGTAAGCACGCTACAATTTCTCCAGTTATTGCAGAATTGTTATGTGATGAGAAATAGAGGAAGAATTCACTCTTATTGATTTATTATATGAGTATATAGCTAAGGTATATATAGTCTCCAAAAGGAGAGTGAACATTCAGCAATGAGTGGAGCAGATAGTGGAGGAATTAGTGGAGGAATAAAATAAAGATAGTGCAAAGCACTAAGAATAAAGTAAATAAGAATCCTATAATTAAAGGGATATGCCATAATTGCCGTCTCGATATGCCATAATTGCCGTCTCGATTTCCAACACTCCCCCTCAAGCCGGAGAATATATGTCAATCATTCCCGCCTTTGCCTCGAAATCCTTCAAACTTTGTTCGCCTAGTGGCTTAGTTAAGATATTCGTAACTGGGTCGCAGATCTTATGTGAGATAAAGTCATAATCCCCGCTTCAATCTTTTCTTTAATGAAGTGTCTGTCTATCTCAACATGTTTAGTTCTATCATGATATACCTAGGGTTCTTGACCATTTCAATATCGGCCTTGTTGTCACACCAAAGTTGCATTGGTCCATCATGTTGAATCCCCAACTCCTTCAGACAATCTCATAACCCGATTCCTTCACATACTCCTTTCTCAATAGCTCTCGGTCCGTCGCACTACTTGTTGACACGACGTCTGTTTTTACTCCTCCATGTAACCGCATTTCCCCACAAATATGTACAAGACCCGAGGTTGACTTCCTAGTCTCTCTATCCCTTGCATGGTCTCGCATCGGTGTAGATTTCGATGTTTCGGTAGTACTTTTCTTAAAGAATATTCCTCTTCCAGGATTAGACTTCGATAGCTCAAAATTCGTGTACGGCTTGCATGTGTTCTTCCTGTGGTTGATGCATAAACTGACTTACTATTCCAACTGCATAGCTAATATCAGGACGTGTGTGGGTTAAATATATCAATTTTCCCACTAGTCTTCTATATCTTTCTGAATCAGTTGGAACACCTTGTGGCTTGATCTCCAAATGGCATCCCTCCTCCATAGGTGTCCCCTCTGGTTGGGCACCCAACATTCCTGTCTCATGTAATAAGTCTAATGTGTACTTTCTCTGAGATACATTGATACCGTTCTTGGTTCTTGCCACTTCCATGCCTAAGAAGTACCTTATTTGTCCAAGGTCTTTCACCTGAAATTCAGTGGACAAGTCCTGTTTTAGTTGAGCAATAGATTCTTCATCATTTCCCGTAATGACTATGTCATCAACATAGACAATCAATATGGTGACTTTGCCATTAACACGTTTGATGAATAATGTGTCATCTGCTTGTCCCTGAGTATACCCAAGCTTTTTCACTGCTTTGGTGAATCTACCGAACCATGCCCTGGGAGATTGTTTGAGACCATACAATGACTTTCTGAGTTTACACACAGAGTTGTTGGGAGCTAAGACTCCATCTGGAACTTCCATGTATACTTCTTCCTCTAGGTTTCCATTCAGAAATGCATTCTTCACATCTAGTTGGTGTAATGGCCAATCCAAGTTTGTCGCAATTGATAATAATACTTGGATGGTATTGAACTTGACTACCGGAGCGAATGTCTCCCGATAGTCAATTCCATATGTCCGGGTATAGCCTTTTGCAACAAGTCTTGCCTTGTATTTGTTGATACTACCATCCGGATTGAATTTTGGGGTGAAAATCCATCCGCATCCCACTCGTTTTCTTTCCTTTAGGAAGAGTTGTAATCTCCCATGTTCTATTGTCTTTGAGTGCTCGTAGCTCTTCTTTTGCAGCTTGCTTCCAATTTGGATCGGCCATAGCTTGTTGAAAAGAGTTTGGAATTGTTATCTATGCACTGTTTACAACAAAACTTTGCATTTTTGCAGATAGATTACCATATGAGACAAAGCGTTGAATTGGATGTTGAGTACACGATCTTACCCCTTTTCGCAGAGCTATCGGCCATCCTAACTCTTCAGGATTTAATCCTGGATTGGATTCATGGTCGTTCCTTTGAATGGGAGAGATAGTTCTACTAGTGTCTGGTTCATCTTGAACTTGTGATATGGACTCTACCTCTTGTCGTGGTTCAGCATCTTTCCCTGAATTGATCTCAACATGTGTTTCCAGTTCATTATGTGCAAGTTGAGGTGGAATTGGTTGGTTTGTGGGAGCAAGTGTTTCAAGTGTGGGTATAAGGTTAGGCTGTGATGGTGATGATAAGTCGTGTGAGCTTTTGGGATTGGATGTGTCAGGTTTAGCCATTCAACGTCGAATACTCCCCCCGAATGGGTAATTTAGGATAATATGCTTCTTCTTCCAAGAATATGGTATCGCGGGAGACAATAAGTTTCTTAGAAGAAGGACAGTAGCATTTGTACCCTTTTTGAGTAGTGGAGTAGCCAAGAAATATACATTTGTCAGCTCGAGCACCAAATTTGTTGCCATCTTTTTTGTGTACAAAGACAACACAACCAAATACCTTAGAAGGTAAAGAATTGATTAGAGGGCAATTTGGAAAGAATCCAAGGAGTTTTTGAATTGGGGTGTCATAATTGAGAACTTTGGATGGCATACGGTTAATGAGATAGGCGCTTTGTTTTGATGGCATCACCCCCGTAAGATTGTAGGGACATTTCGCTCCATTAGCAAGGCTCGGGTTACTTCCAACAAAGTGACGATTTTTCCGCTCCGCCACTCCGTTTTGTTGAGGGGTGTAAGGACAGGAAGTTTGGTGATGAATTCCGTGTTGATCAAGAAATTCTTTAAAGGCAGTACTCATGTATTCCTTGGCATTATCACTTCGTAGTACCTTAATGGAAGTGTTGAATTGGGTTTGCAGAAAGGTATAGAAGGTTTGAAATACTTTGGCTACTTCCGATTTGTCTTTCATCAAATAAACCCATGTTGTTCTGGTGTGATCATCAATGAAAGTAACGAACCATCTAGTATTGGAGAGGGTAGTTGTTAGAATATTGTTATTGTTCGTCTATTATTATTATTCGATTCGCATCTCTCTTTCCACTCAGATTATTCCTCCACTCATTACTCGCTTTCCACCGTAATGCTTCACTCATTCTTCTACTTTCCACCCCGTGTGATTCTCTCCTAGAGCCTATATATACATGGGCTATGTACTCAAACATATATCAATAAACAAGATGTGTGTTTATGTCTACGAAAGACAATATGGTATCGAGCATGACCGGCGAGCCGTTTACTCCATCACCGTAGAAAGCGTCACGGACGAGAGTGCGTAAATGCGTAACCGGCGATGCATGAGACTTGAAGCTTTAATGCACCGTAACTTGGACCTTAACCAGCCGACATTTCTTCTTGGCCGTTGGCGATCACGGCGACCGAGCACTCCCCGGAGGTCCTGTGGTCAAAAATCTAAGGACCCAGCGTCGGAACTCCGAGAGAGCAAGAGAAACAGGACATGTCGAACCACTCCCGATCTGCCTGAAGGAGAGCACGTGGGACGACACAGCCACCACAGACGGCATCAGCAGGTGCCGATCGGCACATCCCGGAGGAACGACGGCGATTTGGCCGGCGCGTAGCCCCACGCGCCACCACTCGACCGGCGCGGAACCCACGCGCGGCGTGAATAAAGAACTTCCGGCGACGCTTCCTCTTCCGAAACATGAATCCATCTGAATTCCCTCCTCTATTTGGATCACCCCCGGAAGACCAACCGAAATACCTCCCTTAGCTTTTATGTCCGGAACCAATTCTCAAACTCAAAACTCATCATCTTCTTCCTCTATGACCAAGAACCCAGTACCAGCGTAACCTCGTAGATGGCTTCGTAATTTTCAGATCATCAAGTTATGGCTATTACCCATAAGTTTAATGGTAGAAACTATCTCCAATGGTCACAAAGTGGCCGAGGTACATCCGAGGTAAGAGAAAGGAGAAATATATTAATGGGGCAGCTCCTCAACCAGCCGCCGATGACCCATTGTTCGATACATGGTTTGCTGAAAACAATCAAGTCATGACTTGGTTGTGCAACTCAATGACGTTAGAGATCGTGAGGGATACCTACTTGCTCATACGGCAAAGGAAATATGGGATGTTGCTAGGAGAACCTACTCCTCTCTTGAAAACACCGCCGCCTTGATTCACTTGAAGAGACAACTCCGTAATTTACAACAAGGTAATATGTCGAATCGAATACTATAATGCATTGCTGAAATTGTGGCAACAACAGGACCTATTTGAGGTTCACCCCTGGGAAAGTCTGAAAGATGCACAATTATACAAGAAGATTGTGGAAGAAGGAAGGATACATGATTTCCTCCTCGGGCTGAATGACACTTTTGAAGAGATAAGTGGGTAGAATCATGGGGTTGAAACCACTTCCCAACTCTTTGATGTTGTCAACTTCGTCCAATTCGAGGAAAGTCGAAAACTCCCGAATCGAAGTAGCCCAAGTCAAACCGAAAACTCAGCACTCGCAAATCCAAGGACCACATGGAGAACGGAAGACTAACAAATGGTGCAACTATTGTAAGAAGAAAGGCCATAATCGAGAAGAATGCTGGAAACTCCATGGAAGACCTTCCAATAGCAGACCAAACTTCCAAAGTCATGGGAACACAGCTGAATCAAAGGTGGAGACTGACGATCGCCTTAGCCAGATAGAAGTGCAGATTCGCAAGTTAATCGATAGGCGAATCAGTCAAACTCCACTCCCAAAGTGTAAATCGGTACAAACGGGTAATTCTATTGTAGCCCTCAACACTATGATGACTAGTGGAGATAATTGGATTATTGACTCAGAGCTACGGACCATATGACGGTAAAGAACCTTACTCCACAAAGCATTAAATTGGTCATGAAAACCTTAAAGTCAAAGTAGCTAATGGTGTATTCACAAAGGTTGAGGGAATTGGCACAGTTACATTATCTCGATCGTTAACAATACATAATGTTCCGTTTGTACCGAACTCACTTGTAATCCGATATCCGTGAGTAAGCCGACGAAAGATAAAATATGTCGAGTCATTTTTGATGATGGTCTCGTGTGTGTTTCGGGATTTGAAATCGAGGAGGAGGATTGGGACTTCTAGAGAATGGGATGGACTATTCTATCTTGAAAGATTGAAATCAAAGAAAGAAGATGCATGGAAGGCAAAACGAGCACTGGTTAGCTCCAATTCTAAAAATAATGATGTATTTTTGTGGCATTGTCGGTCGGCCACCCTAGTTTTGATTATATGAAGCATGTGTTTCCCAGTTTGTTCAATAAAAATTCAACTCCTTTTCAAAGTGTGAAACTTGCCGGTTTTCAAAACAAACACGATCCTCATATCCTAAACAAATATACCCCCACCTCACCATTTACACTAATTCATAGTGATATCGGGGACCAGCCCGAATACCTACTCTCACCCATACCAGGTGGTTTGTTACTTTTATTGATGATCACACCGAACCACATGGGTTTATTTATTAAAAGACAAATCTGAAGTAGCCAAAGTATTTCAAAACTTCTATACCTTTGTGAGAACTCAATTCAACACTTCCATTAAGGTACTACGAAGTGATAATGCCAAGGAATACATGAGTGCAACCTTTAAAGAATTTCTTGATCAGCAAGGGATTCATCACCAAACTTCCTGCCCTTACACACCCCAACAAAATGGAGTGGCCGAGCGAAAAAACCGTCACCTTTTGGAAGTAACTCGGGCCTTACTAATAGAGCGAAATGTCCCTACCATATTTCGGGTGATGCGTCCTCACGGCCCGCTTACCTCATTAACCGCATGCCTTCCAAAGTTCTCAATTACGAAACTCCAATTCGAAGCTTCTTGGATTCTTTCCCAATTGCCCTCTAATAAATTCACTACCTCCAAAGGTGTTTGGGTGTGTTGTCTTTGTTCATAAAAAAGATGGCAACAAATTTGGTGCCCGAATGACAAATGTATATTCCTTGGCTACTCCTCTACTCAAAAGGGCTATAAATGTTATTGTCCATCTTCCAAGAAACTTATAGTGTCCTGCAATCACCGTGTTCTCGGAAGACGACGCATATTATCCCAAATTACCCATTCGGGGGAGTATTCGATATTGAATGGCTAATCCCGTAAGCCTCTACTACCAAAAACCCCGTTTTACCCGACACTTCATCAACAATACCACCCAACCTTATATCCACTCTTGATTCACTTTCTCCCACAAATCAACTTGAAACCAATGAACTCGGAAACAAATGTTGAGATCAATTCGGGGATGGACACCGAACCACAACAAGAGGTACGTACACAAGTTCAAGATGAACTGCATACGTAGAACTGCCACTCCCATTCAAAGGAACGACCATGAATCCAATCCGAGATTAAATCCTGAGGAACACGGTTGGCCTATTGCATTGAGAAAAGGGGTAAGATCATGCACTCAACATCCAATTCAACGATTTGTTTCATATGGTAATCTGTCTACAAAAATGCAAAGCTTTGTTGTAAACAGTGCACAGATGAAAATTCCAAACACATTTCAACAAGCTATGACAGATCCAAATTGGAAACAAGCTGCAGAAGAAGAATTGAGGGCACTCAAAGAAAATAAAACATGGGAGATCACACCTCTTCCTAAAGGAAAGAAACCGAGGGGATGCGAGATGGATTTTCACTCCAAAATTCAATCCAGATGGGAGTATCAACAAATACAAGGCGAGACTTGTTGCAAAAGGATATACCTGCATATGGAATTGACTATCGGGAGACATTTGCTCCGTAGTTAAGTTCAATACCATCCAAGTACTATTATCAATTGCAGCAAACTTGGATTGGCCATTACACCAACGGATGTAAAAAATGCATTCCTAAATGGAAACCTGGAGGAAGAAGTCTACATGGAGATTCCGGATGGAGTTTTAGCTCCTAACAACTCGTGTGTAAACTCAACAAATCATTGTATGGTCTTAAGCAATCTCCCGGGGCATGGTTCAAAGAGATTCACCAAAGCGAAAAGAGCTTGGGTACACTCGGGGACAAGCGGATGACACGTTATTCATCAAACGTGTTAATGGCAAAGTCACCATATTGATCGTATATGTCGATGACATAGTCATTACGGAGACGACGTACAATCCATTGCTCTTCTAAAGAAGAATCTGTCAGCTGAATTCCAAGTGAATGACCTTGGACAAATGAGGTACTTCTTAGGCTTAGAAGTGGCAAGAACAAAGAAAGGTATCAATATATCTCAGCGAAAGTATACACTAGATCCGTTACATGAAACAGGAATGTTGGGTTCCCAACCGGAGGGTACACCAATGGAAGAAGGATGTCATCTACGATTAAACCGAAGGTGTTCCGACTAATTCGTAAAGATACAAAAGACTTGTGGGAAAATTGATATATCTAACCCACACACGTCCCGATATTAGCTATGCAGTTGGAATAGTAAGTCGGTTTATGCATCGCCACAGGAAGAACACATGGAGGTTTGTGTATAGAATTTTGAGGTATCGAAGCTTAACCCGGAAGAGGAATTTTGTTTAAGAAAGGTACAACCGTAAACATTGAAATCTACGATATGAGACCATGCAAGGGATAGAGAGACTAGAAGGTCAATCTCGTGGTGCGTACATATGTGTGGGGAAATCAAGTTACTTGGAGAAGCAAGAAACAAATAGTAGTGTCACCAAGTAGTGCGAAGCGAGTAACTAAGAGCTGTTAACAAAGGAGTATGTGAAGGAATTTGGATTATGAGATTACCGAAAGAGTTGGGGATTCAACATGAAGGACCAATGCGACTACGTGTGACAACAAAGCCACCATTGAAATGGTCAAGAATCCAAGTATACCATGACAGTAACGAAGCATGTTGAGATAGACGAGACACTTCATTAAAGAAAAGATTGAAGCGAGGCATTATGACTCTATCTCACATAAGATCTCGCAAACCAAATTGCGAGATATCTTGACTAAACCACTAGGCGAACAAAATTTGAAGTCTTTCGAGGCAAGCACTTTGGGAATGATTGACATCTACTCTCCAAACTTGAGGGGGAGTGTTAGAATATTGTTATTGTTCGTCTATTAGATTCGATCTCTCTTTCCACTCGTATTATTCCTCCACTCATTACTCGCTTTCCACCGTAATGCTTCACTCATTCTTCTACTTTCCACCCTGTGTGATTCTCTCCTAGAGCCTATATATACATGGGCTATGTACTCAAACATATATCAATAAACAGTATGTGTGTTTATGTCTCTGAAAGACAATAGTAGTTATTCTGGCTGGGCCCCAAATATCACTATGAATTAGTGTGAATGGTGAGGAAGGGGTATAGGGTTGTTTGGGATATGAAGAACGAGTTTGTTTTGCAAATTGGCAAGTTTCACAATGAAAAGGGATAGAATTTTTATTGAATAGACTTGGAAACACATGCTTCATATAATCAAAACTAGGGTGGCCTGACCGACAGTGCCATAAAAGTAAATCATTGTTTTGAGAATTTGAGCTAACCAATGCCCGCCTTGCTGTCTGTGCAAGTTTATTCTTCAAATTCAAGCCTTCAAGGTAGAATAATCCATCCCATTCTCTAGAAGTCCCAATCGTCCGCCCCGATTTTAAATCCTGAAAAACACATAAACCATCATCAAAGATCACTCGGCATATTTGACCTCTAGTCAACTTGCTCACGGATATCAAGTTACATGTGAGTTCAGGTACAAACAGGACATTTTGTATGGTTAATTGATTAGATAATGTGACCGTGCCAATACCCTCTACCCTTGTGAATATACCGTTAGCTACTTTGACTTTTAGGTGTTCATGACAGAATTTTAGGTTGCTGAATAATGTTTTGTTACCAGTCATATGATCCGTAGCTCCTGAGTCAATAATCCAGGTACTAGTCATCACAGCGTTGAGGGCTACAATAGAATTACATGATTGAACCAAATTTACGCTTGGAATAGAGTTTGACTTATTCTGCTTGTCGAGTATCCTGCGAAGTATCTGTAATTCTTCATGACTCAGGCAACCATTATCTCAACCTTAGATTCAGCTGTAGTCAGGTGACTTTGGAAGTTTGATTTTCCATTGGAAGGTTTTCCATGGAGTTTCCAGCATTCTTCTTTATTATGACCTTTCTTCTTGCAATAGTTGCACCATTTGATAGGCCTTCGTTCCCCATGTGATCCCTGGACTGCGAGTGCTGAGCTTTCGATTGGGTTATGTCGATTCAAGAGTTTCCTACTTTCCTCGAATTGCACAAAATTAACAACATCAAAGAGTTGAGGAAGTGGCTTCAGCCCCATAATTCAGCCCCTTATCTCTTCGAAAGTGTCATTCAGGCCTAGGAGGAAGTCATGTATCCGTCCTTCTTCCACGATCTTTTTGTATAGTTGTGCATCTTCAAGGTTTTTCCAGGGATGAACCTCAAATAAATCTTCTTTGTTGCCACAATTTCAGCAAAGTATTATAATATTCAATCACGTACATGTTACCTTGTCTTAGATCCCGAGTTGTCGCTTCTGTGTGAATCAAGGCAGCTGTGTTTTCAAGTGAAGAGTAGGTTCTTCGAGCAGCATCCCATATTTCTTTTGCTGTGTGAGCAAGTAGGTATCCTTCGCTGATCTCTAAAGTCATTGAGTTGCACAACCAAGTCATGACTTGGTTGTTTTCAGCAAACCATGTGTCGAAATTGGGGGCATCAGGGGCTGGTTGAGGTGCTGCCCCATTAATGTATTTCTCCTTTCTCTTGCCACGAATATACCTCAGCACGCTTTGTGACCACTGGAGATAGTTTTTTACCATTAAATTTATGGTTAATGATCATACTGTGATTTTCTGAGAAATCTGGTACCATTTCTGTGATTCTGGGTGGTACAGGATTTTTTGAGAAATCTGGTGGTATCTCTGTGGTTTCAGGTGGTACTGTTTGGTTTGGTGGTTCTGAAGATGAAGAGTTTGGAGTTTCAGAATCTATACCAGACATGAGAACTTGGGGAATCATTCCGGTTCTGTACAGATTTTCAGGAATTGAGCCGAACTGTGGAGGGATTTGAGAGAGATCCATGTTCTGGACTATTCGCCGGAAAAAGGACTCAGATTGCCGGAATCTGGGATTGATGCCTGAAACTGCAGAATTCCATTGTTCTGGACTGTTTACCAGAATCTGGAATTATTAGTGGCGCTGGTTCAGAATCTGAAACTGCAGAATTCCATTGTTCTGGACTGTTTGCCAGAATCTGGAATTATTAGTGGCGCTGGTTCTGAATTTCTGCCTCTTTTTGCTCTGATACCATGATGAGAAATAGAGGAAGAATTCACTCTTATTGATTTATTATATGAGTACATAGCTAAGGTATATATAGTCTCCAAAAGGAGGGTGAACATTCAGCAATGAGTGGAGCAGATAGTGGAGGAATTAGTGGAGGAATAAAATAAAGATAGTGCAGCACTAAGAATAAAGTAAATAAGAATCCTATAATTAAAGGGATATGCCATAATTGCTGTCTGATATGCCATAATTGCTGTCTGATTTCCAACATTATGAATGATGAATGGCTTAAGTTTGTGTTGGCCTATGAGATATAGGAAGATAGTATTGCTGATTGTATAGATGCCGTTAATTTAATCTCTGGAAGATGTGGCCTTGACCATCCTTTTAGAGATGTAATTGACAAGCTTGAGCTATGGTTCACAAAGTGGCAGGTCCTTCTAACCCATATTGATAGGGTAGATCTTTTGTGTGCAGATTATTTAGCAAAACTCTCCCATAACATGGAGATTCCTTTTTGTATCCTTGATTAATCACCTCTTGGATAGAAGGCGGATGTTGATGAGGGTTTTAGTTTTTGTTTGTTTGTATCCTTGTTTATTACTTGATTTTTAATGGAATTCAGTTTTTACTTTTAACAAAAGACCTCCTGTGTGTGATTTTATTTTGTTTTTCCTTCTCTATCTGGGTATGGCAAGTGAAGTACAATTCTTGCAGGAGGGATCAATATTGGCATGGAAGTTTAATGCGGCTACTAACACCTTTGAGCCTGTTACATCACTTTTGGGTCATTCTGGTCCTGTTGTTTCATTTGTTGTTGGAGCAAATAGGTTATACTCAGGCTCAATGGACAAGACAATAAGAGTAAGTTTACAAAGTTATAAGCATTCTGTTATACGCATGATCTTTTTGTTGTTTTCTTTGTAGTCCTTAAAACCGGTGTGATAATATGAATCGATCTGTTAAGATGATTCCATTTGTTTCTTAATGATTTCTGTCTTCCAGGTCTGGAACCTTGAGACGTTGCAGTGTTTACAGACTTTAACAGGGCATACGGAAGTTGTGATGTCTGTTCTTTGCTGGGACCAGTTTCTTTTATCTGCTTCATTAGACAAATCAGTAAAGGTTGGATCAAATTTCACATTACCTGCTGATTTTCTGTATGCCTTTTAACTCTATGGATTTAATTTTTGTTAGTTTCATATGGTTTGGTTTGTGCAGGTATGGGTAGCTACAGAAAGTGGAAACTTGGAAGTGACATATACTCACAACGAGGAAGATGTATGTGTGGGTTCATTTTTCTCTTGTATGTTTAGACCCCACTTGTCTAATTTGAAGTGTATATGATACCTCATGGTCTTAAGGAAATAAGTTTCTAATTTATATCCTGTTTCCATTAAGGGAAAAAACTACTTTTATGGATTGAACTGTTGGAACGCATGTTGTCAATCTTTTAAGAAATGAAGGATTCTTAAATTTTGATAATGAAAACAACCAACTTTATATCATGTGGGAATCAATTACAAAGTTTATACTTATTAAGTATCTGAAATTACTATGTCTACATTACCCATGGTTTGATTCAGTATGACACTAATATTGCTGTCCCATTTATTATGAATAGTTTTTTTTTTTAAAAAAAAAAAATTGTTTCCATGAACATGGCAAAGGAAAGATCATATGCTCTAAAGCACGGACCTATTCTCATCTTGAGTATCTTGTTGATATGTCTTGTGTGGTGTTTTATGTAGTTTACTTGTGCATGATTTGGAGCTAGGCAGAGTTGTATGGTGAATGTCATTATGTTTATTTTGATTCATATTTATGATGAGGATGTTGGTACAATCTGTCTCAGGGTGTGCTTAAACTGTGCGGGATGCACGATTCACAAGGCAAGCCCATTTTGCTGTGCTCTTGCAACAATAATACTGTGCACCTCTATGATCTGCCATCGTAAGTACTTGTCTTCAAACTTTTATTATTTCAATTTTCCCTCTAATTCCATTTCCATAATCTTCCCTTGAACATGCAGAGCCACACCTGTCTTATGCCAACCTCCGTGACACATTTTACCTTTGGATCACTATGAACTGATGAACATGTCAACTTGCTAGGACTCGAACAGAAAAGTAGGATCTTGATGCTGAATAGTTATGTTGATAATTAAAATATGCTTCTTCTCTGGTGAGAAGAGAAGCACAAGAAGATGAAATAGTCCACACGCCACATATATGGCTTCCGAGAGGCTAATCCTCTTCCAAACTCAAATCACAACATCAGTATTTGCATTCTCCACACTAACGACTACTAAATTACTGAAAGTTATATTGTTAAAAAAAACCAAAAAGGAATGCTCAGTCCCAAAATAGCCTTCTCATGGACTTTGACTGCACCAAGTTTCACCAAACCCTATAGCTACCCCACTGCCATATTTCTTTCTCCAAAACTGTAGGATTCTCCAAGTCAACTTTCTGGCCAGCAGAAAATGTTTTCCCCCCTTTTTCATGCATTGTCCTATATTTCCTTTTGTAGTTTGATCTGCAAAAGTGATTCTATAACAACTTTATGGCTATGTTTGGCATGGCTTATAAGAACCTAGAAGCTTTAGAAGCTAAACAGCCACATTAAAAAGCTAGAGGCCCATTGAAGTCCCAAAATGCTGTTTGGATTAGCTTTCCAGCAAATTGACTTTTTGGGCAAAAGCTAAAAGTTAAAGACTAAACTGTTTTTTTTTTTGGGAGCTTTTGGCTTTTTTTCAAGTTTGATACTTCTGAAATGGCATTTCAATATATCATCCATATATGTTTCTTATAAAAGCGTATCTAAAAAAAAAAAAAATTACATTACACTAATTGACCTTTACCCAACTTCAGTTCCCAAAATACAATTGGGATAGAACTCCCTTTTGCAAATGTTAATCCAGACGTTTTCCCATTGGGTAGATTGAGCTATTTCTGGATATTGATCATTTTATGTGACCCATTTCTTGTGCAGCTTCGCAGAGAGAGGCAAGATTTTTACGAAGCAAGAGGTTCGAGCTATTGAGGTTGGTCCTGGTGGCTTATTCTTCACTGGTGATGGAACAGGTCAAGTGAAAGTCTGGAATTGGTTGCCAGAGGCAGCTTCTTCGCATCCAAAAAATGGGGGCTCTTAATAATGTATTCCATTCATTTGTCAGCATGAGTGAATTTAGAGTGAGCAAAGAGGGTAGCGGTTGATATTATGTAATTTGAGTTTGCATAGTAGGCATAGGCATATATATGGAAAACACGTGATTTTTAGCAGTGGCAACAAGCGTCCATGTCCCAGGGTGGGTCTTTCTTCTTTGTAAGGCTTGCCTCTCTTGTCACTTGGAAGTATTTGAGAGGATATGTTTTGTCCTGCCCTTGGACAAAGTTGTTCTCACTTGGCGTCACTCTGAACTATGGAGGGATGCCAGAGTCTGTATCATTACATGAATCATGTTCGTATCATTACTCTCAACAAGCCCCCAAGTCTATTGCTTTGAGAATCACATGGGGATTTTTCCAATAACTTTTATGTGTAAGTGGTTTATTTTCATCCAATTTTTCAATTATACGGGCATAATAGTTAACGAGACTTTTTGGTTAACACTTTTTGGTTAACAATTTGGTTGCTGATAGACGATACTGATGCCTGTTAGTTTTCATGCTTTTGATGTTTTAATGATGACAATTATAATGTAATTAATATTTGATATTCTATGAAAATTTGAAGTTTCAAATTTACCTCGAGTTAATTGATTATGTGCCTCTAGTCATAAAGTTCATTTTATGAATTGAAAAATGATTTCCTTTCATTACCTCGAGTTAAATTGTTTTTGAATGGAAGTTATAAAGTTCATTTTATGAATTGAAAAATGATTTCCTTTCATTACCTCGAGTTAAATTGTTTTTGAATGGAAGTTATTAAGTTTAGAAATGTTTACCTCAAGTCGCTTAATAAGTGCCTCAAGTTAGTCTTAATAAGTGCCTCAATTATTCCCTCTTCTGGGTATATGTTTCGAAGTATATGTTGAAAATCCACTTGCAAAATCGTAATTATGCTGAACTTCACCTTTTGCCTCTAGTCAATTAGTGATTTACCTCTTTCGAAATAAGCTTTTAATGGCAAAATCGTAAATTTATTGAAAATGACTTTTAATAGCAAAATCGTAAATATGTCGAAAGTCACCTTTTGCCTCAAGGCAATTAATGATGTGCCTCAAGTCATTCCTTTCATGTTTCAAAATCCACTTCTTAAATGGTAAAAATGTAATTTTGTTGAAAATGACTTTTAATGGCAAAACCGTAAATATGTCGAAAGTCACTTCTTGACTCAAGGCAATTCATAAATTGCTTCAAGGCATATCTTCTCCTCCAGCGCATATGACTCTCACAATGAACCAATGGCAATATTGCAATTATGTTAAAACTCTCCTTATGCCTCAAGACTTATGTCAATTAGTAAATCACCTCAAGGCAACTTCACTTCATTGTATTCATGTCTCATAGTCAAGTCGACTTGGTATATACAAATTCTACCTCTAGTTAACATGACTCTAGACATAAATATATGACTCAAGACAAGTGCTCTTCTAGTTTTACAAATTAGCGTCTTTTACGTGAATTGCCTTAAGTTATGTATTTATTGCCTCAAGGCAACTTGACTTAAGCCACTTTATTCATACCTCCAGTCAAGACCATTCGAATGCCTCAAGTCATTTATTATTTGCCCCAAGTCAAATAACTCAAGGAGTCAAGGCATCAAATAAATAGCTCAAGGCAAACTTCTTTCTTATGATCTAACGCCTTATATATAGTTGCCTCTAGTCATTCTATCCTTGCCTCTAGTCATTTGCCTCTGGGCAAACTCTCTTTTAACTAGAGTCATATCTTTCTAATTATCAAACCACCGTCTTCGGAAAATCAAAATCAACTGTTATGATTTTGTTTCTTCAAATCATTACTCATTACTTTTTTTAATTGCATTTAATCAATTTGTTAATGAGTTATAGATTATTAGAATGAGGATCAACACAAGATGTTGACTAAAGCAATCCGGCATTTATTAAACTTACCTATTCGAGAAACTCAACCAACAGACATACCTCTGCGACGTTCTGGGCAAGAATATTTCATTTCTTTTGCTGGGTCTCAACGGTCATAATCACAATCACAGGAATAATGACGGCGATTATTCCGACTCTTCTGCTTTATCTTTTATGGTCATTTTAAAGAGCCTCAACGGATATTTCTTCAAAGCTTCTCAACGGTCCTGAGATCAACTATATATACCTGAAGTTTTGAATTCACAATCACCGAAAAAAAAACGTTGTGCATTCTACTCTTATTGTATTCAACTGTTTTGTCTGTTCCATTAATATCTTCGGATATCGTGTACCTCAGTATTTATCTTTATCTACTCGTAAGGAGTTTCAAAACACTTATTTGATTATTGTGTTGTAAAATCTTAAGTGGGTATACAATTACAGCTTGTAAGGGGAAGTGAGTCTTAGTGAGAGGATCATCTCGAGTACATAGTATGTAATTGTGTCTGTGGTTATTTGGTTACAACTTGTAAAGAGGAGTAAGTCCTAGTGAGAGGATTACTCGAAAGTTACAGAGTGTGTAATCAAGTTTCGAGATAGTGAAATCCCATAGTGTTTCTGGGGATTGGACATAGGTCAAGAGTTGGACCGAACCAGTATAATCTCTTGTGTTCATTATTCTTCTCTCATTCTCTGTTTAAGTGTTCTTGATCAATTAGCAAAAGAATTTTATAATCACCTATTCACCTCCCTCTAGGTGATATTCCACCTTCAATGCCGTGTAATTTAATTCTTGTAGGTGATTCCACTCAATCGGATAGAGCTTGCTGCTGTTGTACTTAACATGCCTCCAAGTCTACTACTTATAGAATCTCATGGGGTTATTATTCCCTTGAAGTTTTTTACATTTGAGTGGTTTATTATTTTCAATCTAGTTTTTCAATGATTCGAGCTCATCAACAAGCATGACTCATTTAAGAAATGGGTTAAGTGGTATCTGTCTTGGATCTTAATATCATATATCTGAGTAATCTACTAATGTAGTTTTACTCGACGGTGGCATACTTTCAAGGCTAGAGTTTCCCATTGAGGGTTTACTCCATATTTAGAAATTGAATTCAATACTAGTGGTTAAGGGGGTGTGGATTCTCTCAGAATATTTTTTCTCATTTTCCTCTCAGTATCTAATTTCCACCCTCAGATTTAAAAGATAGATGATCCATATTTAATATTTTATAAAACTATTATTTTAAACGTGAATAAATAAACTTAACTTTTAAATCATGATCTACACAATTTATACCTGTAATACAAACAAAACTAATAAAAAAAAATTAATTTATAAAACACTATTATCATTATTTTAGAAAATATTAAATCGAACCGTCCATTTTTTCATCTAAGGGTGGAAATGGAATTCTGAGAAGAAAATGAGAGAAAAGATTCTGAGAAAATCTGCTCTCGTGGTTAAGGTGCTAAGGTACTGCACCAAGGTCTACCCTCATTGGTTATTTAGTACCCCTTATTTTTTTTAAACAGAATTAACCGATAGGTGTTACTTAAAAAGTTACTTAAAATTAGTTAAGTGTAATAAAGGTGTAAAATATGAATTTTGTTTTTCCAAAAATGCTCTTGTTTACGTAGAAGAGAGAGAGAGAGAGATTATGTTGCTTTCTTTAGTTTTTAATATTAGAGTTAGTTGACTTTGTCGATATTAAAATATCATTATTAATTATGGTGGTGAATAAAATGTTTAAGAATGCTATTATAAATTTTTGGGAAAATTAAAATAAAGGACCTATATAAAATAATATTTAATTAGAAGAACCATAAAAATCGAAATTATTAAGGAGGACCAAATAAACTGAAAAGTACTAAATTGCCCTTCAAATTCTCAATTGCTTCCCCGACACAGAAAACAAAGAATAGAGCGTTTTCTTCTCTCCATCTTGTGAATATCAAGGTGAGGCCATTTGAGAATTAGTATTGAAAGTTAAAAAGGGCAATATTTGATAAAAGTGTATGCACAAAGCAGGATTGATCGGAGGAGAGAGGAGACACGTGAAGCAGAGAAAGAACCAGAGGTAGTAATTTTTTTTCTTGATTATAACAATGCATCAGAGTACATTAAGCAGAGAAAGAACTGGTAGGAAACACATGCACGACGGTCAACTTCAACCAGATCCGTTATCGCTGCAGGAGGTGAATGCTGAAGAACTAACTCAGAGATTGCACCATGGGCTTCCGAAGCTAGAGCATCCGCCGTTGAATTCGCAAGTTCGATCGCACACCAGTAATTTGCAAGTCTTTTTTACAGTTTCAACTCATATTTAATCTTTCAGGTAATGAAAGAAAAAGTAATTTTAATTTTAATCCTATATTATTTTTTCTCAAGTCCCTGTAATATTTTTTCCCCTTCTTATTATTAGGTTCGACTTATCCTTGAACACGAGAGACGAAAGATGCAGCATATCATATTTACCACAATGCGTAGTTTGAAGATCATGGATGGGTGTAAAGTAATCAAGTCTATCCTTTCAATTCATCCCAAGATCAAATCAGAACCCAATGCATGTGGAGCAGATCCGTTTGGAAATTGCAAGCTCCAAAAGTGAAAGCAATCGACTTTGTTGGTAATAGCCTAATTCCGTATTAAGTGGCATCAGCCTGATACTCAAGGAGGCGCTGAACCACGATGAATGCAGAAGAACTAACTCAGAGATTGCACCATGGGCTTCCGAAGCTAGAGCATCCGCCGCCGTTGAATTCGCAAGTCGATTGCACATCAGTAATTCGACATCTCATTACTGGATTTTCAAATGGCCTTACCTTGATATTTATGGGGAGGAGGGAAGAAGACGCTTTGTTCTTTGTTTTCTGCGTTGGGAAAGAAACTGAAAATTTGAAAGGCAATTTAGTATTTTTTTTTTCAGTTTACTTGGTCCTCTTTGATAATTTTTATTTTTATGGTCCTTCTAATTAAATATTATTTTATCTAGGTCCTTTATTTTAATTTTTCCTAAATTTTTTCATATCAATTTCAAAATTTATTTAATGCTTCTTTCTTAAAGGGGAAATCATTTCTGCATTTGATGCAGAAATGTTATTTTGCAGCAACCAAAAACTACATCGTTTCAGCTGAGCTTCATTACGATATCGGAAATTCACCTCATGGCTCCTTCAAGGCATTCGCTAAACTATATTCTCCAACACGACGACGAAGAAGTTCAAAACCCTTTAACCATGTCTGATCAAGAGATCTTGGAGAAGGTTTACGCTATTCATCTCCCCAGCGACACCAAGTTCGATGCCGACTCTCTTTTCACCATCGTCGACATCATCCTTCGAGGTTCCACCCATCTCATCAACAATGTCTTGGACGGAAGCCCTGAAACTGTCAAGTGTACCGATGAAAAGCTCCCCCAAGCATCCTTCACTTCTCCATTGGGCCTTTTGAAGGAAATTTCTTCTGAGGTCGGTACTCAAATTTTTCTAGTTTTCTCAATTCACTTGCATTTTTTTTCCTCAGTAAGTATGACTTGTAATTTTAGGGGATTTCATTACAAGTTAGATAGATGTTTCAAGGTAGTTTAGTTTCTTCTCTTGCACGCATTAGGAATTCATTTCACAGAAATATGAATGAAATGGGTAGCGATGGTTTTGGTGGTGGAAGATGGTGAAAGATCCTATCTATTCGAAAGGTGTGGATCGTCTTAAAAAGACAGAAGTAGCTACGACTACATGGAGAAGGAAAGAGAGCGAACCCCTACCTTCCATAAAGGAAGGAGGCACTGGGTCTAAAGAAAGAATAGAGTCATCTATAGAGAGCGGAAATAAAGAAGATGTGGTCGACCACGTTGAAAAGGAAAAGTTGAATCTTGACGCAGATGGGAATTGTGCTTTGGGTATTGAGGAACCTCCTCTAAAGTCTTCTGCAAAGGGAGAAAAGAAAGAAAAGGTTATGAAAGTGACAGAAAAAGAGGGTAAGCCATCCAATGTTCTCGTGGGACAATCGAGTCACTCTACTCACGATTACAATCTTAGGCCCAACGGTCTATCATCTGTGCGTAATAAGAAGAAAGCGGCTAGGGCACACAATGTTGTCATTGGATCCAACAAGGCAATTGAAATTTCAAAATCCAGGGAAACGAAGGAGCATGCCGGGGGAAAAAAGAAGACTAATGAAGAGAAGGGAATAATGCCATACAACCCCGTCATCGCGAACTCTTCTATCAAAAATGGGATGAATGATGATGTTGATAAAGGAATTGAAGACTCAGCAGTTGTGTCGTCTTCTATATCTCCTACCGTGTTGATCGACCATATTGCAGAGGATGCAGATTTTATGGAGGGGCAAGAATCTTTCGTTGCAGAAACCCAGTTTGATCTTGGACGGGAGCTGGATGTCGAGCAGGCCAGGTAAGTCTTTGCTTCCCTGCATTTTGTGTATATCTATTTAATGATTATAGCCTCATGGAATTGTAGGGGAGCCGGTAAACAGACCTTCCCAATTGATGTTAAAGATATTGTCAGAAAATATAATATTGATATTCTTTGCCTTCTGGAGCCTCAAATTAGTGGCATTAGAGCTAATATTGTTTGTCGTAAGCTTGGTTTTAGCAATTGGATTCGTGTGGAATCTAGTGGGTTTTATGGGGGTATCTGGCTATTATGGGATAGGGAAAATTTTGATATTACTTATATATCATCTACCACCCAATTGCTCCACTGTCAAGTCTACAATCAGGTAAGTAATTTTTCGTGCCTTATCACTTTGGTTTATGGTGAAACTAACTCTATTGGCAGGCATATGTTATGGGACTCCCTCCGTCTTTTAGCCATTAGCTCTACACTTCCTTGGCTAGTCCTTGGCGATTTTAATACATATATATCCCCATCGGACAAATTGGGAGGGGCAGCCCCTTCATGGACCTCAATGCAACAATTCAGTGACTGTATTGATGATACAGGACTTATTGAAGCTAGGTTTCAAGGGGAGAAGTTTACTTGGGAAAAGAGGGCCTGAAGGAAAGACTGGATTGGGTCTTCACCAACTTCTCTTGGCTTTCCTGCTTACCTAACTCCAATGTCCGTCATGAGCTAAAATTTAAATCTGATCATAGGATTGTGACTGTCAACTCCAACCTCTCTCCCCGTTGCTATCGTTTTCAGAAATCCTTCTCCTATCAGATTGCTTGGTCCCTTGAGAAAGATTTCAAAGACATCACCGCTGAAGCTTGGCGAGATAATAATTAGCTTGATGGTCTTCACAACTTCAGAGAGTCAGCTCTGGAATGGAATGAGAACCGTGTGGGAAACTTCACTAGCAAGAAAAAAACAATTGCTGAGGCGCTTAGAGGGCATTGACAAAAGTAGGAAAATGAATCTCCAAACTGGTTTATTTCGCTTAGAAAGAAAGCTTTGGGAAGAATACCATAAGGTGGCAATTCAGGAAGAAATTGTCTGGTTCCAAAAATCCAGAAGTAAATGGCTTCAGGGAGGTGACAGAAATACAAGGTTTTTTCATGCCTCAACCATGGTCAAAAGGAAGAAACAGAGAATTGGAGCTGTAAAAAACGATGAAGGGGTATGGATTGATGATCACGTCACTTTGAAATTGATGACCCATGATTTCTTTAAAAATTTATATACAAGGGATGCATTAGTGAGAGATCCTGAGGGATGGTGTTCTAACTTCCCTTCCATTGATGATAATATGATTCACTTTCTATCAAGAAATGTTTGCAAAGTCGAGATAAAAAATGCAGCCTTTGCAATAGGAGCTTTTCAAGCTCCCGGTCCCGATGGTCTTCATGCTCATTTTTTCCATTCTCAGTGGTCTGTTATAGGTGATAAAATATGTGACTTCATTGAAGATTGCTTTAACGATCCCTCTAAGTTGTCCAGCATAAACCACTCCAAAGTTGTTCTTATTCCCAAGGTTGATAATCCAGCTACGTTAAAGGAATTTCGTCCTATCTCCCTTTGCAATGTGAGCTTCAAGATCATTACTAAGCTCCTAGCTAATAGGTTAAAGGGAATCATGCCCCATCTTATTAGTCAAGAGCAGTGTAGTTTTATTGCTAATAGATCTAGCTGTGATAATATCCTTTTTGCTCAAGAAATTATCCATTCCATGAGGATGAGCGGGAGGAAGAAAGGTTTTGTGGCAATCAAAATTGACGTGGAGAAAGCTTTCGACAGATTGGATTGGGGGTTTATCAGAAATACCCTAGATTGTCTTAACTTGGAGAACAACCTCATTGATCTCATCATGGCCTGTATCTCTACTACATCTATGTCTATCCTTTGGAATGGGGACGAAACCCCGAGCTTTCACCCTTCTAGAGGAGTTCGACAGGGCGATCCCCTGAGCCCATATATTTTTGTTCTTTGCATGGAGCGTCTGGGCCATCTAATTAAAGCTGAATGCGAAGGGCGTAGGTGGAAACCCTTTCTTTTCAAGTGAGGTAGTCCACACATATCCCACCTTTTCTTTGCCGACGACCTCATTCTTTTCACAGAAGCTTCTAGTGATCAAATGATTGAAGTCCGAAGAGTTATACAAAGCTTCTGCAAAGTCTCGGGGCATAGAATCAACCTTGACAAATCACGTATGTTCTGTTCCAAAAAAATTAACTTCAACAGGGCTCTCGAGCTGAGTCAGCTCCTTGGGATTGGGATTACTGCTGACCTAGGTAAATACTTGGGTGTTCCAATCATCCATAAAAGAGGTTCTCATGCTACCTTTAACCCCATTGTGCTAAGAGCAAGGAAAAAGTTGTCCTCGTGGAAAAGCAAATTTTTGAATATGGCAGGACGTTCAGTTCTCATCAAGTCTGTATTATCTTCACTGCCTAGCCACTGCATGCAATCATCTCTCCTTCCAATTTGTGCTGTAAGATTCCTGGTGATGAAGTTGCTCACAAGACTATTATGACAATTTTGAATTTGCTCTCCGACTATTCCTGGCAAGCAAAAGCCATTCTGAAACGTGTGATGAAGTTGCTCACAGAATCGCTGCAGCGTGTTATGCAAGAAGAGATGAAATAGATATAAGGAGGAGAATCAAATAGGTCTGAAACTCTGTCACACAAAATTATAAATTAATGCTAGAAAAAAAAATTGAAACGGTAGTGTTTAGTGGCTTGCTGCAGACTTGTTTTCTACATCAAATGTAGAAATGATTTCCCCTTTCTTAAATGTGTTTTTCCATTTGTTTCAAAATTTATTTTTCTAGCGCACAAGTATCTCTTATGGGCTGGGGAAGATAATATTGTTCAAATATTACAATGTGTTATAAGCAACAAGTATATAAATTAATTACATAGGATGGCGGCTTTCCTCCTTTACCCTTATCCTCCACTCCATCCTTTTTCTCTCAAAACGGAACTATTTTGGTGCAAAATCACAACGTTCTATGTTTTTTTTTTTGACAAATAGCATTTATCATAAGTAGTATTTTTAAATATCAATCAGTACTTTAAAATATTTTTTCAAGATAACAAATACTAAAAAGATCTTTCAAGATATAAACTGATACTGAAAAAATACTTCATGATCTCCTAAAATAATTTTAGGATCTTAAAAAATATTTTAAGGTACTGACTGGTACTTAAAAAATATTACAGTGGTGAATGCTATTTTATTTTTTATTTTTTTAAAAAGGAACAGTTTATTTTGCACCAAAAACGGTGCCTTGGGAGAGAAAAGGACAACAACGGAGGATATGGACAAAGGAGGAAAGGTTCTCTCTCTTTCTAGGAGTATTGTCTTCTCACTCGTGAGAGCTTCTTCCCTTCATGTTGGGAGTGCCAGCACCGGCCGAATGGGAGGTCGTCTGGTTAGGGGATGCATTTAATGGAGTTCGTGGTTTTCATTTCTTTGTGTTTGTTGGTAGTTGCCATGATCTATGCGGTGCTCTCAGGGAAGAGGGGTTAGGTCGGAGGACAAAGGCTTGGTGGTGTGTTACGGATATTTGATCCTTTCCCTGACAAACCCAAGACTGAGAGCTCAGAGTCCGCTTCTATGTCGATACTGAAGGGTTCTTTATTTCTCGCTATAGATCTGGTTTGTAATAGTGTCTCCACTTCTTCAATCTGGGTTGGATGGGGTTGGTTTTTTGGTGCTCCTCATAGATTGGCTTGGGGTTGGGTGGTTGTTGGAGGTGTTGGTTAATATTTTCTGGTGTTGCAGTGTGTGTTGATGTTGTGTTTGCTACTTTTTTGGTATCTCACTCGGTTTATCAGAACCTTCAGTTCGGTTCTGACTAATCCGGATTCGGGTTCTACAGTGGCAAGGACGACCCTCCCAACAGTAGTAGCTTCATACAAAACGGATTACAAGTGCGTTACCGCAGCTCGAACCCTAGACCTCTTAAGGGAATCTAGCGCCACATTCTGCTAGACCAACCACTTGTTGGTGTTGTATTTGCTACTTCTTCCTTCTACATGGTGATGGCTGTGTCGAGATTGGGTCTCTGCTCTCTTGATATTTGCAGATAGAAAAGGGTAAAGGAACAAAAATACACATGTACTTTACCTTCAGGAGCGCCCAGCACCATATGCTTTTTTTGGGAGCAAAAATGCACATGAACTTTCACAACTGGAGCAAATTTACCATCTTCGTTAATCTGAGTTACTTTGACTAAAATGATGAGATGGAAGCTGACGTGGCTAACTCATCCCCAAAGCAAGCCCCCCTCTCATTCCAGCTCACCGTTCTTCCTCACATCCTTCCTCACCACGTACTTCATCACCTGTCCGTCCACCACTCCCCCGCCGCCGATCCCCACCTCCGTTGCGTTCTCCGCCACCACCGAAGTTAAATTCTTTTGAAAGTTAAATTCTTCAAAAGCTCCATTCCACAAACAACGCGCTTTCCTTTCAAGTCAGGGTAGCATCCTTTATTTATTCTGTACCCACTTTCCGTTTTCGATTTGTTGGCTTTCACGCTTCGAAGCATTTGGTTTGGAATATGCGTTCGATTTCCGGTTCTTGAGTTATTTCCAGGAATAATTAGGGTTTTTTTATTCAATATTTGGATTAAAGGTATAGATTTGGGATTTTATTTTTTTTTTGATTCTTTCTCCAGTGAGGGTTAGTGAAGTTTTTGCTCGATCTTGGTTTATCATGGCTTCAGTGGGATCCTCCTATTGGTGCTACAGATGCAATCAGTTTGTTAGGGTTACAATTGGGGCTGAAGAGACCTGGCTTTGCCCTGTTATCGTCCTTAGTGGACCCGCCGACGGCGATGGCGGTGGAAATTAAGGGGTTGGTATTGAAAGAGGGAACTTTGAGCTTTATTACAATGAAGGTACAGGTTCGGGTCTACGGCCGCTTCCTGAAGTATCACAGAGTTCTTAATGGGTGCTGGATTTGACCACCTTCTTCACCAGTTGACTCACCTTCTTAATGGGAGAGGGGTGATAAAACATACATACCTTTTGTTTTTGTGGAAATTGCGGCATCATTTGCAGGTGCAACAGTTGTTTTTATGTAAATTATTGTAGAACAAACAAATTGTAGGGGCACGATTTCATCTATTCAACATTCGTGTCTCCTTCAACTGAGAGAAGTCTTCTACCTCAAAAGGATCATGATTTTATTTCTCCAAATGACATTCCTAATTTGGAATTTATCATGCTATAAATCATTCATGAGTTCAGAACTTTTAGTTCATGCAGAGACAAGTTGAATCCTTTTAAGACACAAGCATAACTGGGAGTTACTTTATACAACTAATTGCAGTAAAAATGTTGCATTCCATCTTAACAAAAATATTATTCATACTAGAGATTAATTAGAAGTTCAATTGGAAAATATAACGAGGTTGGTTGGATGATAGTGGAATGTAGCTGCAGACCAGAGGATATAATAAAAAAGAGAAGGACAATCCCCGTACCTGAGTTTCCAAGTTCTCAAATTCTGCGAAAATCTCCTCCTCATCTTCTGCTGATAACTTCTCCCCCAAGATTGCATCAATTTCCTACAAAAACAACACGCAAACATCCCACCCATCAGTTAGCATCCACTATCAACAGAACAACTTCCTAAGAAGGAAATGTCATAGGGAAAAACACTTAAATATAAATTGCCAAATACTACTTCCCACTTATGTTTTTAAAATTCAACCACACCAGCCCAAACCTAGTGCAATGGTTTTACAACAAAAGCAGCAGAAATGAGGACAAAAGTGATGTCAAGCTTACATCTTGATAAGCTTTAGCTTCAGCAGTATCATCCATAAGTTTCTGAACATCATCAATGTTGATCTCACTCTGTATGGCTTTAACTGCATCATTACCAGCCTTCAAACTGTCAAACACAGCCTTCTGCTTGTTTGCTAGTTCAATATCTGCCAACTGAACCAAAGGGATAATCAGCACGTAACTTTTATGCAAAAAATCAACTTAAAAGAAAACAGCCTTGTGGCAATGTGGTGAGTGATAGTACATCACTGGGGCTTTACCAATTACCAATAACATGAAAGGAGCATTAAACTAATTATATACCATTAGACAATTATAAAGCCATCCTGAACAGCTCTTGATCTAAATCTAATCAGTAAGAGGGAAAACTGGAAAAAAAAAAAAAATTGATATTAAATTATTACTTGTTGCTCCACATTTATAAGCCAGGCATCAACTTGTTTTAACAAATCTTCTTGTGCCTTCTTTTTCCTTAATGCTAACAAGGCCCTGTCTTTCTTCTTTTGACGAATCAAGTCTCTTGCAGCTTGCTTCTCGGCTTCAATAACAGCATCAAGCTAGAAAAAGAAAACAAGGTCAAATATCCAAGGAGATACTATAAAAGTACACAATCCCAATGTAAGGGATTCTAAATGAAACACTTTAATTGTTGACTGGGCAGTTTCTATCACTCTGGAGATACTGAACTAGCTCAGATGTATAACTATAGTTCCAATTCCTAGTTTGTAACAAAAAGTGTAAGTATTGTGTTCAGCTACGCCATTTTTCATAGGGATATGCATGCATTGCACAAATATACAATGGCATCCATAAAAACACACGTAATCTTCCTACAAGAGAACTTATTAGTTATCACATGTTGGAATGCAAAATATGCAGTTTAATATGTTGTAGCGACATTAGTGAACAAAATGGAATCTAAGACTTTTGTCATTATGTACCCATGATGACACACTAGCAAACACCAATTTCATTAACAGCGCTTTTTTTCGTTTTAATTTTTGCCATGAGATCACTAACAGGGTTCTTTTGCCAAAACATAGAGTGCACCAGAGCACAATAAAAGCGTACCAAAGGTAAAGAATATAGAGAAAAACATAAGTGACAATCGCTCAAATGGAAGAAGGCCGGTGTGCGCTTGACTGTGAGCGCTCTTCAATTCGATGCCGTTCATGAGGAGAATCGATCTCCTTCTCCCAAAATATCTAAATCGGTGAGTTTTCTTTCACGAAAATTTCTTATTCACTGCTGCTGCGTTTAAATTGCTGACAAAGTACTGGAAAATGAATGGAATTTTGATTATTATTATTTTTTTTGATAAAAGGAATTTTGATTTTAATTGTTCTGGTTGAAGATCTAGCTGAACTGTGTATATCTGTTTGAGTTGGAATTTTTCAAATGCAATTTACTAATGTTCTTTTAGATGGTGTCTGGTGAATTTTATTGGAGAAAGCAAGCTTTCGTTTTGGAATAATTGCGCTTTTGACATTCATTCATCAGTGAGTTTTGGAGGAAGAACGTGATGCTGAGCTGGAATGAGAGGGAAAGCCACGTTAGCTTCCTTCTCATCATTTTGGTCAAAGTAACGGTCAAAGTAACTCAGATTAACAAAGATAGTAAATTTGCTCCAGTTTAAAAAGTTCATGTATATTTTTACTCCCAAAAAAAGCATGGTGCTGAGCGCTCCCAAAGTAAAGTATATGTATATTTTTACTCATTTACCTTGATAGAAAATCAAAAAGGATGAGTATCCCATTTTTTCGGCAATGGTGTTACTTTTCAGGTGGCGGCGGTATAAGTGTCTCTCTATCTAAGAGTAGGGTTTGTTGGTGTATTGTTTGGACCTTAGGTTGTTGTGTTGGGCTTAGGCCCGTCTTGGTTTGATTTGAATTTATGTTAATTATATTTTAGATTTAGGTTAATCTTGTAACTTATTCATGGACTTGTGGGTGGGCATGAGGCCTAGAAGCCTCGTGCGTAAGCTCAAACCTAACAAAAAAATCGCCCTGCTCTTCCCAATAAAAGGAAGCCCGACAAAAATTGGGTACAATCAGACTAAGCATTTTTGTAGAATATATATATTATTATATTTAATATAAATATAAATATTTTTTTATATAATAGTTTATATACTTATATTATATTATATATTTACTAATACTCTAATATATCTATTGACTATTTGACCATTAGTCCATTAGACCACTAGTCCATTTTTTTACTAGGGATGCCTTGTATTTAATAGACTATTGATATTATTTAATTCTTTACGTATGGATATTTGACTATTTGTTAAAATATATGGTAGTCTTTTTAATTTCAATACTCAAGTTATAAACTTATTTTGAGATATTCTAAGGTGTATAATTATGGATTAAATTTAAAGTTTGCAATATCGTTTATTATGTATGATTAAAGTTTTTTTTTTCCACATAGGGTGTGGTAGGATATCACCATTTGGGTAGGGAACTTGCCTTGCTCAGCCCATTATTACCCACCGAACTGCAATTTACTGCCCAACAATCATTCGAGCAGGGCATTGGGGAGGGGTCTCACCCTGCCTAACGCTGCCCATGCTCACCCCTAAAGTTTAATATATGAATGAAATATTTCGTTCTAACCGGCAAAAAAAGAAATATTTCGTTCTGTCAAAAAGAAAAACATTACATACATCAATAAATATTATTTAAATTAGTTGGGTGTTTTAGGGTTTGTTGGATTTTCTTTTTAAAAATAAAACAAAATTTATTTGAAAAACTGTTTTCAATAAGTTATTTTTAAATGAAATGACAAAAACAGTTTTTAATTGTTTCCTTGTTTTTGTATTTCAACTTTTTAATTTCTGAAGCTATTATCTATCCACCATCAACAATACACTACCTGGCTACGATCTTCGCTATATCACTTCAAAAACATATTTTTTTAAAAAAATAATTATCCAAACAGATTTATTTATTTATTGTTTTCAAAACTCGGTTTCTTAAAAATAATTTTATCAAACTGTTTTTGAAACCTTTAATTTTCCCCCTTCCCCCTAAACGCCCTATTTGGAATGGAGGGGAATTGCTCTCCTCCCCTTGTTTGGATAAAATAATTTTAAAGAGGTGAGGGGTTTTTCTCACCTCCTATCTCTTTTTTAGTTACTAAATTAGGGTTTTTTTTAGGGAAGATGAGAAAGAAATTTTAATGTTATGAAATTAACCATATTAAAATAATGAAATATATTAATCTCCCATAATGGATAGAAACAACGACCTACAATCCACTATCAACAAAATAATAATAATAATAAGTGTCGGCATATGGTTTGTAATCATGTTTGTCATCTAAAATTAAAAAAGAGTGATAGATTCTAATACTAATATATTTAAATATTTAATTTAAATCCTTAAATATCTATATCCTAATAAAATATCTAATTCAATTATAATATCTAATAATATTAATCCCAATATCCTGTAATATCAATCCTAATACTTTATAACATCTAATTTACTAACTCCATATTATAATACTATACAAATCCATAAGTATAAAGTTATCTAATATCCATATTAAAATAATAGTCTAGATAATGGATGACTGCTGAAGCAATTGTTTTTGGTTTTGTATTTTGCTTTCTGTTTTAAGACCTATTATGTATGAAGTTTGGCTTTAGTAATGAAGTTCTTTTTTCTGGCCAAAAAAAAAAAAAAAAAACTACACATCATGCGATATCATTTAAATATCTAAATCAAATCCAATTCTAATATCTAATAATATCAAACTTAATATCTAAAAAGAGATCAAATATAATTTTTAATATGGGAGATCACAGTTGATCAATTGTATTATGCATATTAATATACTCATAAAAAAACGATAAAAATTCAATTAATATTATAAAGGTAAAATAGTCAATTTATTATTAGGTTCCCTCCCAAACCAAACAAGGTATTATCAAAAAAATTCATCTCTTTTCCCCTCCAATCAATCCAAACAAGAGATCATTAAAATCTCTCCTTTTCCCTCTATATTGACCCTTTTCATCCCCTTCCCTTTCTGTCCATTAATATTTCTCCCATTTCTTCCCTTCCCCTCCGCCGAGCCAAACACAGCTTAAAGGAGTTGAATTGTAATCTTCCATCATACATTTATACTTAATGAGAATACTCAGGTATATATATATATATATATATATATATATATATATATATTGAACACTTCAGTATTCTTTATACTGCTATTTGATAACAAAACATTTTAACAGATGGTTTCTTATATTTGATAATGATGGGAGTGTGTTAGGCTACCATATATACAGTCGGGTATCTACAGATTGAACATGACCTTTATAGCATTGCCACCACGAGCACTGGTTTCAAAGGCTTCTTCAACTTCCTTCTGAGAGAAGCCAAACCTGTGAGTGATAAGGGGTTTCACATCTATCTTCCCACTCCTCAGAAACTCCAGACACAGAGGCCATGTGTTCTTATAACGGAATATCCCAATCACGTCAACTTCCCTATATTTTGGAACCAAAACAATTAATCATTCAAACATTATTATATATTCCATTTACTCCTAAATGTAGGAGCTAGTTAGGGAGTTTATTTTGATCTCAATTATAAGACCTCAATCCACTTTGTCACCAACATTTATAACTTATTCTTCAAACCATCTCTATTGAGTGCACATAGTAAAGGGGTCTCCATCAATATTAGTTTCAATGAAAATAATGATTAAAGAGGGTAATTTAGGAAAATCAACAAGTATCAACTTAACTAATTTTATTAATCTCTGTAAATTAGTTATCTATCTCCTGTATTAATCTCTACAAAGTATGGCAATGTTGGCTACGCTACTAAGTCTACAATCACATGAAGCTTCAAGAGTTACTACTATTGAAGCATGGGCATGGAAAAGCACCAAAAGCTAGTATTTATGTTAGGCTTTTTGTCGTTGCCTCTCTCTCTCTCTCTCTTTTGACCAAAGTCGTGGCCTCGATCTCTAGTTGAAAATAAGATAAGGCACCAAGAGAGATCAAGACCTTAGGTTGTATTTGGGGTGGTGGTGTTCATGTCCATGTTTCCAAACACTCACTAAAAATCCAGAGACAAGTTATACCCTAATGTTTCTATGCATTTTGAAGTGTAGCTTCATGTTTAAAAAATTCTCTTGGATTACAACTTTTCTCTTCTTTCCTTATTCTTTAATTTATATGTTAGTAACTACCAATATGATAGAATAATTGAATAAAGGCAAAGTTGAAAAAATTCTTAACCACTTTTGTTTGTCTCCAGTGAAGCAGTTGAACGTAACTTATATTTTGAACTGACGAGCACTGACCATAATAATCATACCTTGCAGCAGAGGGCGTGAGGGGAACAGTCATTTGAGTCTGTGCCATTCCCACAAGGCACACTTTGCCACCTGCATGAGTGGCACTCAATGCAGTGGTCATAGTTTTGTTGAAACCTGCACAATCAAAGCAAACATCCACCTTACCTCCCATAGCCTTTTGAATCTGTACAACTTCTCTATTCACATCCTGCAAAGTTAGTGTGCATTTAAAGCTTGGCTTAGGTGGTGTTCAATGATAAACAATGACATGCTACGATAGAACTGTAGAGAAGCATAGTGGAGTTGAGTTTTCTCTTCTATCTTTTGAGAAAAAAATACCCATTTACACAATGCGAACAACCAAGAGTTTCTTAAATATCTGTGTCAAATGGCGAAAGGATCAGGAAACTAGTAAAATTTCTGGTACAAAACTAGCACTCCCTCTAGTACCTATTATGAGGTGTCATATAGAAGGATGGTTTGATTTTAAATATAAGTCATTTGGACAGTCATTAATACTTATTTGCCAAATTCTGTCCTTGTAATTAAGGCTTAAATGTAGCTCTTCTTGTTTTTCTCTCTCCTTCAAAACCTTATTAGAAGGGGTAAAGTTTAAAAAATTTATTCATTTAAGACAAATTTAGTGAATTAACTGTCATTCATTGGTTTATGTGAATTAATTAGTTGAAAGTGCCCTGTAAGGATCAAAGGGAGTATTTGTTTTAATCATAACATTCCCCCACCCACCCCCAAAAAAGAAAAAAAATCTAACCTAAATGTTGGTCACCCAAAAATAAAATCATAGCAAAGAAACAAGTCCACAAATTCAGCTTTCTTTCTTCATTGTTTGTTTGTCAACCAGAACATATGAAATGACATTAATAACATGCAGATCGATCAGTTAGTTAATGACAATTGTACCTCAATTTTTGCTGAAACTTTAACGGTTTCATCTGCACCAAGAGATTTTGCAAAAGATAAACGATGCTCATCCACATCCACAATGATGACCCTGGGAGCCCCAAAAGCATGAGCTGAAAGCATTGTGACAAGTCCAATTGGCCCTGCTCCCATGATCAACACATTTGTTTCTGTTCCAATATTAGCCCGGCGACACGCATGAACACCGACACTCAATGGTTCACACATTGCCCCCTCCTCCAGGCTCACATTGTCTGGCAATTTGAAACATAGCTTTGCAGGATGCACTATCTGTCAAAAGAAAAGGATCAACTTGTAAAGATATTATTATGATATCCTCTTATTAATGTAAATAGTATAAATTTGTATTATTAATACAAGGTCAGACATTACTCTATTAGGATATTATTATGTCATTATTAATACTGAGGCTCATCTCTCCTATACATATACCCCTTTCCTGATCATGAATGGAAACAAGAAGTTCATATCATCTCTCTCTATATCTCTCTGCAAGGGTCAGGATTGGAATAAATGTATTTCGCCTCATACCACACACACACACTCACACATTACATATCGGAACAAGCAGGGTGAGGACTTATTACATGATCTTCACTTTTTCATTCAATCATAACTGAGACTGTGATTATGATCCTATTACACCAGTCAAGATCATATGTACTTTTGAACTATAGGATAACCTGTAAGCAAATAAGAAGGAAAATGAAGCTCTTTTCATGTGTATTCCTTGTCAAATTATCATCTTATTTGTAGAGATACAAAACATTCTTTCTTCTTCTTATAAAGTATCATGTGTTTATGACAGATGCCAAAAGTCAAACAATGCAAGTTCTTCCATATATTTAAAACAAATATAATCTTTTTCCCCCCAATATAAGTTGATTTTCCTCCTAAAAGTATGAAATAAAGCTGCACTAAGTTAATAAAACCGGCCAATTCTTTTGTGAGGATACCAGAAATTTGGTCTTCAGAACAACAATGTTGCATAATCACTTATCTTCCTTCTCTGTTTTCCTAAGGAAATGATACTTAATTTTAATGTAATCTGTTCTACCATGAAATACTAGATTTTCCCCTATGACCATTTGCTGACTTGTGGTCACATAGTAGCTCTGATGCTTCCTTTGGTTCAGACTTCAATCAACCTGGAGCTATGAACCCTTCTTTGGCTTTGGACTGAGCCTCTTTATCCTTCTTTCTAGTGGTCCGGCATACATTCGTCTTTGGCTTTTTCAATCAACCTGGAGCTATGAACTCTTCTTTGGCTTTGGACTGAGCCTCTTTATCCTTCTTTCTAGTGGTCCAGCATACATTGTTCAACTAATGGTGAAGCAATAGCCTAATGTCCAGGAAGGGTAGGGGTAATTAGGTAAATAGAAAAAGGGTATGGTCTATAAATAGGGTGCTAGTAATTGTATTAGGTGTCTATTGAATTGATGTTTTCACTGTTTACTCTCTCTCCCTCTCCTTCTCCCTTTTAACTGCTCACGCCTTTCATATCATCACCATATGATTATGTACATAGTCACTATCAAAGAAGCCAATCAATAAGCTTCTTTCTCCTTTTCTTTTATATAAAGTGGCAGGTACTAACCGCCTAAGGTTACAAACAGGATTGAATCTGTAACCTCCCACTTATAAGGAAGTTTTCAAGACACTAATTAGGCTACAAGGCTATTGGCAGCTTCCTTCTCCTTTGAGTACCCCATATTGGAATCACTGGCTCCTTTCACATATCAAAAGAATCCTTTTGGTATGGAAACTAGCAAGATCATAGAGAGACAAGTATTCACAAGCATAATTTCTCAGAAATATAGCAAGCTTTCTAGCTATAATACTCCTCCGGTCCTTGATATAAGACATATTTGAAGAGTTGATTTTAGTCCTAACTGTAAGACAAAGTTTTCTTTTCATATTTGTCAATTTTTTCTAATTTACCCCTATTGATGCTCCCTCAACAATAATCAAGGAAGTGAGGGAGGGAATTAAAAATAACTAGGATATTTTAGAAAATACATGTCATATTAACTAACATAACCTACTTCCTTAATCTAATTAAATTAGGTAAGTATGTCGTATATCAAGGATTAGAGGAGTAACACTTGTATAGAAGTTAGCATAAGCTTCAGCAGCTTCATCATCTTAACAAAGCTGTCCTTTTTCTTTCCTAATTAAAGAACTTACGATGTCACGAAAGTAAAATGGAAAATTTCCAACAGTTCAAAGATCTAAAATTTATTTCAAGACCACCTCCTTTCACTTGTTTTCACGCACAAAGAACTGTTCAAGAATCAAGTGAAACACAGCTACCATTAATAAAGATATGAGATCCAATTGTGGATAATTCAAACCTGATTAGCAAGAGAGCCATGAACAGGTGGGCTAGCAAAGAACTTCATATTAGGGCATAAGTTATAACGACCTAGCTTGCAGAGGTCACAATGAGAGCAACTAATGCCAGGTTCAATTGCCACACGGTCACCAGGCACCACATTCTTTACTTCACTACCAACTTCTTCTATGATCCCTGCACACTCATGGCCCATTACCATGGGTTCTTTCATTATATAATGTGCATTTCTCATTTTCTGCAAAATCAAAGAAAATGTTTAACTCATTACTGGTGAGAATGTGAATGAGGGAAAATTATCCATATAGGTCTCAAATAAAAAAATTAAATGGAAATATGTCCCCAAAGTCCATTTAATACTAAAAAGCCCCAAGGGATTTGATATTTTTAAGTCAGGTTGCATCACTTACAAGTTAAATTTAACAATATAATGTTTACAAGTCAAACTTTCATATTCACAAATCTAGTTGCATCATTTACAAGTCAAACTTATAAATACTAAATCCCTTCGATCCTATTAGTATTAAATGAAATTTGGGGGATCTATCTATATTAAATTTAATTTTTTTACATGGAACCTATAGGTAATTATCACTATAAATGAATCCGTCGTTTTTTTTTCCCTTTTTCATCTTTCAACTAACTAAAGGAACTCATGCACCCATCATACCCATAAAGGGTCAAACTCGCAGCCTCTTACTTAAACTAAAAGAAATACTTGGTGGTTGTTGAGCCAACCATCTTTCAACTAAATAAATGAACTCTCACACCCATCATACCTATGGAAGGTCAAACTCGCAGCCTCTTGCTTAAACTAAAAAGAAATACTTGGTGTCTGTTGAGCCAAAGCTCTAACAATGCAAGGGATATTTTTTTGGCCCAAGCAAGGATAAGTCATTTTATTAAATATACCTCAGAAGCAAAGCAAATATGGGTTATAATTACCTTGAAGTAGTGAACATCACTGCCACATATACCAACCGCTTTGATTCGAATTCTGGCATCATGGGGACCTTTCAATGTGCAGTGAGATTTTCAGAAGTAAGAAAATCAAATTCAGCAGGAATTCACAGGTAATTGAAGAGTACTAATTAACAGAAAAGAATATCATTCTCAACAGAAATATTAAGAACTAGCAGTGAGAGTGAGAATTAAGGACATACCCGGAGGTGGGAGCTTGAAAGGCTGAATCTTGAGGGTATTTATACCAACAAGCCAAGCAGCCATGTTCTCTTCTTCCTCGTGACACTCACGTGACATCGCACCTTTGACCTTTTTGCTCTCTGCAACTCTCTGTTCTCTCAGAGTTTTATGAAACACAAACAGCGAGAAGACTATGGGAGTCTCGTGCTTCTTTTAGTTATTTTGTCTTGCTATTTGGAATTATATATTTTTCAGTCATCCGTTAAAGATGAATTTAACTTCTTTCTAGTTACTGTATTTTTGTTATTTTTTTCACATGTCTTTTTCTTTTGGATGATCCTGCGAAGCCACGGACCACGGTGTGTGTGACGTTGAGGGTGATTCAGCCGTTCTCATCCATAGGACGATGTGATGTGAAGTTTCCTTGTCATTTTCAACTTTACCATTGCCAAAAGACATTCAAAATGTGTAACGTAATTGGCAGGTGATTTTATATCTATGACCGTTAAACAAACAACGTCGTTAGAGTTAGACAACGTTCTGGGAAGAAGATACACCACCCCGCAAATATCATATTAAATGAAGGGAAAATGTCAGAAAAATATAATTAAATATGTGAAAAGACAAATTGGTGCTACCAATTTATCAAATCTCAAATCAGAATTGAAGTAAGAATATGAGATTTCTAATTCTAACCAGATTGTCCTCAGGGGTGGAGCCAGGAATGAAAATCAAGGGGGCGAAAATTACAAAATAAAATCCAGTGGAGTCAGCATTTGAAATTAGAGGGAGAAAATTATAAAATTGGACCCAAAATTTTTAGAAATTATGATTTAGCCTCATAAAAATTTCAATATTTTCAGTTTAGTCCCTTTATGACTTTAATAGGGACTAAAGTGAAAACATTAAAAAAATTTATGAGGCTAAAGCACAATTTTCGAAAATTTTGGGTCGAATTCTGTAATTTTAGGGGGCGGGGCCACCCTTAGCCCCCCTGATTGCCCTAAGTTTTAGTTGTGAATAGGCATGGAAATATGTCGCAGCCAGCCAGACTTTTTTTTTAATTTAAATAGCTGAAAGCGCAATCTGAATGAAAGGCTGAGCCGAAATCGAATCAGCATTTTTTTAGGCTCGAAGCTCGAGCCTTCATAAGCGCCAGTCGATCGAGCACAAGCCTTTTTAGCGCTACTTTACAATGTAGGCCTTTTAAAATGCCTCATATTGTAGGCCTTGGAGGCCATAAATAGGCTTTGTATACTTTGAGCCTATCAGAACTTATATAAATATATCTTAAAACTATAATATAAAAATAAAAAAACAATAAATATTATCTTATTTATATGATATAAATATAATTATATTTATTTAATATTTAAACAAATTTGCAGCACGAAGGCGCCACAGTCGTGCCTTAACAAAATCCCCGACCTATTTACATATTCAGCCTTTAAATAAGCCTTACCGACCTTTTTAACAAACAAAGTCAGTCAGCCGAGGCCCCTAAAATAGGCCAGCCGTAGGTCACTGATAGAGCCTGGCTTATTCCCATCCCTAGTTGTGAAACACGAAAGTGAAGTCGTTAATGTAAAATCTGATGTTAATACAGATACAAACGTTGTTATTGACCTATGAAACTTGTACCCTCAAAATTATCCCTGGGCATATGTTGATTTTTGGGATATGAAGTTGTGAAATATAAAAATAAAGTCGTTAATGTAAAATCTGATATTAATATAAATACAAGTGTTGTCATTGACTCCTAAAATTTGTATTATCAAGTCAAGGTAATTTGATCACAATTGGAAATCTCATTTCCTACTTCAATTCTGACCTAAGATTTAATAAATTGACAGCATCAATTTATCTTCTCCGATTTTTAATTGTATTTTTCTAAGATTTTCCCATAAATTAAAAATAATTAATCACTAAAAACAATTCCACAATAGGTTAGTAACATACAATGGAAAGTTCCTGTACAAAAAGTGACAACTACTCACTTATAATTGAGACCTTTTAGTGATTGTATTTCTTTTTTAAAATCTCATAGTGATTCACCACCAAGCACTTGGATAAACTAGTAGAGGTTGTTTCAACTTAACCAGAGGTCTCGAGTTTAAACTCTGAGAATGCAGCAGTATTTGGTGGTAAAACTTTTACCAGGTGCTCAAACTTGTGGAACTTAAGCAATGATGGTAAGAAATAATATTAAAAAAAAATAAGTAAAAGAGAATGAAGTAGAAGAGTCCATAACTCCGTATTGCAAACAAACGAATTCAAACTTGAATGAAAATGATCTTTCCAATTCTTGAAAAAAATGAGGGGCAAAAAGGATTGATTGAGAAACATTTTTGGGAGGATTTCAGTTAGTCCTAAGGATGACATAATTTTAATCAACTTCCAAAACTTTTTAAAACTTTATTGCATCCCTTAAGTCAAAATAAAATTAAGTTTTGAAGTGAAAAGATAATGATGTCCTTACTTTATTTATCTTGTAAATTGTCTTATTTGTCTTATAAATGCCCATATTTGTCTTGTGAATTTATATATTTGTGTTGTAAATAACAAAATATTTTTAATTTCATAGATTCTTTTGAATCTCTTTATTTGTCTTGTAAATGTCTATATTTATCTTGTGGATCTCCATATTTGTCTTGTAAAATGACCACAATATTTTTAATTCCTTAAGTTCTTTTGAATCCATATATTTATCTTGCAAAATATCTTTATTTGTCATGTAAATATTCTTATTTGTCTTATAAATGTTCTTCTGAAAAAAATAAAAGAGCATTATTGTATTTTGCACCCACAGAACTTAATTTCATTTTAACTCATGGGGGTACAATGAAATTTTAAAAAATTTTGGGAGTTGACTGAAATTATGTCATATCCTTAGGGCTCCATGAAATTTTCCCAATTTTGTTCTTAGTAGAATATCATGATTGGATCCACATATGATTGATAAAAAGAATAACCTTCTCTTTGAGAATAATAATAAATGGAAAGTGTTCAAATGGAACATGTGAGTGATTGGTGGTAGTTACTCTTCAAGACATAATGGAAGAAGGGGTAGTTTCTCAAACAAGGAAAATGATAAAACGACTACGGAAAATTGAAAGAGGCAATAAGTGTGACTTATCTGACAACTTTTCCACTATCACCCCTAAAAATCCAAACTCCACCTTATATAAAGAAATTGTTGTACGCTTAACCTCTCGATTTGAAATCATTACTTATATACCTAGTATTGGAAATAATTTACAAGAGCATTCTATAGTTTTTATAAAAGGGGGAACGGAGAAGGATTAAGGATTTACATAGTGTAAATCACATTGTTCGAACAACCCTAGATGCCGTTAGAGTAAAGGATCATCAACAAGGGTATTTTGGCGTTTTGACGATTCTTATCCAAGACTTGTATCATTTGATGATTTCATTTGAACCACTAGGAACATGTGAAGTGTATGACGACTCTAATGATGAAAGTTTCATAATGGTGCTGGAACAAGCTACCATGAGATAAAAGATTTTGTTTTTAAAGGGATTCGGTTCAGAACTGTGATATATTCAAGGTTTAATATTGAAATAATTTCCATAGGTTTTTCTGGATTTTGTTCGTGTCAACAAACAATTCAGATTGCCTTGAATTTTCAAGTCTGAGCCAAACTTTATTTTTACACTATTTAAGAAACCCAAGGGTTGAATCCTACAAGTAGAATATAGGATTTCCAATCCTAGTAGTGGAAAAGGGGACATGGATATTCAATTTCCAGTCCTAGTAGTGAAAAAAGGGACATGCATACTCTATTTCATTGATATGCAGACGATTCTGTGGAAAGTCACAAGGCTAATCAATGGCTTATGAAGAAATACGTTGTAGCAGTAAACGCAAAACTTATAGATTGCACTTACGGAAAGGAAACATAAATAATAAATCAACAAAACCCTCTCATAGAGTTGCTTAAAAATATCCACGGCATAAAAATTTGTTCAGTTTGCGTGCCATTTTTTACATACTTCAGTATATACGATCTGTAGATTGAATATAACCTTTAAGTTTGTGGATTGAACATAGCCAGTTTGTGCAAAATCTAAGTGTTTACAGATTGAACATGACCTTAATAGCATTGCCACCACGAGCACTGGTTTCAAAGGCTTCTTCAACCTCCTTCTGAGAGAATCCAAACCTGTGAGTGATAAGAGGTTTCACATCTATCTTCCCACTCCTCAGAAACTCCAAACACAGAGGCCATGTGTTCTTGTAACGGAATATCCCAATCACATCAACTTCCCTGTAATTTGAAACCAAAACAATCAATCATAACTTTTAATACTATGTTTACACAAAATCTTGAACATAATAACTCATGCAACATGTCTGCTTGATTTGTTATATCGATCTAACAGCAAATGCCTACCCAAAGCTTACAGTTACAAAATTATTTGCCTAGTATTACTACTTTTATTCTTGCTCTTCATAAGCACAGCACTTTGTCCTCATTTCAAATGTTGAGTCCTTGGTAATGTATGACCTAACTTGTAATGCAATTTGCACTAAAAACTAGGTGATACATATAGGATAGGAGGTAGTATATGACAATGTTGAATATAATGGCAAGTTTTCAATTACAAGGTTCCGGAATTAGCACTAAAGCAGTGGCAAGGTTTCGCAGCAAAATCTAGAAGTTCAAGAGCCTTTTGAACTACAGTAACATGTTTAATAGGTTTATGTCGAAAAGACAAACTTTTCTCATCATCCTTACTCAGTAATTCATATGTCAGTACTTAGCATCAATATCATAGAAACTTTGCAGCAAACATGTTTTATGCCGGAAAGTTGATCTCGTATTGACCAAGAATCATACCTTGCAGCAGCAGGCGTGAGTGGAACAGTCATTTCACTATGACCCATTCCCACAAGGCACACTTGGCCGCCTGCTCGAGTAGCACTCAATGCAGTGGTCATAGTTTTGTTGAAACCCGCGCAATCGAAGGTAATATCTACCCTACCTCCCATAGCTTTTTGTATCTGAACAACTTCTTCACTCACATCCTGCAAAGTAGCAAAATAAAACTTGGTCTAATTGTTGACAAGTTGCATTAAACTGTGGAGGAGCAATCTATAAGTAACTCTGCCAATATCATTTGAGAAGAAGAACCATCTTCAGAATGCTAACAGCTAAGAATTACATGAATATACAGGAAATGGGAAAAGGAACAGATACCTAGTGAAGACAAGAAGATGCAAAATTAATAAGTGGCTAAGGAATAGATTTCTTTCTAGGTGTTCAAGGTAAAAACATATAGTAATAGAGCCCATATGTTATTAGAGGGTCAGCTTTCTCTTTTCATTCTTCAAAATTTTTGTTTGCCAACTGTCACAGCATCAAAAGCCACTTAGTTTCTTGCAGATTAGTAATGACAATTGTACCTCAATCTTTGTTGAAACCTTAACGGTCTCATCTGCCCCAAGATCTTTTGCAACAGACAAACGATGGCCATCCACATCCACAATGACGATCCTCGGTGCCCCAAAAGCTCGAGCTGAAAGCATTGTGACAAGTCCAATGGGACCTGCTCCCATGATCATCACATTTGTTTCTGGCCCAACACTAGCTCGGCGGCAAGCATGAACGCCAACACTCAGGGGTTCGCACATTGCCCCCTCCTCCAAGCTCACATTGTCTGGTAATTTGAAACATAGGTCCGCAGGATGCACTATCTGTCAAAAATAAAAGTGTAGCTCAAACATGAGTTTTGATTACAGCAAATTTATTTCACCACAAATGACACACACACACAAATACAACACTCAAGTTCACAAACTGTTCACATAGAGGAATGCAAACTTCCTGTGTAAAGAAAAAAGCAGAACAAACATGGATTCTAGTTTGAGTAAATGTACATGGATCAATAAAGGGACTAATAGAACGATATTCACTTTTTCAATAAAATAATTATTAAGAATGTAATTATGATATTGTTTAATTAGTCAATATAATATGTAATGCTGAACTGTAGGATAGTTTAAACCCTGTTGGCATATTAATCTGATATTCTCATAAACCCAGAGATATATGAACTGTAAGATAAAACTAACAATGCTGTCATAATAAAAAAGGCCCCAAATGAACAAAATTGACATAAAAAAGGCCATTCAACACCTTGTTGTGGTACTTTCACATGTAAGTGATCTGATGGGAGAAGCAATAAATGACACTTGAGAGAACATCACAGCTTTTAAATCGTGATAATGCATCATTTTCGTCTGTTTAAGATATTCTTTTCATGAGAGATTGGAAGCAGGTAGCAAGACACTAACATTTCATTTCATATTATATATGAGAAATGCCAATATTGGATATATGGGACAGTTTCCAATAGTTTAGAGGTCCTTGAATGAATTCAGAACTACCTCCTTTCACCTATTTGCATTTAAAACTTAAAATAACTCTTGAAGAATCAAGTGACACACACTGCTTTCTAACGAGGATAAAGGATTGAAGGGTCCACCATCATATATAACATAATCAAATATCGTACTTTATTGAAAGAAATACACTTTGAGAAGCTGTGAGTTCCTTCAAACCTGATTAGCAAGGGAACCATGAACTGGTGGAGTTGCAAAGAACTTCATATCAGGGCATAAATTGTATCGACCGTCTTTACAGAGATCACAACGCCAACAACTAATCCCTGGTTCAATTGCCACACGGTCTCCAGGTACCAAATGTTTTACCTCACTACCAATCTCCTCTATGATCCCTGCACACTCATGGCCAATTACCATTGGTTCTTTCACTATAAAATCTGCACATCTCAGTGTCTGCAAATTGATAAAATCAGAAATTATTACTGGAAACAATAAAGATAGTGAAAGAAATTGACATAATTCAGATGCAAAACAAATATGCTTACCTTGAGGTAGTGAACATCACTGCCACAGATACCAACAGCTTTCATTCTAACTCTGACATCATGGGGTTCTTTCAACATACAAAGAGAATTGCGTCAATGAAATTAATATAAGTTCATACAGATAAGTAAAGATTGCCATACAGAAAATAAGATTAGTCTCAAATGAGATTAAAGAGTCACTTGAGTTAGGGAGAATAGATACCCAGAGTAGGAAGCTTGAAAGGTTGAATCTTGAGGGTATTTATACCAACAAGCCAAGCAGCCATATTCTCTTCTTCTCCATGACCTTCAAGTGACATCCCACCTTTACCCATTTACTCTAGCTAACTCTGCTAGGTTGAATTTATGTGTCAGGAAAAGAAAGGAATAAAATAGAAAGATTCAAGTTATGAGAATTTTTTTAGGTGAATTTATGTTTGGCAGGAATAAAATGAAAGGTGAAAAGGAAGGTGAATTATCCAAAATGCCTGTAAGCTTTCTGCATAGTCAATGCATAGAATGGAAAAGTTAACAGTTGAACAACTTCCGAAATCAGAACTCAAAAAACTGAACAAATATGCATAATTAAGAAACCAGAAAATGGACAAGAAAAAAATCATCAGAAACAGCCTTCACTGTAAAAAGTTTTATTACGACAAAGGACTAATAAGTAATAACCGAGAAAGTGAACATCCAATCAAAATGAGCAAAAGAATCACCAATGTTCAAAGCAAGTATGAAAATCCATTAAAATCCAGATAAAATGGTACAGAGTTACAAATAAGAGAACGTACAAGGGAAGCCCCAAACTAGCAGTATAGACTGTAAAAACCATACGAAGCAAGAAAAGAACAAAGGAAAATACTCAGTAAAGAAAGAAAAATAGAGTAAAACAGAGAAGCACAGAGAATGATCCAAAGGACGAACCAGAAAAGCAATAGTAGAAGGAGGCTTGAGAATCGAATCTGGAATCAATGAATCAATCACAGCAAGAAGTTAATTCTGTATTTTCTCTATGAAGCACACAGAAAGAGTTCTAGGCTTCTAGCTAATGATCTATTGCATGAATTGCGTGGGCCCTTTTGGATGTATATCTCCAGATTCATACCCGCCGCATGGGAAATATTAGTAATCCAATCTTAAATTAAATATAAGATAGAGATAAGATAGAGTTGAACTTTATAAAGATATTAAAAATTAATTTAATTATTTTAAAATATATACATTTATCGTTTTCCTCCAAACTATTTTATTTGACATATAAATTGATATATAATTTAATAATACATACATAATATAATATAATTTTTAATTTTATTTAGTTTTCTTAAACCTTTTAAAAAAATCCCCTCTTTCTTAAAACCATATCCGTATGTGGGCTCAACTGGTTGTGGTCTTGATTTGAAGAAAAGACTGATTGATACATTTAAGGATCAAAACGGTTTCGGGATACCAAAAGAAAAGATTTTTTCTTTTTCTTTTTGTTCGGCAGAAGGAAAGATGGTTTAGTTGTAGATTGAAAAATAATTGAGATGTAAATTTTGAATGATAAGTCAAAAAAATTTCAAGATTAATAATATTAGGGAAAATTCAAGAAAAATGCAATTTAAAATAGAAAAAAAAATGATGCTTTGAATTTATCAAATATCAGGTCAGAACTGAAGTAAGAATCTCATGCAATTATGACCAAATGACTAAATTGCCTTGAGTTAAGTTGTGAGATATGAAAGTGAAGTCATTCATGTAAAATTTGATGTTGTTAATATAGATATAAATGTTGTTATTAACCTTGAAACTTGTACCTTCAAAATGATTTTTGGTTTTTGAGATATGAAGTTGTGAAACATGAAAGTAAAATCGTTAAGATAAAATATAATCTTGTTAATATAGATAATGATGTTGTTATTGACCGAAACTGTACCTCAAAATTATCCCTAGTTTTTTGGATATGAAGTTGCCAAGCATGAAAGTAAAGTCGTTATTGTAATAGTTGATGTTGTTAATATAGATACAGATGTTGTTATTGACCCTTGAAACTTGTGCCATCAATTAATGGCATTTTGGTCATTTGGTCAAAATTGGAAATCTCAAATATTCCTACTTTAGTTCTCACTTGAGATTTGATAAATTCGCAACACCAATTTGTATTTTTTTTTTCATTTTTAATTGTATTTTTGTGTAATTTTCCCTTAAGCCCCATTTGGATCTAAGAAAAGGTAGGAATGGAAAAGAATAGAAATGGAAATGATGGAATAGACTGAAAAATATTTTGCCCCGTTTGGTTCGTACTAGAAAAGAAAATGGGTTGATAGGAAAAATTTTGTTTGGTTGAGTGAAAATAAAGTAGGAAAATGAGGTAAAACAACATTTTACCCCTAAAAGATAAAATATTATTTAAAACCTATACTCTCTCTCTCTCTAGAGAGAGAGAGAGTGCATACTTGAGTGTACACTCTAGTGAACACTCAACCAGTTCACACTCGAGTGTGCACTCCAGTGAACACTCAATTTTTGAGTGTGCACTAAAGTACCCACACTCAAATTTGAGTCTGCGGTCGCACACACTTCTCTTCCTTGGTCGCCTTTGCCGAAATCACCTAAATAAAACATAATAAAAACATGTCTTGTGATTTCATTCTCTCAACATGATTGGAAAAATCTCATCCTCTCATCCTCTTCAATCTAGAAAAATTTCTAGTAGGCGTCTCTCCTCTTCGCATCCCCATGGACAGATCTGTTTGCATTTGAGTCTTTTTCCTTCTTCACCGTCATCTTCTCTCTTTGCTATTATCACCCTCGCCTTTTTTAAAACTTTCCATGGACAAGCGGGACATGTACATGTCCATGGCATTATTGACCTCGCCATCGTCGTTAATGCCGCACAAGGTGCTGCTCATACAGATGGAAAGCTAGCACTGAAAAGAGTAGGTTGGTCTTTTCCATCCGCCGGAAAAATGGGTTCCCACCAAACTAGATGGGAACCAATTTTCCCATGTTTAAGGGAAAATGGCCCGCCGCCGAAAAACGTTTTCCTGTGAAAATGAGAACCAAACAGCCGCGTCCGACAGAAAATCAGCATTTTCCGTTTCCTTCTCCCAATTTTCCTTGAACCAAACAGGGCCTTAATATTATAGCGTTTTGGTCATTTTTATAAGCACAATTTATATATATATATATATATATATATATATAAATGGTCCTTATTATAAGTCTACCGAAAGATGCATTAACGATTGAGTTAAAAAAATTTACCCTATTAAATGGAGAGAGAAGATAGAGATTGAGTACAATGTATAAATATTTTTTTATATTCATTCATAAATAAGGGTAGAATACTTTTTTTTTTTTTATCAATTTAGGATATATTTAATGAGTTAAATAATTTTTCTTAATATGTGAAAATGAGATAAACTGAACTTATTTATCAATTTATTAATCTATTTTTGTGTAATTTCCCACTCGCTTTACAAGACTTACAAATTAGTTCGTATTTATATAGCCATGTGAGACTACTGTATTATATCGGTACTTAAACACATATATATATTTTCTAATCTTCTAGTGAAAAAACTTCTCTTCGAATCTTAGCCAAAAAGTTCCATATTATTTTTTAAAAAAGAAATCATGGCACGGAAATAAATTATAAAAATTATAAGATCAAACTATGGATCGGAGTATAAGTTTATAAATAAACTTGGAATTCTTGTAGTTAAAAAATCTCTTTTAGTTATTATTCAGAACGGAGTAGGATGTGGTTACTTCTGCTTTCTTTTTTGAAATGAAAATTATCTCATGCGATAAAGGTGCATATAATTAAGGTTTTAAGTGGGGATGTTAGGGTTTCAGTTGGAGTTAAAGGGGTAGTTAATGACTATTTGTTTCTGTTAGGTTCATTTAGGGGGTTTATATATGATTAGTGTGTTGTAATATCTTCATTAAAAACAATCAGAAGATTTTTGAGAAAAGATATCGGTTGTGTTTCTAGCTGCAACATGCTAAGGACGATGATCGTGTTTATAGTCAAATCAAAATGTTATAAGAAGAAATGTTTGAATCGCATCATGTCATAAGTACTACACAAAATTTGTAAAACTAGAAGACATACATACTGTGTTTAAGTTTGTTATGTTCAAGAAACGAGGATCTCATTAAATTTTTAATGATCAAAGCGCATTTTGATATTTGATTGAATCGATTTGCAAGGCAATCTTGCAGCCTACGTCTACGTAGAGAGATCAAAATCTACGTAGTTCGAGACACCAATAGACGTTTAGCCAAGGGGTGGTATGTGTGCTCTGTGACGGCTGAATTGTGAATAGCCAGAGAGAGCTTAGAATGTCTGTACCTTAGGGTTTTACCTCCTTATTTATAAAGTGTACCTTAGATTGATATGAGCCCTAAGTGATCCATGACTCAAGTATCATAACTGTCAAATCTAGATTAAGAACTTCCTGGATTATAGATAAGATAGAATCATCCTTCATTATAAATAGATCATGATCTACAGAATGTTCCTTGTTGGGCCATATACTGAATATGAGCCTTATATATATAGGTCCGTAACAAAGTTAGTGTTATAGAAATACGTTCACACAAATCGAAATAAAACTCTTTTCACATACTTATCTCATATATCGTAAATCACATTGAAAAAATCATCAATAATTTTTATTAATTTAGTAATTTATCTTAGATTAAAAATTACATGTTATATATAAAATAATTTTTAATAATCTGATGCAGTATGTTAGATTTAAAGAGCATTTTAACGGTAGGCGTTAAATGTCAAACTAGGAAAGTTGAGGGTGTGATTTTTAAATTTTGAAAAGTGTGGGAGGTTATATGCAATAAAGTTAAAGTTCAGGGGGTTATTTGTATTCTGGCCAATAATATAAAATAAAATTTTTATTTTTAATTAAGGAATAAATCCTATATTTTTTTATACTAAATGTTTAGGTGGGGGTAGACACCTGCACCCCACTGCGTGCACAGACGCTCCAAGCTCAAATAGTCTTTAAGCGCATTTACAGATCACCCACCAATGAGGCCCTCATATCGACTAGCGGGTATCGAACCTTCTCCCTTTTGGAGTGAAGGTCGATGTCTTAGCCAACTATGCCAATCTTTATTGGCTAAATCCTATAAATTTAAACCCAAGGGCCGCTAACACAAACCCTTATACCCGCGTTTGAACTTAATTAGCCCATCTCAATGTTATCTCTAGCTCATTCCCATTTCAAAACTCGTTTGGCCCACGTTTTTTTCATACACACAAATATTTTTATATTGGTTTATTTCAAACCAAAGGTCTAAAGCAGCCTTTGGGCTGTTTTTCTGTTTTGATAATGAGAAGTTAGAATTGAGAGCATTCCTTAAAAAAACAAAGAAAGAAAACTACTCTTTCTCACAACACTCACGTTTAATAGTTTGCCACCTTTCTTATAAAAATAATAATAATAATAATTTGCCACCTCTTGTGTGTGGGTTTATCTGGTAAATAAAGAGATTGAACATTCTCACTAAAGGGAGCGAGTTCGATCTTACAGATAGTCAAGGTGCTGGAGGAGACATCCAAGCTTCTGAGGGTAATAGACGGCTCGTCCTGCCTAACATTGGTATCACTTAAGAGGAAAGACGATATCCTATCTTCTGAGGGTAATAGACGATGCACCCTGCCCAACATTGATATCATTTAGGAGGAATTGAGATTTCGCCATATCTTTGGATTGTAAGTGAGCCCAACCCATTTCCTAAAATTTATGTATATAAAAAAAATATTTTGCCATGTCTTCTATAAAATTGTCTTTAATAAAAAAATAAATACCCGCAGCACCATCTAAACAATATTTGTTCAGTTAAAATGAAAACCTGTATTTTACCCCCCCAAAAAATGAAAAGCTATAAGAAATAAGAATAACTTTGATTTTTCTCTGTACCTTTATACGAAAATTTGTGTTAATATTACTTAGATTAGTACACGGGTATCTGAGAGTTTTGAGAAAAAAATTGCACAAATGAAAATATATGTACATTAATTTCTGTTTCATTTGTTTTATAGATAGAGATTTAAAATAAATCAACCTTCTATGATTGGATCTTTATCAATATTATAAAATTCAAATTAATTATTAGAGTAAAATACTCTAACCTCCCTTGTGTTCAGTGGCGGCGCTTGGGATAATTTTTTTTGGCGGGGCCAAATGTATACTCATTAACTAATTAAAAAATTTTATGATTATATAACATGTTTAAAATATTTAGATTTATAATAAAATTATTTTAACAATTTTAATGTATAAGATAACATACATTTCTCTAGTATGGATGTCATATCAATTACAAATTACTCTGGCACTGCCACGTGTTTCTCGAGTCGCCGGATGGCAGTGGCAGCTACGTTCCACCCGGGTTAGGTTTCTCTCATAATCTCTAAATTTTGTCTGTCCAGTCAATACAATACTACTTTAACTTATCTTTCAATTTCCCAATCAACAGCCCATATTGGCTAATGAGAGAAAATAAAAAAAAATAAAAAGTTAAAGAGATGATCTCCTTCCCCTTCCACCCTCCCTCTTAAATTTCCCCATGGGACCCAATTTTCCCTATGTTATGTGTGTCCAAATATTCTTTTATAACCAAATATATTTTTGGGCGTTGCTAAAACTTAGCCCAACGACAAAACAAACCATTGGCTTGGATTTATAACAATAAAGGAATCAACGGTTCAGTTACTAGATTACCATGCCAACGTGGATTCCCAATTTGTTAGCCCAATAATGTGAGATATTATGTTAATCAAAATAATAAGGGCCTACAGCAGGCTCTACATGAGGCCCAACGTTGAAAATAAATGTAGTTTTAAGGGAAAGGGACGCAAATGAATTTGGGTGGGGCATTGTAATAGAATGGTAAAAAAATCTGAATATTTTTTTTGGGGGAGCCCCCTAGTCCCTTAAAAGCTCCGCACCTGCTTGTGTTTTGCCTTAATTACACGGGTCTCCCCTCTATTTTAAAAACATACACTTAAGTTCAAACCATTAACTCCGTTAAAGTTTTTATATTTTAATTAAAATTTATATTAAAATAAATCTTATTTACTAATTTAGCCTTCATCATTACTAATTCTGTAAAAGTAATTTAAGACTTTTTGCTTTTTATTAATTTACTTTTTAATTTTGCAAATAGTTCTGTTTAATTTTTTACATTGAGATAAAGACTTAATCAATTCAATTATTGCAGATCTAGAAAATTTAATGAAAAATATGATTAATTCTATTCATAGATGCATACTTAAATAAACGTTTTTATAAATATTTTTGCAAAAAATATTTAAAAAAGTAAAAAATAAAATAAAATAATTTATATAATATCTCAAATTTACATTATTAATAATATATGGTAAATAAAGATGTGCCTTTCAAATATTTATTTCAATCATGATGTTGTGGCAAAAAATGTTGGTTAAATTTGGTATAGCTTGACGTTCAAGCACGAACTTTGGAATAGCAAAATTTTTTGTCTTTCCTGAATTGTAGCGGAAACTAGAACTTATGGTACTCATAAGAACCCGTAACATTTTACGGTACTCATGAGTTATGTTTAGAGGCTAACTCCTGGATACTCTTGATTACATTTGTTATATAAGTTAATTTATGAAAAATTCATAACTCTTATGGGAGAGCATGGATCTTAACTTCATAAATCCAAGAGCTATAACTTTTTACGAGCTCTCGTGAGTTTTTCCCAAATGCAATCATTAAAATGTTGTCTATATTTTATCATGACATTTACCAAATTAAACTATAAACTAAATAGTCATGGGTTATTCCCAAGAATATTAATCATGTGATTCCCGTAACTTTTACAGGTGCTCATGGGATATTTCTAGAAATATTGATCATGTATCATACAAATGCTCATGGGAAATTCCCAGGAATATTGATCATGTATCATACAAATGCTCATGGGAAATTCCCAGGAATATTGATCATGTATCATACAGATGTTCATGGAAAATTCCCAGGATCTACTTATTAAAATACTTATGGGGTTTTAGAATTACCTTAGATCACTTTGAAGACTCAAACTTTATGACGTTCTCTAATGCTGATCCACACAGCTAGCTCTTGATTGCAATGAGAATACTTTCTCCTTGATTCATTCTTTTCCTTGGATGCTTGCTAGACGATTGCAAGGTGGAGGCTTCAATTCTTTAGATCTTTTTTTCTCAAGACGATGATGGTGTCTTGAGATTAGGTGAGATGCAAGATTGAAAAATTGGAGAAGACGCCTCTTTTTTATTGAACAAGAATGCACGGCTGTTTTTAACAACAATGTGTGTGTGTTTTCTTTCTTGAAAAAAGTCCAAAAAAAATGGCGCACAAAATTCAGCCACTTAAATTAGGGTTTAACCCTAGTTCTAGTGCTTAAAAGAAAAGCTCAATCTCTATCTAATCTTCATTGGATCTTATCCAATATTTATTGGATCTTTATCCAATCTTTATTAATCTTTATTCCATCTTTATTGGATCTTATCTAATCTCTATTGGATTTTTATCTAATTTTATTAGATATCTTTATTGGATATTATTTTGGATAATTTACAATTATCCTTTATCACCTAACCTCTTAAATTTAAAATTTGAATTTAAATTACCATTTTAAATTCCAAATTCAAATGACCCAGACTCCAGGGCCTTCTAATATATTTGGGCCTATGAGTGAAAAAACTAATTTCTCACTAATGATCCAAATATGGGGCCATTTTTTATTGGGCTTGGAATCCCACTCCAATCCAATTACATGTATGGTCTTGACAAAGCCCAATAACAATTTTTGGCCCAAAGTTGCTAAATATAGTAATTAAGAACAACCTTAGTGTATAACCCATTAGGTCTAATTAGTTACTGACATAAATAATCTTGGGCCAATCAAACTCCTTTAATGGGCTTAATTTATCTAATGACCATATAAGACACTAGCAATGCTCTGCGGCCCTAGAACTAATTGAGTTGATCAAGCAATCTACCTTTCTAATCTGGATACTGTTCTAGCATCATCCCTCACATCGTCATTTACATTTAGTTGAGAGCAAAGATAGAGTATCATCTCTCTTGGTTGACTAAATATAGCTTTTCATGGAACTAGGAATCTTCTTCTATTGATTCTAAAATGGACCATGACTCTTCATGATCACTTTTTGTACACATATTCCCAAGTCAACTAGAAGTCATCCAAGCCCTACCGGTCCTGTGAACGACTAATCTCTTGTAGAGGACTGTAAGTCCTTTTGGCATGTCCATCTACACTTATGCATTCGAGTTATACCCAAGAGTACACTGTTTTCCCCATTCTCTAGCGGATAGAGTTGTACAGTTAAAATATGACCCTAGTACACAGTGCTCGATGACATCCTCAAGTCTAGGACGATCCGCACTACCAAACGTCGAGAGAATTTTATATCCAATGATACTTTCTACAAATCGTTGTGGAGTCTCTAGGCGAGTCAATTTGGTGAAGGTGGAATATCACCTAGAGGGACTGAATAGGTGATCTCAAATTCGTTTTGTGAATCACACGAGCACAAATAAAACAGAGACAGGAAAAGCAAACAGACAGAACAATTTATACTGGTTCGGTCTAATACTTCGACCTACGCCCAGTTCCCAGAACGCCTGAGATTTTCACTATCTTTCAAAGACAATTACACTGTACTCGGTCCTTTCACTAGGACTCACTCCCCCTTACAAGCTATAATTGTATATCCACTTAAGGTTCCACAACCTTAAGATTTTATAACACAGTAATCAAATAGGTGTTTTGAATAAAATAAGAATAGAATGCACAACGTTTTTTTAGTGATTGTGGTGAATTCAAAACTTTAGGTATATATAGTTGATCTCATGATCGTTGAGAAGCTTTGAAGAAATATCCGTTGAGGCTCTTTAAAATGACCATTAGATATAAAGCATAAGAGTCAGAATAATCGCCGTCATTATTCCTGTGATTGTGATTATGACCGTTGAGACCCAACAAAGGAAGTGAAATATTCTTGCCCAGAACGTCGCAGAGGTATGTCTGTTGGTTGAGCTTCTCGAATAGGTAAGTTTAATAAATGCCGGATTGCTTTAGTCAACATCCTGTGTTGATCCTCATTCTAATCATATGTAACTCATTAACAAATTGATTAAATGCAATTACAAATAGTAATGAGTAATGATTTGAAGAAACAAGATCATAATCAATTGATTTTGATTTTGATTTTGATAATTAGAAAGATATGACTCTAGTTAAAAGTAATATGCCTAGAGGCATATTGATTTGAGGCATTTTAATTGACTTGAGGTTGAGAATGAATCGTTTGAAATTCATGTTTGAAATATTTTGCTTTGAGTAAAAATATGATGCCTAGAGTCATATTGCCTTGAGGCAATAATGGGATGACTAGAGGCAAATGACGATTTTAAATGTAGTAACGTGTTTGCCTAGAGTCTTGCGTTTAGATGCCTTGAGGAAAAAACGATGAAGCCTGGAGGTATAAAGAAAATGAGTCAAGTTGCCTTGAGGCAAATAATAATTAACTTGAGGCATTGGAAATAGTGCACATGGTCTGGAGGTATGAATAGCTTGGGTCAAGTTTCCTTGAGGCAATAAATACATGACTTGAAGCAATTCACGTAAAAGACGTTAATTTGGAAAACTAGAAGAGCACTTGCCTTGAGTCATATATTTATACCTTGAGTCATGTTAACTAGAGGTAGAATTTGTATATACCAAGTCGACTTGACTATGAGACATGAATACAATGAAGTGAAGTTGCCTGTGATTTACTAATTGACTTGAGGCATAAGGAGAGTTTTAGAATAATTGCAATATTGCCATTGGTTCATTGTCGAGAGTCATATGCGCTGGAGGAGAAGATATGCCTTGAGGCAATTTATTAATAGCCTTGAGTCAAGAAGTGACTTTCGACATATTTACGGTTTTGCCATTAAAAGTCATTTTCAACAAAATTACCATTTTACCATTTAAGAAGTGGATTTCGAAACACACTGGAGAGAAAGGAATGACTTGAGGCACATCTTTAATTGCCTTGAGGCAAAATGTGACTTTCGACATATTTACGATTTTGCCATTAAAAGTCATTTACAACAAAATTACAATTTTGCCATTTAAGAAGTGGATTTCGAAACAGAGAAAGGAATGACTTGAGGCAAACTAAACCTTCAAATTTTTATCAAAAATTAAGATTCAGTTACATTATAATTGTTATCATCAAAACATCAAAAACATGAGAACTAATATTTGGTGCTATTTGTTCTCCAACAGATTCACCCATGATATCAGCTAAGACATCACATTATTGCATTCCATGTGATCCCTACCTTATATCTCTATACAAGTAGATGCTGTCGTACTAGTCTTATTGAGATCATCAATGCCCTTTCTTGGTGATTCAAGACTAGGAACAAGTTTCAGGCAATAGAAATTCAGTGTTCTCGAGTCCTCATGATCATGATTTCTATCATAGATCCTTGAGTGAATACTTATTCTATTCCTAGGGTTTTTATCTTTAAACACATATTACTTTATAATAAAAGCGAGACACAAATATGATAAAGATTCATGAAATACAAAATAAAAAAAAGTGTTCTTATGTCAAAACAGATTGTCTCTAGAACACCTATTTACTAACAAAAGAAGAAGAAGAAGAAGAAAGAAACATGTTATTAGTCATTTAAAAGAATACTAAATAAATAAGTTTGAATAAATATGATAAAAAAATTAAGAAATTAAAATTTTATAATATAATGAAAATTAATATATTCTATAATATATTAGCAATTTTGAGTGTATGCATATTAGAATTATTTTTTGTTTGTATAAAAGTATTTTTAGGCAAATATAAATGTTTATTTATTTATTGAAAGAGAGGTATTTTGGTCGAAACAAATGTTTAATAGTCAAACCTAATGCTCAACTAATGGTTGGGTGGATGAAAATAAAATCTCAAATATGTGAGGAAGGTTTCTGTAACTTGCATTTTAATTTCAAGAGAGGTCTATATACATTTTCATAAGAGAAGAGGATTCTCTTATCATCTCTCATGAGCCCATCTGGACCGTTGATTGAGAAGTGGAACCTATCTAGACCGTTGATTGGAAAAATGAGAAAAAAGTTGAAGAAGTGATGACTTAATGATGTGGCTTATTTTTTACTTTTCAGATTTATTGGATAGACATGATTTAAAGATTATGAGAGATAATGGGAGAAACCAAACCTTTCAAAATAGGGGGAGATTTGTGTAATTTAGTTAAGATAAAGGGGTAGTTAATGTATTTTACTCTAATTATTAAAATAAAAATATTCATGATTTATTTTGCCAATAAAAATATAAGAAAATTAAAATAAAGAGCCTAAAAAAATTATATTTATTATAAAGGATTATAAAAATTATAATTATTTAGAAGGATTAAACATCATAATATAAATTTTTAATTACTAAATTGCCCCTAATTAAACTTCCTACATTATCTCTTGTATTTATAATTAAAAAATAACTAAAATCAAAATTAAAACTGCCCTATCATTATCATATCTTTTTTTCTACCAAGTTTCATATTCATGCATTCAATGTTATTTAATTAACAATGATTTAACTCATTTTTTTAATGTTTTTTCGCCAAATTCCATATTTAATTAACAATGATTTAACTCATTTTTTTAAAATGTTTTTTCGCCAAATTCCATATTCATTCAACCAATGTATCATTTCATTATTTCAATTTTTTTACATTTTATTAACATTAAATGAGTTTTCTTAACATACACAAATTTTCTTCTAAAATAAAAATAAATTATATAAAATTTCTTGGTATAACATATAGAAAAAAATCCTATATAAAGCTATTTAAAATAAGAAATTTCTAAACCAAGTTGGTAAATTCAACAAATCTCTAATTTAGTCATTAACCTAATTTAAAATTTTAGAATATGGGTCAAATGATTTTAATGCCCTCTCCTTGTCTCTCTTCTCTCATTAAAGAGTTTTATTCAATTTATAACTTATATTCTTAAAAATATATAGAGAGAGGATGCGGTAGCCTCGTCTTTCACCTGCCCCACCCCTCTTAAGCGGTTACGCCCACACCCCACAAGTACTAATAGCAAAGTACTAATAGCAGTTAGCAATTTCTCTGTCTGAATTATATTATTGTTTTTTTTTTAAGAAAAAAATATCCGTATGGAGTCTCATGTGGAAAATTAAATATAAAGAGGAGCCAAAAAATTTATATGAAAAAGTTCGTGAAAATAATCTATTTAAAATTTTTATTGGTGATAAGAATTTAAATTTAAATGCCATAATTTTCTATATATGAATTCTTTTAAAATATTAGTACTTTTGTGAATATGAAAACATATAAATTCTTTTTGACCGATTAATTTTTTAAACAGGTACTTTTAACCAATTTTCTCAATTTATATTTATAACTTAAACTTAATAATTTATTATTTCAAATCTTAACTTATTTATTTTTAAGTATAGTTTATGCAAAAGTATAACTTGTTAAAAAAAAAATTAAGATTTTTTTTAATTTGGTCTTAATTATATTATTATTTTATTTTTAAAAAATGAGATGACTGCGATAGAATAAATATATATAGACGGACATTGTTTTTTCGTTTGAGTTGCCGATTAAGACGGCTACTTTTATATGTTCATCTTTTATTGACTATGAAATGGATACATTTTAATATTTTGAGTCTTTTATATATTGATTAATTGATTCTTTTGTTGTTAAATCAATCGACCTCAAACCAAAGGACTAACTCTTCGCTGACCAATGAATGTTGACTTGTGTTTTTATGTTGCCGCGTTAGACCATGAATTTTCATATTTAGACACACCTTCATGCTTCTTTCCAATATATATATATATACTCGAGCAAAAAAAAATATATATATATATATATATATATATATATATATATATATATATATATGTTGTTCTGAATAGAAAGCAGATGTAAATTAGCACAATGTTTGATGTTAGCGCATTTGATGTTGGTTGATTTAGGCGACTGGCTAGGCGGGATCTAGAGGCCTACGTGCTTCTATAGAGGGATCAAAGTCACGTAGTTCGAGTGACACGCGCAGCGTTTAGCCGAATGGGTAGTGTGTATGCTCCATTAAGTGTGTTCTCCGCACCTTAGGTTTTGACATCTATATTTATAGGGTGTGCCTCAGGTGGGATAGTATGGGCCTCGTAATCCCGCCCTAGTATCATAACTGGTCGAATTTATTTTGGATAAGATAGATCTCCCTTGATTATAGATAAGATAGAATTTCCCTTTATTATAGGTAGATCCTAATATGTGATATTGCCTGTTGGGTCATACTGCTATTGGGCCCAAAATATGGATCCGTAACAGTTGCCCCCCAGCCCGGTAGTTCGAGCTTTCGAGCTTCCGGGATGTATTTTGTCCCCAAGCAGGTTATCCGGGGTAGGCTGTCGTGAACCTTACCCGCTCGTATGTTTATCGCGCATTGTCGGGTTGGGTCATTCTGGCCCTAGCGACCGAAGTTGTTTACTCACAGATCCGAGGTAATGTCTCAAAGATCCGAGGTAGTATTTTGTTGCTTACAGATCCAAGGTAGTGTCTCCAAGATCTGAGGTACTATCGGGGAACTTGCTTGGTTTCAAGGCCGAGGTTTCCGCTGCGATTGCCATCATCTTGATGAATTCAGATTCATTCGTATTCCGCTATTGATTTTCCTGTTTAGGTGATACGTTCTTCCCAAGGCGGGATCTATTTGTCTTTCCTTCGTTCTTTGTTTTAGCTTACCTTGATCTCGGTTGATGGTGAACCCCATGAGGGCTTTCGTTAGTTTTTCTTACCCAATTGACAACTGTATTTGGGGTTTTTATGCTGCTAGGATGCTTTTTGTCAGACTTCATTCACTGGTCGAGCTTTGCAATCGTGGGCCTTACCTTGCCGAGCTGAGTTACGTTGATACGGGCTGTCAAGACGGCTTACTTCGAGGATCCGAGGTCTCATCTCAAATATCCTGAGTAGTGCCGCGATGGTTCGCTGGTATTTGAATCCAGGTGTTGATTCTGGCTACCGAAGTCGTTTACTCCAAAGATCTGAGGTAATGTCTCAAAGATCCAGGGTAATGTCAAGGCGGTTTGCCTGACTTCGAAGTCGGGATCTTTCGTATCCGAGTTATTCCAGCTTGATTTGCTTTTGTCCGCGTCTCAACGAATCTCGGATTTACTTGTATTCTGATTGAATTGCCCCCAGACATGTAGTCCGGGTTAGTTAAAGTTTGAAACTCCGTCTGTCTCTTTTCATGATCGCCGGGATCTCTTCTTCTTCACTCATCCTGCAACACCGAACTCCCCCAATCCAAATAATCCTGTACTGGAACGAATCGGGCTACCAAGCTTGTTAGTTTTAGCATCGGATTCTCACTAGGCTTGTTTGTTGTAGCACTGGATTCTCCCAAACCGAATTATCTTGAAGAGGAACGGATCGGGCTTGCTTATATTGCTGACAGCTTTACAGTGCCATGCTTGTCTTGTCGTCCCCACTGGCAAGTCAAGGGCTCGGGTGTCGGGGTGCATCGACTATGAACATATGTTCATAGTTCCGGTGAATCCCAACGTATGTTGGTGATTCGTGACCGGCCGGGGTCTTTAGTAATGCAGATTTGTTGTTTATCGTCCAGACTTGCCATCTGGGGAAGTTTGGTAGGGTTTTCTTAGTTAACCACATATGGTGTTTATTTAACGCACTACCGAGTTTCGGCTCCCTTGTCTGGGTTCAATCGCCAAGATAAGGACAAAATGTCACATGTTTGGCCGAATTATCCTAACTCCAAGCCAAACATTTGGACTCGATCGTGGTCGGCATGACAATTCATCTTCTTATCAAGGAGCGAGCGTTGACGCGTCAATTTTGTGAAGACCTTTACAGGTGGGTTCACATTGCTCGAAACCAAGGCACGTTGGCCTTAGTGTCAGCCATCTAGATGTGTCAATTGAAAACGGGTTCTAAGACCGCGGTGTAACCGGGTATGTGGACCTCGGTGTAAAAAACTTAAGTTATAAACAGCACGCACTTTGAATTTCCACTGGGGGATTTAAATCATCCACTGCAATGATCTAACAAAAACAAGGAAATTGAATTATCATAAATGTAAATTTGAAATCAAGATCAAGAAAATAACCGTGCTCAAACATGATGCGTTTGAGGTGTTGCGAGTGCCGAGCCGGGATCTAGCTATAGTAGATCTTTAGTTTGTCGGCGTTACGAGTCCTTTTGATTGGCTTCCTTCCCAAGGTTTCGAGTATGTATGCTCTTTTGTCGAGCATCTCTTTAACCCAATGCGAGCCTTCCCAGTTTACCACTGGCTTGCCATCCCTGTTGTTCTTGTTTCCGACGTCTGCTCGTCGGTGTACGAGGTCAAGCTGGCGAAGGCCGGTTGTAGCGGCTTTGCTTAACAAAAAACCCAGGTTTATCGGCTGTGGTAATGGTATTCAGTTAATCCGAGGTCCAATTAAGAAGCGCGGATTTCACTGGGTCATCTTCAGTTTATCCAGGGGTCCAATCACGGAGCGCGGAGTCAACTGGGTAGTCTTTAGTTTATCCGGAGTCCAATTTAAAGAACACGGAGTCAACTGTACTTTACACGGAGCCCGAATTTTAAGCGTACTAAGTATAACCGGGGTCTATCTTCTTTTTGCTTTCCACAAAACTTTGCACGGAGCCCGGGTTTTAACTATGTTAAGTGTAACCGGGGTCCTTCTTCTTTTTCTTTTGGAGGTGGAGTCCTCCGTAAACATTTTTCTGAATTTGTTTATCCATGATGGGTGTCGTAACCCGGCATTTTCATGTCCGAGGTGGGTGTCGTAACCTAGAATTTGTTTTTCCACGGAGCCCGGATTTTGACTATATTAAGTGTAACCGGGGTCCTTCTTCTTTTTCTTTTGGAGGTGGACTCCTCCGCAAAATCTTTCATGAATTTGTTCGTTTGTCCATGATGGGTGTCGTAACCCCCAGAATTTGTTTTTCCACGGAGCCTGGATTTTAACTAGATTTAGTGTAATCGGTCCGCCTTCAAATCTTTACGCAGATCCCGTACGTTAACTAGATTCAGTTAACCGGGTCCGACTTCAGAACTTTACGTGGATCCCGGATTTCAACTAGATTCAGTTAAAACCGGGTCCGACTTCAGAACTTTGTACGGATCCTGGATTTCAACTAGATTCAGTTAAAATCGGGTCCGCCTTCTTCTTCTTTACCGGAATTTGAGATAGACTTGGCGGCCATAGCCGTCGCAAATGATTCTCAATGGAATCTTAAACAGTCTTTGCGGCATAGCCGTCACAACATGATTCATGAAAACGAGTTTATGTACCTCAGGTTCCTTCATGTTTAGCTCCAACATGATCTTCGGAAACGGGTTTATGTACCTCGGATTCCTTCATGTTTAACTCGAACATGGTTATGGGAAACGGGTTTATGTACCTCGGATTCTTACATGTTTATAGATAATTGATTATAATAAAAGATTGAGCATCTATGAGATAGAGTGTGATACTCATCTGGATCCCGGCATTCTCTGAATCTCGGGATCTAACAATATCGGCGTGCCTCGGCGTCTCGGCACCTCCTCATCTCGGTATATTATCAACCTCGACTATCGCGATGGAGTCCCGACGCCATTGGCGTTGGATCAACCTCGGCTTAACAACAACCTCAGCTATTCTCGACTTGCTCGTTTGCCCTGCCTCAAAACAATTCTCATTGACCAAATAATAGTTCAACGAGATCAGACGCTATTGCTATATGTTTGGAGGGTTTTAGTAATCCGCTAATTATTTCTAATGTGAATAATATAGAAAAGACAAACGCCAAGTAGATATAGCAAAGGCAAACATAAAGTAGTGTGATCCTATTATTAACCTCCCTGCATCACCGAGTCGTGAAAATAACTCCTTTGGCATTGAATCAGCCTCGGCTTACCAACCACCTCGGCTATCTCGATTATCTTGATTTGGGATTCTCAAACGGGTATTGAACCTGCAGCTGTATCAATTCCTAGATCTCATCCTCTATCCAGTGGCTATTGTTGCGCGGTGGGCCCAGCCTCGGCTTACCAACCACCTCGGCTATCTCGATTATCTTGATTTGGGATTCTCAAACGGGTATTGAACCTGCAGCTGTATCAATTCCTAGATCTCATCCTCTATCCAGTGGCTATTGTTGCGCGGTGGGCCGGAGGTCGTTGTGTCGGGCTCCGGCACGATGTCGCGTAACCTCGATCTCGGCTTCGGAAGCCTGCTACTTTCTTTCTCTATCTTCGGCCTTTTCAAGTTTCGGCGTTCAGGCATCTCGGACCCCGGCCACTACAATCTCGGCCATTAGTAAATGACATAGAGAGTTCAAATGTTGTGATTGTTTATAATCCAAATAGGGCATCTAAATTTATGCCGAATTGAAAAGTCCGGGTTCCCAAGTACGAGGATGACAATCCTATGTTCTCGAGGAGAGAGGATGACGATCCTGGGTTCTCTCCTCCCAAAGAGAGAGGATGAAGATCCTTCCCACTATCTTCTCGTCATGTGGATACAATCTAATTGCCAAGCTTGTCCAATGAGAGTCTTGCATGAGTGACAGTAACTTTGAGGAGTTTTCCATATTAGAGCTTCTCTTAGAAGAATTCTCAAAGAGAGAACCTGACAATCCTTCCTACTATCTTCTCTTCATGTGGAGACATGAAGAGTTAAAAGGAAACCCATGTAAGGATCTGGAAATACCCAAATTGAGATACAAGATGTAGAAGAGTCTCGCATGGGTAACAGTAACTTCTCTTAAAGGAATTCTCAAAGAGAGAACCTGGCGATCTTCAGAAATACCCAAATTGAGATACAAGATGTAGAAGAGTCTCGCATGGGTGACAGTAACTTCTCTTAAAAGAATTCCCAAAGAGAGAAATTGGCGGTCTTCGGAAATTCCCAAATTGAGATACAAGATGTAGAAGAGTCTCGCATGGGTGATGGTAACTTCTCTTCTAAGAGAGAACCTGGTGATCCTTCCAACTGCTTCTAGTATTGACCATCTTAGGTCACGGGAATCGAAATTTTACGATCCCCACAGACGGCGCCAATGTTCTGGTGTGGAACCAGATGTGGCTAGCCCTAATGGACTAGCCTGTTTGATGTTGGTTGATTTGGAGCGGACTTGACCTAGGCGGGATGCCTAGGGCCTACGTACCCTGTAGAGGGATCAAAGTCCACGTAGTTCGAGGACACACCTTGGCATTTAACCGAATGGGTAGTGTGTATGCTCCATTAATTGTATTCTCCGCACCTTAGGGTTTGACCTCTATATTTATAGGGTGTGCCTCAGGTGGGATAGTATGGGCCTCGTAATCCCCGGCCTTAGTATCATAACGGTCGAATCTATCTTTGGATAATATAGATCTCCCTTGATTATAGATAAGATAGGATTTCCCTTTATTATAGGTAGATCCTAATATGTGATATTGCCTGTTGGGCCATACTGCTATTGGGCCCAAAATATGGATCCGTAACAATATATATATATATATATATATAAAATATTCCATCAGCAAAATGACATTACAATTTACAAAGAAAACAGCCGATGGCCGACTAAATTTCCGTCGTTAATCAAATTAGGGACAAATTTTTTTTTTTCTGTCGGCAAATCTTTCATTGCAAATGATTAGTGATGGAATTTTAAATTCCTTCACTAATTATTAGTGACAAATTAGCTAAAAAAAATTATGGTACATGTAAATATATATGTAATTAATTTTTTATTTTAAATCATATATGGTTTGCTTGTATACGGTAGAAACTTTTAATAGTTATTGAAACGTGGAATCTTATTCCTTCAATAATTTTATTGCATTGTGGGTGCTGCATGAACTAATTTAATGTTTTTACGGATGAAAACCCCAACAGAGAGTTTATCACTTGTAGGATCACTTTCCCAGTGTTAGAGCCTGATCTTTTGGAATAATGTAGCCGTCTAGTGAGTGATGACAAGATTAAAGTGGCTCGGAATCAATTTCCCTATTCATGGTAGGGAACCTTTTCTCTGGATCGTCCAGATTTTTTTTTTTTAATTTTTTTTTTAAAATAATTATTTTAATAGGTAGAGAATCTAAAATAAAAATAATTTGTAATTAATTTATTTTTTAAAAATGATTTTTTTCATTTAAAAATTAACAATTAAAAAAATAAATAAATCTAAACTGTCTGATTAAATCTGAATGATCCAGATCTAGAAGAGCTCTCCTTATGCTCTCTTCTTCCAACAACAATGGCATCATGTAGGTCCATCATTGACGTCACTTGTCCAGCATCTCTTTTCTAAACTGCAGGAGATAAAGGGTATTAATGGGACATTGATTGTGCCTATTCCAAAGATAGTTAAAATCTCAATTTATCATTGTAATTTTACTTTTTTACGATTTTTTCTTTTTCATTAAAACAATTTTACTAGTTTTCTAAACGCTTTTATGTTTTTACGATTTTTTTACATTACGATTTTACGTTTTATGATTTTTTTATCTCTATTCTGATTTTACGTAAAAATCTCAATTTTAACTATCTTAAGCATTCGTGACCTCAGTATACAAGGTAATTACAAAGAGTCCTGCCAAGAAATTTAAGCATTTCTTGTTGCATGTGATTTGCCCGAAGAGCTTGATATGTACGTAAACAAGGATCTTGTATACATGGGCTGTATTTCTTTGCGTCCATGTATCAAAAAAAAAAAACAGTTTTTTGGGTGCTAGATAGAATACAAATTAGTTTAAAATACTTACTGTTACTAAAAAAAAATTATAGGGTGTTAGATACTTAAATGCTAGAAATTGGGTGGTATTTAAAAATATTTTAGGGCGGTGGGGGGAACAAAAATTATTTAATGATCTTGAAGTTAGAGTATTGACTGATATTAAAAAAAATGCTTCATGATACTGGATAATACTAAAAAAATTATTTTAAGATTTTGAAAAACTCTTTTAAAGTACTGACCAGTACTAAAAAAAACCTTTAGGATGGTTAATGCTATTTTTCCAAAAAAAGAAAAGAAAAGAAAAAGTGAGCAACATATATATTCTGTGCCAAAACAATACAATTTCATTGAAAAGGACCATAGCGGAATTCAGGGTTTGGATACACCACATATTATTATTGCGCGCGAATTCCACGAGTAATGCACCCGCCTTGAGCAGGTGGGACTTGGGAGAGGTATATAAAAAAAAATATCTGGTGCTTTTCAAGTTTTAAAATCGACGTGTCATGAAAATTAGTAATGTACTCCTTGTTATTGTACATTAATTTGTACCACTAATATTACTTGAAAACTACGAAAGTATTAATTATAATATTAAATGTATAAAAAATTTATAAAATTTATAAATATATCATATTGAAAAAATTCAATACAATACTAATTATATATCATGAATTAATTACTTATAAATTTGAACTGTATATAAATAAAATAGACCGAAATTGTATTTTACTTATACTAACTGTTCATGATAGCATCCCGGTCGGGACAGGACAGTTCGAATTTTTTTTATTATTATTATTATTTATTATTGTGGAACATTTTTTACTGTCTTTTTTTTTATAAGAGTTTGGGTCTAATATTGACCTGAATTGGGCTTGAAACAATAACAATAAATAAAAAAATATAACATCAATTTTTCTAGCACAGAACAAACATATAGGAGAATTTTTTTTAAAAAATTATTTAGGAGGATAAGTGACTAATTTTTGGGGAAAGGTTTTTTAAAAAATAATACCTTTAGGTCATCAATTTTGTAATGAGGGATATTTAAGCAAATTTTTCTCCATAATTAAGTGGACAACGACACAATTTTTTGTCATTTTTTCTTGTGGTCCCTTTTTTTTTCATGATAACGTTGGCTATAGGCACAATACTATTAAACGTGTTTTCACATCCACTTGTTCTCCAAAATCGAAAATTCCACCAAGTATAAAAGTTTCCATATTCTCATCATTGTCACTCCCATTGATTCACACGGCTAAAAGTTACCTTCCAATCAGAATCCAAGTTTTCCAAATTGATTCAATTCGTTGGCTCAAAATATATACATACGAGTCAACGCCGCCCCCTTCCTTCTACCCCAACGCCCACGCCAATTTGACTACTTCCTCTCCATCTAAGTCGTTAACCTACCCGTATTCAACAGAAGCACAGGCATGAGCTTCCTCTCTCTCAACATATATCTCTCTCCTCACCCAATAATATATATAAACATCACCTCATCAAATAACCACTTCGTTCATATCATTTCTCAGTTAATTCAAGAGCTGTGGCGATCGAGACCTATGAAGATGAGCAGGAGCAGCAGCAGTAGTACAAAAGTTGATTCAGCTGGTTCGAGGTTCTGTGGAGCAGTACTTCTGGGTTTGATACTATTGGGGTGTATCAGAGAGAGCTGTGGTAGCGGTGATGGCGGTGATGTTAAAGGGAAGCAGCTGCTTGAACGGCCGTGCGACGAGATATATGTCGTCGGAGAGGGCGAGACTCTTCACTCCATCAGCCATAAGTGCGGGGACCCGTTCATCGTAGAGAGAAACCCTCATATTAATGATCCCGATGATGTTTTCCCTGGACTTGTCATCCAAATCATCCCCACCAATCTTCAATAGCTATATATGTATATATGTATATGTATATGTATATTATATGTGTGTGTATCGAGCACTCAACTTCCCTGAATAATTACTTCTTCTTCTTCTTCTTGTGAATCCTGATGTGTGTTTGTACATATTGTATACCAATACGTAAAGATGGTTATGGAATTCTGAAGATGACAAAGAGATGTGTAAAGGTTAATTGTTCGAGTTCAATTTGGATAAGGAGGCTTTGTTTGTCTTCCATATGTTCTGTTGTTTATGACTGTAAGAATAAAAATGTTTTGGGAGCGACAAGTTTGAAACTTTCTCTTCATTTTGTAAAACAGGTTGTGTACGTCCGGTGTATTATATTCATACCTCTCTTCATTTAATTTCTTCCTTTACTTTTACTCTCAAGAAGGAGAGAGGTTAGTGAGAAATACTCATATACACCAGGTATGCCATATAATCTGAACAGTTATTTATTTTTATTTTTTTTTTCAAATTAAGTGATTTATTTTCTTAAAAAACGAAATAAAATGTAATTTTTGAGATAAGTCATAAGCTAAATTGAAACCTTTGTACTCTCCTCCAATTACGTGGTTCTTAATTATAAGTAACTAATATATTGATTACACACACACACATACATATTAACATTGTCCCTTTTTAAAATTTATTAAGCTTTTCTATGACTTACTGGATGTAACTCATATATGGTACTAAGTATGGGGAATTTACAATTTTTTGAAACAAGTATACACATGAGTTAAATTAATGAGAAATTGGTATAACACTAGGTACTATATTTAACATGAGTTGAATTATGTTTGATTGAATATTCAACACATAATTAAATACTTAAAATCCGAATGTCTTAAGTAGTTATTTGATAATTAGACATACTCTATTTTCGTATATATTGCATGGGATCAAAAGAATAAGGTGTTCTATTAATTCGTTGTTTGTGAATAACTCAACTTACTATAGATTTTATTAATAAAATATTATACTAGTGTCTTTTAATGATATATATAGATATATACACACACGGCGGGTTAAACCAACAATTTCATCCAAATTGACATTTAACTCGTGATTATTTTAGCTTTACCCATGCTAGCTAGTAAGTACAAGAATGTATTGATTTTAGGAATTTTTAGGGCTTTTAAAAGTATGTATTACCATTAAATATACAAATTACATATACCATTGATATTGATAATGATGCTAAAAATAATAGAGTAAGTGATAATTTAAAATAATGCAAGGAAGCGACAAAGATGGAAGCGACAGAGCAACTAAGGTCCCCGATCATAACAAACACAAGAATGATAATAATAACAAGTAGTGATCATATGCTTTGTTTCTAGTCAGGTCACGACATACATTATTTATATTGATTCTATAATCTCATCCATTTAAAAATGCAAAAAATAATACCATTAATATATTATATACATATATCGCATCAATAAAGGGTACCAGAAAATCATATTCTTCCGAGAGAAGTGAAAAGGAACACAAACATACTTTCACCAAGAAGGGATGTTATGTATATATATGTTAGCTTTTTCAAACTTTCATCACCAAATTAATTATAATAAATTATTTCATATTACTTCAATTCTTGGATCATACACCTAAAAATATTCATTGAAAACTCAAGTAGATCAAAGCAAGCAGCTAGCTACTTGCGAAACCTAATTAAAAAACAAAAAAAGAAATCTCAAGGTTAAAGGGGAACTTCATATATAGTATCCAAAGGAGTTTGATATTTTTCTTTATTTTTGGCCTGGGAAGGAATAATTTAATGTATTGAAAACTACTCTTGTATACATTTTATTTTATGCATATAGATATAGATTTTCAAGCACAAGATTTTTTTTTTGAATAATTAATTAAAGATTTCATCTTCAAAATCTCAGACATGTTCCTCCGTCTTTATCTGCCTTCATATGATTGTATAATTAATTAAAATGAAGTGTACGTGAAAGAAAAAAAAAAGGAAATCGAAATGATTCTTTGTGAATAATTCTGACTTTTGAAAGTTACATTACATGTGGGATGATATTTTATGTCTCCCTTCTTTTTCATAGAATTTGGTATACGTTATTTTCTGGTTCAACGAATTTTAGTTAAGCTCATATCTATCAGGCTTTTTTGATATAGGGTTAATTCATGTATTAATTATTAATTAATTATGCCATCAGGTCTATTCATATACTACATAATATATATTCTCTCAATGAATCATACGCAACTTATTTTTCTAGAATTATATAGTAAGAGAAATGTCTGGCATGACAGGGTCAGTTTTTGTGCTAATTCAACGCAATTAAATTATTGCTTTGAATAATAAACTGTTGCAAAAAGATAAGATTATTTTTGTGAGAAATACATATAAGGGCTACTGAAATATAAGAATCCCAGAATGATATCTCGAAATAGTTTAAGTATGATGAAATTCTTAAATACCATTTTGGAATTTATATTTTTTTGTGTGAAATAACTTAATTGACCTGAGTGAATTTAGTTATCACCACTTTAGCTGTTGTTGTCTTGCCAATGTCATTTGATAATTTAAAATTGTTACTTATTAAATTATTGTCATCGATATTCAACAAGAAATTTCACTAAAATTGGTTATATCTACCTTAGTCATTATTGACATTTGATATGTTTTTATTAGATCAAGGGTTTACCCCTCAAGGCTTAGAGACATGAAACAATGAGGATTAAGCTTTTGATCCGTCATACTTCGTTAGATACATCAACTTAACAACAAGGACCAATGTTCCTATCATGTTGAGTAACTGGTGTTGGGTATAGAACAAGTACATAGACGTTATTTAAAACAATATTAGAGTAAGTTTTAAATGCATGCTAATTAATTTAAGGGTTAAATGCCTAATTTGCCCTGGAAGTTTTGATAAGGGGGCACTCATGACCCATAAGTTTTTTTGGTACCAAATTTACCATGAAAGTATTAAAAAGGAAGCAAATTTGCCTCGGAAGTATGAAAAAGGTAGCAAATTTGCCCCTCCGTTAATTTTGACCGTTAAGTTTAACTGAGTGTACACGTGGCATGCCACCTCATCAACCCAATAAGAGTTAAGTATCTTTTTTGCCCCGGAAGTTTTCACTGATGAGCAAGTTTGCCCTGAAAGTTTACAAAACGTATCAATTTTGTCCTTCTTTCCCACATATTAAATTTGACTATTAAATCAGTCAAAGACCACACATGTCATACCTTGAAAAGGTCAAACTTGGAGTTAGAGAAGGAGATCTTTGAGATGTTGAGCTCAAGGCGGCCAAAATTTGTGAAGCCGAACTGGTCACAGGAAGCATCACTTATGATCTAAGAAAATGATCAGTCTATACAAACTAAATATTATCACTATTGATTTGTTTTACTGAACCAATTTTTGGAACAATTCATTTATCGTTTTACGTTTCATTTGCTTAGATTATAAGTGATGCTTCTTCTGGGTTTTGCGACAGACCTTTCAGTCCCTGTGACCAGTTCGGCTTCACAAATTCTGGCCGCTTTGAGCTCAACATCTCAAGGATCTCCTTCTCTGACTCCAAGTTCGACATTTTCAAGGCATGACATGTGTGGTCTTTGTCTAATTTAATAGTCAAATTTAAATTGGGAGAAAGAAGGGCAAAATTGCTACTTTTATATACTTCCGGGGAAAAATTGCTCCTTAGTTAAAACTTCCAGGGCAAACTTGCTCTCAGTGAAAACTTCCGGGGCAAAAATGATACTTAACTCTTATTCGGGTTGATGAGGTGGCATGTCATGTGTACACTCAGTCAAACTTAACGGTCAAAATTAACGAAGGGGCAAATTTGCTACCTTTTTCATACTTCCGGGGCAAATTTGATACCAAAAAAACTTTCGGGTCATGAGTGCCCCCTTATCAAAACTTCTGGGAAAAATTAGGCATTTAACCCTTAATTTAATGGTACTTGTAAAAAATGTTAAGTGTGCTTTGAAGTCCGCATATGATATAGATGAAACTTATAATAAATTTGTCCTAAAAAAGGTTGGGTAAGCACTATGCATTTCTGTTATATATTAACGAAGGAGTATTTGCAGAATCCTAAAGAGGCCGATAAGACAGAAGTTCCTCAGGATCTTTAGTCCTTGATCAAACCAGATGAGAGGAGAGAATTTGTCTTCTTACGTCGTGACCTGTCATTCCAGGTAATAGTTATTCATAATTCTTAAGATCTGAATGTATTTATTTAATATTAACTGGAGTGTTGTGTGTCTTCGTAGGAATTAAGTCTGGAGAATAAGGAGAGGTTGAAGAACAATAAGTATCCTTACAAACTAGGGCGAACAGTGTATGCTCACATTGCTCAAAAGTTGTTTGCTAAGAGTGGGGACAGTTGTAGACCTCCTTGTCATGAACTTTGGTCAGTGGCGAGGCAAAATAAAGATGGTTGTTATGACGATCCTCAAGTGAAGGAGGTTGTCAATAAAATGGTAAGTATTAATATTAGTCCCCAATTTATGGAAGTAATGTCTTCAATTAACTATCAATATTAACATTATTGTTAAATGCACAATAAGCCATGTCTCAGGAAGTTACAACACAGGGCTACCCTTTTGTGGATGATGACATATTGGCTCTGACATTGGGGCTTGACTATCGTAGACTTCTTAAGAGTGTTGGCTTTTGATTGGCTAAGACAAAATATTATGGTCACCGACAACCTTAAAGAAATAATAGGGATGAAAAATATGAAAATTTCCAAAATCAATATGATGAAATCCAAAAACCAATATTATTTCTCACATAAGAGCTTATGAAGGATCATTGTACAAAGCAGCAAGGGGAAATAGAAGCCCAAGTACTAAAGGCAGCTGCACATTTCCAAGCCATGAACTGCTTAAGGGCTTCGCGAAAGTGGAATGTTTTACTGATAGCCTTGGACACCATACAGTTGCAACAGTTGGATGTTCAACTTCCCAGAAGATAACATGCTTCATAACGAGTCTATCCCTCCTGAGCATGTGAAGGTACAAATCAACACCAATATCAACCCAAGCTATCTACTCCCTATGGCCACCAAAGACATAGATACAATGGGAAGGGCTATAGTTAGCTTCATTGCTTGGCCTTACTGTTTACTTAGAGTATGCAAGCTGACCAAGAAGTTCATATCTTAAAAGAATTTTCCTACCGAGTCTAAGCCCTCCAATCATTCCAAGCACCCTACTCAGTCCAAGACCCCCCACCCACCACACAGGGGCCAAGTGGCCCAACCAGTTGGGCCACTTGGTTTCTTCATTATATATATACATTAATAAATATATATTCTTCTTAACATTTTTTCAACGGTATTTACAAATCCCATAACGCGATTTACAAATTCCATAATGCCAATTACAAATCTCATAACGCCATTTACAACATTTTTTGGAGGTTTATATTTTTTATTTCTCTGATGCTCGTGATTGAAAAAGAAATGCACCTTTACAAATCCCATAACGCGATTTACAAATTCCATAACGCTAATTACAAATGTCATAACGTCATTTACAACATTTTTGGAGGTTTACATTTTTTACTTCTCTGATGCTTGTGATTGAAAAAAAATGCACTTTTATAAATCTCATAACGCGATTTACAAATTCCATAACGCCATTTACAAATTCAATAACGTCATTTACAAGTTTTTTTCAACTTTACATTTTTTTCAATCAGAAGCATCAGAGAAGTAAAAAATGTAAACCTCCAAAAAAACATTGTAAATGGCGTTATGAGATTTGTAATTGGCGTTATGAGATTTGTAATTCGCGTTATGGGATTTGTAAAAGTGCATTTTTTTTTTCAATCAGAAGCATCAGAGAAGTAAACAATGTAAACCTCCAAAAAACGTTGTAAATGACGTTATGATATTTGTAATTGGTGTTATGGAATTTGTAAATTGCGTTATGGGATTTGTAATAGTGCAATTTTTTTTTTCAATCAAAAGCATCAGAAAAGTAAAAAATGCAAACCTCCAAAAAACGTTGTAAATGGCGTTATGAGATTTGTAATTGGCGTTATGGAATTTGTACGTCGCGTTATGAGATTTGTAAATACCGTTGAAAAAATGTTAAAAAAAGAATATATATATTTGTTAATGTATATATATAATGAAGGAACCAAGTGGCCCCTGTGTGGGGGTGGGGGGTTCGAACCCTACCCCCCACACTTTCAATGTATTATTTTGTTTTTTTAAAAAACACCCCACCCCCAAAAAAGAAAAACCACTACCCTCACCGGTGGCGGAGCTGCGGCGGCCCTCCGTCGCCTTAAATTTGTGGCGGCAGCAATGGGCGGTTCTCCAAGCAAACGGCGCGATCCTCCGATGAGGGTATTTTTATTTTTTTTTGATTTATTTAAAAGTAAAGGCAAAAGGGTAATTTCACCCGAATTTGCATATCCCTCATATGTCCTTGGTACCTCTCAGTCTTTTTACAAATTCGGGAGACTTCTGGGGGTTTTACAAATTCAAATGGTATTTAAATAGAATTTTCCCTTAAAATATCAATAATTACCAATAATGTTTAAATTTGTAAATAAATTGGCACCATATTAAAATTTTAAAATGACTAATAATTACCTATTTGTCTATTTGATTTTATAATCACAAATTAATCACAATAAATTTAAATTTAGAGCCTTCTAGGCTTACAATTATTTCTTTTGGCTTTACAATTTGGTCATCTTTCTCCATAACTTTGCTTTAAACATCATAACTATTTTTGATATTTTTTCACAATCTCATGGTCTTTTTGGCTTCACAATCATTTTGATCTTTACTTTCAATAAATTGATACGTATTAGTCTATATGACTTCTGGTCATATTATACATTTTTTCTATCCATATGGTACCTCTAATCATAGTATAAATTTGCTTATAATTTTAATGGCTTTATAAATGTTATTATTTTCATGATTGTGGTCAATATCCAAGACAAAGTATTTTTAGCTTTCAACTATCAATTCCATCATCATGCTCATTTTCACTTTTATAGACATATTGCTTTCAATAGCACATCATCAATTTCTCCAAATATTGGTCTTCAGGACTATAGCGAAAATCTTGCAAAGCTAAAAAAAAATTGTTTAGTTTAGTTTGATATTTGAACATTTAGCATTCAAGGCTTTAATATTTGTAAAAATTAAATTATTAAAGTGCCAAAGCTTTTCTTGTCAATCATGTCATTTAATGAAACTAATAGTGTTATTTTATATAAGAACTATTACAAATGTGATGTGACTTTTGGTCATCTGATCATGAAATTATGAATATTATGGATTTTGCCCTTTCGATAAAATTAAAATATTGTAAAATAAATTAAGTAAATTCATATTCATAATCAAATATAAACAATAGATAAGTCCATGATTATAGATCACATTATATGACCATATATAATACTATTCTATATTAATGTAATAATAAACAAATGAAAATAAAAGATTGACATAAAGATATAAAAATAATATATTAATATAAATAAATGAAATGTAAATAACAATAACAATAAAGCAAGATGAAATAAATAACATAAAATAAAGAAAATAAACGATAAAATGTAAATAAAGTAAAAAAAAATATAAATGTTAAATAAGTAAATAAACAAATGAAACGTAAATAAAATGAAATAACATAATATAAGAATATAAAATGTAAAGAATATATAATAAAAATATATATATATATATATATATATCAAAGAAATATAAATGTTGCATAACAAGATATTCCCGAAAAATGATAAATAAAGTACCAATAATCTCTAATAAGCCATGGAACTCGATGTATAAAATAATAGATAAAAGGGTTTCTTTAATTCCATATAATGACTTAGATTATCCCAGATAAATCAAATAGATACACGGTAAAAGAAGGTATGAGAAATTGTTAAACCAACGATGAGAAAAATATACCTCCATTAGAGCTTCGTGCTGATAACATGTTACAAAATCAAGAAAACATAAAAGATTGAGATGAAAGAGATGAAGAGACAATTGGAGAGGAAGATAGAGCAATATCTTATTCATTTGGATGCAACCAAAGTGTAGTACATAGTACTCTATTTATAGGCACTCAACCACAGCCAAGAGTTGCATAAAGTAAATGATAAAATTTAATCCTCGTGAGTGCACAAATTGTAACATTTGAGTTATGGGCATGAAGACTCCCAAAGACTATTCATTTGAGAGGTTATGGAGTGTAGATAATGAAAGGCCAAGAGTTGGGAGGTTATCAAACAACTGTGCGTGTTGACCATACCCATTAGGTCTTCAGGGACCTTCTTCAACCTTGCACACAACCTTCAGTTTCAAAGAAAAGCACTGCGAGAGATTAAGATCTTCATCTACCTCCACCTTGAACTCTATCATCACCAATCACTACCATCGTCGCCGGTGACCTTCACAACCTCACCATCACCTTCCTCCATTTTTTCGGTGACTTTCTCCCCTTTACAATTGTGAGCTATCTGAATCAAGGCAGCCTTCATCATTTTATCCAAGACCAAGGACCTCCAATTTCACTCTCTATATCGCTTCCATAATCTCACCTTCAAACTTTCACCTTGCCGTCATCCATTTGCGTCATTTTCTTCACTGCCGGAACTGCAACTTATCAACAAGCTACTAACGTCCAAAGTTAAAATAGATAACGAATTGGAGCTTGATCTATTTTCATCATCCTTCCCCACTTTTACATTAATGCTTCACTTTCTTCACATCTAAGAGTTTCAGCAAGAAAGGAACAGAGGAGAGGGAGGTTTTTCTTCTTGAAGCCATGAATTGCAGTGGCTAGACCTCTTCTCACAGAGCAATAGATTGATTCTTGAGTTTTTGGAGCTTCATACGGGAGTGTTTTACCATATAATTTCTATCTTTAACTTGTATTAGTTAATTTCAAGGTTTAGAGTTTAATTAGTTTATTGGACTGAAGTTTAATATTGGGTTCCATGTGTTTTTATTGAAATTATATGCTTATTTGTATTTTAATGTTATGTATTTAACACTTTGAACTTCATTGGTAGTAATTTCTTGTCTATTAGCTTGGTTAAGCTTATGCTTGGAGTTGCTATAAATATATTATGTTTGTAATTCAATGGTCCTTGATTACTTGTGTTTTGTATTTTGTTGATTCCCTTGGCTAGAGTTTTGAATTGAGTTTCTATAATATCTTGAACTTTAGGCCTAGAGACTTGAGGATAAGCCTATATTAAGCAGACGACTAAGCCCATTTTAGGAAGAGTGACAAATATTATGAAAGGAATTTTCCTTGATGCTAGTAGATTAAGGCTTTTGGAGAGGTAGCCATCTTGTGATGTGCCTTTGACTTAGCAAATGATATCCAATGGCTATGAAACTTTTTAGAATGAAAGTAGACATGGTAAGATTTAATTTGATATGTCATATAGGTCAATTGGATCTGCATACATTGAGTTATGAATTTTTGAAGTTGGCCCTGAAATCTGAAACGTTTTCTGGATCAGTATGTATTAAATATTGATTCTAGAATAGTTGGCATGTCATTGAATATAGGAGGTATTTTTCCCTAAAAATATACTTCCAAATGGTCACATAGCCTTTGGAATCACTGCAATTAGATATTTTTACCATGAGATATGAATTTTTAAAGTTGGTTGAAAATTCTGCCAGTTTTGGATAAGGTGCGAAAAATGACATTTGTAAGGGTAAATTGGTCAAAACTGTCACCTCATCACTCAAAGTCGGTTTGCAGCCCTTGAGGTCCTTTAATTCTCTTCTCAACCTATTCATTTGGTCAAAAACAAAAGGAAGATGAGGTGGGAAAAATCAAAAGAACTAAAGATCGGATTGCAACCAAATTGTAACCAATGGCAAACCGGTAATTCAGTGAAAGTTGAAGGGTAAAATGGTCTTTTACCCCCTAAACCAACCCTTAAAGATCAGCCAACACCTCCTCTAATCATCCATTCTCATCGGATCTCATCCCCATACATGAAAGCTGAAATCAAGACCAAGAAGGAGGAAGAAGAGAAAAGCTAATGAAACTAAGGTAAGGTCTTGTCTTCCCTAGTTCTTCCCTGCTCCTACTTTAATCTCATGAAACATCCTTGGTATGGTGAAGTAGTGTGCTTGCCGAAACCCAAAGAGAACCAAGGAGGAAGAGATTTCATAAGAAACAACAAACAAAGACCAAGGTGAGTGATTCTAGGCCTATTTGATGTGTACTGAAACTCGATTGGTGGTTTTATGTGTTTTCTTGAAATTTGGTGGTTGAAACCTTATGAGGAAATGCTTTCCAATTGATCAAAAAAAGGTTAAAGTAAGATTAAAGGCCTAAACACCAAACTAGAAATAATTTGGGACTAAATAGATATAAAATTATATAATAAAATGGGGACTTATCAATATGATATTTCATAATCATTATATATGGTCAATAATAATTGTCATAAAAGGGATTTCCTGTAGTAGTGTCGTGTTCAATGATTTTATTTTTATTTTTATTTTTTAGTGTTTCATCATATTTAGCTAGAAATATCATACCATTTACAGCACCTTTAGTTCAATTGAGTGCATAAGGATTAATCCTGATACATTCAAAAGTTAAAGGTATTTATTAGGGAGAATTTTAGTTATCTCCCACATGATCAAATTTATTAGTCAACCCCGATAACATTATGAAATTTCACTGCACCTAAGGACCAAAATGTAAATAAGTTTTGTGGGTAAAAAAACAATAATACCTCTTGCTATAATACCCTAAAAATCGTATTTATGATAGGTATCATAATTTAGTAAATAATACCTATTGAAAATAGGTGAATATGTGGTCTCAAATAATAAGTTATAATTATCTTATTTCTAAGGTAATTTCTATGGAAATTAGGAGAGATAAAGAGCTAAAATCCCTAAAATGCATTTATGAGGCATAAAATGGCATGAAAATATTATGATGAATCCGATGAGGCAATAAAATATTTGCTAAAAATTAGAAAGTATGTGGTCTCTAATTTTAGGAATTTTTGGGATTTTTTCCTTGAAAAATAGAGAAGCATAAATATAATATTATTAAAAGCACTTTTTGGCCCCATGATTTTTAATATTTTACATGTGATAAAAAATACCAATGTAAGTAAAATGGTTGTGAGATAATAATTAATCCTAATTAAGAAAATTATCAACAATTAGTAAGTGACTAATTAAGTAATTAGTGGCTAATTATTTAAGCATATGATAATTGCTTAATTAAGATAATTAAGGCATAAATTAAGTAATTAAATAAATTAATAATAAAAATAATAATTAAGAAAATAGTGTGAAAAGGGTTGTGGTTATTTCAAAAATAATATCTAGATATTTAGAATTTAATAATAATATATTCGGTAGAAAGACCGGTTGGCTAAACGAGAACCGATAGAAATTAAATCCTACACCAAAATATAGGAATTTAGTCTATAACATCTGGACCTTTTATAAACGAGTGAAATTTTATCTCGAGTGAGCTAGCTCAAGTGATTTCGAAACCAACAGAGCACTTAAGATACGGGGTTTTAAGGGAAAATGACAGATAGTCAAAATGAGAACCTATACACAACGAGACCGTTGTGACAAACCAAGGATTAGGTTTCTTAGGACTGGACATATTACGAACCAGCGAATTATTATCCAGAAGCTGGCACTCCCAGAAGTTATTCCGTAACCGTTGGCGTCTGTCTTAAAACGTTCAGCAGGCAACGGAATACCCTTAATGGGATCAAAAATTTAGCTAACCCAAGTTTTATAAAAGAGAATTAATAAACCTCCAACGCTGTGTCGCCATATTTTTAAGATTATCCAAGATTACGTGATTAGAACACCGAACATGGAACTTTATCGGTACAATCACATAAAGCAAGAGTGTGACATCATGCATGACATAAGGGGGAGACACATGGATGGCAAGGATGAAGCCACGTGTCAAAGTGCGATCCGACGGCCGAAATCCAGTCTGATAAAGTGATGAATAGTGTCCCATTTTCTTCTATAAATAGAAGACACTCCTTCTTCATTTCCCACACCCCAAAACCGAAATATAGAGAGAAGTTAGAGAGAAGGAAGAGCCCGGAGAAATTCTAGCCGAGCCCTGGGTAAGTTTTTCGGTCCCTAGTCTTAAGCTTCGGTAGTTCTTTCATTAGATATAGTAGAAATGCTAGATTTATCTTTAAATTTCAGAGATAGTTTAAATATCATGTTTAGGGGTAAATATGGTATTTATTTTAAAAATATATTGGGAAAAGAGATATGTCAAAATTCTGGAGAGATAGGATCAAAGTAGCGAAGCTCTGGCGAAATTTCGCCGATTAGTCCAACTAGGGGCAAAATGGTAATTTGTACCTAAAATGCCTGTTATACTGCTAAAGGTTGTTAAATATTATCCTTATAGGATATTTTTTATAATCGAACCGCTGTCGAGCCGCTGTTGTGCCGCCGTCATACCGCTGTCAAAAAGTACCGTTTTCCGAAAAAGTACCGTTATACCACCGACGAAGGTACGTTCGTGTACTGTAACACTAACTTTGATGCTTATTGTATGCTTATATGTGATAGACGACTATACAAGTGATTTGTATAGATAACTTTACATGCGATGTGTATTGTTAACATAGATAACTTTACATGCGATGTGTCGTTAGCATAGATAACTTTACATGAGATGTGTACTGTTGTTATATTAATCTTGCATCTCCTATGTAATTATGTGTTGATTAATACTGTGATGTCATCCATATGTTGTTTATATAAGTATGAGGTTAACCGTTACCTGAGGTCGGATATGCATTTGGACCTCAGCTTCAAAAATAGCTTCAGGGTCGGGAGGACTGAGAGCCGAAGATAAGGGAAAGCAGCACGCTTAGAGTCTCGGCCGGAGAATTTCTTTTGTTGCCACAACATGGGTGTTTCCAGGGAGACACTTCTGTTGTTATTTACTTTAAAAACTCTCGGTTATTGTACCGCTTTTGTAACTAGCCAGTCTTACGGCATTTTGAATCTAATTATCAGTTACTCAATCGCTTCAATGCTCTACTCTGATGAAAAAAATACTGCTTTTGAAAATGGGATGTTACACTTGCTTTCTTTTTTTTAAAAAAAGTTTTGATCATCGCCAGAGTTCTGGCAATTAGTCACTAGTAGTTGCAAGGCCGGAGCGGCCACTATTGGCTAGCCATTAAGCTCCATTCAACAGAAATTAATGCATTGTTCATATATTTATTCTACTTGGTTGTAAGGAATAGAACACTTACTGCAAATGGCACTTGTTCAATTTATGTTATTCATTTGTATAATCCACTTGTTCATGAAGAGATGAACACTTGCAAATAAGACTTGTTCATGATCCTATGTTTTCTTGTTAACTTATTAATTTGTGTTGTTCATATGCCTATTTCACTTGTTCATAAGGAGCTTGACACTTGTAGATGAACAACACAAATTCAACATGTCCTATTTGTAAGTGTGCAACTGTTCATGAACAAGTGGAATCTTCATATGAACAACACAAATTAACTTCTGGTGGACAAAGCTTCAATAGTCGGTCGTCAGAGACAGCTCTGGCTTGGCGGCTGCTAATGACTGATCACTGAAGCTTTGGCGAGAATAATCCTTTTTTAAAAAATAAAGAAAATAAAGTAAGGGGTATTATTGTCTTTTTACCCACAAAACTTATTTTCATTTTGGTCCTTAGATGTGCAGTGAAGTTTCATAATGTTATGGGGTTGACTGAAATAAATTTGGTCCTGTAGGACTTAACTGAAATTCTCCCTATTTATTAGTTGGTATAGAAAAGTAAACCAAATTAATCCTGATTACAACGTACTGCTATTACAGTAAATTAGGCAATCCCCAATATATAGCCTTGGCTTTGTACTCCAAATTCAAGCTTACATGAATTCACGTATGAACAATTGCATCTTTCATGAATCAACATTTATACCCGCCATTTTTTGTCTTAATAAAGTTAAAAAGCTATTTCACACTTTTTCTAGATAAAATATAAATTTCATTTCACAACTCTTTGATGGAAATAGATAGAACTGTATTTTTTTTATAGCATTTTACATTTCATTTTGGGGTAATTAACATGTAATTGTGCCATAATGGCATCATTTATACTTAATTATAATCAAAAGAGTGTAATTGCAAGAAAAATTAGGGGGGGATTGTCACTAAATTGTGTTTACTCCTAATCCATGGATTTCTTGGACTACATGATGCCGCCGCCCTATTTTTTTTTGGGGGGGGGGGGCTAGGCTCAAGTATCCTCCTATTATTAGGCCCGATGATTATTTTGCATTAATTGCATATAGTCTTTGAAGCATTGGGCTTGAAGTTAAAGAAGTTGAAAGGGGCGGAGTGAAGGTCTCGCAAAGGTCCAAGAATTAAACTACTTCACCTAAGAATTTCTCGTTGAAAGGGGTGGAGTGAGTGAATCTGCTTCCTAGATCCACATAGATCCAAGAAAAGTGGAGCTAAATGGCTCTCGTTCTCTCTAAAAAAAAAAACGCAGCTCGTCCCCTCTTCCAAGGAAGAGGGTGACCTTCTAGCTCAGAGCTCCAAAAAGATCAAGAATGGAGGGACCTCCATTGAAGGTAACAAAGAGACCAAAGGCCTTGTAGCCTAGTGGTATGGGGTACTCCCCAAGTAGTGGGAGGTCATGGGTTCGATCCCGCTCCTTGTAATTCAGGCCATTAGTGCCTGCCGCCTTGTAATTCAAAAAAAAAAGAAGGTAACAAAGAGGAACACTGGCCTCGTTTAGGGGGGAAGGAATCAACATCTGTAACATGGGGAACGTCCTTTGTGGATAATCTGAAATGAGTGTCACAGGAAGATATAATGAAGTCTGCTGATGCTATTGCACATGCTGAAGAGTCTGATGACTCTATGTCCGATGATGAAGATTCTTTATGTAAGACAATAGAATATCCACTCTGCAACTTTCCTACTTTTGTTTTTCAGCTAAGATGAAGAAGAAAATGTTCAAAGCATGGAAACATTTTGTCATCATTAAGCTTCTTGGAAGGAATATTGGATACAAAGCGCTGGAGACAAGAATACAGTCCTTATGGGCTAAACATAGAGTCATCAAATTGATCAACATTGGTCATGGCTACTATGTAGTCAAAATGACTAATACAGAGGATTATCACCATGCTCTTACAGGCGACCCATGGATGATCTACTATCATTATTTGATTGTTAGACCATGGGAACCAGAGTTTAACGCTACTCGAGCAAAGATTGATAAGGTTGCGGTCTGGATTCATCTACCGAGAATTTCCCTGGAATATTACAATAAGGAGGCTTTAACTTTCATTGGAGATCGAATTGGAGAGACTGTCAAGGTAGATATTAATACATCGTGCCAATTGAGGGGTCATTACGTTAGGCTCTGTGTATTGGTGGAACTTACCAAGCAGCTTATGTCTGGTTTTACTGTAGATGAAGATAGTTATTATATTGAATATGAAGGATTACACATGCTCTGCTCTAATTGCGGTTTCTATGGGCATCAGCATGAAACTTGCTCTGTGGGGAAGAAGCAAGACGTTAATCCTGAGAATCACAATCAGGCAGTGGTGGAAGAATCGAATGTAGATTTATCAAAAAATGGTGGCCAAGATTCACTTGGGCTTTATTGGAAAGTAGTTCAAAAGGTTAATAGACCTCACCAAAATAAAGAAAAAGAGGGGGGATAAAAAACAGTCAGATCTACCTCGTGACCAACACGCCGGCTCACGATTCTCTGTTCTTGCCGTCGAAGAAACAAGGGTGAATGCACAGCAGTCGACTGGGACAATTGTGGTCCCTCCAAAAGGTTAGGAAATTGTGCCATAATCTAATTTGCAGCGCAATGTGAAAGCCGGAATGGATAGAGGAAACAATATTGAGAGTCAGGTGCAGGACGTTCAAATGGAAGTAGTGGAGCAGGAATCATAATGTATTCATGAGGATCGGCTTATGAGGAATAGATGCGTGGAAAAACGTACAAGAGATGTTGCAGGGGAAAAATCAAATGAAAAGGATTTTTATTGAGTCAAGCTTCGCTAGGTAACAAGCATGAGGATAAAGTTGAAGAATCAATGCATGTGGGCTCAGACTTGCAAGTCTCGGTTAGGCCTCATGCTCTACCTTATGATCCTAGATCCTCTAGAGCACCTTCATTGGATCATAATCAAATAGATTATGGGCCAAGTATGGACAGCTCGATGACTCTTGAGGTTGTTGAGAATACACCATGTGATGATAGTGCAGTGCCTGACACACATATGTCAAGCCAATGAGAGCTTCCTTTAATCCAATAATTTTTTATGGATCACACCTTTTATTGGAATACTCGTGGAGCTTGTGGTAAAGGGCTCCTCCGAAATTTAAAGGTTCTTTTCAGTGGGTCAGAGCCCAGTTTATTTTTCTTAGCAGAAACATGTACTGACAAAAAATCTTGTTTTGACAAACTGAGCTCAATGGGCTACGATTCGATCCGTATAATCCGTAGTGTGGGCTAATCTAGTGGACTAGCTATGGCCTGGATAAGCTCTCAAATTTCAGTCTCAGTTCTGGAGGAGAATAGGCATTTTTTTCCATGTGCACTATATACTCCCGAATCTACAATCCTTCTATGTCACGGTAGTGTACGCAATTCCACATTCGAATCTCCGATTGGTGATGTGGGATGATCTAGTATGTATTTCGAACAGCATCTCATCCCATGGTGTGTCTTAGGGGATTTTAATGATATAAAAAGTATGGATGAATGAATTGTGTTAGACCTGGCTGTCACCCAAGATGGGGGTGAATTGGGTGTCTGATAAAAACTTATCGTCTTTGAAAATCTTTTCGCAATTTACTGAAAGTAGTTTGTGTGACAGTAATGATTTATAAAACAATAAAAAGTCAATCAAATATGTATGCTGGGAATATAAGAGATAAGGGAAGAGAATATGCAAACAGAGATTTATATTGGTTCGGCCAATCCTTGACTTACGTCCAGTCCCCAAGCTTCACTTGAGATTTTCAATCCACTATCTTCTTTCAACTTGATTACACGCTCTGTACTTGAAGTAATCCTGTCACTAGGATTTACTCCCCCTTACAAGCTGTAATCAATACACCCACTTGATTACACACTCTGCACTCGAAGTAACCCTTTCACTACGATTCACTCCCCTTACAAGCTGTAATCAATACAATGGGTTTCCCACTCAAGATCACCCAATCTTGAGTATCACTAAGATATAATGATAAATGATTGCAATGAATCTTCTCTTTCAGAAGTAAATGAATAAACACTGAAGTATAATACAAATCATTTCACTCTCTATGATAAGCTATGTAGGCATTGAGAACAGAGAGAGTATGAGATAGATGTTGAATTTAGAATATCAGCATTTCGACAAAGCAAGCTCTTCTCGTCATCTCTAGTTTGAATGGTTCTCCTTTTATACTCAATGAAAAACATTGAGCAATTCTTCTAGGTTTGAATATGACTGTTGTGAGCGTATATGACCGTTGGGACTATTCGACCGTTGGAGAAATATTACCGTTGAAGCTTCTGACATCATCATTTTCTTTTTGATAATCTGATGTTAATCCTTCGTTTGATCATCTGAAACTTGCTAACAAACATGATTAATAGCATTGAGAAGTATAGCAAGTAGAAATCAATTGATAACAGTCATTTCTGAATTCTCAAGACGTTGTGGAAATTTTTTGTCGATCGATAAAGCTGTGTGGATGAGTCCTTCATATAATCATCTAGAACTCATTATCAAATTGATTAAACATAGTTAAGAATAATAATGATAGATGATATGAAGAGTCTAAAACCAATTATAGACAGTTAGAGAATTGGAAGATTCAAACACACAACATTTTCAGAAACAGAGACATATTGGCTCGATTCACAAGGTTTAGGCTCAAGTTTAGGTCAAAACTCGAGGTACATTGTGTAGGCTAGAGTCAAATTATTCTATGGAAGCACTCTAGGCTCGAGTCACAAGCTGAACGTGAAACAAAGTAGAACAGAGGTGCTGAAAAGCACAATTGGCTCGAGTTTTGAGCTAGACTCGAGTCTATGAACTCCTGGCTCGAGTCAACTCCCATCAATTGCGCAAAATACTGTAGAAAAACATTCTAACTCGAGTTCAGACCCCTTGGCTCGAGTTAGTTCATCCCAAAGCTTGATTTTGCTTATTTTAACTCTGATTTGAGCTATTTCAACTTCCATATCATCGTAGAGACTTCTAGAATCAATCTAAGAACTTGTATAATGATTTTCTCATTCCGTTAAGCAAGTTCTTCTTTCTTTCTTCTTCTCTTGATCATTCTCCATAACTTAACTCTTTCTTTCTTCTCTTCTCTTGATCATTCTTCATAAACCAACTCTTTCTTTCTTCTCTTCTCTTCTCTTCTTCCTTGATCATTTTCCACAATTCAATTATTTCTTTCTTATCTTCTCTTGATCATTCCCAAAATCCTTTCCTTGATATTCTCTACAAGTTCTTCTTTTTCTTTCCGTAACCTCTTATCTTCTTCTTGATTAATCTTTATAATTCAACTTGGACTAATCTACATTAAATATATAGTAGTTAGTCAATGTAGGAGATAAATATAGCATACAAGCTTTTTGCTCTTAATAATGGCATTTATATAAGACATCATCAAAACTAATCATATCCAACAAATTGGAGGTCGTCCTGGCAACTTGAATTGACTGCAATGGTTTCAAGGCAAAATTAATGACTGCGGTTTATTCGACTTGGGTTGGTTAGGTCCAAAAATGATGTGGTGAGGGCCTCGACAGGCGGGGTGTTCGAGACTTTTTGAACGCTAGATCGTGTTCTTGTTAACGATGGTTTCCTCCACTCACTTTCGAATTCTTGTGTTAAGGTAATACTTCGTACTATTTTTTCTCATCACAATCCCTTGCTGTTATCTATTGGTGTTAAGCAGGTGGATTCTAGATAGTCGAAGCCATTCAGGTTCGAGGTAATGTGGTTAATGCATGAAGCTTTCCCTGAGTTTCTAAAAAAATAACTGGTCTAGGCATGATCAATTGCAAGTTAATTTGAATAAGCTGGAGAGTAGTATCTCTGTATGGAATAGAGAGGTCTTCGGATTCATGGAAAAAAGGAAGAGTAACCTGCTTGCTCGAATTAACGGTATTTAGAAGTCGTCGGCTTATCCATACTCTAAATTCCTTGGTGAATTAGAATTACAGCTCCAGTGCGAATTGGATACTGTGTTATGGGAAGAGGAACTTAAGTAGTTTCAAAAATCCAAAGCAAACTAGATTTCTAAAGGTGATCGTAACACACGTTACTACCACTTGCAAACAAACTGCTAGAGAAGAAGGAATAAGGTGTCTGCCTTAAAGAATGTTAATGGCCAATGGGTTGAAGAGGAATCGCAGATCAAGAGTGGTTATTGACTACTTCAAGGCCTTATTTTAAGAAGAGAGTGTTTCTCAAGCCTTGCTGCATACTGATATGCATTTCCCTGAATTGAATTCAGGAATCTTATCCAATTTGGGTAGCATTCCTACTGATGATGGCGGGATCAAGATAGCAATGTTTTCTATGGGCTCTTACAAATCACCAGGGGAGGATGGATTCTCTCCAATATTCTATCAGTCTAACTAGAACATTGTGGGGATTCAATTTGTCATTATGTTAAAAGTATCTTCAAATGTGATTTGGCAGTTAAGCTTTAATCCCTAAAAATGATAGTACAAAAACTGTTAGTCATTTTCGACCTATTTCCCTTTGTACGGTGCACTATAAGTGCATTACCAAAGTAATCACAGCTAGATTGAAGGAGGTGATATATGAACTCATTTCCCCGTTTCAAGCTGTATTCATTAAAGGAAGGCACATCCAAGACAATATCGCCATCAGGAAAGACGTTCTTCACACCTTGAAGAAGAACAAAGGAAAGAAGGGACTCATGGTTTTAAAAATTGACTTGGAAAAAGATTATGACAGGCTTAGTTGGGAGTTTCTGAAGCAAGTGCTTGTTGATGTTGGATTAGACACTGGCCTAATCAATTTAATCATGGATTGTGTTACATCAGTATCTTACAACGTTTTGTGGAATGGTGCTAGAACGAAATATTTTGAGCCTAAGAGGGGTATTTGGCAAGGTGATCCAATGTCTCCATTCTTATTTGTGTTGTGCATTGATAGTTTGTCTCATCTTATTAGCAATGAAGTGAGGAGAAATCACTGGAAACCGATAAGAGTTAAAAGAAAAGGGCTAGAGATTTCACATCTTATGTTTGCCGACGATCTATTATTATTTGGGGAGGCTTCCATTGATCAGGCACGTTGTGTATTGTCTATTATTGAGAGCTTTTTTGCAGCATCGGGTGAAAGGGTCAGCTATGAAAAATCCTTCTTATTTTTCTTCCCTCGTGTCTCAGAAGCTACGAAAAGGAATATCAAGGATATTACAAAAAGGAGAATTACCAGTGATATTGGCAAATACCTAGGTTTTCCCTTATCCTGTAAAAGGAGAACTAGGGAATCCTTTCAATATTTAATCGATCGGGTTAATAATAAACTCTCAGCATGGAAGGCCAAGTCTCTCTCTTTGGCAAGAAGAGTAACTCTAGCAAAGTCTGTGCTTGCTTCTGTACCCCTTTTTCCTATGCAAATTGTTCAAATTCCTTCTAGCATTTGCAAGGAATTAGAGCGCCACTACAAAAAAACTGCGAAATTGCCACGGAATTAATTCCGTGTGTAATTTGAGACACATTTGACAAGGAAATTCCGTGGTAAAATGCATACACGGAATTTCCCATGGAAAGGCATGGCAAATTATAGACGGAAGACTTCCGTGTCAGATTCCGTCGCTTCTGCATTATTTTAGACGGATAACTCACACGGACATTATCCGTGGGTAGTCATCTATCGCACAACTCGTGCAAAAAAAATCTATCGCACAAAATATATTTCAAGCAAAAAGAAAATCGCACAGCCTATTCAATCGATTTGGGGAAAACCCTGGAGCCCTAGCTAACTGGATAACCCTGGTGCCGGATTTTGACAATAGTCTAGTCGCCGCTGGATTCCGACGATAGAATGCTGGAGCCCTAACTAGATTCCGGCGATAGTACCTTCACCGTCGATAGTGCAGCGTCGCGCTGGATTCAAACGGAGCGAGGGAGGAGCTATATTGAAGTTTCAAAGCTTGAGCTTGCTCTTCCTGTTCAGGTCGTGTTCTCTGATCTCTACACTGTTATTTTCCTTGCCCTGATTTTAAGAAGAATTGTTGTCATATGCTTGGGTTTGATGGATTTACTGTCATTATTGCACTCGGATGCTTTGTTTGCTGCTGGACTGTGGACTGTGCAATCTAAACGACTACTGATTGAATGCCCTGCGCAATCTGGCTCCTTATATTATTTTACCAAAATAGAGCTGTTCAGACATGGCAATTTTTTAATTAACGAAAGAAAATTTACTGATATATTGACCGTTGTTTTCCCCATTCTTACAGAAATAAATGAATACTTACTAATATCTAGAAAAAGTGCCTTTCTGGATTTGACATTTCTTGTTTTCGTTCAGAAATCATAACTACGATATATGACATTGCGTTAAGGTGATTGTGTGAAAAAAAAAGTGTTTTTTTCGTCTCCTTTGGAAACTTCTTGCTTTATATGTATTTTCTGGAATAGTCATATCTGAGGATGAGATCCAGCAAATCTTATATTGAATATCTTTTATGTTTTATATTTTTTTTTTTTCTCTCCATTTTCTGCGAGTGGGATGAGAGAATTGGCTCTTTAGGGAGAAAATGCTGAATGCTTTTCTTTACTAGTCATTACTTCCAAGACATTTAAGCTTAGTTCATTTAAATGAGCAGTGTTAAATCTTTGAGGGCATCGTTTTATGTTTGTTTCCGAAATGTTTAAACTTGCCAGTGGAATGCATATTATAGGAGGAAAGAATTTTGTATCAAGAGTTGGTACAATTCTTCTGAATTACCTTATCTATATACATTTTGGAAATATGCATTTACAATTTGTGATAATGTATTTACACTTACCTAATCCATAAACTTTTTACTGAAGCCGTTTGTTTTCCCCTTCTCGCACTTACCTGTTCTTCCTGCTTTTCAAGACCTTATTTAGGAGCAGCTTGTAATCATAGCATATTACATTTTTCTTTTTCCTTTTAGAGTAAAATTGTAATGGATTATTTGATCTAGCATTGTAACTGTGCAATTCAACACTTTGTTTTTTTAAAAGCAAGAAATGCAGGTATAATAGTGTCATTGGAAGTAGGTGGTAAGTTTTACTAGTTAAAACTTAAAAAAAACAAGTAATCTGAATGGAACCTAATTTGCTTAACCAAGTTCCTTGTATCATCAATTAGTCAAGTAGAAGGATAATAGAACTGAGGAAAGCTCAACTTACTTATTTTAACCTAGTAGTCACAAACTTGTACTACTCTATAGCATAAGATTGGCCAAGTGACCAAAGGGATTGAGTCAGAGCTTACCAATTAGCAACTGAAATTTAAACAAAAATATAGTTATATATAATTATAAAATAAGCACAACGTGATAAAAATCTTGACAAACAATGACATTACCAGTCCTGAGCTGCAAAAGTCACAATTTTGTACTTTAAAGCAACAGAAAAGACTCTGAAGTACAATATCTATGTCTTCTTAATACTTCATTTATGCCAATTCAGTGAACAAGAGTTTAAATACAGTAAAATTCAGGAAAGAAAACAAAACATAACTATTAGGTATAGAACGCCAGAATTTGAACATATAAGAATGCCAAACACAATTAGAAAGCCATATACTATTAGCTAACTCTTGCTCGTTTAGACAGTTCACCATTTTCAGTTTTGGTTGTTTCTCTTGTCTGTGTTATAAGCAGTTGATTTTGGAGTTATGTGTGAGACAGATGAGTTCTTTAGTGTGTAAAAAATGAATAGGGGCCATTGTGTGATTTTTCCTTATTGGATTGGATACTAGTGATTGGATTTATGTCATGTAAAATGCTACGAAATCACAGAATAATAGTTTTAACAATCATAAACGGGCTGAAACACATTAGTCCTTAACATAAATGCCAACTGTCTTATTTTGCAATATTCATCTTGGTTTTGATTGATTGATTGAAAGGAGTGTTATAAAGGCTGTGGATTGGGGATGTCTTGATTAAGTGGGGCTATGCTTGATCAAGAATTCACAGCATTTGATATAGAAGATTATTACATTTTTCTTATTTGGTGATTGGTGATAACTATTCTTTGACTAATTTTCTCCCTGTTATTTCATCGTTCATACGGTCTCTCCATTTTTTTTTTGCTGATTACACCTGTTTTTATCATCACCTCTTCAATGATTTTTTTTTTTTATATATATATATATATAGACACAAACTAATGTTAATTTCAGTTTTAGGAAACTTTTGTTTAGATAAATATAATAGAAATGGGACCAACCACCACCACAAACACTCAAACCGATATATGTTTCTTCATTTTTGGAGGCACCTCCACATATATTTGGTAGTTACATATAATTGGCACTTTAAAAAATAATATTCTGACTCTAGATCCACCCTATTACGAGTATGACTGATTATATTATATTAGAGTGAAAAAATAAAAAAAAGAAGACTTACTGTGCAATGAATGCAACGGTCATCAGCACCTCAGGATGGTTAATTTATAAATGAATAACAAATTTATGAATAATATCATGCATGATCTTATCTTTTTTTAGAGAAAAATTCTAGGGAGAGAAAGGGTAGCGATAAGCTATTGGAAATTTTATATTGTATGAATTTGTCATGATGCTTGCCTTTGAGATTTAAATCCCATTTGTTATTTTTGTCGCCATTAATGAATGAATTAATTAATATCACTTCAACCACTCACTACTGCTAATACATATGTTGACAAAGGTAGTTGGTCAACTTTGTCTTTGTGCATTTTCCCTAGCAGTTTATTCTTTCTCTTACATTTGTTCAAATGGAGGTTTTTTTATTATGCAATAGTGGTTTTGTTTGAAAAATAATGTAATTGCGTATATTGATTTTGCATTATTTTGTTTAACAATATGAGTCAAGAACTTGCTGTGCATCAGTATTTCTTAATGGTTTTATCTCTGAATTGTGAGTTTTGAATTTGTGTTCTTGCAATTTTGATAGTTTAGAATGAAGGAGAGGATTTTTGTGCATTGGTAATCAATTCAACGATTTCATTGTTGCTGAATTTAACTCATACACACGTAGAAAGCACTGTGTTTTACTCATTTATAATTGAATATAAATTCAATTGAACCCCTATAAATGTGAATGTCACATGCTATTGAAAAATGCTAACTTGAGAAGTTAAATGTAGATTTTTGGTGGTGTATGGAATTTTCGTCGATTGATTTGGTTGGAAGTTGATCTTTGGACTTTGATATTTGGTTTCATGCTTTAACTTTTTTAATGCCCTTGATGTGAATGTCTAAATTCATGTTTGAGCCAAGTCTCTGTCATAAGCGGAGGTCTTATAGTGTGTGAAGCTCCCCTTAATAGTAGGTTCTGTTCATTAGGTTTGACTGCACTTTTTTCCGCATAAAAACTAGGGTATTATCAATGTCTTGAAATTGTATATGGTTTTCGGTTTCCCAGTATTTAGAATAACATTTTATTCTAGATCATTGATCTGGTTTCAAGATGCTTGGATGTTTTAAGAGTCAACCACGGAGTTGTTTATATGTATGTCATGGGTTCACTCACTTTAAACATGTTTATCCTTGTTATTGAGGTAGCATCAAATATGGTCGCTGGTTGTATATCATCCGATTATTGATTTGTATTGCAGATAGCTGAAGGGACAATTCTGTAGGAGACTTTGTTTGAACCATTACTTGATCTTTGTAGTGTTAAAAATGTAAGTACTTCTAGACTGAATTGTGCATAAATGTTAAAATTTCATCTTGCTCTCACGCTCAGAATGGACAAGTCCTTTGGTTAATTATGCTTGATTACATTACCATGCTGGTTTCTTAGGTTAACTGTTTTAGTAGTTTTAATAGGTGTTCCTTTCCTCCTTTTTTCTATTTTTTTTGTAGCTTTTGACAAATTTATTGCTTTCACCACAGGTTGTTGTAGTCCATAGCTCTCTATGCATACTGAATACTTATCTGAAACTCCTATTGGAATTGGAAAATGATTCTGGAGATGTTCTGTCCTTAAATCAATGCGAGCAAGTTTTATATGTTGTGATGTTGATTTGCTGCTGTTTTTCAGTAAAATATGTCTTTGTCCTTACTAATTTTTTAAATGTCTTATGTGCTGTTGTCTTATGCTGATAGAAAAAGGTCAGTGTGTATCAGCTTTTATGAGTTAGGCAAGTAAGGCTCCCTCCCATGTGTTAGAAATGAGGAAGCCATTATTAGTGTCACGCCCTCTATTCAATTCACATTCACTAGTCACTAGTCACTTCCCATCTATTTTGAGAATCTAACCATATGTGACAATCTCTTATTATTATTACTATTGATAGCTCTGTCTCGTGATTGGCCTTGTTTAACATCTTGATATATTAAATATTCCAGTTGGTACTTCTTAGTACTAACTATTAAACAAACTATTTCTGTGTGCCAATTTATCATGATTGAAAATCTTTGTTTACATTGATCTATTCATTATCTTTGGTTGCCTTGCTTGAGATTCATTTACAGTCCAAATAGAAAACTACATTGCTGGTTGGCTGGTCTCTTTAATCATCATAATTTATATGGATATGTTTCTAGTTATGTAGTTCTTTATTGTTTTTGAAATGGTTCACCCTTCTTTATAAGTTTTTCAATCTGTTTTTTTTTTGTACTTATTTTATGTAATGTTTGCAGGATGAATTTTTGAGACGAAAGGAAGCAATCACTTCTGAGGGAGGCAATGTCCAATCTAATGAAGATGAACTCAATTTATGGTTAGAAGTTACTGGTGGTAAGAACAAGAAAGGCCGAATCTATGGGCTTCGATCTGAAACTCAACATATTGTCTCTTCTACCTCAACCCGTTCCATCACTTCTTCGGGGGATTTTAACGTTCAACAAATGCAAACGAAGATGACACAAATGTCAGAAAATTATGAACACCTGAAACAGGAGAATGCACAACTTAAACAAACAACCGATTTAATTATGTCAGCATTGCAAGCAATGGGGATTCACTTACCCACTTTATCTAACGTTGCCAATCAAGGCGCTCCCTCTCCCAATGCAATTGAAGACGCTGAGAATGAACGTTAACAATTTTCATTTTTTATGATACTTGTGACTGAGAACATGTATTTTCCCTTTTTTAAGTCTTTTAATACTTTGAACTTGTGTGACATTTATCTCTGCTTGATATATTAGTTATTTCGAATTTGATGATTTCTATAGCTATATGTACAGGCTAATTTCTAATTTAAGCACTGCAAAATTGTTAACAAAAATCGTTAAAATCAAAGGGTGAACGGTAGGAAGTAATACTGTGTGAAGTTGAAATTTTCCACGGAATTTGCCACGGAATATATTCCGTGGTAAGATATTTGCCACAGATATATTTCTATGGTAGGATATTTGCCACGGAATATATTTCTGTGGTAAACATTTACCACGGAAATTTCCGTGGCAAATTTTCCCAAGGAATATATTCCGTGGGACATCTTACGTCTTACGGAATAATTTCCGTGGCAAACCTTACCATGGTGTTTCCGTGGCAATTCCGAGGAAATTTCCTCGGCACTTTCCGTGGCGAGAATTCTGTGGTAAAATTTACCACGGAAATATATTCCGTGGCAAAGTTGCTTTGTCATGGTTTTTTCTGACACGGATTCTATTCCGTGGGAAATCCGTGGCAAAGAGAATTAGCCACGGAATTCCGTGGCAAATTACCGTGGCAAGGTAAATTTGCCACGGAATTCCGTGGCAAAATTCCGTGGGTAATGCGGTGTTTTTTTGTAGTGCGCTTACAATGTAACTTCAATTGGGGGAAGTCAACTGGCTAGGGTTTCCACAACCTGAGCTGGAAAACCTTGTTACAACCAAAGAGTCATGGGGGGTTAGGATTGAAAACACTGTCAGCCGTGAATAAGGCATTTGGTTGTCAATTGGCTTGGCAGATTGTATCTGGTGTAGATAGCTTGTGGATTGATGTTTTGTTTCATAAATACATTGCTAGAAATGAAAGCAGTGTTTTTGAGGTTAGACCTAGTGATTTTGCTCTTTGGCGTTTTATCTACCAACAAAAGGATCTTATGGATGAAGGAGAAATTTGGAGAATTAGAAATGGCGAATTAGTTAGCTTCTTCAATGATCGCTGGTTGTTTAATGATAAGAAGATCAAAGAATTATGTTCAAAAGTTCTATCTGCAGAAGAATTACAAACTATTGTGGCATAATGGATTGTTGATGGCTATTGGAATTTTTCAAAACTTCAATCTGTTGTGTCAAGTGAGGTTATCCAGAGGCTTCAGGCTATTCATCCTCCTTTTGTTGGGGCTGGAGAAGATATTTTGGTGTGGAATGGAACTCCTTTGGGTATATTCACGGTTAAATCGACATACTTTCAAATTGAAGTTCCTGATGGCAGCTAAGTTCATCCTTGTTACAAGCTAATATGGAAATGGCCAGGTACTGAGCGAATCCGTGTATTTATGTGGTTAGCTTTTCATAACCGGTTACCAACTAATGAGTGGCGAAACCGCTGGTCGAGTTCTTCGTCTCTTTGTGGATATTGCAATTTCCAAGTAGAATCTCTTATTCATATATTGCGTGATTGTGATTATGCAAAAGCTATGTGGGTATCATTAGTTCATCCTAAATTCCATTCTTCTTTGTTTTGTGCAACACTGCCTGATTGGATACATGTGAATCTTAAGAAGGAATTTGGAAGACGTTCTCAGTTTGGTTGGAATATGATTTTTGGAGTTGGTATATGGAAGCTATGGAACTGGAGGAATCAATCTATTTTTGAGAAACATTTTGTTAGACCAGCTAATCCAATACCGGTCATTCTTAGGAGTTGGAATTTCTATGTCTCCAAAGGCCCCAATATGGACGAATTTACTTCCTTCTTGCCTCTTACTCGATCTTGGCAGTCATCTAGCTTTGGATGGGTTTGTCGTAGTGTTGACGGTGCTCTATCTCCATCTATGCATAGGGCCAGCTGTGCTGGGGTGTTAAGGAATTCATCAGGTAACTAGATTGCTGGCTTTGCATCGACTTTAGGAGACTACAATTCCCATGAAGCTGAGGAGTGGGCTATCCTTAATTAAAGGCCTCCAATTTGCATAGGAGTTGGGTTACAAGCAGGTCATCTATGAGTCTGACTCTAGGAATGTGGTAGGATTGTTGGATGGAACTGTGGGGAGTCCTTCACATAGTAGTACTGTTATTGTGCAGATCAATTGCCTTCTGCAGCAACCGTGGTCTGTTCACATCAAGCATGTAATGAGATCTCATAACCAAGTAGAAGACCGTTTAGCAAAGGAAGGTTTCTCTTTTCTTCTTTGAGTAAATACCCTTTCTGGTCCCTGACAAAAAACACGGACCCCATTTTGGTCCCTTACAAAAAAAATCGACCCTTATTTGTCCTTTTTATGGACTAAAAAGGACCTTTTAAAAATTTGTGAGGGATCAAAATGTCAACCAATCGACTCTTATTCGTCCTTTTTATGGACTAAAAATGACCTTTTTTTTGTAAGGGACCAAAATGGGGATCACGTTTTTTGTCAGAGACTAGAAAGGGTATTTACTCTTCTTCTTTCTTTGATAGGTGTCCTGATTTTTTAAGGACCTTAGTGCTTCATGATTGTATGGGAGCTAATCCCCCTCTTTATCAATTTTAATTAATGGCTATGCCTCTCTTATAACCAAAAAAAGAAAAAGAAAAAGAAGAAGGCGCTTAGGCCAGAAATTTGGAGCCCATAAATTGTATTGTTCATCTTCACGTAACAAGTGTACGGGTTGTGACAAGTAATTAATGAAGTAAGGACATAACATCATTCTAGGGAGATTTGTATAAAAATATTGACCATGCATTTATTTTTATTTGAAAATAAAGATTTTAAATTTTAATTTCAAATTATTTCTTTGATAATTTTTTTGATATATAATGTATACAGATTTATTTTGCCAGTATAAAGATTTAAAATGTCCTCGCAATATACGATAAATTTTTAATTGAAGATTGAATTTTTCACATTTGTGTTTCAAATAATTAGTGCAGATATTTTATATCATAATGAGTCTAAAATATAAGAAGCACTATTTTTGGGTCGTATTGTATATAAAATTCAAACTTCAATTAAACAATAACTTCGCCAGCACTAATATTTTTTTTAAAAAATAAAACATTAACTCATTCGATCTAAACAAAACACTACCTCCGGTTCTAATTATAGGAATATTTTTATAGTGTAATTTGTACTATAAAAGTGTTTTTATAATTAATTAAGACCGAAGGGAATAATACATATTGAGTTTATTCAAATTGAACCTATATTATGATAATTCATAATTGTGGAATAATTTACACGTTGATTATGTACTTATGATTTTGTTGGTGAGAAATAGATTAATGAGATTATCGCACTTGTTAATGGTGATCATCAAGTAACTTCACTAAAAGTGGATGATAGGTAGCCACGTGAGAAATAGATTAATGAGATTATCGCACTTGTTAATGGTGATCATCAAGTAACTTCACTAAAAGTGGATGATAGGTAGCCACACCACCACCACCACCACCACCACCACCACCACCACCACCACCACCACCACCACCACCACCACCACCACCACCACCACCACCACCACCACCACCACCACCACCACCACCACCACCACCACCACCACCACCACCACCACCACCACCACCACCACCACCACCACCACCACCACCACCACCACCACCACCACCGTCGTTTAATTTCCCTCCACCTTATCAGTTGCTGGCCGCTGCAACTTCAACTTGCAGCACACCATTTCGGCATTTCCACTACTTTCCCCTTTTCTTAATTTTCCCAAATTTGTTTAACTACGCGCGGATTTCTTTTTAATTTATTGGTTTGGAAAATTAAATGGACATGGATTTGTGTGTTGCATGGGATGTAAGGTGAGAGTGATTATCCATATAAGTAGGATTTAGTAGTACTTTTTTTAAAATTATTTTTATAATTAAATTCACGCTTTAATGAAAAAAAGAATAAAATAAAACAAATAACAAATATTTGAAAAGATGTAATGAATATTTACTTCGATATCTCTTTTAAAAGTGTGTTATAAAATATACCATGTAAAATGCTTATAAAGAATGTTATTTATATATATACGGTTTGATGATTGTTGATTGAGGGAAGGTTGGCACATAAGGATTAGTGGATAACACGCACGCTTTTCCATGAAACCATGTGCGTGCATGTATAAATCTCGTAATATTTTAATAAATTAAATTTCATTATTATTATTTTGATAATATTTAAATTTCATTATTGAACTCGTGTTTTGTAATTTGTAGGATGTACCGTGGGCTTGCTCCAGGGCTTGTATAGTTCGAAAGTAATTAACAATAGAGTTATTAGGTATTTTTGTTTCAAAAGTTATCATGGAGAGACAATTTCGCTCTAGAAGATTTTTGGGGTGACAATTTTACTTTGGAAGTATGAAAAAGGAGCAATTTTCCCCAAACTTTTATTCTGATTAATTTTGATCGTTAGTTGACCAAATATGTTGAACTGATAGTCTACATGTCATCCACGCCCAGGGGCGGAGCTTGGGACAAAAATATGGGGGGGCCAAATAATGGCGGGAGATTCGGGGCCGAATTTTTTTTTTAAGGAAAGGAGATCGCCTGTTATATAATATATTAAAATATTAAAAGTTAACAATGTAATTTATAATACAAAATTAATAAAACACTATACTAAAGAGAGCAAAGAACTTTCCGAGAAAGTGAACTTACTTTGTATCAGGTGCAAGTTTTGCTGGGAGATACAGTTTACGACTTAAAACCTGGATAAAGGAACTAAGAATTATCCAATGATTAATATGAAACCAATATGAGAACCGAAAATGCACAAGCACAACTCAAGATTCTTCCATTAATGTTCCAGAACAATAACATATCTTCATCTCCAAGGTGGATTGTGCTTCCTATTCTTAATAATGTCAAACATTATTCAGCAAACCTTTTGGTTTTAGATCAGTCAATGTTTTCCCTTAAAAAAAATTCAGATTTTTTTTTTTTGGGGGGGGGGCCGTGGCCCCCCATGTCCCTTCTATACTCCGTCTCTGTCCACGCCGTTTTTTTTAAGGTGTAAATTTGCTATAGAAGTCTATATGTCATCTACTTTATTTTTTTCAAAGTAAGATTTAAAATTTCTGAGACAAATTTGAACATTAACAAAAATGACGCAGATGTCATATGGAGTCTCAGATTAACATATTTGGTCAATATACAATAAAAAATAACTAGGATAAGGTAAGGTCAAAGTTGCTACCTTTTTAGCACTTTCGGGGCAAAATGGTCTCTTGGTGAGACAACTTCCGGAATATAATTACCCCTAGTATCTTTGTCACTTCTCCATTTTCATGTTTCTATGCAAACTATTTTATTGGGTATAGAACTCACATTTTACCTACGGGGTTGGGTTTACTGGATTGACCCATATAATAGACACCAAATATAATATTTTGTCAATATAGAACTCACATTTTCCTTTTATTAGTAGGGTTTGGTCTAATAGAAGAAGCTAATTATTTATAATGTGGTAAACTAACGTTCAAATCCCCATTTGGAGATATGTCCATATTTAATGTTTCACAGTACCTTAAATAAGATTGCTTTCAATTGGATGATATTTGTGCCTAACTAAGAGGGGAAAAAAAGTGCATATGACCCGTAGTACGTGAAGAACTTGCATTTCTCTATTTTTTTTTAATAAAAAAAATATATATTTGTTTAGATTAAGCATCATTCCGTCCAAGTCATGCGATGAAGCCATGTTTCATCGAGCCTACAAAAAACAAGATGTTACTGTTCATATGAGACTCGGGAGAACAAGTTTTATAGATACAAGCATGTGCTTCCCGTAGGTTGGGGATCCTGTTTTGGTGCCTATCCCATTTGATCTAGATCGTCCAGATCAGATTTGGACGGTCTAGATTTTATTTTTTAAAATTACTGCTTTTTGAATAAAAAAAAATCATTTTTTGAAAAATGTTAGTTGAAAGATTATATTTATTTTAGATTCTGTACCCATTAACATATTTTTTTGAAAAAATTAGAAAGTAAAAAAAAAAAGATCTGAATCGTTCAAATCTGATTTGTACGGTCCAGGAGAGAGAAGCTCTCCCTACCTATCCAAAGGATAGGTAGGGAATCTCATTTTGGATAGGTAGGGAATCTCATTCCGTAGGTAATTGCATGTGGAGCTTTTACATATTGATATGCTTTTTCTTTATTCTATATTTTGTCAATAATATTATTTTCTTCAAGCAATTTTATTTGAGCCATAAATATTTACAACTAAATTGTAATTACTAATTAACAACAAGAAATTCTTCTTCATCAAGATTTCTAACATTTGTGTGCTTCTCTGCCTGGATTAAGAGTCCGATCGACCACTGAGAAAAAAGACTTCATGATTTTAAAAATTTATTTTAAGATATTAAAAAAAATATTTCGGGGTATTCACGGATACTAAAAAGATATTTAATATTGACTTGTATTGAAATAAAAAAGAATACTTCTCATGGTCTTAAAAATTTATTTTAGGATCTAGAAATAAATATTTCAGGGTACTAACTAATCTTGAAAAAAATTCAGGGTACTAACGGGTACTAAAAAGATACTTAAGGGTACTATAAAATACTTCATGATCTTGAAAATATTTTTAGAATATTGAAAAAATATTTCAGTGTACTGAAGGTACTAAAAAAATACTTAAGGATACTGACTGGTACTGAAAAAACACTGATGATGGTAGAGGAGAGAGGAAAATCTGAATTGTTTTTTAGCTTTTTCCAAAACCTAGGTTTTGATGCAGAATAGCTTTTGGATAAAATAGGGTGTTTGGCAAACTTATGGCAAAACTTAGGTTTTGATACAAAATAGTTTCTAGCAAAAACTAGGTGTTTGGCAAACTTATGACAAAACCTAGGTTTTGCCCCAAACAGGCCCTAAAATGCCTTCTGTAACTTATAGTTTAAAAATGCATACCAGAAAAATAAATTAAGGACCTTGAAGGCAAACAATCATAGTGTGAATATGTTTTTTGTGTGTGCAAACACGGGGCCTTGGCCCAATCTTATTCCTGCATCATCACAAGTCTAGGGGTGTGCAACACCCATACAATCACTCATCAGATATGAAACTAAAAACTGAGGAGATTTCTCAACTACAAATTTAACCTCTTCCTGAACAAAACTAGAATTAGCTAATGCATCAGCACATGCATTTCCCTCCCTATATACATGAACAAACCTAACCACCTTGAATTTTTCCAATACCACGTTGATATCTGCCAACAGCTTCAAATCAACAACATCACAGACCTGCATATTTTGTAGCAGCTTCACCATCGCATATGAATCAGATTCTATTATAATACAATCAAAACTATAGCTCACAGCAATTTCAATCCCAGTCAATACTGCCCATAATTCAGCCTTGATAGCTGAATTTACAACCAACTTCCTAGTAAATTCACATAGGCATTTACCATCACTTGCTCTTATTATTCCTCCTCACCCAGCACCCTTATTACATCCCTTATAGGCCCCATCCACATTAATATTCACCCATCCTTCCAAAGGGGCCTCGCACCTGATCTGAACTTCAATTTTCTCAACACAGGCTTTACCAAAATCTCTCCTCGCCTTCTTTATTTCTCTAACATACCACTCTACCACCTTACATCCTTTCTCTGGAATAATGAGTCCCTCTTCAAACCGCCTTCTGTTCCTCCAATTCCAAAGCAGCCAGCACGTTATACCGAAAATCAGGTTCCATTCATCTTCTAACTTAGCCAGGTTTCCATCAATCCAGTCCCTTCCATCCAGATTTAAGAACTCAGGCTCCAACCTACCATTTTTTAACTCCATCCACAGGCCTCTAGCAATAGGACAATTTCTCTGGACATGTATTAAATCCTCATTTTGTTCATTACAGCTATAACAGCCAGCACTCCACCCATCAATCTGCCCAACCGATCCCCTGTTAGTAATCTATTATTCAATGCTTTCCATAAAAATATTTGCATGCGTTTCGGCCCCCTCCAACTCCACAGGTTCTTCCACACATTCCCTCCCATCATACGTTCTGATCTCAACATATGATATACCTCAGATACTATGTACTACGTATTTATTATGTAACGTAGAATCCTATTTGATCAAGTCCTCCCCACCCAAATTATTTGGTGGGTCCACAGCCATTAATTTTGTTATTCCTTCCTTTCTCACCCACCTTTCCAGCCTCTGTACATCCCATCCACCCTCATCATTAACCATATCACTAACAATAATATTTTGGTCTTCATTAGATAGAGTTCCAGTACATAATTCAAATAACAAGCCTTCTTCCTCCAGCCATTTATCACACCAAAACTTGACTCTTTTTCCATTACCTATTTCCCAACGTGCTTTTTCTAGAACCTTTGGCCAGATTCTCGTTAAGTGTTTCCACACCTCAGAATCCGACTTCTTTGCAACGCATTCTTTAGACAACTCTTTATTCCTTCCATATTTACCAGCTAGCACCTTAGAACATAGACAGTTAGGATTAGCAAGTATATTCCATCCAATTCTTCCCAACAACGGATCATTCATAGCCTCTAAGTTCCTCAACCCAAGACCCCTATTCCTCTTCTCCTTACATACAACCTCCCAACTCACCGCGTGTAGTCTCCTCTTACCCTCCTTACTTCCCCAAATGAAGTTTCTTTGTAGCTGCTCCAATTGTTTCCTAACCCCAATTGGTATATAAGAATGTTTCATATAAAAAATAGGCAACTGATTTAATACTGATTGCACTAGAGTAATTCTTCTAGCAAAAGATAAAGTTTGCTTCTTCCAACTACTCAATTTAGTTTGCATTTTATCAATCAAACATTGAAAATTACCTCTATTGTCTCTCCCTTGCAACATAAACGCCCCTAGATACCTACCTAGATCCTCCATTCTCCTAAACCCAGAATAGTCACAAATCTGGTTCTGCATTCTTCTGTCCACATTTTTTGAAAAGTAAATACTGGTTTTTTGGATATTCACCTTTTGCCCTGACATATTTCCAAACTCCTCCAGAATTCCCATGACCGAACAGATCTGGTCCATGTCAGCCTCTCAAACAAGCAACAAATCATCAGTAAAAAGCAAATGTGAGATCTCAGCCCCATTTCTTCCCAACTGTATAGGTTTCACAGTCCACAATTAGATGGGTTAATTTCTCCATCCTTAACACAAATAAGTACGGGGATAGGGGATCACCTTGTCTTAACCCCATAGAGGGTTTAAAATCCTCTCATTTCACGCCATTCCACATCAAAGATATACTGGCCGAGGATAAACAGCCCATAATCACTTTTCTTAACTGCTCACCAAACCCAATTTCTTCTAGTACATTGCCTATAAACCTTCATCCCATCCTATCATAAGCTTTCTCAAGGTTTATTTTAATTACCATGTACCCCCTCTTACCTTGTAGCTTACTCATCGATGGACTAGTTCTTTTCAATTATGATGTTGTCATGGATACTTCTTTTGGGGACAAAACTTGTTTGGAAAGGGGATACCAAACTATTCATAATAGGCTTCAACCTATCACCACCAACTTCGATAATCCTTTGTAAATCACATTGCATATCGCAATCGGTCTAAACTGGTTCACCATTTCTGGATGCTCAACTTTTGGGATAAGAACCAGTAAAGTATCATTAACTTCTTTAATCCTTTTTGGCCTCTCCCATAACTTCTTAATAAACTGAATTACTGCACTTCTAACTAGCCTCTAGTTTTACTGATAAAAAACAGCAGGGAAACCATCGCTCCCGGGTTCTTTAAAACCCCCCATTTGGAAGAACACTCTTCTAATTTCCTCCCTATTTGGTTCCCTTTCTACATGTCTCAATTTTGCCTCACTCACCTCTCCCCAACTTTGTCTTGTAATCATCCATTCTCTATTCCTCTGATCTTCCTCAAATAGATTGCTATAAAAGAGTTGGAACATATTGACTATTTCCTCCTCATCCTCAATCCAAACCCCCTTTGCATTTTTTGAGCATTTTTATCTTATTCCTCCTTCTTCTACAAAGCGTCTTGGTATGATAATACCTTGTATTTCTATCAGCCAGCTTCTCATGCGAAAATGTAATATCACCTAGAGGGGGGGTGAATAGGTGATTAAAAAAAAATCTTTCACTAAGACTCAAGAACTTAAAATAGAGACAGAGAGAAGAGCAATAGACATAAGAGATTATACTGCTTTGGTCCAATTCTTTGACCTACGTCCAGTCCCCAAAAACACTCTGGGATTTCCACTATCTTTCAAACACATATACAATGACACACTCTGTACAAAGTAATCCCCTCACTCTTCGGATTCACTCCCCCTTACAAGCTGTAATTGTACACCCACACTTAAGGTTCAACAACTTTAAGATTTAACAAAGCAATAATCAAATAGGTGTTTAGAAACTCCTCACGAGTAGATAAAAGATAAACACTGAAGTACACAGAAATATCCGAAGATATTAGCGAAGTTAATGAAACAGTAGATTGCAATAAATTCGAATTGAATGCACAGCGTTTCGGTAGGTAGAGAATTCAAAGCTTCAGCTATTTATAGTTGTTGACATTTATGACCGTTGAGAAGCTTGATGAAATATCCGTTGAGACTCTTCTAAGTGTCCGTTGGAGATGAAGCGCCGAAGGTCTGTATAATCGCCGTCATGATATTATTTAGTTCTTTTGGTTACTGCGATTATGACCGTTGGAGAACCCAGCAAAGAGAATGAAATATTCTTCCCCAAAGTGTCTTTCGGATGTGCAGAGGTATGTCTGTTGGTTGAATGTCTCAAATAGGTAAGCGCAATAAATGCTCTGACACGTCGGATTGCTTTAATAAAAATTTAGAGTTAATTTGCATTCTAATAATCTGTAACTCATTAGCAAATTGATTAAATGCAGTTAAGAACAATACTGATAGATGATATGAAGAATCTAAAAACATACTTACATACTTAGAGATTCTCAGAATGTCGTAAAGCATTTTTAAAGACAGAGACATACTTGGCTCGAGTCAAAATTACCATAGGCTCGAGTCTGCCCAACGCTCAAGACAAAGAGAAGATTTGAAAATACAGTTTGACTCGAGGCAGAAAGAACATTGACTCGAGTCTAGGCTTAGGCTCGAGTCACTCAAAAAGCTGGCTCGAGTTCAAGACAAATGGTTAATCAGAAAAATAGAAGAGATTTGACTTGAGGCAAAATAGTGAGGCTCGAGTCAACCTCCAGACTCGAGGGAGGAAAGCAAGCTCGAGTTAATCTTGATATTTAAATATAACGGTCAAGTTTCTTGCTCGAGTCAACTCTCACTGGCTCGAGGCAAGAGAATCACGATTTTGAAAATCATATTAAGATTAATGACCTTTGACTTGAGTCTCAGAATAGCCTGACACGAGTCTAGGCACAAACTCGAGGCAACCTTCACACAAGCTCGAGTCAGAAAGTGGAGCTTAATCACCAAGAAGGGGGGTGAATTGGGGATTTTAAAATTCTTTTCAGATTGCTTTGTTTTCAAACACTAAAACAGAGCTAGACAGAGTATAAGGAAGAATAGCAAGACACAAGAAACTTATACTGGTTTGGTCCAATCTCTTGACCTACGTCCAGTCCCCAGACACTCTAGGATTTCACTATCTCGATTGATTACACACTCCGTAACTCAAGAGTAATTCTCTCACTAGAACTTACTCCCCCTTACAAGTTGCAATCAATATCCCAATCTCCAAGTCCCCTGACTTGAGATTCTTACAATGAAATGATTCGCAATAAATGTACTCTCTCTAAGAGTGGATAAATATAAACACTGAAGATCAATGTATCAAAAGATACTTTACAAGTGAAAACTGAAAGAGTAGTTGGCAAACTTGAATGCAATTCGTTTTCAGCAGATGTGTTGTTGAGAAGAATTGAATACTGCTCTATTTATACTAAGAGAGCATTAAATAACTGTTGCTAACTCCATTATAACCGTTGGTGCACTAATCTAGCTGTTGGAGGCACTTTGGTGTCTTCCCTCTCTACTCTTTAGTTAATTCCTTTTGTCCAGAGGATTAGTGTTGACTTTCCTTGTAATAGATCCATTGGAAGAGCATTTACTGCTTAGGAAAAGCAGACATTAATTCCTTTGCAACATGGAGAGAATGATGGCTCAAAAGGATGCAAGTTTCTGGACTTTGCATTTAATGTTCTGACATCACTTTTTGCTTTTGTTCAAATCTTCATTTAATGTCCTCTAAACCATCTGTAACTCACTAACAAACTGATTAAACATAGTTAAGAATAGTAGTGAATGTAGAGATGAAGTATTAAGATCAAACAAGAAGGTTTCACAAATTTGTCAGATTTGATTTTCAAACTTTGCGACTCATACTCGAGTATGTTCTTCAATACTCGAGTTCGTCACTGTGCACTAATATCAATACTTGAGTATCCATGATCATACTCGAGTATTCTTCTTCCAGAGAGGAATGTCGTGATTTGAGCTTTGGATCATATCTTTGAATAGGAACAAAACTCAAGTTTCCAAATCCAAACTCGAGTTTTGGACTTTTGATATGAAAATAAGTTTAAGTTCAAAACCACAATACTAGAGTTTCCAAATCATTGAAAAAGAGCAAAGCTCTCTGTATAGTCGAAACTCAAGTTTCTAAATCCATACTCGAGTTTTCAGAGATTTTGAAAACTTTGAGAAATCATTGCCAAGTCAATACTTGATTTTTCAAATCGATACTTGATTTTTCAAAATATGTGTAAAACATGAAAACTTTCTGTCATTCCGATACTCGAGTATCCAGACCCATACTCGAGTTTTCTCAAGATGAAAAACTTTGGTGACTCTCTGTATGACCAATACTTGAGTTTTCAAATAGATACTTGATTTTTGAAAACTTTAGGAAATATTGAAAGAGTCTCTGTATGATGCATACTCGAGTATGCAAATCGATACTCGAGTTTGGCTCAGGGTGAAAAACTTGGAGTGCTCTCTGTAAGTTCAATACTTGAGTTTCCAATGGAAACTTGGGTATTGCTTTGTTTAATAAAATTGAGCTACTCTCTGTCAAGTTAATACTTGAGTATTGAAACCAATACTCGAGTTTGCCTTTGACAGTAAGTTTTTCAACTTACCAAAGACAAACTTCAACTTGTGTTTACAATTGTCAGTTATCATCAAAACACAGAGAACTAACAGAGTCAACATGGCAAATTGGCAAAAGATGCGAAGGGATTGACTCAAGGTTGCAACAGTGGCTCGAGCTAATATGACAGCAAAAATATTTTTCAGATAAAACCATATTTTTGACTCACTTTAAATTATTTTGCTTGGATCTCTGTTCAAACATTTTTTCCAAAGATAATCATCATCAAAACAAAAATAGAGAACTAACATTCTCCCCATTTTTAATGATGATAATATTTATAAACATGAAGTAAAATGATTTTATAAAATTTTTGAACATTTGGCCGAAATAGTCAAAAGTTAAGAGTTACCAGAAAATCAAAATGAGGCAATAGAGACATTAAGCCAATACTGTAGTAAAGCCAAAAACAGTTGAAAGCATAAAGATCCACAAATAGCTTAACCACAGAGAGATAAAGCCAAATGATATACAGGCTATAAGTTAAACCAGAAGTCCAAGGAAATAGCAAGCAAGAATACATATCAAAAGTAAATACAAAAGCTTGCAAAGCAAAATATCAAAAAGCTTGACTTGGCTTCATTCTTCATTCATTACTTCACAAATCCTCTCCCCATTTGGCATCCATCAAAAAGAGGGGAATCACAGAGGAGGTTGCTGGAACTGAGAAGAAAAAGGATGGGAGGAAGAAGGAAAAGGGAGAGGGAAAGAGGAAGGGGTAGAGATAGGGTTAGGTGGAGAGATGGAGGTATCGAGATCATCCTCACCAAACAACTCAGCCGTGGAAGATCCAGAGTATGTAATCTTCACAGGTGAAGTGTTCGATGAAGGAAGATGGATAGTGGTAGGGGTAGAAGCAGAAGCAGGTGGAGAAGAAATGATAGGGGTGGTGGTGAAAGTAAAGGAACGTGAAGGAGATGAGGGAGGTGAAATTTTGTGAGAGGGAGAGGGAATGCCAAAACCAAGATTTTTCTAAGACTGAGATTGGAGAAGCTTGTCGACCTTGTTGGAGAGAGTCCAAAGTATGTTGTGCATGTTGGTAATGCTAGCTCCATAGTCTTCAAGATGCCCACTCAAGTTCCCAACTTCTTCCTTCAATTCCTCTTGATCATCTTGAGTCTTGGTCACCTCTTTCACCAATTTACCAATTGCAAACTCCAATTTTACAGATAAAGAATTCGGAGCAGCCAAGGAGATATGCAGAGGATCCAAGCTATCTGAAATAGCTTTTTCAACAATGGCTTTAATATTTGCCCCAAGAGAGAAAGGAGCAAGCTATGAAATCAATTCTGGACCAGGCTCAAGATGCTCAGGTTGTAATATCCTGAATTTTGGGCCCAGAGACTTGAGAATAAGCCTGTAGCAAAAGGATGACTAGACCCTATTCAGGAAGTGTGAAATTAAAGTGTTAGTGCAGAAGGGCACAAAAACACTTATACAATGTTAACCGGTTGGTAAATATGATATTTAGCTATGTCCTAAGGTATGGGATGATTAGCTAAGCAAAAATGTGCTAAAATAAGCGTGCACATGACATTTCCTGGTCAGGTAAGGGTTTCCTGCGTTTTTTAAAAGATAAGAATAAAAAGTCAGCTGTAATAATTACCTGAGGACACGTGTCACTACGAGTTTAAAAAGTAAAAGTACTGATTACAGGGGCAAAATAGTCAAATCCTTACCCCTTAAGCATTCAATTTCGTCCACCCAGGAGAGAGAGGGAGAAATCAGATGATTTTATCCATACTCAAGCCCAAACACAAAATGTGGGTCCCACAGGATGTTAACCGGTAGAAAGGGGATTGATAGGAACCAGTTAGGGGCTTCTTTTGGACCGAATGAGACAAATGTAGGGCCATTTTGGGAAGTCAAGATGGTGTCACATATGGATGGGTAACTAGGGGAAAAATATCTGAAAAGCTGAAGAAAATTACAAAAGAAAGCACCCTGTTAACTAGCGGGGCCCAGCATGGACCGGTGGAAGGAGATTGGATCGGATAAAGTGGAAAACATAGATAAAATGGATGAGGGAAGATTTGGTGGGTCCCCTTATGCGCCACCTAGCCCTTGAAATGATTAAAAATTTAATTGAAGGAAAAGAAAAGCAAAATCAGTCCAAAAGTCAAAGTGCGGGTCCCACTTTCTGGATAAAAGGGGAATAAATCAGATAAATTGGAAAAAAAAATAAAATAAAAATCAAAGAATCTGATTTGTGGGCCCAAGATGTCGTCACCTAGCCCTAGGAAACACCTAGAGAGCTTAGGGATAAAGAAAAGAATAATAAAGAAGTTCCTGGCCAAAAACGGTAATTTTCATAAATTCTGAGCCAAAGTAGGTAAGTTTCTCCATTTGAAAGATAAAAATCTGAATGAAAGGAGGGGGATGCACCACATGTCCTGCTCCTAGAGGCTTCTGGATTTTTTTCGGGAATTAAGTCAAAAGCCAGATCAAATTCATTAATTACTGGACAAGAATTTACTCCAGTTAATTCAGACTGTTCAAATTCCTTTTCACCATTATTAAAAAGGACATAAGCTCTCTCTCTCTCTCTCTCTCTCTCTCTCTCTCTCTCTCTCTTAACCATAAGACACGAAATTTTCAGAGAAGAGAGAGGGTTCAGCTGAGCTTCCATAGCCAAGAACAAGAGCAAAGCTACCAAGATCATCAACCGAACTCTGATTTCAGGTAAACACCGAAAACCCGAACCTTTGCAACTTGAACTTGTGATTTGCGTGCAAGGGGTTAGGGCATGGTGTTGCAATCTGATTTTTGTGTTTTTTTATGGTCTCAAGGTGTTTAAAACATGATTTTTTATGGGGTTAAGCTATGGTTTAAGTTTCTGAACTCAAAAACACCGAAATACCTTAAGAACAAGCTTGCTGGCAATTCTGGGTTTTCTGAGCAGCGAACCTTCAACTGGGTTTTAAAAATATTAAATGAACTTGTATTGAGTTGAAATTTTACAGGGATACATTACACATCCTAAGGTTCACCGTGATGTATACTTTTTTGTTATTTGGATTTTTCTACTAAGTGATAAAAATTGTTAAATTTGGTTCAGAAGACAACAAAGTAATTCTGACTAGGGTGTGGAACATGGGCTACACCCAACAATATATGTAATTTTGGTTTTTGGAATTATTTTTCCTGAATAATAGAAATCCTAATGGTTTAGATGGCGCTGGTTTAATGTAAATATGAGTTTTTTTGGAATTTATTAAAAATCATTGAAGTTGGGCCTGATGCAACGGATTTTTCTGGAAATTAATAAAGGGCTCAGTTTTGAGAAATAATGTAAGGGTATCTTTGTCAATACTAAAAATAAGATCTTTTGGTGTTATTTAGGGTTGAACCATACCTTGGAGAGCTAGTGGGCTCAATAAAATTGTAAGACGGTGCATACCCCACCAGGTAGTAACTGCTTTACTCAAGTACTTCTATGTGATTGTTGTATGTTTGTGTTTGCCATGTGTGTGTTTGTATATGTTTTTGCCAAATATGCATATAGAGTTATGTGTTTCCTAGCGCTAAGGATGATCAGTCCGAGGTTGGCCTTAATTGGCGGTTGTACGGGTTGATAGGTCCGGGGCTGTCCTGGTGCAGGCGGCTCTACGGGTCGTGACTCCGGTAAGTCCGGGGCTTATCTTGGTAAGGTAGCCTGACAGCACGTGGTATGTTGGTTATGATTAGTTTTGATGATGTCTTATATAGATGTCATTCTTAAGAGCAAAAAAGTTGCATATTACATTTACATTATGCTTTAACTAATTCTTATATTGAATGTAGATGCAAAGTTTAATAATGGAGATTGATCAAGAAAGTAGATTGAAGAAAGAAGTTCTTGCACGCAATATAATGGGAATATCAGATTGTCAAGGAAGCAAGATGTTATCAATGGATTTTGGGGGATAATCCAGAAGAAGAGAAGATTTTGAAGAAGGTAGAACTTGTTGAGAATGATGAGTACAAGTTGAAAGACAGAGAATGATCAAGAGAAGTGAAGAAAGAAAGAGTTGGATTAAGAGGAATGATCAAGATGGAATATTAAAGAAGGAAGAACTTGCTAAATGGAATGAGATATCATTATTCAAGTCTCTAGATTTATGCTAGAAGTATCCAAGAGCATATGGAAGTTGGAATGGGTCAATTCGGAGTTAAAGTCAGCAAAAATCAGCTTCAGGATGAGAAAACTCGAGTTAAGAACACAAAACTCGAGTTTGTAGTATCTTCAGCATCTCTGGACTAGGAAAACTCGAGTTTTCACTCAGCACTTTCAACAACTTTGTTGCACTCAGTTTCACGTTCAACTCGGGCGACCTCTAGTAATTCGATGATATCTCCCAAAACAAAGATCAGATTGAGGTGAAACCAGTGGCATATGAAACTAGACTCCCAATGCGTCATTGTGATATAAAATCCAAGCCCAAAGGAGTTCAGATAAAGGAGTTATGAATTGTACAAGTTGACATTGAAATTCACGCCACACAGAAAACCAAGCTTGAATGTTTTGAGTGTAACTCACAAACTACAAATCGGATTGAGCTGAAATTGGTGGCATATGAAATTTGACTCACAGAGAGTTCCATCAAGAGTTGAACGAACCAAAACGGAGTTCAGACCAAGGAGATATGACCTTCGAAAGTAGACAGTCAGTTCAAGACGTTTCAAAAACGTAAGTCAAGAACAGTCTTCATTCATCGGATCATAACGGACATAATACAATGAGTTTGGAGCTGATTCTTCTTGCATTGGATTCTTACCTCAACCTTGGACATGTAAACTTGAGTTTGAGATTAGCCAAGAGTTTTGATCTTAATGAGAAAAATCTTAAACAAAGCATGAAGTTTTGCTCTCAAATGTTGTAAAACTCACTGTAAGAGCAAAACTCAAGGTTTGCACAGAAACCTCGAGGTTTGGCCTTACAGAGAAGAACTCAAAGTTTCTAGACTGAGCAAAACTCGAGGTTTTCAGAGAAAACTTGAGGTTTCTTCATATAGAGACTTCTCAACATTTTTTGGAAAAATGGAAAACTCGAGGTTTCTGTTTAAACCTCGAGGTTTGGACTTACAGAGAGTCTCCTAAGTTTTGAACACTTGAAAACCTCCAGTTTTTGTCTAAAACCTCAAGGTTCTGTTTTAACATGAAAATTACAGGTTTCACAAGTTTAGTGAAACCTCGAGTTTTGGCAAGAAACCTCAAGGTTTTGACCTGCCAGAGAAAACCCAAGTTTTTCCAAGTTTACAAAAACTCCAGTTTTACCTTCAAACCTCCAGGTTTCTGTTTTGGCGCAAAAACTCAGAATTTCCACATTTGAGCAAACCTCGAGTTTTGGTGAGAAACCTCAAGGTTTTGGCATCCAGAGAGCACACACCTTTCTTCTGATTTAGAAAACCTCCAGTTTCCCAGAAAACCTCCAAGTTTGCCTTGGCGTGATGTTTCAAAGGTTTCATATTCAAATGAAACCTCGAGGTTTCTGATAAAACCTCAAGGTTTTGTCAAACAGAGAGGCTGACGCTTTTTGCAATTTTGAAAACCTCCAGTTTTGGGATGAAACCTCCAATTTTGATGTTTTGGACTTAAATCTACTTTACATGCTATAGTCCAAAACTCCAGGTTTGAAGAACAAACCTCGAGGTTTCAACGCGTCTTCAGAATTTCAAATTCTCTGATTTTGTAAAACCTTCTTGTTTGATCTTAATACTTTCTATGATTATTCTATAATGTTCCTAGATATGTTTAACCATTTTTTTAGTGAGTTTCAGATGAATTAGAGAGTGTTTATTGAAGGCTTAAAGCAAAAGCAAAAAGCATGTCAGAACATTAAATGCTAAACCCAGAAAGTTGCATACTTTTGGGTAATCCTTCTGCACACGTCTACAAAGGATTAATGACTGCCTTCCACATCCAGTAGCTGCTATTCCAATGGATTTATTTTCAAGAAGTCAACTCTGAACTTCTGCACAACTGGATTAAGTGGAGATTAGAGAGAGAAGAAGACCAATACTGAACCAGAACCTTGTCTAATAAAGGCAACGGTTATATTGAAGATTACAACGGTCATATATTGATCTCTACCTATAAAAGAAGACAGATTCAAGACAGAAGAAGCAAGACACAAGCCTACATCTTCAGAATGCTCATACTTTGATCTTCATATCATTTATTCTCTGTTTTTCAATGTTTACATAGTTTATCATAGAGAGAGTGAAATTATTTGTATTGCACTTCAGTGTTTATCTTATTCACTTTTGAGCAAGGTTAGTGAAATCGGACCGGACCGGTCGGTTCAGACCGGGAACTGGCCTGGAAACCGGTCCGGTTTGGTTCAAAACCGAAATGAACTGGTAAACCCGGTCTGAACTAGTAAAACTGGTGTAAACCGGCCGATTCACAGGGTCAACGAGTCTGGCCTTTTTTTTTATTTCCCTGTCCAATTTCAAAACAACGTTGTCTGGCCTTTTTAAAAAAAATATGAGGCAAATCGGATTTAATAAAATCAGATGATTTGATTTTGCTTTTGCGTGATCCCTACTCTTCCGACTTCCCTATCAACCTGCTCGTCCTCGTTCCTCATTCCCCTCATCTCCATTGCCTTTCTTCATCGACTCTTCCTTCTTCCTCCGTCTGACCAAAATGCCTCCCTCCGTCCGAGCACTCCTCCGTCGCCCAAGGTTGCAGAGCTTGAGAAGGAGCTTCGCCGTCGGCCGTCGCTGGTAAGTAACCGTCTGATAAGTCCCTTTTTAGGTTTTTTTTTTGAAATTTTGCCTCATTGTTGTTAGTTTCTTCATTTTTAGGTTCAGTCCGATAAGTCACTTTGCAGAGCTTCAGGTTTGTTTGTTATTTATTTTTGAATATACCTGCACTCTGTTTCTAAGACTACTTTGTGTTGTTGGGCAGAACATCGACAAAATCCCACACATTAATTGTCCAGTCTCTATCCTATTTCTCTACGCCAGTAATTGAGTCTTAATAAGCTTAGCTTGAGATTAAGTGCTTCCCATCCTTTTGTAATAGTCTAAAATGGTGCTTCATGCTGAGATTAGTGAGACCTAGTTTGTATGCTTGCCTTACAGGCTATGATAAATAGTTAAATACCTTTCAGGGAACCTTTTGTTTTATTATTATATGATATATCCGATTATACTCTCTGCCAAACTGGAAAACACTGTGAATAAATCATCTGCAATCCTTCAAACTCTTTAAGCCTCTCTTTATTATAGCACTAGTCTACTATGTTTAGCAAAAAGAAAAAAGAAAAAAGAAAAAAAGAATTCCAGTAATTAGCTGGTAGGAATATTTAAAGCTCAGACTATAGATTTTTTAGTTGACACTATGTTGTTGGCTATCAATGTTTTTTTATTCCCATGTACCATACAGTTAAAATATAAACAAGTTTTATTTGTCTCAAAATGATATGCTCTGTTTGGTTGGGTTTGGAATTTTGAAAGCTTGGTTTGCTTTTTGGTCTGGCTTGGTTTTGATTCTTGAAGGCTTCATTTCTGTGGTGCTCTATTCCACACACTTCTAGTTCTATATAGTGTATATATATATATCTGTGCAGTTTTCTTGTCGTGCTGCTCTGTTTGGTTTGGATTGGATTGGATTCTTGAAGCTGTTAATGGAGGGAAATAATAACAATGAAGGTGCCCAGAATGAGAATACTACCACCCCTAATCCTCCCGAGTCTAGTAATCCTCCCACACAATCTAGTTTTAAAAAACGATCCCTGCTGGGAATATGTATCTCTTAAGAAAAGGGGAAAGTAAATGTATTTACATGCCTATTATGTGGTTCAAGTTATAGGGGAGGAGGAATAAATAGGTTGAAACAACATTTAGCTGGTGTTAGTGGTCAAGTTTATTCTTGTAAAAAAGTTTCTCATGATGTACGTGCTAGAATGAAAGCGTCATTGGTAGAAGGATCAAAGAAAAATCATGTTCATAATGATAATGTAGATGAAGGAAATGAAGCTACAGAAAGTGTAGAACCGATTGTATCAAAGAGGAAAGCGCCTAACATTGTGGGGGTTGAAAATTATTTTGCACCTAGGACAACTCATGGTGCTCAACCAAGCATCAAGAGTGTTTGGGCAAGTCAGGAAGCTCAACATAATGCGAAAAAAAGCTTTTGCTCATTGGGCTTATGCGAATTGCATTCCATTTAATGCATTGACCTGTCCTTTGTTTCAAAAAGCCATTGATGCTACTACTGCAATTGGGCCTGGGTTTAAGGTCCCTAGTTATTATGAGTACAAAGTTAGCTTGTTGGGTGATTTTAAAAAAGAATGTCAACTTCTAATTGATAGCCATCGAGCGAAATGGAAAGAAAATGGTTGCACACTCATGGTTGATGGTTGGACGGATGTCAGACAACGAACTTTGATTAATTTCTTAGTCTATTCTGTACATGGCATGGTTTTTGTGAAATCAGTTGATGCCTCATATTTAATTAAAGATGCCAATACACTATTCTCATTGTTTAGAGAAGTCATTGAGTGGGTGGGTCCAGAAAATATTGTCCATGTTGTGACCAACAATCGCAAACTATGTAGCATGTGGTAGATTGATAAAAGAGAAATACAAAACCATCTATTGGTCACCTTGTGCTCCACACTGTTTAAATCTGATTTTGAAAGATATTGCATCAATGCCTCATGTTTCAAACCTTGCGAAGAAGGCATCCAAAATTAATGTATTTGCTTATAATCATTTGATCTTCTTGTCATGGCTAAGAAAAAGATCTGATTGGAAGGAAATTGTGTGTCCTGGTGCTACAAGATTTGCCACCACATTTATCACCCTTCATAGCATATATTCTCACAAGCATGACTTACAAGCTTTGGCTATTAATCAGCATTTTTTGCAGCATAAGTTAGCATCCACTAAAGCCAGAAAAACTTTCAGTGTAATCATTTTAGATAACCGGTTTTGGGGCGATTGCTTTCAAATTGTGAGACTTGTGTCTCCATTGATCAAATTGTTGAGAATTGTTGATTCAAATGAGAAGCCTTTAATGCCATATGTCTATGAAGGCATGCAAAGGGCTGAAAATGTGATCAAGGATGTGTTTCAAAAGAAAAAGGAACTATACAAGCCTTATACAAATATTATCCAAAGTCGTTGGGATAAGCATTTGAAAACCGAACTTCATGCGGCGGCGTATTTGTTGAATCCCGCATTTTTGTATAGTCCTGATTTTGTCGAAAGCATCGATGTATGGAAGTTGTGATTGATTTGTTTGAGGCAAACTCATCTGACGATGTTGATTATTATGTAACAATGATGAGGCAAATCGGTGTATACCGCGAACGGAAAGAATCTTTTGCTAAAGTTTCATGTGAAAAAACAGCCCGTACTCTAGTCCCACATAAGTACATTGACTTTCATATTTAAAAGCACATATTGAGATATCTGATATTAATAATACATACTAAATGTCTTTTATTTTATTTTGCAGATGATTGGTGGTTGTATTACGGGGGTGCAGTACCTCAATTGCAAAAAATTGCTTTACGCATTCTTAGTCAAACTTCTACTTCTTCTGGATGTGAAAGAAACTGGAGCTTGTTTGAGCGTATCCATACTAAAAGAAGAAATAGATTGGAGCATCAAAGGCTTAATGATTTGGTTTTCACTAACTACAATCTGAGGCTAAAGTTTAGGTAAACTTGACTTTTGATTACTTGTTTTATAGTTTTATACTTTTATTACATATGGATATATATACACTTTATTAATGTTGGTATTCTATCATGTTGGCATTATAGGAATCAATTGAAAAAGAAGAAAGACAATTATGATCCCATTGATTATGAATCAATTGATAAAGTTGACTTTTGGGTGGTTGAGGAAGATTAAATTCCTGAATTTGATGATGTAGATGCAACAAATCTTCAACTTGAACAAATGGCAAGCGATTTTGGAGGTTCCTAACTATCTCTTCTATTATATAAGATTATATTCCTACACAAAATAATATACCTATGTCTTTTACATATGTATTAATAATTCTATTCGTTTCATATATAGGTGATGATGATTTTAGTATTGCACCTCCACCTATAGCTCCACCTCCTAATGTCTCAATACCTAGAGAGTTGACTGATGTTAATGCTGATTACAATGATGATGATTATTAGTTTATCAAATGTGAGAATATTTTGTCATCATATACTTATTTTTGATATTTTGCTACTATGAATATTTTGTCTCAAATGTAGGTTGTAAAGAAAATTCAAAATTGTTAAGAATGATATCTGAATATGTAACAAGTATTGGAGTATATGATTATTTTGCTACTAATCTAAAGTATTGAAATGATATATAGTATGTCAAATTTAGGTTGGTGTGATGAGAAATTAAATATTTTCCATTTTTTATACCTCACCGGTCTACCAAACCGGTCTAGGCCCGGGTTGACTTTGGTCTGACCCACTAACCCATAACCCAGTACCCCGACCGGTTCAGTGACCGGTCCGGGTTTCAGAACCTTGCTTCTGAGAGAGAAGATTCATTATAAACATTATATCTGAGAGTTACTCAAGATTGGGTGATCTTGAGTGGGAAACAGATTGTAACCTTACATTGTGTAAAGGGAGTATCTCGGTGAGAGATTTGGCTTCACAAGTGCCTGGGTGAACTTGTGGGTTTGTAAAGGCTTCTCTTGTGCTCGGATTAAACAAGAGGATAGTGGATTGAAAATCTCAAGTGAACCTTGGGATTTGGACGTAGGTCAAGGATTGGGCCGAACCAAGTATAAATCTCGGTTGCATATTCTCTTCCTTAATCTCCTATATTTCCAGCATATATGTTTAAATGACTGTCTATAGCTTTAGAACTCTTTACTGTCATACAAACTGATTTTACTGAGTTACAAAAAGATTTTCAAAGTTGCTAAGTTTTTATCATTCACCCCCCTCTTGGGTTCAGCCAGTTCTTACATGGTAGTCAGTGATGTGTATGTTTATGTTTGGCATATTACTGTGATTTATATGACATGGATGCATGCATACACTTTACACATTTAATACGTGAGTATTGACAGTTACTCTGGGGGCCAATATTGGACTTTAGACACTTTTGTAGATACAGGGGGACGTGCTTGAAGTGAAGGACCTTTTTGGAAAGGTAAGGCATAAGAGTGCAGATGAAGGATAGGGAATGCCCTATTATATTATGTACTTATATTTATGGGATGACTATATACATTTTGGTATTTATTTCTGGATGACTGTACCCTTAACCCTTCGAGGACTTTTATTTTATGTTTATTTTACTTTTACCAGTATAGTAGATCGTCCAAACAGGTTAAATGCTTTGTTGCGCTCACTCTAATACATGTTAAATGAACCTAATAACGAAGGAAAGGTAACTAAGTGAAGGAATCCCTCTAACCCGCCACCCGAAAGGGCGAGGCCAGTAGGGGTGTAACACAGGTTGACCAGAAACATGTACTTGTGGCTTGGAAACTCTTGATCTAGAAGGTCCTGGAGCCTTAGATTGACCAGACCCTTCTTGGAATGAAATCTTCATCAGATTCAAAATGTGTGGTCCAAACACTTCAAGTTTCTTTGCCACCTCATCTTTGTCCAAATACCAAATCTTTTCATGGAATAAGATAATTGAAACTAAGCTAGGAATTGGTATGGTGGAATTTTTCCTAGAATGCATGGCCTATTTTTTCATTTCACTAAATATCCAGTGACCAAGGTTATGAGGAACTTTGGCCACAAAGGATGCAAAGAGATTATAGTTATGCTGAGTGAAATTTTTGCCTTTCTGCACAAAGTTCCTTGAGTAGATGTACCACAAGGCTCGATGTACAAGTGGCATGACAATGGGAGGAAAATGAAGTGACCCTAATGGTTCACTCAATGGCTCATCTGGTTGAAATATTTTAAAAATTTCCTCATTGTCATAGTGAATTTCAGGAACAGGAGGAGGATTCACTATTTGCAATAAATCATTTAGGTAATCAGCAATAATGGCAATCGTCTTTCCTCTCACTATGGTAAGAATTTTCTCTTCAGCAATATGATTATTCTTATCTAAAAGAGTGTTCATAGACATGTTAAATTAAAATACTCTAACAAGAGTAGGACTATAGGAGGCATGAATAGAAAGAAAAGATTCATAATTTCTATACCAAGGGGACAAATCAAGATTACAATCAAATTTGAGCTTAGCTAGGTTTAGAGACACTACAGAAAAGAAATTCCTAAGTGCATAATCTTTGCTAAATTTCTTTCCATCCTCAGATGAGAATAGAATCGGACCACAAGCAAAGTCTAAAGGAGGATGATCAATGAGAGCATGGTATATGGAGACAAGAGAGGGTATCTCGAATACCTTAGAACCAGATTGTTGAACAGAAGCCTTAGTAGCTGAGGCAGAGGCCTTCAATGCAGAAGCCGAAGCCCTGGAAGCAGAAACAGATACTGGGCTCTTTGATTTAGACTGTGAACCACCACGAAAATCAGAAGAAGGAACAGATTGCTTCTTCTTTGATTGCTTGGAACCAACGGCAACGACATCCTTGTCCTTCCGAGTTAAAGCCCCTTTATCGATGGGCTTCTTCTTAGGAATCTCAGAAGGTTCTTCAATCTTCAACTTCTTTTCCTTTTTGGGTTCGAGTTCCTCAAACGACACCTTGGGTTAATATCTCTTTGGAGCCATCTTTGTTCGATTAAGGTGTTCCAATGGAGGAGGCGACGAGGATTCAGAAGCTTCAAAATCAGAGTTCGAGTTCTTGGATTTAGCCAAAGATTTTGGGTTAGATTTGGGAGACATTATTGATTTTAAAGGAGGTAGATTTAGGGTTTCAAAGGAAATGGCGAAGAGATAAATAGCAGATAGACGGATGCTGAGAGATATAGAAAACAGAGAGGGGAATGCAGATAGACAAAGCAAAAAGATGTAACTAAAGATGAAGAGTGAAGCGACGCAAGTCTTTATAGAATAGATATTGACTCGAGTCTATTAGTATTGGCTCGAGGTACCTGACTTGAGGCAATAAAAGTGACTTGAGGCAATTTTGGCTCGAGTTACCACTTACTGACTCGAGTCAAAAATTGCTCTCCATTCTTTAAACTCTCGAGTTGGCTATCGACTTGAGGTGCTTTGGTTGACTCGTGGTAAAAATCTCTTTCATTTTGTCTAACTCTCTGCCTTCGCTAGCCTCGAGTTGACACTTATTGGCTCGAGTCAGCTTGCTTCTTTGGCGATTCCTTTGTTCTCTAATTAGAATTGGCTCGAGTTGACATGTAAGTTGGCTCTAGTCAAGTCCACTCTGATTACCTCTATTCTTTCTGATTTCAACAGAGTCCTGCAAAAATTCATTCTAGAAGCTCCGATGCTTAAGTTAATCTTTTAATTATCATCAAAAACAGAATTTAATAATAATAAACTAACATGTTACTTACAATTCATTGGGATTTACCATTCCCAATTCCTTTCGAATAAATGTGAATTGTTCTTTCGCCAAGGGTTTGGTGAAGATATCTGCTAGTTGTAAATGTGTAGGAATGAATATCACCTTCACATCTTTCTTTTGCATATGATCTCTAATAAAATGATGTCTCAAATCAATATGCTTGGTTCTTGTATGTTGAATCGGATTCTTCACCAAGCTAATTGTGCTTGTGTTGTCACATAGGATTGGCACTTCTTTCAGATAAAGTCCCAAGTTAGATAATTGTTGCTTTATCCACAGGACTTGAGCGTAACAACTTGAGGCAGCGATATATTCAGCTTCGGTGGATGAGATAGAAATAGTAGTCTGCTTCTTGCTGAACCAGGATACAAGTGATCCACCCAGAAATTCGCATTAACCACTTGTACTTTTTCGATCAGTCTTGTAACCAGCATGATCCGAGTCTGAATATGCAATCAAGAATTCTTGTTGACCTTTTAGGAACCAAAGTCCAAGCTCCTTTACATCATAAAGATATCGAAAGATTCCTTTCACATGCTCTACATGTGATTCCTTTGGAGCAGCTTGAAATCTTACGTATATACCCACACTAAATTGAATGTTGGGTCTACTTGCTGTCAAGTAAAGCAGAGATCTAATCATCCCTCTATACTTGGTTATGTTGAAGTCCTTGCCTTTTTCTTCATCCACATCCAGAGAGGCAGTTGAGCTCATTGGAGTGTCGGCTCCATTGCAATGTTCTATCCCAAACTTCTTGAGCAAATCACAGAGATACTTCATTTGTGAGATGAATATCTCATTCTTCCGTTGTTTGATTTGAAATCCGACGAAGTAATTGAGCTCACCCATCATTGACATTTCGAATTCACCCTGCATTTTCTTGGAAAATTCCTCACGGAGAGAATCATTAGTAGCACCAAATATTATGTCATCTACGTATATTTGCACAATTAAGATTTCATTAAGCTTATTAGTTTTAATGAAGAGTGTTGTGTCTTCTTTTACACTGACAAAACCTTGATCCAAAAGAAATTTACTTAACCGCTCATACCAAGCTCTAGGAACTTGTTTAAGCCATATAAATCTTTCTTGAGACGGTACATGTGATCTGGATGATGATCATTTTCAAAACCGGGAGGTTTTCAACATAAACTTCCTCCTGAATAAAATCGTTTAGAAAAGCACTCTTAACATCCATTTCATAGAGTTTAAATCCCTTGACACACGCAAAGGCTAAAAGTACATGTATGGCTTCCAATCTAGCTACTGGAGCATACGTTTCCTTATAATCAATTCCTTCTTCCTGATTATATCCTTTGGCAACGAATCTAGCCTTGTTACGGACTATGATTGCAGATTCATCATGTTTGTTCTTGAATACCCAATTAGTGCCAATGACCGGATGGTCTTTAGGCCTAGGTACCAAGTCCCAAACTTGATTTCTATTAAATTGATGTAATTCCTCTTGCATTGCTATTACCCAATCATTATTTGATAAGACTTCGTCAATCTTATAGGACTCCATCTCATATATGAAGGCAGAAAATGTAACCTCATTCAAGGTACTTTTTTTGGTCCTTACACCTTTATTTATATCCCCTATTCATGGTCCAAAGAATGATTCCTAATGAACTTTTAAGCTTTAGGTTGAGATTGATCATGATTTTTGCAAGATTTTTTAGAATCATTTTCAAAAACATTTTCTGGATTTTCAAGAGAGGCGGAGTAGTTTTTGAAAAGAATTTATTCTTATAAATAGGTTCATTATCATCCAAAGAATCGTCAGATTTAGATTCACAGAACACAACATAAATTGACTGTTCTACTAAACGAGTACACTTATTGAAAATCCTATATGCCTTACTCCTATTAGAGTAACCAAGAAATATACCTTCGTTAGATTTGGGATCAAACTTACCCAAATTGTCCTTACCATTGTTATGGACGAAGCATTTACAACCAAAGATGTGTAGGTGTTCTAGGTTCGGTTTCCTTCCTTTGTAAAGCTCGTATGGAGTTTTGTTAAGCTTTTTTCGGAGATAGGCTCGGTTTGATATATAGCTTGCTGTGCTCATGGCATTTGCCTAGAAGACTTGTGAGGTCTTGTTTTCATTCAGCATTGCATGGGCCATTTCAGTGAGCACACGATTCTTCCTTTCAACCACACCATTCTGATGTGGAGTCCTTGGAGCCGAGAAATTGTGATCAATTCCGTGAGCATCACAAAACACCCCAAAAGCTTGATTCTCAAATTTACTTCCATGATCAGTCTGAATACCTGAAATGCAAACACCTTTCTCGTTTTGTACTTTCTTGGCAAACACAACAAACAGATCAAATGTTTCATCTTTTGAGGATAAAAAGATAGTCCATGTAAATTGCCACCAAGGCTCTTAACTCTTGCCGGTCCAACTAAATCCATATAAAGTAGTTGAAGAGGTCGATTAGTCGAGATTTCAAGCTTATTTTTGAAAGATGATTTAGTTTGTTTACCTCTTTGACAAGAATCACAAATCATGTTATTTTTAAATCGAAGTTTAGGGGAACCAAGAACTAAATCTTTTCTGAACAACTTATCCAGTTGGAACATGTTCACACTTATACCACAGCCAACTCTTGTCTAAGTTGCTAACAAAACATTTTTCAAAATTAATTTTAGGTAAATCTAAAGTATAACAATTTCCTTCATGAGGAGCTTTGAATAATACCTTAAGTTTACCTTTATCCATTGGGAGATCACCTTTGCTGACAATGAGACATTCCGCATAATCGAAGATGATCCAATTGTTCTTGTCAGGACTTTGACTTATACTCAGAAGGTTGTGACAGAGACCCTCTACAAGATATACATCTTTGATCTGAGGTCCATCCTTTGCACCAATCTCTCAAATTCCAGCGATCTTTCCATATTGGTTTCCTCCAAAGGTGACTTTGCCACCATCTTTTGATCTCATTGCAACAAATTTGGTTTGATCCCCCATCATGTGTCTGGAGTGCCCACTGTCAATGTACCACTTGTTGATTCTTGATGCTCTCAGACAAAACTGCAAATAAGAAGAGATTAAGTTGTAGGTACCCATCTTTTCTTGGGTCCTTTGGGGTTAGTTCGGGCCTTAGGAACATAGGTTCCCTTTGGTACCCACTGATAGTTGCCAACATGTTTATCTCTTCTATCTTTGTTATGAAAACAAGATGAGGTACTATGTCCCTTTCGATTACAGTAATTACAGTGAGCAAAAGGATTTGAAGTGTGAACTGTTTTCTGAAAATAGTTCAAATAGGATTTTCCACCAGTTTTCTTCTTGCATTTCTTTTTGTCAAAAACAGGTTATATTCTATGTCTGACCGATCATTTGTAAATCTCTGAGCTTTCATAATTATGTTGAGCATTTCACTACCTTTAGTGAATTTCTCAAGCGTTTTTGTGAGATACAAATTCTTTTTGTCTAAATCAAGGCATTCTTCACAAACAATGTTTTCACAAGAAACATTCTTAACTTGCTGTTCAAGAACTATGTTCTTCTTTTTCAAAGCTATATATTTCTCAGCAACCTTTTCAAATTCAGATTGTAAAACATTATATTCAGTAAATAATTCATCATATGTAGGTTGCGAGTCATATACCTCATCAACGTTTTCATATTGCTCTTCTTCTGCAACAAGACAGACGTTTGCAGTTTCTTCTTCTTCCTCACTTTCTTCATCTGAGGAGCCATCTCCCCATATGGCAAAAATGTAGGTTTTCTTTTTGAAGTGATTAAACTTCTTCTTCTCCTCCTTCTCTTTACCTTTCAATTGAGGACATTCTGATTTGTAGTGTCCCAGTTTTTCACACTTGTAACAGATGACTTGTTCTTTATCCTTGAAAGCACGTCTGTTACTTGAGCTTCTTTTCTGGAATTTATTTCTGAATCCTTGATCCTTCTTATAGAACTTTTTGAATCTTCAGACTATCATGCCTAACTCTTCATCTTCGTCTTCAACATCTGATTCTTTAGCTTCTTTGACTGCCTTGAGAGCAATCCCTTTGCTCTTACCATTTATCTTATCAAGTCCCTTTATGAACTTGATCTTTCCTTCATACTCAGATAGGTTGCCAAAGAGAGCTGCCACAGATGCCATTGATTCTCCACGAGCTTCTTCAATCGCGGTGACTTTGGCTTCCCATTCCTTGCTGAGGACATTTACAATTTTCCTCACTTGGATAGGTTGGTCATAGTGTTTACCCAAAGTAGCCAATTGATTAATCAGGTGAGTTAATTTGAGTTGGAATTCGCCAATAGATTCCACAGACTTCATACGAAGTAAATTATACTAGGTCATGAGGGTATTTACACGATTCTCCTTGATTCCAGTTGTTCCTTCATGAGCAATTTCCAAAGCATCCCACATAGCTTTTGTAGATGTTAAAGTGCAAATGTGGAAGTATTCACTTTGACGTAGTACACTTTGAAGCATGAGAATAGCTTTGTTGTTGAGAGTGACTAGTCTTCTATCATTCTTGTCATAGTCTTCCTCTAGTTTTGGAATTCTAAAACCATTTTCGAGAACAGATGGCGTGTAGTCTCCTCTCTCGAACACCCTCCATAGACCATACTCAGTAGCCAAGACGAATACTTTGAACTTGGCTTTCCAAAAAGAGTAGTGCTTGCCATTGAAGCCAGGTGGCCGATTAATTGAAGCACCGTCAGATAATATTCCTTCCATGATCTTTCTTAGAATGTTAAGCCCAACTGAGAAACCAATGCTCTGATACCAAATGAAGATGGAATATTACCTTGAAGGGGGTGAATAAGAGATTTAAAAAAACACTTTCGCTAAGACTCAAGAACTAAAAATAGAGACAGAGAGAAGAGCAATAGATACAAGAGATTATATTGGTTCGGTCCAATTCTTTGACCTACGTCCAGTCCCCAAAAACACTCTGGAATTTCCTCTATCTTTCAAACACAGATACAATTACACACTCTGTACGAAGTAATCCTCTCACTCTTAAGATTCACTCCCCCTTACAAGCTATAATTGTACACCCACACTTAAGGTTCCACAACCTTAAGATTTAACAACACAATAATCAAATAAGTGTTTAGAAACTCCTCACGAGTAGATAAAAGATAAACACTGAAGTACACAGAAATATCCTAAGATATTAGCGAAGTTAATGAAATAGTATATTACAATAAATTTGAATTGAATGCACAACATTTCGGTAGGTAGAGAATTCAAAGCTTTAGCTATTTATAGTTGTTGACATTTATGACCGTTGAGGAGCTTGATGAAATATCTGTTGAGACTCTTCTAAGTGTCTGTTAGAGATAAAGCGTTGAAGGTTTGTATAATCGCTGTCATGATATTCTTTAGATCTTTTGGTTACTGCGATTATGACCGTTGGAGAACCCAGCAAAGAGAATGAAATAATCTTCCCCAAAGTGTCTTTCGGATGTGCAGAGGTATGTCTGTTGGTTGAATGTTTCGAACAGGTAAGCGCGATAAATGCTCTGACACGTCGAATTGCTTTAATTAAAATTCAGAGTTAATCCGCATTCTAATCATTTGTAACTCATTGGCAAATTGATTAAATGCAGTTAAGAACAATACTGATAGATTATATGAAGAATCTAAGAACATACTTAGAGATTCTCAGAATGTTGTAAAGCACTTTCAAAGACAGAGACATACTTGGCTCGAGTCAAAATTACCATAGGCTCGAGTCTACCCAACGCTCAAGACAAAGAGAAGATTTGAAAATACAGTTTGACTTGAGGCAGAAAGAACATTGATTTGAGTCTAGGCTTAGGCTCGAGTCACTCAAAAAGCTGGCTCGAGTTCAAGACAAATGGTTAATCAGAAAAATAGAAGAGATTTGACTTGAGGCAAAATAGTGAGGCTCGAGTCAACCTCTAGACTCGAGGGAGGAAAGCAGGCTCGAGTTAATCTTGATATTTAAATGTAACGATCAAGTTTCTTGCTCGAGTCAACTCTCACTGGCTCGAGGCAAGAGAATCACAATTTTGAAAATCATATTAAGATTAATGACCTCTGACTCGAGTCTCAGAATAGCCTGACTCGAGTCTAGGCACAAACTAGAGGTAGGCTTCACACAGGCTCGAGTCAACATGGAAAATTGGCAAATGATGCGAAGGGATTGATTTGAGGCTACAACAGTGGCTCGAGCCAATCTGATAGCAAAAATATTTTTCTGATAAAACCCATATTTGACTCACTTTAAATTATTTTGCTTGGATCTCTGTTCAAACATTGTTTCCAAAGATAATCATCATCAAAACAAAAATAGGGAACTAACATCATGTACTTCCCCCTCCCCCCTTCAACTGTCACACATAACTTTTCCAAAATTATCATGCATTTGCCATGCAGCTTCATACTTGAAATTTCTTCCTCTACCTCCTCTTTCCTCCATGTTAAGAATCACCAATAATGGATGATTTGGTCTGAGCACACTCTTGGGACCACTCTTACCTTAGCATTTACGAATTTTTCCTGCCACTATGTATTGCAAAAGCATATGTCCAACCTCTTATAAACCCTCTCTAGACCCTCCCATTTAGGCCCCTTCCATGTAAACATTGGACCATTAGCCCCTAAGTCGATGAGGTTACTTTGCTGGATACATGCAATAAAATTTATGCACCTTATCTCATTTACTCTTCCCCCTCCTTTTTGCTCCAAGGGAGTTTTTTTGTCATTAAAGTCCCCAACTAGCAGCCATGGGATAGCAACCTCCCTAGCAATGTCATTGCAACCCCTTTACTCGTTGTGCCCCTGCAATTCCATATTAATAGCTTCATCATGGCAACCATATATGATTGAAACCAAAACAAAGCAACTCCACTCAACTAGTTAGCGCAAGCGCTACACATTCCTCCTCCATACTCATCCCCCCACTCTCGATAGGGTCCTCATCCACCTCCAAAAAATCTGAACACTCTCGCCTCCAACAATCATTATCCTTATTCCTCTCCTTATAATCTCCCGGATGCAGGTTTTCCTTCTCATTCATATCCACTTTTCCCCCTCATATTTCTCCAAATTAGTCTCAGGCACAACCTCATAGCTTTTAACAATAGGTTGACTTCCATTAGATAGTCTCATATTATTTCCTTTATTAACATCCGATAGCACATTCCTCCTTCTACCATCCTTCTCCATTTTTCCTTTCTGAATTGACCTTCCACCGCTCTTATTTTTAACCCTCTCAGCCCCCTTACTAGCATCCCCCGTACCTCCACCCTTATTAGCTCTTTTTTTGAAAGCTACTCTCACCCCTTCCTAGCCCTTTAATTTTTGGTCCCTCAACAGTGGTACCCTCCCTAACACATTCAGCTTGCAACCTCCTATTTTCATCCCCCGAACTTTCATGTAGTATAGCAAATCTTGACCCTGATTGATGTTGTTGCACAGACATAGTAAACTTGTTCTGTCTTCTAGGTCTCTGGATAGTCTTCCATAAAGGCTTCAAGTCCTCCTTAGCAACGCCACCCTTCCTATTCTCATCCACTTCCTCCACCTCCATTTCACCCTCATCATGTTTTTTGAGCAAAACCTCGCAGCCTTCCTTACTATGCCCAAACCTACCACAATTAGTACACAACAACCATAGGCTTTCATACACCACACTCAGCAGCTAACCTTCAACATTGAATTCCGGCACAAGAGGCTTAGTAACATCTAATTCAACGCACATCCTTGCAAATCTACCTCTAGCCCTTTGTGCAGTGTGAATATCCAACCGAATTGCGCTTCAAATAGAGTTCCCCAGATTAAGAAGGGAGTTTTTATCAAATAATGGCACAGGTAAATCATGAAATCTCACCCAAGCCACTACAGAATCTATTTTCTCACTTTTCGGATTAAACTTAAGCTTCCATCTTGCAACACTCAAATACGCATCAGCAATCAGCCACGCCCCCCGATTCCAAAGCTTCCATATATTCATCGTTGTGGTGGTAATTCACCAAATAAAAATCATTTGCTAAATCAAAAATATCTATATTACCTTTTCTGGTCCAAATTTGTCTCAGCTTCTTCACCATAAAGCCATATGAAGGTTGCCATCCCTAAAGCTTTACCACCAGGGTTTTGCAAAACGGCCTCATGAGTCTCTCACGCTCCTTTTCTTCAAACGTAAATTTAGGACACAGAGGATTAGAAAAATCCACGCTGACTCCATCGCTGGGATTCAGGACTTTGGCAAAGTGTGTCTCAACTCCATAATCGTCTGATTCCTCTTCCTTATCATTTTTACTCCATTCCCACCAGCAAACCTTAAAGTTCACATTTTGTAATAGGGATTCCCTATACGATATCGGCGCTTGCTCTTTCACTTTAGGTTTCATCCAATTTTCCTCCCGGACTTTCAGCGATTCATCATCGGAAAATTCCTTCGTTGCAAACTAGGCCTTCCTTTTCCTTCGATTCCATTCTTCACGGTCTAAATCCAGCATCTTCTCACATTCCCCTCCTCGCAAGGCACGATCAGAGGGGACGCTCATTTTTTTCGATGCAGTAGGCGACATAGCTCTCACTCACGATTCGAAGATTAGCCCTAACAGAGCTCTCGGTCTTCAAAAAAGAAGAACAAGCATTTTTATTATTATGCCTAGTAGAGCTCTCGATTTTGATGCATAATAGTTTCTGGCAAAACTAAGGGTGTTTGGGAAACTTATGATAAAACCTAGGTTTTGCCCCAAACAGGCCCTTAAAATGCCTTCTGCAACTTCTAGTTTAAAAATGCATACCAGAAAAATTAAGGACCTTGAAGACAAACAATCACAGTGTGAATATTTACTACAACATAATAACAATATCTCCTTACATGCTTGTACTCTCCCTGGTGCGGCGCACTGGGAGATAGTGCTTCGAAACTTCTTTTATTGGTTATTATCTTTTTTTAAAAAAAAAAAATTTAATCAAGATAATCTTAAATATTCTCCAAATCTTCTCTCTAAAATAAAAGGCATAGAGCATGTACTTCCGTGTGAGTGTTCTTTCTTCTCAACCATTTGCGTAATGGCTCCTCTACCTCTAAATGCAATCAATTTTCTTCTCAACAATAGTATTTCAACCACCAAAAACACATAAGATGAGCAAAGGTACAAAGGAAGAGAAATATATTGATAAATATTTCTCTATGTTATAATTAATATACTTATACTCTATTTTTATATTTATTCCCTTTTACCATTCAATCAAATAAGTATGACAGAATGTTACCAAAAAAATAAGTATGGCTGAACAAATAATTAAACAATTGAATATTTTTTAATGAAATACAACGTAAAAGAATATTACGGCAATTAAACTAAATTGAAGGGATATTTTATGGAATACAACGTAATTTACTAAAAGGGATATTTTATGAGGGTATAGGTAAAAAAATATTATGGCAATTAAAATATATGACAGGTGGAAGAAATAATTAGATTATATATCATTTAAAAATGTATATTAATAAAAATATCCTTAACAAGTATATCATTAACATGAAATCACTAATTAAATTCAATAATTAAGCGAAAAATTAGTACTAGAATAAAAGTCCTAAGAATAAGAAATTATATGACCTTTATAATCTTTTCCTTTATTTATAGGGATTTCCTATTATGTAGCATAGAATTTTGGTGAAGATTGCATGATTGGATTAACTGTAAAAGCTGCTTTTCCAACATGATTTACAGTGTACGAGGTAAGTATTTGAGAGGATTTTTATCTTGACTTGCGTAAATGTGCTTTTCTAACACTGATATGATATATTTAATGATTTGGTTAACACAAAATAAACTTAGAATTATTCAAATCTCTTTTGCTTTTATCGATCACTAACCGAAAAAAATGTCTTCCAATCTATTTTCTCTTCTTCTTCTTCATCATCTTCCATTCATCTGCATAGGATCGAAGAAGAAGAAGAGTGAGCTTTCATCTTTTATTCAGCTCACGTGAGCTTTCATCTTTCGTGTAGTAGTTCACGTGAGCTTTCATCTTTCGTGCAGCTCACGTGAGCTTTCATCTTTCATTCAGCTCGCGTTCTGCCTTTACTTCGATAGAGAAATTAAAGAGAAATAGAGGATAGAGATGGCACACCGGAGTTCCTTTTGTCCTCACTCTAGTTGCCATAGAAGGTTTAAGAAACCAGTTTCCACTGAGCTTTTTTCAGGTTTTGGCGAAGTTTTGCAATTTCCGGTGAGTTCATGAGTTTTTTGACAAGCATATAAATTTTCGACAAAAAAAAATTGTGGCCTTTGATAAAATTCGTAATGGGATTCACAAAAGCAATATTGATTTTGACAAGAGTGTTTTCTGATTGGAAAAAAAATGTTAGACATGATTCACCAACATTTGTGCTCTTTGACAAAATTCGTAAAGGGATTCACAAGAGCAATAATGAGTTTGAGAAGATTCGTAATGGTTTTCACAAGAGTGTTTCCTAATGAAAACATGTAAGTTAGGTTTCATCAACATTTGTGGCATTTCACCAAAACTCGTGATGGTTTTGACAAGAATTAAAATGGTTTTGATAAAAGCGTTTGCTAATGAAAACATGCAAGTCAGGATTCACCAACATTTGACAAAAAATTGTAATGGTTTTGACAAGTTTAGTAATGGTTTTAACAATAATTATAATGGGATTCACAAGTTTAATAATGTTGGTGAATCCTGACTTACATGTTTCCATCAGCAAATTCTTTTGTCAAAACCTTTAAAATTCTTGTCAAAACCATTACTAAACTTGTCAATCTCATTATGAATTTTGTGAAGCATGTTCTACTGTTCACCATATTATTTCTCATCCCTTTCTACCATTCACCTTAGTCTTCCTGGCTCTCTTCCTCTCCAGGGATAACTTTCATCTTCACCATTATTAGCGATCTTCGACCACCACTTCGCCATAACCACCAAGAGCACCACGATTTCAACCAAAGGGAGATCACAATGGTGAGAGAGAGATAGAGAGAGAGAGAGAGAGAGAGAGAGAGAGCTCTGAAAATCATTTTTTTTTGGAAAACCTCTGTCCTTACTCCCTTTCTTCTTCTTTACTTAACTACCATCGACCACCTCCCCACTATCATCTCTGTCTTTATCGCTGGACCTCCATTTTTTAAGGCGATGCGATCACCATCGTACCTCTTCTTCTCATTTTTCTTTTTGTTTCTTATATTTAAAAACTGATGGCATAATAGTAAATTCATCAATATTTTAAAATCTCAATTTGATCCCTATCACCTTTATGTCCTTTACAAATGTTAACAAACCTTTAAAGGTTTTGAAATTTCATATGGCATTTATTTGAGATTCTACCATATCACAAGCCACTCTTTCACAGAGCTCAATATAGGAGAATGGCTACATTTGTAACATCCCGAATTTTGGGCATTGAAACTTGAGAATAAGACTAAATTAGGCGGACGTCTAAGCCCGGTTCAAGAGATGTGACATTCCCAAATAGGGCTATATCTTCGGCCAAGGGACAAAAAGGGGAAAATTATGAAATAATATTTCAAGGATATAGAATTATTATTATGGAATTATTTATGGAAAATTTGGCCTTAATTATTATTAAGCTAATAATTGGAAATTAAGGCATATTTCCCTATAAATTAAAGTCAAATAGTTGGGAATAATTTTTGGCTTGAATATTTTGGAGATAATATTTTATGGCCAAAATAAATTAATTGAGGAAAGAATAAAGTCAAAGAATATTTGGAAGGATAAATTATGGCCTACAATAATTATTGGAAGTTAAGGTATATTTTCCTTGAATTTCGGGAAAAGAATTACTGAAGTTTAATGGCTAAAATTGAAAAGAAAAGGAGAATATGGCATTAATGGTATTTTGTGTTGAATTATACATATTTCTTATTCTCCATTTTTTCCCCCAAACAATATATGCAGGTCACGAGTTTTGAGTCTTGCAGAACCAAATTGGACAAGGAAATCATGGGCCCCTTATGCACAATAGTTCAATTTAATATGCATTTAGTAATTGAACAAGCAAGCCCATATTCCTTCAATATTTAATTCTCTTCAGCCCAACACATGAAGTAGAGAAGGTAGCAGACTATATATATATATATATATATATATATATATATATATATATATATATATATATATATATATATTCCTATTTCCTCTAATATCTATTAAAAGGAAACACGTTATCACAGAGAAAGATCTAAGTCAGCGCCATACGCAAGATCAACAATCACCATGCTTTTCCAGCGGCTCATACACTTGAACCCTTTACGACAGCAGACTTCCCATACCTCTCCTCAGACTGTCATTTTCTTCCCTCTCGAACTGGACCCTTTGGTCCTTATATAAGCTATGCTCCTTGACTCAAATCACTCCTGTTAGCTTATCAAAACCAGAGTAAAGTTGAGAGTGAAAGTGAGAAAGAGCAAGAGGGAAGGAAAGTCGAGAGTGTGAACTGGAGAGAGAGAGATCAAGCATTGGTTGCTTTGTTCTTGATCCAGAAAACAGAGGTTGGTGTGGCGCTGAGAAGGCATTGAGAAGCAGCAACCTTTGGCATATTTGAAAGACTAACAAGGTAAGCCATTAAGCTAAATATATCTGTTGCTGTGTGTGTGTGTGTGTGTGTGTGTGTGTGTGTGTGTGTGTATGCACATATTGAAGTATGTATGAAAGCAAATGAGAGGAAAGGTCACTATATCGATATGTATATATATGTGCGTTGCTACTTTAGGAAAAAAGAATGAGAAAGCTGTTGCCATAAGTTTATATAAATGCATCATTGCTTTGTACAAGAAAAAGTAAAAGTAAAAACTTGACTGTCATTTATATATATGTTGATATTGATGTGATCATGGAAGGAAAAGGAAAGAGGGAAGTTGTTGTTATATGTTATAGGAGCAGATTCGCTGTTATACCTCAACCACTCACCCCGGATCCCAGTACCGCCATCCCAGCACCCCCATCTCAGCACCTTGGATCCCAACACCCTCATCCCAGCACCCCGGATCCTAGCACCCCAAATCCTAGAAACCCCATCCCAGCACCCCGGATCCTAGCAAACCCCATCCCAGCACCCCAACCCTGAACCCCTCAACCCAGAACCCTATCAACTTGGAGAAATAATTGCAAAGAAAATAATAATAATAATAATAAATATTATTATTATTATTAGGAAGGAATAAGTAATAAAATAGATAAATAATATATATTATTATTATTTATTTAAAAAGGGTATTATTGTTTTAGGGGTTAATAACCACTTTTAATCCTCTAAAATAATTCGTGTAGTTAGTTACTTTGCGACGCAAGTAATGACTAATGACAATGATAAATATTTATAGGCAACTGATCCAAACACCTACCAGACCAATTAAGTAAGTTTGAGGTGGGTAACTGTTATCTTATTAGCTTGTATGTATGTATTGCATGTATGACTAATCATGGTTGCTAGATAATTTTGCATGTGTGTATCCTAGCTATGGATTGAGGCTGCGTGTCTCATAAGGCTATGTGTCCTAAAGGGCTGCGGTCCTTGGTTGATAACTGCGATTTTGGTGCGCCTTATTTACTGTAAATTATTCTATGCTTAACATGTGTTATACTTGATTTATATTTTATACTTGCATATGAGATTAACTGTTACCCCTGGAGTTTATTCATTTGAACTCCAGATCGCATGAATTAAACAGGCAGTGGATCGAGATCAAGAGGAAAGACACAGTTGTAAGGATTACAGCAGAAGGGATTTTTGTGATAGTATAAATAGTTGGACTATAATTATCGTTTATTATTTGTCTATTTTGGAATTATTGTATTAAGTTTCCCTTTGGGATAGATACGAATCGCGAAAAATTTATCCTCATGTTTTCAAACTAAGTTATTTTAAGAAATTTTTTATTCCGCAATTAAGTCGTCCAAATCATTTCGATGCATGTGCGCTATAACTCTGATAGATAATGGCGCATAAAGGCGTATAAAGGACGGGCGTCACAACATTCATCTTAAACAAAGCACGAGGCTTACTTAATGAGGCTCATGAACAATAATGTGTGTTTATAGCCAATAATGAGCTATTTTTAGATGTGGCTTGAAGGAACAATAATTAGTCTCGTACGGAAGCATCAATATTCTTAAGGGTTGTCCTCATTAATCAGAGCATCTCTTTGCTCAATTCTCTCTTGTGCAACTTCATGCACTCCCCTTCTATGCACTCACATACATGTGTAGTTGGTTGGGGGAGGGTGATATTCGGAGGAATCTTAGTAGCACACTTTTCTAACTAAACATACAAGATACAAGCTTAATGCATGACATGCTTGGTTACACAAATTCTTGCTAGCATAATAACATACCTGCATGCTCAATGTTGCGTGCAACATACATATGGCCATAGTATAAACAGAAACAAAGCTTCAATTATTCACATATGCTCCACACAATTCATCAAAGCAGTCGTACACATCAACACATTAGCATACATATCACATAAATGCAAGTGTCCTCCTCTTGTACCTTTTCTTCCAACCACTAAAGTTGTTTGGGATCATTTAATTCACTACCCAAAAAAAACATTGTTTAGCGGTTTTAACTGATACAAACAACAGTAGTAGCGGTTTAAAGAACTACTACAAAACACACTGTTGTAAGCTATTTTGTAGTAGCTATCTAAATCTGCTACTCATATAATAAAACTACTACTATAATAGCAGAGGTTTTGAGTCACCACTACAAGTTGCGATTGAGATGACGAATTTCAAAAACATTGGCGCCAAAATTTTACAACCGCTACAAATATTGGATGAAATTTCAAAAATTGAGCCAGATATTTAAGCTGAATTTGAATTAATATTTGTAGAGGTTTTAAAACCACTACAAAATATTGAAAATTTGAAAAAAAAAAAACCGTAATTTGAGTCCATTGTTACAATGTTATGTTGAATATTTTATTATTTAAGTGACAAATTAAATGATGATAGTTAATATTTCAAAAAATGATTAACTTAAGTTAGATAAGTATAAATATTATGTAGGTATAATACTAAGAGTGTGTAGATAATAAGGATTTATTATTTTGTCCACTAGATGATATTTGATTATGGAAAGAATGTTGAGGAAATGTCCTTAAAGTTATGGATAAGAAAAAAAAAATAGTATCAGTATTATAAGAAGGGGAAAAAATAAAACATTAAAAATCAAAGATTTAAAAAAAATTATCATATTTGATGAGCTTGCTCAGCACTTAATCTTTCTAGAAAATCCTTACAAATGAGAGAAAACAAGAGAGAAGGGGGTGGGAAGAAATGATGGAGCATGTGAAATGAGGTGGGTAAGGGTATTTATAGAGATATGCCTAACTTTTGTAGCGGTTGATGTGACTAATTTTGTAGCGGCTTTCATTTGTAGAGGTTTATGTGACAGTTTTTGTAACGGTTTAATTCGTTGGTATTTTTAAAAAAATCAAAATCAAAATTTTTTCATTTTGCAGCGGTTATACTAAAAACCGCTACAAATTAATGAACCTTTGTATGATATGAAATATTCAAAATGACATACTTTGTAACGGTTTATCTACTAAAACCGCTACAAACTTTAAAACCATTGGCTAATCTTCAAAAAACATATCAACAGGCTACAAGCACTTGAATTTATAAAACACCTCAAAGATTCCAGTGAGCTTCAATATATATATATAAACAGAGCACCCTGTAGATGAAAACATAAGCAATGTAATCGAATCTTTGAACTGGCTTTATGATTTACAATTGTTAACTCAACATTACCCACATCACAAAGAAAACAAGTTAACACACCATACATTCAATTAAATAATACACAAAACTAGCTTCCTAAGGTATTATGTGCGTGTGCGTCCGCAGCTGGAAGGAAGAGGTCATTAGGGGGAAAAAAATGCACAGAACACGCTCACAGACCACAACATACACACCCATTGCCATTTATCTCGATTCAAACTTCAACTTCCCCTACCTTCAACTCGTCTTTCACTTCGTGCTTCGACTGTCTTCACGCACGCCTTCAGCTCGTCTTTCATCTTGTCGCTGTTGTGTTTTATTTCAACTGTTTATAAGGGTTTTTTGGTCCCATAATTTTTCTATCCCGGGAAAGCTTTTGGACTTGTCTCCACTTTCAGTGGGAACAAGCTTTCCCATGTTTAAAGGAACTTAGCAATTGGCAGGATTTCATTTTCAAGGAGCTTTTCGACGCCAAACGTGTTTTTTGCGCTTAGGAGCTCTGTCATCTTCCCTTTCCCTCCCTTGCTTTCCTTGTAACAAACATGGCCTTAATGTATCGAAAAGCTGCAAGAGGAATAGGAACAAAGAAATAGAGATAATTATGGGAAAGATCACTAGACATGCTACGTACCTGTTATGAGTCTCACGTAAAGGAATCTCCTCTCAGAGTGTTATTTATATGTTTAAGGGAGTCTCCCACTCCATTGACTAGTCTTTTGGGCTCTCCCTTTTGAACTTGTACTCATAACACCACTTTCATGTAATTGAACTACATAACCAACAATTTGTATGAGGAGTTAATAAGCTATATGCATAAAGATGAAGAAGGAACAATATCTGTGTGTGAGTGTACTAAGCTATAAAGCAGTCATAGGACAGCTCTCCTTTGGCAAGAAATTCCATGAACCGATCGTATCTTCATCATATTTCCTGCCAACAAAGAGAAGCCCTACGGCTACTTTGCTTATTCTCTCTATCTGCTTGCTCTCTTTGCTTCTGCACTTTCACTTCAACTTAAGCATGCACAAGGGGTGGAATAAACCAATTACCAAACGAGGCATATATATGCATGCTTTAGGGATAAGTCCTAGAGTGATTTCTATGGGCTTACTATTCATGCATGATCTGGAGCTTGCTCATCGATGACTGGAAATGCATGGACTACTCTTGATTTCTCATAAAGTAAATTGATTAATCTAATTCGGTCCAATTCTTGTTCATATGCCTGTGCGAACCCAAAAGGGGAAAAGATTAATAGGGAGCTGTTTGATTTAAAGTTTTCAGAACAGTTTTGTTTTTGTTTTAAAAATACGAAAACACGGAAATACTTGTTTTAAAATGTATTTTTGGTTATGTATTCTGAAAAAAAAAGAAAAGAAAAGAAGGAAAGAACACCTTTTAGATATTTTGTTACTTTTTGTTCAATAAAATTAGAGAAGAGGAACATTATATTTTCAATTAACGACAATCATGCTAATAATAAAGTAAAATATTCTTTTACCTTCCACTTTGGCAGTTTAGATATATATATTTCAAAATAATAATTCAATCAATTTTTTAAAATTTTTAATTTCCAAACTTGTTTTAAAAAGTTACTCTAAAGAAAACTGTGTTGAGAACATAAAAATAGAGAATAGAATCAAACAGGCCTTGTAATGTCTCTCTATTTTCTGCTGAATAGAATATGCTCTTGTCTTTTTTTTGCCCCTCCTTTACCCCATAGCTTTTTTATAGGCTGGCTTTTCAGTTTAACCAAATCCAACTTGGAAAGAATATTTTAGGTTCTTGAGTCACATTAATGTAACTAGCCATGTTTATAGGTAAGATTCTTAATCAATGTGATTTTGCATGGTGAATGTGCTGGTGATATAATATTTTACTAATGTGTTAGTAATCAGTAACTGATTGTACTAATATGTTATCAAGATCGTACAATTAGCATATAATAACTTTTTTAAAAAAATGAAAACTGTAATCCATTAATAATTCAAAAAAGCATCTACAACATGGAAAACTACAACCTACTATCATTCACCAACTACCGCCTCCAGGTACGAAGGTTGTGGGTGATTAAGGAGACAAAAGTTTCTTATGATATTATGAGCTAACTTAACCAAGTGATTCACTAGACTATTCTCTTCCCTAGAAATATGACTAAGTAAAACATGCCATTTTTTTTTATAACCACAACTTGTCATCAACTATAATGTCTCTAAAGAGGTGAGAATAATCACAACCCCTAGTCAAAGAATTAACAGCTTCAACACAATCTGCGGATAGTATAACATTTTTGTATCCTTTATTCCAATATATCTGAAGACCTTAGGTGACCATAATGATTTTTGCTATTGCTAAGGAAACTATTGCGAGTTTACACATGAATCCGCATATTCATCGTCCATCGTTTCCACTAATAGCGCTTCATATGATAACTTTTTCAATCTAAGCTACTCGATGTCGACATATATTGTTTAAGGTGTTTGTATTACTTACACAAAGCATCTGGTTACTGATGTATTAGTTAGATTTATGTAACTTGATATTTCCTACATTTGGAGGATGATGAACATCATGATATGCCGTTATTCATGTGTACAATAAAATTATCAGAATGCAATCTATTGAAAACCGTAGTGTAATTTTTTTATTTTTTTCCCAAAAGTACCTATTATTTGTGTGAAAAGTTGGTGGTGAACTTGTCTATAATAATTATAAGGGCACCTATTATCTTTTTTTAAAAGTAGCATATAATCCAACATTGAGCATAAAAATTCACATGAATATTTTAAAATAGAGTAAAAAATATCATATTCATTAACCTCCGTTACTTTTTAAAAACATGTTTTTGTATATATATGTATTTATTATATAATATTTTGTTTTAGCCAATATTTTTAAGCCTAATTTTTTATCTTCTCTATAAGGACAATGTTTAGTTCATTACTCATTGGGCGTGAGAGAAAAGTAAAATTCTTGTTTGAAATACCTACTAAAAATGTTAGTATCATTTTATATTTTATTTTGATTTATAATTGTTGGTTATTATTTATTTATATTTTCAATTTTATGTGATACTATTTAGCAAATAGTTCAATATGTTTATTTTTTGGTCAAAGTTAAAAATATTTTATGGTTCCGCCACTGTCAATATCGTCATATATTAATCTTACATGTCAACTTCTCTCTCTTATTCATCATTAAATCACTTGTCACTATTTTAATATTTTTTGAAAAGAATTTCTCTTTCACATCTCCATATCTTCTTTGCCTCCTCTGACGAGTTCTCCCCATCCTTCATCTGTTGAGTGATGTCGTGTTTAAAGGCTCAAAATTTGTAGCGGTTTTACAAATAAGCCGCTACAATGTGTTGACATTTGTACGTGAAACTTTGTGGTGGCTTTATGTAAATGCTACAAATGTTTAAGACTCTTTTCATTTTGTATCGGTTTCTATAAGTAACCACTACAAATATGTAAGACTCTTTGCATTTTGTAGTGGTTTCTATGAGTAACCGCTACAAATGTATAGACTCTTTACATTTTGTAGTAGTTCTTTTTATATCAAACGCTACAAATAAACCGTCACAGATTTCATGCTATAAGGAGCCTAATTGATGACACATTTGTGACGGTTTGTATAAATAAACTGCTACAAATTTGACACAAACTTGGTTCCATATTTTGTAGCGGTTATTTTGTGATAACCACTAAAAAGGTCGTTCCCTAACTAGCATGCTAATTGACTCAAGTCAACTGTTGTAAATTTGAAGCGATTTAAGTGTAAACTGTTACAAACTCTCATTTTGTAGTAGTTTATTTTAACCACTACAAATTGATAGTTTTTTTTGTAATGAAAAATTCATAAATGTAAAATCTAAATAAGAAATATCAAGAAAATTGTGGATATTTGATAAAAGATATATTTTTCACTCATCAATCTATTGTTAGACCTGGCTAACCCAAGAGGGGGGGTGAATTGGATGTCTGATAAAACTTTAGGAACTTTGAAAATCTTTTCGCAACTTATTGAAAGCAGTTTGTATGACAGTAATAATTTATAAAGCGATAGTTAGTCATTCAAACATATATGCTGAAAATACAAGAGTTTAGGGAAGAGAATATGCAAACTGAGATTTATATTGGTTTGGCCCAATCCTTGACCTACGTCCAGTTCCCAAGCTCTACTTGAGATTTTCAATCCACTATCTTCTTTCAACTTGATTACACGCTCTGTACTCAAAGTAATCCTCTCACTAGGATCTACTCCCACTTACAAGCTGTAATTAATACACCCACTTGATTGCACACTTTGTACTCGAAGTAATCCTCTCGCTAGAATTCACTCTCTTTACAAGCTGTAATCAATACAATGGGTTTCCCACTCAAGATCACCCAATCTTGATAACTCTCAGATATAATGTTTACAGATAAATCTTCTCTCTCTCAGAAGTGAATGAATAAACATTGAAGAACATAATCTATCATCTCACTCTTTATTGTAGACTATATAAGCATTAAGAAATAGAGAGTGTATGAGCTATTGAACTATCGAGGGTTAAGTAGCAAAATCATTTCATTGGCTTTGTCGAGTCATTCATCAAAAAAATTGTTCCTTCCGGTTTGAAGACTTCGCTATTTATAGGCAATTGTCTTTCGACCATTGCGAGTATTCAACCTTGGGAATGGCTACTAGAGCATTTATGCTTCCTCTTAGTTTTGTCCGCCATTTGACTTCATTAAATGTATGTTGTGGCATTCATCCGTACAAAGAGAAATAGCCGTTGGCAAATTTAAATGCTTTGTCGTTTAACTTGTTTTGTCAAGTGCTTCGCTGGATTTATCAGTTTCGCCTCTTACTAAGCTTCGTTGAATATCCGTTGTGGCATTCGTATATGTCCATTGGAAACCCACTAGTAGTGTTGATTCTTTGAAGAGAATGGGTTCGTCCACTTTTTTTTCCATCGATTGCTTCGCTAGATAAAGTGTCGAGCTGTGTTTCCACGTCTTGTCTGCCATGCACTTTGTTCGTCTGACAGGTTCACGTGTGTTTGCTTCCATTGGCATCAAACTTTAACCTAAGCTTTTGATCATCTGGAACTCACTTATAAATATGATTAATATCATTGATAAAAGTAATGAGTATTGTTCAGATAATAATAAGATATTATAAAGTTACAACGAGCGAAGACATTTAAGAGGCTGATGAGTAATACTCGAGTATGACTCCTGAGTACTCGAGTAACAATTCAAAATAGCTTCACAGATGCTTCAATGGGCATCCTTGCTCGAGTAGCAACATCCTCTTACTCGAGTATCGTACTCGAGTAAGATATCTTCCATGCTCGAGTAATGTTACAGCAAGATTATATCAAAGGCTTTAACATTGATCAAACTCGAGTAACAAGTTCTCCATACTTGAGTAGCATTTGTTCTTCGTTGAAAGAATACACTAAATGAAAGACATTAGCCAACTGTACTCAAGTAGCAGGATATGGTTACTCGAGTAAACCTCAACCCGAGAGCAAATGACATATAGAAATAAACATACGCGAGTAAATCCTTACCAGTACTCAAGTACCGTACTCGAGTAACCTTTACCTTATACTTGAGTAATATCGTGATCATTCATCTTCGGGAAGTTCAGAAAACACATGCTTGAGTAAGGCTTTAATGTGCTCAAGTACACTTCTATCTTTGAGGCTTCTGATTATGCGTGAATAAGCATAATACTCTCCAGTACAAGGCTCAACTTCCAGTATGTTGAGACTTACAAAAAAATAAATATTGGCAGCATAGTAGTCAATTTCCAGTATACATATCGTCTTCGAAATAGCTCTAAATTTGGCAAACTACCCATACTGAGAAAGCTCTTTAAGTCTCTTTCTAGTGTAAGAAGAATCAGCTCCAAACTCATTGTATTTTGTCCGTTATCATCAAATGAATGGAGGTTGTTCTTCATCAGCGTTTTTGCAACATCCTGAACAAACTGTCAACTTCAAAACATCATATATCCTTTAATTGATCTTTGTTTTTCATGATCTTGATGTTTTTGGAAAGGTATGTGAGTCTAGTTTTATATGCCACAAATTTCATATCATTCGGATATGTAGTTTGTGAGATGCACCCAAATTACTAAAAGATGGGTCTGCTGTGTGACGTTGATTGATTTGGCAACTTGTACAATTCATAGCTCTCTCATCTGAACGCCTTTGGACTTGAATTTTATGTCAAAATAACACATTGAGAGTCTAGTTTCATAAAAAAAAAATTGGTTCACCTCAATCAGACTTCTGGTTGGAGAGATATCAACGAATTACCAGACCTCTCCCAATGTTACTCGAGTACCAGATTTTCTCGAGTACCAGATTTTCTCGAGTACCAGATTTTCTCGAGTACCATACTCAAGTATGGATGTTTTGTACTCAAGTATGACTGGAATTCTTGCACAAGAAAGAGCTGTTTATGCACGAGGCTGTAGCAATTGAACTGTAGCAACTCCTATTCATCGGGAAGCTTGAATTTGATTATTTTAATTCTGAATTAAGTCGTTCCAACTTCTGTTTGATCATAGAGACTTGAATATTGATATTCTCATAATATTTAACAAGTTCTTCTTTCTTGATCATTCTTCATTATTTAAACTTCACATCTACATTAAATATAGGAATTAGTCAAAGTAGAAGATAAATGTAGTATGCAAACTTTTTACTTTGGATAATGACATCTATATAAGACATCATCAAAACTAATCATATCCAACATCTATTATATCTAATTTTAAAAATACTAAAATAATATGTATATAAAAACTTATATTTTTATATTTTTATCTCTTATTGATATGATAATATAATTTCAAAAATCAAATTGATATATTTTTTTTGGGTGACATTAGTAAAATTGTTCCTTTTTTTTTTTTTAAAAAAAAAAATATCTATTTCCCTAAATTCTGAACACTCAAAACCCCATTTTGAATATAAGTGGACGTGCCCATAATAGTTTATACTTGGCAATTGATATACACACACACACAGATACATACATACATGGAATCAAACCAAAACTAAGAAGCTAAAAACAAGTCATCCTGGGACAGAGCCAAAGGACCATCCTCGTGTAACAATTAAGTTGCTCCATTTGGTGGTTTAATGAAAATGCTTGGATCAGTAATTCACCACCCAATCACATTGCAGCGGTTTTCCATTTGGAGGTTTAGTGAAAACTCAATATCAAAAAATAATATGTAATTAGTTTGTTATTAACGCAAATGCGTGTGATGAATGAGAAAAAAGCTGATTGTGACATGCATTGAAATTGGTTTAGGTTTTATTTTTTTAATAAGGGTATTCAAAGGAATTTCACAAATTTGATGGGAGTAAATTAGACAATGTTTTTGGTTTCCCTCCAAAACCTCCCAATTTGGAGGGAACCGAAATAAGGGGAGGGAAGGAAAGAAAGAAGCAATTTTTTGCTCCCCTGCCCTCTAAAATTTTAAACCAAATGAGGGAAGAGGTTCACTTTTCCTCTCCTCTCACCCCCTCAAACCAAACGGACGAAGAAGAGAAATAGATAATGAGGATTGGGGTTGCATTCTCAGACATGCTTTCTCTCTCATGGGTCAACAGTGATGTCAATTGATTAATTCACTTATGGATTTGCCATTATTTACTTTTTTTTTAGAACCAAAGTTCCCATAATTTGTGATTTCGGTCAAAGCCCTGCTCAGGTAAGGCTATAAGCTCTCTTTACTTTTGATCGTCACAACTCTTTGCCCTCATTCCAAATGATACTGGGTCTATTTGAGTTGGCGGTAAGAGCGGTGGCTTAAAAGCTATTGGACTTTAAAAAAAGCTCGGTGGGAAAAAAGTCAGGTTATAGATAATTTGTGTTTGGATTAATAGTGGTAAAAGTGGCGGGGCCCATGTCAAAAAGCTGAGAATATTATGGAAAAAACTGAGTTCTGGAGTTTTTTCCTTAACGGGCTTTTTGAGCTATTTTGATGTTAAGTCCAGTGAACTTAACGTGCAACCCAAACACACCACGTTAAGTTTTTTCTCCAACGCCCATTAACTCTACCGCTAACGCTCTCCTTGGGTATCACTATTGCTTATAGCGTTATTGGTTATAATGGTAAGTGGTAACTCTACAAGTACAAGCTTCAGGATAGTACTAAAGAAGCATGAGCTAGGCGGCAGAAGAAAATCTGAAGGTTCCACAAAGTGCTTTTTGAAGTCCGGTGTCCTGTTCCATAAGTTTTCCTTAAAAAACGCAACCTTCAATGTTCAAATTTATTTCAAGTACAATTAACATCCATGTCCCAAGGAAATTTTTCACTGTGACCCATTCTCAGTGCATATTTTTCTTTTCGATAGCCACTTTAAATCAAAACTGGACTCTCCTTCAGTTAGAGAAAGTCTATGCTTGTTTAACATTGTGTTTGTTATTGTCGTTTCTGCCATATCCAGTGAATGGTGGTACTATTAGTGATGGTGAAAGTAGAGGAGCTCACGACAATATAAAAATGGGTTTTTCAAGTTATATGGTTAAAATAGGTTTGATTTCTGCACGCCCAAAGCAAACCTATCAACTACTTGAAAATACACAAACCACTTGAGTTCTCCTCCTCATGCAGTAGAGAGGATTGCCAAAGTTTCCTCCAGCTTATAGTGACGACTCCATTTTCCGATCCGATAACATGGAATTCAATGTTTCGCTCGTAGAAGACAGTTCTGTACTCTCTTTAAATACTGTCTCTTCCAAGAAAGATTCAATCTTCATCTCTTCAAACCCAAATCCTCCTCAGCAAGCTTCCTCTTATAAGTTCATCCATTTCGAGGATTCTATGACCCGTATGATTAATATATATATATATTTTTTTTGCATTTAAATAAAATTTCTTGAAAATCATTTGTCCAATTTTTTTTTTTAAAAAAAAACAAATCGAAGAAGTAACAAAATATTGAATTTGTTTAAAAAAATGGTTTCACAATCCAATTTCATCTTTAAGGGCCCTTTGGTACGGGGAAGATTTGAGAATGGAATAAGGAGGGAAAAGGAAAGAAAATGAAGATTTTAAGAGATAAGGGAAGATAAGTTGTTTAGTAGAAAGAAAATGAATGGGTCATAGTTACTAAAGAATAAGGAAAAATCTATTTTACCTTCACAAGTAATTAATTCAAACCTTTTTTTTTTCTAAAATATATTCAAAAAAATAATAATCCTTTTATCAAGTTCGAATTTGTCTAAAAGTATTCTCTCGCCAAATTTAAATTTGTCTAAAATATTTTCTGCCAAGTTCAACTTATCTAAAATATTCTTTCGTTAAGTTTGAACTTATTGCACAAGTTCGAAGTTATCACATAAATTCAAATTTAATCATATTTTTTTGTATTATAGAAAAAAAAAATATGTGCGAAAGTGTCACTATTCATGTGAGAATTTGAATTTCTACCAATTTTAGCAGAATCTTATCTTCCCACTTTTAAAGAAAGATTGATAGGCTCAAGGTGGATCCGAGAACATGAATTCTCAAGAAGATTGGACACAAAATATTCCAAACAAGAGAACTTACTCGCATTCCCCACTTGTCCAATGTACCAGACAGGCCCTGAATGTGGCCTGAATTTGAAGTTTTACCAACTCAGTAGCAGCCCATAATTTAAATTTTTTACAAATTTGGTCCGTATAATTTGGTGAGGCAAGACTTCTTGTCGCTTCTCAGTCACACAGATGCAAACCCCCGCTTGTCTTCTCGCCTGAATGGGTAACCGAACGGAGAAAACCTTGAGAGACAGAGAGAGTGTGTGTGATCGAGAGATCGACTGAGAGGAAGAGAACAATTGAGGAGGTCGAAGGCAGAATATAACTGTTTAGAACGAGAAGACGAAAAAGAGAAACAGATAATGACGATGATTGAGAGTAGCTGAAAGTATCGAAGAAGCTTATTAAATAGCGTGAATCGCGAATGTCCCTGGATCAATACTCGCCGTCTGAGTCTCTCGAACCAGCCGTACAGGATTGGGTTTGCTTTCTCGGACTTGTTTTCTTTTCTGATTGATCAATATCGATGTCAAATGATTGATTCCCATTCGGGGATTAGTTTGCGATTATTTAAATTTTTAGAACCAAGTGCCCATAATTTGTGATTTGGATTAAAGCTATGCTCAGGTAACCATGACACTGCTATTAGGGATGCCATATACTCCACATTAAAACTACACGAACCACACATAATATGATTTAGCAAGCATATATTACACATGTTTTATTTATTTGCATCACTGCCAGGCATATCCATGGCACAAAGCTACGCTCAGGCTATATCTGGTGGCAGTATACATGTTCATGAAGATGTATTTGTTTTAAGTACAACATAATACAGTGTCTGCTGTCTCCAGATTGAACACACGTACATACATACCCTGTACTTACTACACACATCTACAGATTGAACATGACCTTAATAGCATTGCCACCACGAGCACTGGTTTCGAAGGCTTCTTCGACCTCCGTCTGAGAGAAGCCAAACCTGTGAGTGATAAGGGGTTTCACATCTATCTTCCCACTCCTCAGAAAATCCAGACACAGAGGCCATGTGTTCTTGTAACGGAATATCCCAATCACATCAACTTCCCTGTATTTGGAATGAAACTATGTCAATCGTTTTGAACATTATATGTACATATGTAGAAAAGTTAACACAAAGTTTAGACGGCAAAGCACAGTCTTGTATTTAAGGATATCTATGTTTTTCGAAAGTTGCAAAAATTATTATATAGTATTTGTTGCTTTCCTTTTCTTTTAAGCATATAAAATCTTCTTAGTGTGGCGACATGGGGACGTAAAAAAGGAAAGAGAGGGATGGGGCTTCTCTTGCTTTTGGCATAACAGCCCGCACGAAGGGCTATTAGCTTAGTGGTCGAGCGCGCCCTTGATAATTGCGTCGTTGTGCTTGGACTGTGAGGGTTCTCAGCCACATGGATAGAAGGAATTACGGTACCTGGGGAATAAGCATCAGCTAGCTCTGTGCCAGTAGCTGCGGTAAGACAAAGGATGCAAGCGTTATCCGGAATGATTGGGCATAAAGCGTCTATAGGTGGCTTTTTAAGTTCGCCGTCAAATCCCTAGGCTCAACCCTAGATAGGCGGCGGAAACTACCAAGCTGGAGATAAGGGCAAAGGGAATTTCCGGTGGAGCGGTGAAATGCGTAGAGATCGGAAAGAACACCAACGGCGTTTGATGTTCACAACTCTTTGCCCTCATTCCAAATGAATGTTGAGAATTATTGTCCTCATGTTCTCACACTCATTGAATCAGAAACTGTTGGGGTATCACTATTGTATATAACATTGTTGGTTATAATGGTAAGTGGTTAGTCTCAAAGTACAAGCTTCAGGGATAGTACTAAAGAACTAAAGAAGCATGAGCTAGGCAACAGAAGAAAATCTTAAGGTTCAAGTGCCTTAGGAAGTATGGTATCGTGTTCAGTGAGTTTTCCTAAAAAACTGCAACCTTCAATGTTCAAATTTAGTTCCAATATAGTTAACATTCATGTCCCAAGGAAAATTTTTCATGCTGAAAAATTGATCTCCCATTCATGTGCTCAGACCAAGAATCATACCTTGTTGTAGTAGCAGGCATGAGTGGAATAGTCATTTCACTATGACCCATTCCCACAAGGCACACTTTGCCACCTGCATGAGTGGCATTCAATGCAGTAGTCATAGTTTTGTTGAAACCTGCACAATCAAAGCAAACATCCACCCTACTTCCCATAGCCTTGTTTATCTGTGCAACTTCTTCATTCACATCCTGCAAAAGTAGCACATTACCTTGGCTTCATTAGTGTTTAGTAATATGGCATGACAAGTTGTTGAACTGTGGAGAGGAAAACTAAAATTGACTTTTCAGCTATTGTTTGAGAAGAAGAACCACTCACAGAATGCAAGAAGCTAGGAGTTACCTGAATATATATAGGAAATAGCAAAAAGGAACAGAAGACTAGTAAAAACAATGCTAAGCACTGCTGATGCAAAATAAGAATTGTTTTGAGGCATAGATTTCTGGGAGTTAAAGGCAAAACATAACAATAGTAATCGAGTTCACATGTTTGACAGTCATCTTTCTTCATTCATATTCACAATGTTTGCCAATTGACGCAACAGCAGCTACTAACTGTCATGCAGATTATTAGTAACAATTGTACCTCAATTTTTGTTGAAACTTTAACAATTTCATCTGCCCCAAGCGTTTTTGCAACAGACAAACGGTGGTCGTCCACATCTACAATAACAATCCTGGGTGCCCCGAAAGCACGAGCTGAAAGCATTGTAACAAGTCCAATGGGTCCAGTTCCCATGATCAGGACATTTGTTTCAGGTCCAACACTAGCTCGGCGACAAGCATAAACGCCGACACTCAGGGGCTCACACATTGCCCCCTCCTCCAAGCTCACATTGTCCGGTAGTTTAAAACATAGATCTGCAGGATGCACTATCTGCCAAAAGAAAAGTTCAGCTCTAACATTTTTGGTTTGAGTAAATTTACACACTTAACCACAGACAGACACAGAGTATCACCTAACAAATAGGTTAGAGTAAGGACTTGTAGCATAATTTCAACTTTTTATTCAAAAATATTTTAGATGGTAATTTTTGATTTGAGTATTTGCCCTTCTGAACTGTCGGACAGTTCCTAGTTATACCTTTGCTTACCTTCTTAGGTAAAAGTAACAATACTGTCATGACCTAAAAGGCCCAAAATGAACACATTAGGCACACTAACCACTAATGATCCATTTGATATGAGGGGAAGGGAGGGAAAATTTTAATGAGTTCGAGTAAAAAACATTGAAGAAGTGGGGTTAAATGCTTTTAATTTTTGTTACTCGTTTATTTTGCATTTTCTCTTATTAAAATTTTATAAGCCCACTTCTCCAGTTTTTTTAAATGGAACTCAGTAAAATCTCCCCTCCCCTCTATTTCCCTCATGCCAAACAGACCTTGGGTTAATGCTTCCCCAGATCATTGATAAATGACAAGTAAATACGGGAGTGTGTTTTGTGTCCCTAAATTGTGACAGTAAAGTCTCATTATTACTCTTCAAGAAATCATAATAGGAATATTGTATATGTGCTCCGCTAGGCGTTAGTTTTCTATCATCAGAAATGACGAGGCACATAACATTATTGAGAGAACTTTACTTTGAGAGGCTATGAGTTCTTTCAAACCTGGTTAGCAAGGGAACCGTGAACTGGTGGAGTAGCAAAAAACTTCATATCAGGGCATAAATTATATCGACCATGTTTGCAGGGGACGCAACGGGCGCAGCTGATTCCAGGCTCAATTGCTACACGGTCACCAGGTATGAGATTCTTAACCTCACTACCAACTTCTTCTATGATCCCTGCACACTCATGGCCAATCACCATTGGTTCTTTCACAACAAAATCTGCAATCCTCATTGTCTGCAAATAGACAAAATCGAAACTTGTTACTGGAAAGAATCTAGATAAATGAAGTGGATAATTTTTCACTTGAGCAAGAATAATTATTTATTGTGTACTTTTAGGGTCCATTTCGTATTAGGGGAGGGGAAATTTTTGAGTTAGATTTACAAAAAAAAAAAAGAAAGATGACAGGTTAAAAGTTTTAAATTAATTCTTCTTACTCTTTTATCTTACATTTTATTCTTATTAAAATTTTATAACCTCACTTCTCCAATTTTTTAAATCCAACTGAAATTTCTTCTCTCTCCAAATCCCTCGTACCAAATTTAATGTGACCTGATTCAGATGCTGCATAAAAATGTTCACCTTGAGGTAGTGAACATCACTGCCACAGATGCCAACAGCTTTCATTCGAATTCTGGCATCATTGGGACCTTCCCATATGCAAAAAAGAAGCAAGTCAATGAAATTGAGCAGGAATTCACTGGTAAGAGAAGATTGGCTTAATTAATCTCAAAAGAAAATAAGGACTCGCTCAAGTGAGGGAGAATAGATACCCAGAGTAGGAAGCTTGAAAGGTTGAATCTTGAGGGTGTTTATGCCAACAAGCCAAGCGGCCATATTTTCTTCTTCTCCATGAGCTTGACCACCTTTACCCATTTGCTTTCTGCAACTCTCTTCCCCCTCTCAAAGCTAAATGTAACCCAGAAACAGTGAGGCCTATGGGGCTTCTAGCTGATCTCTACAGAACATGAATTTTAGGATTTTTATAATGCAATTCTCTTTCTATATACGTGTCTCTTCAATACATTGGATCTTATCTACAGTGATTAATGTGGGCTGTGTTTGTGAATGAATCAGCCATTCTCATCTATATGTGGCGATCTGATGTATCTCTTCAGATTCATATATCCATATTCAGATCAGATTCAGATGCATCCATGCGGGTACCACTGTGGAATGATTAATTGTTGATAAGGATTGAAATGCTTCTGATACGACCTTTAATAGGGTGTATCTGGAAGTATTCAACAATTTATTCAGTAGTTTGGATGTTCAAATATTTTCCATCTGTGATGTTGCTGTATTATCATTGCCCTTTTTAGATGCTTTGTTATGAGTAAGTACTAAACTCTTTTTTGGAAAAAAAAAATGAAAGATTATGCAAATTTAATTCAGTGATTATCTTTTCATGTCTATAAAAAGAAATAAGCAACAATTTTGACATATCATTTTATGTCTTATCACTAGTGTCATAGAACCCGGACTAGATAAGCTAGTTCAATCCAGAAACCGGTGAACCGGTCGGTTAAGCAGTCCGATTCGGGAATTAACCCGGTTTATATATATATATATATATATATATATATATATATATATATATATATATATATTAAAAAAATCATTTCTGATTTTCTTTATAAGTTCATATTAATAACCCTAAAATCTTTACTTTTTCACAGGTTTGGTGTCCATAATATGCTTTGTTATCATTGCCCTTTTTAGACGCTTCATTATGAGTAAATACTAACTTTTTTTTCATAAAAAAAAATGAGAGATTATCTTTTGATTATCTATTAAAAAAAACATTATATATTAAAAATGAGAAATTATGCAAATTAAATTCAATGATTATCATTTTTTTTAAAAAAAAAAACAATGATTACCTTTGATGTCTACTATAGTAAAATCGGATACAACATCCGTTAAAAACAAAAAGAAAAGATGCCGTAAGAGACCCGTAAGGGGCTTATAGCATCCCTTTTAAAAAGGGAAGCCGTAAGCCTTTAAAAAAAAAAACAGTCGGTGTCAAAAATTACCGTCACCGAGTACTCAAATTGAAAGAGATTACAGATATAAGAAATCTCATCTCTATGAGCTTAGGAGAAACAAAAACAGAAATCAAAATTAGCCAAAAATCAAAGCACTCATACCCAGCATTGCATTGTTCTACAAACACTGATAGCAAAAATCACAAGCTAAAAATCAAAACACTCATACCCAGCATTCCATTGTTCTAGAAACACTGATAGCAAAAATCACAAGCCAAAAATCAAGACAACTCAGTCCTTGTTGCTTAGAATCTCGTCCTTGTTGCAAAATTTTGGCATTTCGTCGAGGTGAAAGCAGTCGCCAAAGCCATAGGATTAAACGTGCGAACTAGCGGCGAAAATATGGATCGAACACAAGGTCTCTGTAACATCCTAATTTTAATCTAAGGATTTAAGTATAATTATGAAAGTAATTATTAGGAATTTAGGTTTATTTCTCCCTTAATTAATTTATTTTGAAAAAAATAAATAAATTCAAGTAAGGAATAATTTAGGCGAAAAAAAATATTATAGGATTTATATTTTATAACTTGGAAGAATTAATTGAGAAAAAAAAAATCCTTCTATGAAATTAAGGATTTATTTATAACATGCATCTAATATTTGCAATTAATTGAGCAAAAGACCTAATCTCAAATGAGAGTCTTTGAGATGATCAAATGAGATAATTTTTATTGTGGTCCCACAATACATACAAATATACCCCATGTAAATCACAACCTCACACAACATTTCATTTAATCTAGCGTTTTTTTCTCTCACTCATTATTCAAAATTCATTTGGGTAAATCACAACACATTTTCCTAACTCTTTAACATCCATTCGGTCCATATCTTCTTTGTGCCTTCAACAAGACTCAGCTCAATACCTCTTCAATTTACAAGCTAGTGGGCCCATGTACTTAGCACCCATAATTCTTAATGTTGATTCCTCCTTCTCATATTTTTTTTCAGTCAGACACGTAAAAGCAAAAACGCAGTGAACAATTATCAAAAAAAAAAAAAAAAAAACGCAGTGAACACAGAGTCATTGAGAAATCAGTGACGCCATACTCCATCGTCAGAATATATTACTTTCGGCTTCCACTGTACACGTAAACTCAGTTGCACCATACTTCTTGAGCCTCACAACGCTGCTTACACGATAGTTCTTCTCTTTCAGCCTGATCATCTTCTTTCTCAGACCAGCGTCTTGCACCTCCGACCGGACCCTTGATCTGTTATATAATCCCAGCTCTTGACTTCTATTCATCCACTTTGATCAGCCTAGAGAAAACAGAAACAGACACACGGTGAGAGTGAGAACCGTGAGAGAGTTTTCTGTCATAACCTTCCTCTGCATTTAGCTTCAAAAACAGGGGTGTTCGTTCTCCTCAAAGGTCACATCGAGCAAGCTTGAGATTGTGGGTAATCATCGGGTCTCTCTCATTTCTTGTTTTCATGATTTCCAATGAGTTTTAGAGCATGAAACCATAGACAATGAAGCCATGAGTTTGCTGCAAAAAGATACTAAAAACAGGGACTGTTTTAAGCTTGCTTTTGCGCCTTTAAACTCGTTTAGTTCACTGCACAATATATATATATAGGCGTCTTTGAGTTGATGTTTTATTACACATAATATACATATATATGAATACGTCTTTGCATGTGAAAGGGAGGAATGGAAAAACTCATTATCATAATATATATATATATATATATATATATATATTTATATATATAGTCTCTGCACTGGAAAAGAGAAAGAAACCAAGTGTGTGTACATATATTACTAGTCTTGGAAACAAAAAAAGAAAAAAGAAAATGATGCTGATAGGTATTCTCATTTTGCTATTACCTATAAAAATATATACATTAACGCAGAAGGAAGAAAAGTAAGCTGAACTAGTTGTTGTTGTGAAATAAATAAGTGGGTATTTATACATATAGATGATCGCTGTACTTAGAATTAATGGGAAAATTTCACTGTATGGTTTATATATATATGGCTGCGTATAAGCCATGGAAAAATATATATATATATATATATATATATATATATATATATATATATATAAATAATAATAATAATAATTAATTAAATAAATAAAAAATAAATTAAACCCCAAATTGTCATTTTCAATTTTTGTTATTATAGTATATTATTATTAGAATTTGTATTTTTTTTTAGTTATAAGAAATTATAAGCTTTAATTATGATAATGTAAAGCCTTCTTGTAAGTGATGATTGTACGGGTTGTGTTCCTCGAGCTAAGGTTAATCTTGGAATTGAGGTAACTTAGGTGTTAATTTATTTTATATGCTTGTTTGGGTCATGGGGTATTTTTCTAAGTCTTACTTTTATATTTACTACTTGTATGTGTTTTGAAAAATCTTGTGTATGTTTGAATATAAAATTATTTCGGTGAAGAAAAAGTGTATTTTCAAATCGGTGTATTTAAGTAAATATTATTATTGGGATTGTTATTATTGTGACGGTTGTAATGTTTGTTGTGAGATGATATATATGGAATAATAATTTCGTAACATGTTGATGAAAATTTTAGTTTTATATTATTTATTTTATTTATCTTGTTGTGGGATATATGTTGGGTTGTTATTTAGGGTGAAATTGTGCCCATCGGCTCTCTCATTCCTGGCCCGGAATTTGAGTTGAGTGTTTTGGGCGGACACCTCCCGTTTACAGATATTGGTGGTGACATGGGAGGGGTGATATTCTTGAAGTGACTAGCTAACCTTGGCGGGTATACTAGCACCGATAGGCCGTACCACGTCCGTAAGATATAAGGAGGAGTTTGGATGGATGAGTGAGGATGATTTTAAATATTGTTAAATATTATGTATTATTTAATTATTATTGATATTTTAATTATGATAAAAACCTGCTTCTCTGACTTGCAATCCTCTCCTGCATATTTGGTAAATTAATTTCGGTTACGGGGACTTTATGTCTCACCCTGTTATTATTAAATTTTTCACGCGAGACCTCTAACTTTACTAGAGGACAAGGGAAGCAGCCAGAGGCATAGACATCGTGAAACTTGTAGGCCTCTTTTTGGTATTAGTGTTGTATTGATTTATATATTGTCATCATAGGGCCCTCAGATTTTTGAAATACTACATTAGCTATCTTTGGATGACTGTTGATGTTCCGAAGGCCTTATTTTTATGCACTATCTTATCATAGTGGATCCACAATTATATCTTTTGCGAAAATTGTTTAGTGTAGACCCTTTATTGTGGATTTAGTGTTGTATGACTTGTGGGCTGTAAAATCTCCTGTTCGATAATTGTGCCCTGAGTTATGAATTTCCTGTTAAGGGTTTGTGGGCAAAATTTGTGCCCTGGACCCCGTGGTGGGTGTATTGAAAAGAAAAAGGGTTGTCTATAATTACTAGCTAATTCAATTTTTTTTAAAAAAAATTATGGTTAATTGTTATTTGTGAGAAATGGTCTTTTCAACTTGGTATCCAGAGCCCTGTGTTTATGTTTTCCTGGCCTTGTTTTGCATTGCATTTAGAGTATGTCAATATATAATCTTTACACACCTGCTTCCCTGTTGTGTTTTGTTTTGTTCCTTGTTCTCCATCTCCGGTGGGTTTTACCCTTAGGTGGGGAGAGATGGTGAATACTAGGCATACAAAATACGATGACAACCTGTGTACAGACATCGATAACAACGGCTAGCAGGAAACTAATGGGCCCTAGGATCAGTTAACCGAGGCTGAAATGTTGCGGCATGTGGATAGATGGACCTGTATGACGGAGGAATGGTTGAGAAGACTCAACGAAGGTAGAGCCAGTGAAGGGCCGAATGGTGGAAGCAATGGTCATACCCAAGAGGTTTCCACAGAATTAGAGGAAGAAGAAAATACTGTTCATTCTAGGGAGACAATTCCAAATCCACCAAGCTCAGAACCGAAGGAGTCAACAAAACGAAGGGTTGTTCCTAACATGCTTATAGTATGGAAACATTTAGATCGTTTCCATCCTGAGACCTTCTAAGGAGGATTACCAACAGAGGCTTTAGAGATAGGCAAAGTGACAAAATAAGGATTATAATGCTAATTCTAGGGCTTCTAACATGGAGATAGGATATGGTTAAATCCCCACTCTGTGTTATGGGAATATATATAGGGTGGTTATACCAAGAAGTTGGTATAATATGGCCTAGATCCTATCAGAACCTGGAGGTTAAGTGTGCTTAGATAAGAGAAATCTCGGGATGGGTGACCTCCTAGGAAGTGTCGTAGAAATTTGTAATTATTTGATTTAAAGCCTGAATAGCTTGAGATTATGATTCCTAGGGATGCCATAGGAATATTGGAATGATTACAGATAGGCTTGAATTTGAACTAAGCTGAATTAAAGCTTAGGTCGAAATGTAATCAAGGTTGCTTTAATGTTCTAACATCTAAGAGTATGAACCCCATTAATGTGATTGATACTGCACTGTGAACAATGCTTTGGGTATGATTGATGGTTACCTCGGGGGTGAACAGATGGTGTTTAGAATAGGCCCTTGTGATATTGAGGACTGAAAGGGAATTAGAACCTTGTGTATTGTGTTTTGGTTATGAGAAGGACATTTGAATGTTTCGAGGTTTAGATTAGAAATGAGAATTATGATCCTAGTTTATATATTGGGTATTATTGAGGTAATATGATTTCTTGGCCCAAACAATGTTTTGGATTGTGAATCTAATAATTATTGTTGGTTGGGGTTATTTGAGGATAGTGCCTGAATGTTGTAAGTTATGATCATTATGATCGTAGCGTGTTTATTGGCTATGGTTAAGGTTTCAGTATTTGGATAATGGACCTAAGAATCAGATTTGATAACGAGAGATTCTTTAGGTATTTGATTGATCTGAATAAATTAAGGCACTAGAGTGTGGTAGCCATGTGTATGAGGTATTTGGAGGTTACTAGCTAATAGAGAATGATTTTAATCTCATGATTTTTCCTTAGCAAGAATAAGTACTCGTTGCCGAGGATTGATGATTTACTAGATCAGCTAGTAGGCTCATCAGTATTTTCAAAAATCGATTTGAGATCGGGATATCATCAATTGAGGGTAAAGGCAGAAGACATTCCGAAGACTGCTTTCCATACCAGATATGGCCATTATGAGTTTCTTGTCATGCCATTCGGATTAACTAATGCGCCAGCAATTTTTATGGATTATATGAATCGGATTTTCAGACCTTATTTGGATCAATTTGTGGTGGTGTTCATTGATGATATCCTTATCTATTCGAAGAGTGAAGAGGAACATCGAGAGCACCTTTGAATAGTACTGCAAGTCCTGAGAGGGCATCGGTTCTATGCGAAGCTAAGTAAATGTGAATTTTGGCTAAGAGAGGTGAAGTTTTTGGGTCATGTGGTCTCAGCTGATAGAGTAGCAGTAGATCCCAACAAGGTGGACGCCGTGTTGAAGTGGGAGCCACCTAAGTCTGTGACAGAGGTGCGTAGTTTTGTCGGATTGGCTGGTTACTACTGTCGTTTTATAGAGGGATTTTCTCGGATTGCCGCACCACTCACTAGATTGACTAAGAAAGAGCAACCATTTGTTTGGGATGAGAAGTGTGAGGCAGCTTTTCAAGAGCTAAAGAACCGGTTAACTATTGCACCTGTTCTCATCATACCCGATCCACACAAATTGTACACGGTGTATACAGATGCATCATTGAAGGGCTTAGGATGTGTGCTCATGCAAGATGGTAAAGTTGTGGCTTACGCATCTCGACAGTTGAGACCTCACGAAAAGAACTATCCGACGCATGACTTGGAGCTTGCAGCGGTCGTTTTCGCTTTGAAAATTTAGAGGCATTACTTGTATGGATCTCAATTCAAGATTTTTAGTGACCATAAAAGCTTAAAGTATCTTATGGATCAAAAGGAGTTGAACAACCGACAGAGAAGATGGATGAAATTCTTGAAGGATTATGATTTTGAGTTGAAGTATCATCCAGGGAAGGCGAATGTAGTTGCCGATGCCTTGAGCCGGAAGTCAATACACATGCTTCATATGTGTGTAGCTGAATATAATTTGTTAGAAGATTATTGGAGGTCTATCTTGAACCAAAATCTGAGGTGATTATGAGTACAGTGCTAGGGAATTTCAACTTTTATAGTGATTTGAAAATGGCCTAGATGGAAGACGATTAGTTGCTAAGGATTAGAGAAGAGTTGGAAAACGGTGCAATATCTGATTATGATATTAGTGATACAGGTATATTGAGGTACAAGAAGAGGATTTGTGTTCCGGATAACGAGGAAATCAAGAAGACAATTCTTGAAGAAGCTCATTGAAGCAAATATACCATTCATCCGGGAGTCACTAAGATGTATCGAGATCTGAAGCAAGGGTACTGGTGGCCAAAAATGAAGCGTGACGTGACAGACTTCGTATTGAAGTGTCTGACACTCAGAAAGTGAAGATCGAGCATCAAAAGCCTCTTGGATTACTTCAACCTTTAGATGTTCCGCAATGGAAATGGGACAACATTTCCATGGATTTTATTGTGGGTTTGTCGGAAACCACAGCACACCACAACGCCATATGGGTCATTGTAGATAGATTGACGAAATCAGCTCATTTTCTTCCGATCCATATCGGATATAGCTTAGAGAGGCTAGCTCAATTGTATGTGGATTGGATTGTCAGGTTGCATGGTGTACCCACAGATATTGTGTCAGACCGTGATCCAAGGTTCACATCAAACTTTTGGAAGGCGTTACAAGAGGCTATGAGGACAAGGTTGAAGTACAGTACCGCTTATCATCCACAGACTGATGGTCAGACAGAGAAAACGATTCAGACCCTCGAAGATATGTTGAGGGCTTGTGCCATTGAGTTATCTGGCAGTTGGGATCGTCACCTGCCTTTGGCAGAATTTTCCTACAATAATAGTTATCACTCGAGCATTCAAATGGCTCCTTTTGAGGCATTGTACGTAAGAAAGTGTAGATCGCCTCTATGTTGGACTGAACTGAGAATTATGATGATTCGCCAGATGTTGTTGACCGCTCAGAGCAGACAAAAGAGCTATGCGGATAGGCGATGGAGACCTTTGAAGTTTGAAGTAGGGGACCATGTCTTCCTTAAGGTTTCACCGGTAACTGGTATTGGCAAATCCATTAAAGCCAAGAAGTTGACCCCTCGATTTATTGGGCTATACGAGATTTTGGAGCGAATTTGACCAGTTGCTTATCGAATTGCTTTGTCGCCGCACCTGTCAAGTGTACACAACGTGTTTCACGTGTCACAACTTAAGAAATATCATCCACATCCTTCCCATGTAATCGAGCCCGAGAAGGTTGAATTGAGAGAGAATTTGACTTACGTACCGAGCCAAAAAGAATTCTTGATGTAAAGGACAAGCAGTTGCGAAATAAAACCACCTGTCTTCTAAAAATTTTCTGGAAGGGTATGTCTCCTGGTGATGCTACTTGGGAAACCGAAGAGCGAATGCAGCGTGATTTTCCTCATTTGTTTGCCTAGGTATGTTTGTGTGTTGTGGAAATAAGATATAAATGTGGTTGTGTTGTATTGTGATTGAATTTGTGTGATGTGATACTCTTGTTGTATTGGCGATTGTTCGATGTAATGTGTCAGTGTACTCTTGCTTCTTGGTAATAATATCTTGACTTTGATGCTATCATGTTGAAATCTTGTGTTGTGAATTGTTTTCTTTATGACTTGTTGTGAATTTTGGGGACAAAATTTTATTTAGGTGGGGAGAGTTGTAACATCCTAATTTTAATCTAAGGATTTAAGTATAATTATGAAAATAATTATTAGAAATTTAGGTTTATTTCTCCTTAGTTAATTTATTTTGGAAAAAATAAATAAATTCAAGTAAGGAATAATTTAGGCAGAAAAAAAAATTATAGGATTTATATTTTATAGCCTGAAAGAATTAATTGAGAAAAAAAAAATCTTTATATGAAATTAAGGATTAATTTCTAACATGTATCTAATATTTGCAATTAATTGAGCAAATGACCTAATCTCAAATGAGAGTCTTTGAGATGATCAAATGAGATAATTTCTATTGTGGTCCCACGATACATACAAATATACCCCCAAGCAAATCACAACCTCACACAACATTTCATTTCATCTAGCGTTTTTTTTTTTCCTCTCACTAATTATTCAAAATTCATTTGGGTAAATCACAACACATTTTCCTAACTCTCTAACATCCATTGGGTCCATATCTTCTTTGTGCCTTCAACAAGACTCAGCCCAATACCTCTTCAATTTACAAGCTAGTGGGCCCATGTACTTAGCACCCATAATTTGTAATACCCGAATAATTATTTATTTTAAATATTGTATTTAAATAAATAATATACCTTAAATATTATTTTTGAATAAATATTACCTATTTAAAATAGGTGAATATGTGGTCTCAATTTTTCTTATTATTCTTCCAGGTAATTTCTTTTTAGAATAAAGATAGTTGAAGATTTAATTTTCTAAATCTTATTAGGGATCATAAAAGATAGTCATAATTAAGTATAATCTTAATTAAATCATTTTAGCAATAAAAATCATCAAAGGATGCTTAAATCATCTAGAGGAAATTAGCAACAATTATTGGGCAATTAAATTTGCAATAATTGGGATATTTTTCTAATTTTCGAAATTAACTATTAATTAATTTAAAAAAGGTCATAATTAAGAATATATCAACTTAATTAATATCCAAAGGATATTTAAAGGCCAAGATTAATATACAAGGAGCTTTTAATCATCAAGATTAATTTAAAAACTTGTCAAATTTTGGTAATTAAGCCTAATAACCCCTAAAACACTATATTAGCAATATTTAACTAAAGATTAATTAATTCCCCCTTAATTAAATTAAGTGGCGAAAATTAATAATTAAAAGGGTTAAGAAATTGTATTAATCCTTAATCCTAGATCATTAACAAATATCAACAATAGTGTTTAGATATTTCCAATCCAAATCAAAGGCTTGGATTAAATCTAATAAAAGCTAAATCCTAAGGTTTAAATCAAGTATCATAAAGCTTAATCCATGTGAAATTAAATTAACCAATGAGAGAGTTGTCCATAGTATTTGTGAGACAATTAAAAAAACAAATTCAATAGTGAAATTAAAGGGTAAGTTTCGGTGCATACAAGAGTGAAGGGAATTAAAGTTTTAAATTATAATTAGTTAAAATAAAACATCATTAATAGCAAAGACTTTTGTGGCCACTTGACTAAGACATAATTAGAATGAAATGAAGAGTAAATGGAATGCAAATTAAAGCTAAATGCATAGGGGGGCGGTTTATGAAGAAGAAAAGATGAGCCAACAATATATCTAGATATTATGCTTGAAACAAGTCTTAATCCAACATAAATGAAGAAGACTTTGGGGTAATTGGTGATGTAAGCATATGTAATAAAGAGATTAAGTGATTAATTAATTAATGGTAGGATAAAAACCATTAGGATAAATTCTAGACACAAGTAAATGAGAACCGATAGAAAATAAATCATATCTTGAAATCCATGAACCAAGTAACAAATATAAGTAGATATTATGAATAAGCAAAATTCAAGCTTGAACATAGTGGTTTCAAAAGTGATTTTGGTAAACTTTTGAGATTCATACTATTAAGAATTCAAAGTTTAAAAATAACATAAATCAAGTCATAAAATTGTGATTTCAAAAGTGGAAATGGATCCTCAAGAAAAACACCAACTTACACCTAACTAAATTAGGATTTGGGAAAAAGATGAAGGGTGTAAGAGAGAAGGGGAGAAGTCGGTTAGAGGGAGAGAGAGAGAGAGAGCTATAGGGTTGATTTAACTTACATTTGAAATCCACCAATTAGATGAACCAAGGAATTGCTATAAATAGGGACCTTTGGTTTCATAATTTTTCACACCAAACTCAACCAAAGTAGATGGGTTTTAGAAAGAAAGAGTAGAGAGAAAGTGAGAGGGAAGCATGGAGGAGGAGGGAAGCTCTTCAAGAGGTAAGCAAGCTTTGAGTTTCTAGTCTTTAGCTTTTGGTAGTTCTTGAAGTTCTAGTTCAAGTTCATAGCTTAAATGTTGTTTTGATCTTTAATCTTTCAATATATTGTTGTTATCATGTTTTTATGGTTAAAAATGGCTTTATTTCAAAAAAAATGATGAATAAGAAGTTATAGCAAAATTTTTGGAAGATTATGGTCAAAGTAGCGAAGCTCTGGCGAAAATTTGTCGGTTAGCGACTCCCAGAAGTGATTTCAAAAATGCTGGTATCTTATGTTGAAAATGTTATGCCAAAATTCTGAGCAAATTCATGGTGAGAGTAGACATATAGAGGTTTCCAAATATACCTATAGTATGTCATTTTGAGTTTTGTGCTAGGAGATAAAAATGTTCTAAGATATGCTAAAAATACTGGAAATTTCTGTGCAGAACATGTTGTTGCAAAAACTGGGAATTTTTTATGAAATCTGGGCAAGAACCAATAATGTTTCCTAAAAGTAGACATCCTAAGGTTTCCGAGGAATTTTACGGATCCTCGTCTCGATATTTATAGAATTAGTTATGATTTTTCAAAGTTAGGCGAAAAGTCAGCATTTGTTGAGTAAATGGGCGTTTTTACGAAAATTGAATGAAATAATGGAGAAATAATTAATTCAGGGGTAAAATGGTCATATATAGCCAAAATATCTCTCGAAATAATGTTTGTGAATTAATAGAGGCGATATTACCCTTATAGGATATCTCTGATCGCCTACCGTCGGAACATACCAAAAACCGTCAACGAAGGTACGTTCGCGACGTACTGTAACACTGACTCTGATGCTTGTGATATGCTTATATATGATTGCTGTGTTCCTATACTGAGACTCCGTCTCAATTTTTTTTGATACAATCATGAGTACACGGGTTATGGTTTTGATAATACCGTTGAATTTTTCCTAGCGCTGAGGACACGACCGTACATCGTGGCACTGGATTTGATAGTGCAGACTAGAATAACAAACATACTGCAGGGGCTGTGTATTGTTATTGCCTCATATACATTATTATGTATTTCCTACATCTGTTATGGGCTTTTGTAGTGATTATTTCTGAAATGTTATGAATACCTGTGATAGATATATTGTTTACATAAGCATGAGGTTAACCGTTACCTGAGGTCCGATGGGCATTGGACCTCAGTCTTAATTAATAGTTAGGGAAGGATCAGAAAAGGCACCGGTAGATGGAACCGTAGAAAGACGCCGATGGACGGAACCGTGAGGAGGCACCGGTCAAAGTAAAAGCAGAAAGAGGAATAACAGAACCTACATTATAGCATGAATCTAATAAGATTACTTTATATCATTTGGTGCTTAAACTAGAAAGGGTCGTCTATGTGGTTAATCAATCATCGCCAGTAAATACTGGGAGACTTCCACCGACTTTACCTACTGGCCAAATGGGATGATTTAACTAAGTTAGGTTCTATGCCCCAAGTCTACCTAAGGCTTGGTTGAAGAAGGTATAGTTACATGAAAGAATTATAATTATAAAGTTTTGTATTATTGTATCACATGAATATTCCTTTGGGAAATTTGTAATATATCAGTATACGTCATGCATCAAAGATATGTCTGCGAAAGTATTTTATATCGCTTACTCGTTGTTCAAATTTTAAGATACGTCTTTCTCCGTTTCCGCAAAACGCTTATAAAACCACGTGTCACCTAAGACGATTTATGATTTGAAATTTGGGGTGTTACATAATTCTTAATGTTCATTCCTCCTTCTTTTTTTTTTTTTTTTTTTTTCAGTCAGACACGTAAAAGCTAAAACGCAGTGAACAATTATTATTATTATTATTTTTTTAAAAAAAAAAAAAAATAAAAAAGTGAACACAGAGTCATTGAGAAATCAGTGACGCTCCATCGTCAGAATATATTACTTTCGGCTTCCACTGTACACGTAAACTCAGACGCACCATACTTCTCGAGCCTCACAACGCTGCTTACACGATGGTCCTTCTCTTTCAGCCTGATCATCTTCTTTCTCAGGCCAGCGTCTTGCACCTCGGACCGGACCCTTGATCTGTTATATAATCCCAGCTCTTGACTCCTATTCATCCACTTTGATCAGCCTAGAGAAAACAGAAACAGACACACGGTGAGAGTGAGAACCGTGAGAGAGTTTTCTGTCATAACCTTCCTCTGCATTTAGCTTCAAAAACAGGGGTGTTCGTTCTCCTCAAAAGTCACATCGAGCAAACCTGAGATTGTAGGTAATCATCGGGTCTCTCTCATTTCTTGTTTTCATGATTTCCAATGAGAGTTTTAGAGCATGAAACCATAGACAATGAAGCCATGAGTTTGCTGCAAAAAGAAACTAAAAATAGGGACTGTTTTAAGCTTGTTTTTGCGCCTTCAAACTCGTTTAGTTCACTGCACAATATATATATATATATATATACACACATATACATACATACAGTGGCGAAGCCAGAAAATTATTAAGGTGGGGGCACAAAATTTTTTTTGAGCAAAATTTTAAATGCATTAAAAAATATATATATATATATATATATAAAGGGAAAATCAAGGCTAAGTATATTACAATAAAAATAATTATAACGTCATCTTTCTAGATTTTATTTTTTGGAATTCTATCATAATTGTCTCATTATCAATGCTATCAAATACATCTTTTTCAATATAAGGCACTAGGCAATCATTCAACCATTCATCCCCTATCCGATTACGAAGTACAGAGTCTCGCAAATCGCAATCGCAGAGTCGCAGCTGTGATATGCCTCTGGGTGAGATGAGAATGAAGTAAAAGACGGGGGAAAATAGAGAGGGAAAAAGGAAAATAAATAAAATAAATAAATACAGATTTTAACAAAAGTTGGGGGCACGTGCCCACACAACCTTGTATGTGTATCCGCCTCTGTATATATGTGTGTATATATATATATATATATGCGTCTTTGAGTTGATGTTTTATTTCACATAATATACATATATATGAATACGTCTTTGCATGTGAAAGGGAGGAATGGAAAAACTCATTGTCATAATATATATATATATAGTCTCTGCACTGGAAAAGAGAAAGGAAACCAAGTGTGTGTGTATACATATATTACTAGTCTGGAAAAAAAAAAAAAAAAACTACTGATGCTGATAGGTATTCTCATTTTGCTATTACCTATAAAAATATGTACATTAACGCAGAAGGAAGAAAAGTAAGCTGAACTAGTTGTTGTTGTGAAATAAATAAGTGGATATTTATACATATAGATGATCGCTGCACTTAGAATTAATGGGAAAATTTCACTGTATGGTTTATATATACATGGCTGCGTATAAGCCATGGAAATAATAATAATAATAAATATATATATATATATAATAATTAAATAAATAAAAATAAATTAAACCCCAAATTGTCATTTTCAATTTTTGTTATTATAGTATATTATTATTAGAATTTGTATTCTTTTTAGTTATAGGAAATTATAAGCTTTAATTGTAATAATGTAAAGCCTTCTTGTAAGCGGTGATTGTATGAGTTGTGTTCCTCGAGCTAAGGTTAATCTTGGAATTGAGGTAACCGGGGTTAATTTATTTTATATGCTTGTTTGGGCTGCGAGGTATTTTTCTAAGTCTTATTTTTATATTTACTACTTGTATGTGTTTTGAAAAATCTTGTGTATGTTTGAATATGAAATTATTTCAGTGAAGTAGTGTATTTTCAAATCGGTGTATTTAAGTAAATATTATTATTGGGATTGTTATTATTGTGACGGTTGTAATGTTTGTTGTGAGATGATATATATGGAATAACAATTTCGTAACATGTTGATGAAAATTTTAGTGTTATATTATTTATTTTATTTATCTTGTTGTGGGATATGTTGGGTTGTGTGGAAGAGATTTAGGGTGAAATTGTGCCCATCGGGTCTCTCATTCTTGGCCTGGAATTTGATTTGAGTGTTTTGGGCGGACACCTCCTTGTTACGGTATATTGGTGGTGACATGGGAGGGGACAGTATTCTTGAAGTAACTAGCTAACCTTGGCCGGGTATACTAGCACTGATAGGCTGTACCACGTCCAGAAAATATAAGGAGGAGCTGGATTGATGAGTAGGGATGATTTTAAATATCGTTAAATATTATGTATTATTTAATTATTATTGATATTTTAATTATGATAAAAACTTGCTTCTCTAACATGCAATCATCTCCTGCATATTTGATAAATTAATTTTGGTTACGGAGACTTTATGTCTCACCCCGTCATTATTAAATTTTTCAGGCGAGACCTCTAATTCTACTAGAGGACAAGGGACGCAGTCAGAGGCATAGACATCGTGAAACTTGTAGGCCTCTTTTTGGTATTAGTGTTGTATTGATTTATATATTACTGTTGATGTTCCGAAGGCCTTATTTTTATGCACTATCTTATCATAGTGCATCCACAATTATATCTTTTGCAAAAATTGTTTAGTGTAGACCCTTTATTGTGGATTTAGTGTTGTATGACTTGTAGACTGTAAAATCTCCTATTCGATAATTGTGCCCTGAGTTATGAATTTCCTGTTGAGGGTTTGTGGGCAAAATTTGTGCCCTGGACCCCGTGGTGGGTGTATTGAAAAGAAAAAGTGTTTTCTATAATTACCTGCTAATTCAATTTTAAGAAAACATTATGGTTAATTGTTATTTGTGAGAAATGGTCTTTTTAGTCTCCATCATCAAACTGAGAAATCAGCATCGCGCTCCATCATCTGGTGAAAGTGACGATGTCGGCATCCTCTGCCTCTGATCCCTGGATCACAGTACAAAATCAATTTTTTGTTATGCAATCCAACACAAAGGGACCAAATCTGCTTGAGAAGTACAAGATCACTCACTTTCCTACTCATATCCTTTATTTCCGAGATATGAGAGAAGGTCATCTCCGGCGAGGTTCCTGACGGCACAATCTCCCTCTCTTCTCTTTGTCCTTGACCTAATCTCCCTCTTGTTCTCACTACCAACAGCTGTAAGTCGCTTCTGTTGCGATGACGACGGGGCTGGCGGTGGTGCTGTTGTTGCAGCCGCGGAGGGAGAGCTATTGTCACAATGGCGGTTGTGGTTGTTGTTTCTGTGACGTCTAAGCTTCCTGAGTTGAAAGAATTAAAGCCTTGAAAGACGGGAGTGGAAATCTCGAGTTTGGATATGCAGGAAAAGTAGTGAACTTTAGGCGTCCCAATTTTAAACTAGAGACGTCTAAAGACTACTTTTAGCATCCCAATTTTAAAAGGAACTCCAAAAGTAGTGATTTTGACACCTAAAACTTTACTTTTGGCATCCCTTTCCTAAATTGGAATGTTAAAAGTAGACTTGGCGTCCCTTTTTAAAATTGGGATGCTAAAAGTATACTTTTGGCTTCCTTCTTAAAATTAGGACGCCAAAATCCTTCACAAAATTATAAAAATATCACCTCATTTATTTTTTACTTTCCTTTTTAAAATAAGGGATATTTTTTAAGGAAGTAAAATCCACTTTTTATAGTAGTCGTTGTTTTTTCTGGTTTCATGATGCATTATTACAAAAGAAAAATTCAAGAGCTTCTTGGTTCAATCTATTTCCCCTCAAGAAGGGGGAGGTAGTGGGTTCTAACCTTCAATGGTGTAGAGGTTGGTGTATAAGTGTGATAGACTGATAAGTATGTGTGTCATCTTTTCCTACGAGAAAGGATTATTATAAGTGTATGTGTAATTGAAAGAAGAGGAAGGGGAAAAAAAGGCATTTTTAAGATTCTAGTTACATCTATAATCAAGGAGAAAAGATTTTTTTTTTTAAAAAAACCATTTGAACTTTGAAAACTCTAAAAGTTCTGATGCAAAAAAGGGAAAGGACAAAGGGAAAGAAAATTGAGATTTCAATAGTTGAGGGATTGGGAAGTGCGACAGAGGTAATTGGAGTAGACGAGTTGGAGGAAAGAGATGGTGGAAGCAGCTTGCTGTAAATTGCTACCACCTGGATGGTATATGAGGCCACCTGGAGTGTATTCGATGTGGGAACTTGATGATTCTGGGATTATTGTGCACAAGAAGCTCTCTGCTGATGCCTTTTAGGATTCTAAAGAGTACATATTTCCTTCTTTCACTTCCTAAAAACACAGAACAATTTTGTTTGTATCAGAAAGAGCAGAGAATGAGTTTAGCCATCCCTACACACCTAAAAACGAAAAATTTATGGGGGAGATGTTGGTTGTATCTTGATCAAGTACGAACATTTATAATTTCGAAGTTGTAACAAGAGTGTATTAGCGTTTATGATTCTTAAATCTATGTACGTGTGAGTTATATCAGCTAAATGGATTTGTTATGTTTCAAAAAATTTGCGTGTGAAGGATCCATTACTACTTGTCTTCTTGTTTATTTTGGTGAAGATTACTCCTTGTCTTCTTCTTCTTCTTCTTTTTCTTTTTTAATGAAAATGTATTGTCCAAAAGGGTAACAGTATTAATTAAATAAGTAATGATATTAACTAAAGGTATAACGTATTGACTAAATGTGTAATGATATTGACTAAATAAATAATTATGTTAACTAAAAGCATAAATGTATTGACTAAAAGCGTAATGATATTAACTAAACGAGTAAAGGAATTGAATAAATGTGAATGGTATTGATTAAAGGCAATGAAATTAACTAAAGGCGTAAATGTATTTACTAAATGTATAATGATATTTACTAAATGAATAATGATATAAACTAAATGCGTAATGGTATTTGACTAAATGAGTAATGAAAATGACTAGAGGCGCAAGGGTATTGAGATTGACAACTTGTGTATAGAGATTGACAAGTTGAGCTCCTCAAGTTGTCAGTCTCTATATTATAGTTGTGAATTGCTATATAAAAGTTGTTATTGCCTTTATTCAACTTGTTAATGAAACTCAAGCTGTCAATCTCTACACATGAGTAGTTAATCACTTTATTCAAGTTGCCATCAAAGCTGTGGCCACCAGTGCCAAAGCTCCAATAGCCAGCCCACTGGTGGGGTGGTGCCAGGGCGATGGTTCTTTCCTTTCTTTAAAATAAAAACTAAAGGGGCATTTTGATAAAAACACACAAACTTCAAAATCTCATATTCTTACCACATCACATTTCTATCATTTTTGTGTTAACAGACTTTTTTGGGTTTTCTTAATTCAAATGGTATTTATCTATCTTTTTCTTTATAATCAACTTAGAAATATTTTATCAGTCAACATAATTTATGTTTACTTTAATTTAGGTTTAAGCGGCAAATATGTCTATGAACTTTTCTTAAATATGCACTTAGAACCATAAATTTTTGGGAAAATGACAAATAAATACTCTTTGAATTTGTAACCCCCAGAAGCTCACCAAATTTGTAAAAAGACTAAGAGGTGACAAAGACTTTTGAGGGTTATGCAAATTCATGCAAAATGACGATAATGCCCTTCCTCTCTCTCTCTCTCTCTCTCTCTCTCTCTCTCTCTACCCTTCATCTGAACCAGGACCATATTTTCATTGAGAGCTTCGCCGTGAACGTTCGCCGCCATCTACCTCCGCCGTCGACGCCAACTCCGCATCCGCCACCTTGGACGCCGCACCGGCTCGGCACCGGTGAAAAAGAAAAAGAAAACTGAAACACACGATAAATTTTTTTGATCCGTTGATATGGAAGAAATTGGAAGAAGAAGATGTGAAGGAAGGAAGGAAGGAAGAAGAAAAGAAGGAAGAAGAGAACAAAAAAAAAGTCTGAAAATGGAGTGCTGTAATACCCGGATTTTAGCAAATCTGGAATTCTTGAGATAAGAGAAATTAATGAATATTTTGATGAAGCAAATTCATGAGTTTAAAACTATTGTAGAAAATTGTTATCATTGTCGAAAAAGTTACAGAAAAATCAAATGAACAGAATGACTAAAAATGCAATAATGGTGATAAAAACAGTCTAAAAACATTATGATAAATACTGAAAGATCATGAAAGATTATGAGGAAATTATGGGAGTATTATCTTTAATTATAAGAATTTAATAAATTATTTCAGAGGAAAATAACATGAAGAAATGTTTAAAAAGCATTCCGAACCATAAAGTAACTTTATGGTGTAAACATTTTTAATATTTTACATAGGATATAAAATGACAATGTCAAGATAAAGTTTGTAAGATAATAATATACTGTAAATTATAAAATTATCAACCATTGGTAAGAGAATGATTAGATAATTACTAGCTAATTGATTCAAGTAAAACAAGAGAAATATAGAAAGTTAAATTTATGGTAAAATCCTTAATTAAGAGATTAAAATTTGGTAATTAGCATAAAATATACTTACTAATTATGATAAAAAGATTAAGGAAAAAATTAGTAAAGATAAATGTATGAAGGAATCTAATCCTAAAAAGATCACTAAACGAAGAATTTAGGCTCGATTAAGCCTTAACGAAGGCGAGGGGTAAAACAAGAATTTTTGGTAAAAAATATTATATTTTTTAAAAATGGAAAAAATTATGAAAAAATAATTAAAACTGAATTTTAAAATGAAGGGGCCGAAATGCTTGGTATTTTTAATTAAAATGAATTGTTTAAATAATTAAAATGATAATTAGAATAAAATAATAATATAATGCGGTGAGTCGGCTTATAGGCGACCGAGGGGAAAAGTCGAAATAAATTCTACAGTAAAAACAGAGGTAAAAGTCTTTTCGACGATCAAATTAAGAACAAGTAAATTTTTACACGAAGAAAGAATTTACCAGGACGTTGATTTCCGCAACCGAAAACCCTAATTCCTAATAAGACGGAAAAACGATAAGATAGAGTAGAGCCGATAGGCAAAGTGAGAACCTATAGAAACAATTTCGTGTTTTCAAACACGGATTAAGTTAGGCAACAACGGACGTTTTACGATTCAACGAATTATTGTCCGAGAAGTTGGTTCTATCGGAAGCGATTTCAGAACCGGACGCGTTTGTCCGAATATCTTCCGACGCACCGGAGAATACCCGGATATGATCAAAAAGAGGATCAAAATAGATAATATGAAAGAGGATGAAAAGATCTTCAAAGTTACATGCTCGGATTTTTGAGTTTCTGCGAAATCGTGCGAAACGGACACCGATCGGGTAGCTTTATCGGGCCGGAGGCCATAAAGCAAGAGTCATCATTGGATGACAACTCATTCTTTGACTTTTGGACCCCTTGGATGTCGGCCAAGACCCTTGGATGGCCAAGATTTCATCTCACAAAACCCTAGATCTAACGGCCCGTAAACAAAGCGAGAAAATTCCCTTTACGTCCGGAATTTTCACTATAAATACCCCTCCCCTCTTCTTGAAAATTCACACCATTCTTCTCTCTTCCTTGGCCGAAATCTTAGAGTGAGAAGCTCGCAAAAATTCCCGCCTAGCTCCGAGTAAGTCCTTTCGTCATTAGCTTTTTGTTTCCGTAGTTTTTTCAGTTAGTTATAGTAGAACCGTTGTTTTGATCTAGGAAGTTTCAGAATATATTCCTATACTTGTTTTTAAGCCTCATTGCATTGAAAGATGCCTGACGAGGTAAAAACCTAGTGGGGATAATTTTGAAATGGAATAAGGTCAAAGTAACGAAGTTCTGGCGAAATTCCGCCAAATAGGGTTAGTAAGGGCAAAATGGTATTTTTCACCTAAAATGCCTGTTATGCTGCCAAATATTCATAAGTGTGTTATTATTCTGATTAGAATACTTCTAACATCGAACCGTCAAAATTCCATCGTTCCATTTTTCATCATTTGTTGAGCCGATGTTTCACCGTTTTACGTACGCCGTCAAAAAGTACCTTTTTTAGCCGAAGAGCCGGATATCGCAACTAAGGTACGGACGCGTCGTAACCCTAACTCTATGCTGCTCATATACTTTTGTGTTATAGATACGTTCATAGACTGAGGTTCTGTTGAGAATCGTCAGAGATACTTACAGCTTTACCCACGGATTATAGTTTTTGTAATGCCGTTTGAGTTATTCCTAGCGCTGTGGACACGTTAGTGGCGTGGCACTGGATATGTGTAGAACTAGTCGAGAGAGACTTTACATACTGCTTTGTGCTTATGTTCTGTCCATGTTATTGATCATACATCTGTTGTTTGCTTTTGTGATGATATGCCGTATTGAAATGAATATCTCGTTGTACGTATCTTGTTTTATTTGAGCATAAGGTTAACGTTACCCGAGATCCATATGTGGAATGGATCTCACGTAGCATCGTGGTCCGGAGGACCGATATTTGGCGATCGAGGCAAGCAAATTTGGAGTAGGCCAAGACGTGTCTACATTATTTATCGTTTTCTTTAGTTTCTTTAACTTTTGAGAATTTCGGATGACCGTAATCGATACATTTACACTATGGTCCATATTTTGAATGTAATGTAAATTACTTACTCGCTCCAATGCTCTACTCTGATTACTCTGCTTGAAATATTTGGAAACGTTTTTTTAAAAAAAAAATCCGCCGTTTTCAAATGGGATGTTACAAGTGCACTCCAGTGTTCAATTAGGTCCTATATTCCTCGCAAAATGGCAGCCAACTAAAATATATTGATTAAACATTTGTCTTATAATTAATATATTTATTTTTTCTATATATCTTCCTTTTTACCATTTAATCAAATAAATATAACAGTAACGTATGACATATTTTTTTAAATATGTAAATTAATAAAAACCTTCATAAGAAATATATCAAAAAATTTGAAATCACATGATTAAAAATGTTTAAATAAGCGAATAATTATTGCTACTGAATGGTAGAATAAAAGCCCTTGAAATTATGAACTATATGACCATTGTAATATTATCTCTAATTTATAGTTATATCAACTTGCGATGTTGTCATGAATTATATATAAATGTCGCTTAGGGTTAAATGGTAAAAGGTTAGAATCTATGGGCAAATGTTACTTTTACATGAATTATATATAAATACTCATTTTCGCACGTGGTTTCATTATAGCTAATTCACAGTTCACACGCGTCCAGACTCCAACGACAATAGAATTTCGTGGTTTCATTATTTTATTCATTAAATATTAAACTAATTCTTTTTCTTTATCTGACTATAGTTTCGAGCAAAATAATTGAATCATTTATATATAAAATAAAAAATAAAAACGGTTATTGTATCTTGAAATGCTTTTTGGCCCGTGGGTTGGCCCTAACCCTTAGGGTTATATAAATGTAGATTCAAAAAGAACTTCTTTTTTTATTATTTGTATTATATATGTATATTCAAAATTTATATTATTATTTTAATTTAATAAAATAGAAAATATATTAAATAAGATTTATTATTTATATATTTCTAATTTATATTTAGAATAAATTTATATATTTAAAAATATATTTCATATTGAATATTAATTAATAATTTTTTAAATTTAAATTAGATTTTGATAATAAATAAAAATCTTCTATTAAAATTTGGAATTCTAATTCTATATTTTTTGCTATTTTTTTTTTGAATAAGAATTTTTTGAATCTCTATTTTTCTAAAAAATAAATAGAAATAGAATAGAAATTCTATTCCTACAATACCAAATTCATTTGATTTTTTTGATATTTCTTTACTTTACTTTTACTTTAGAAACCTTCCATACATATAGAAGGAAAAAATATGGATTATTATGGATCAATTGAATCAATGACTATTCATGATTTCAGAATTGAATCAATTACGTGCCGGCTCCAAACTAGAGGAATGTTATGGTAAAACTTCGTTTGAAACGATGTGGTAAAAAGCAACGTGTGACTTGAAAGACATGATTACATTAGCCGTGGCTTGAAAATTTTGTTAATTAAAAGAGAAATATATAGGGACATGTGTAGCTTTTGGTTCTCCTAATCATTTCCTTGCTTTCATTAGTTTATATATTTTTCTCTTATGGGTTAATAATTTAAAGATATTGATTGATGAGTGTGGTTTCGGTGCTGTCAAATCATTTTTTTCCTTTTTTTTTTCAAAATCCCATCATCATCCTCAGAGTTTAAAAAATAGATGATCTGAATTTAATATCTTATAAGACTATTATTTTAAACATAAATAAGTAAACTTAAACCATTAAGATGTTAAAATATGATACATACAATTCATAACTACAATAATTAATAAAAAATAATCTATAAACACTAGAATCATAGTTTTAGAAAAAAAAAATTTGAATCATCATTTTTCTTTTTTTAACCAAAGGGTAGTAAAGATGAGATTCTAAAAAGAAAATTTAAAATAATAATAAGAATTTTGAGAAAATCTGCTCCACACAGTAGCAGGAAAAAGTAGATATAACAACCAATTCCTTTGCACCATGAACGCCTAACCTGAAATGTGCCCAGCTTTTTTTTTTAAAAAAAAATTGTTGAAAAACTGAACTACTGAAATGTGGACCAAACCCTAAAAAACAAATTGCCATAGTCTCCAATCCATTACTCCATCTCCACACCAGCCGCACTCCTTTCCTCCACTCCCCGAGAACGCGACCCTCGTCTCCCCCCTCCTCCTCGATCTCAACCCTTCTCAGCCGTCACTGCTCAGTCCCCTCCACTCCTCGTCTCCTCCTCAATCGTAACTCTTCTCAGCTCTCGCGTCTCACCGTCCACCGTCGACGTCACTGAATCTGTTCTCAACTCTCCCCAAATCTCGATCTCAAGTTCTCAACTCTAAAGCTCAACTCTCACCCACTCTCGAATCTCGATTCGCTAATCAGCATCCGCCGCTCAGTCCCCGCCGTGGAATCAACTCTGAAGCTCAACTCTCACCCACTCCTCTACTAAGAGTGCTCGCTCTGGTCGAAGGTAAATTTGTTCCGCTTATACTGAAGTTTCTTGTGTAGTCTACGAGTGTTGTGAAATCTTTTTTTGGTTGAAAAGCGTATCTGGGAAAGGGAGTCCATAGAAGTGAATGGAAGATTCGAGCCTATTTATCGACATCAGATGCTTGATCGGGTAATTCGTTCCTATTCTAAGGTGCGTCAAGTTCTATTTAACTTTTCTGTAAGTTAATCTTTTTTTGGTTGAAATTGCTGCTAGTTGAAGTTAAATTGGCGATCTTAATTCTGTCAAGCTTGGGGCCTTTCTAGTAGCTCTGTTTAGTAATTCTGTCAAGCAGGGGAGGAAAAGATGGCACTGATGAACTTGAAATCATAGCATAGGAACCTTTAAACATCTTATATATGTAGCTTATCAACTTAGAATTTCAAACATTAGATATTTTCATCTTTAATACCATTGGAACGATTAAATTAATGAAAACTTAGCTAACTCTCTTAAACAGATTGGGCCAAAACACTTATATTTATTCTCAACTCATTTGGAGGCTTAAACAATAAACAGTGTTGTTTAAAACAAAACAAAAAAGATTAGATTTATGAAATACAATTCTACTGTTTCTAATCATATGTTAGGAAATCATTTTTTGAATCTTTTGACAGCAAAGAGTTTCCATCATTTCATTCACCAAATCCAAATTCAATAAGCCTTTATCCATATATTCATTTTTCATCGTTTTCTTTCATTATATTAATTTCCCACTTTCATTAACCTAACAATAGGAAATTAGTTTCCAATGTTAATTCTGGAGAGAAATATCCAGCCAACCAAACGGGCTTCATTGTTTTGTAGTTACATTTGTTGTTCATGTTTTGCATATGCATCTTAATTGCAAATTGGTCTTATGTGTTCATCAGAGGAAAACACACGCATAAATATTACTATGCATACTACTTGTGTTTCGTTTTGTGAATTGTATATATTATTTGTGTTAACAATTTAGAAACAATTGAAAAAGTAAATTGAATTTCCCTTTGTCCATATCATGTCCTCAAATTTTCTTATTTTTTCATCATTGATTCTTTTCTCAGATATCTAAATTGCAATATATGGTCACCATTTCTAATTTAATTTACTTTCCTAATGTCTGAAGGCAAAACGTTCATAGGTTCAGCATTAGTAACTAAGAATAAAGCAACTAATAACAAAGAGCTAGTGGCTCGCATGTTATGCAAGAAAATGTTACAACTTTGCGTTTGCAGATGAGGTTGATTGAAACTTGGCCCATATTTAATTTTCAAATTCAACCCACGTTGCCCTAGACTCACCTAATCATGTATAACAAAAATGCTTAAACTTCATTTTCGTTTGATCCAATGTTATGCTACTTTAATTATAATTGTGTATGTATGTTTGTACCCTAATTGTAAACCGTTTTATGAACATGCATTAGGCTATGAGGCCTTGAGGACCAGTAGTCCTTGGGTCGTGATGCCTAAAATGTATTTGGTTGTTATGATATCCTAGAAAAAAGTCAGAAACAAATGACGATATGACTGAACCGTTCCAAGCTGATGTGGAACATGTACTTGCCGTAAGTATTGCCGAGGACGATCTACCAAGCAATCTCTTTGATTCCGCCGCGGAGTTAGAGTTGATTCCTATCCATATTGACGTTGAGGAATCGATGATGAGGCACAAGAGATATACTCAACTAGTGAATCTGAATTCGATGACTATGAGACGCCGGAGGAAGGTGTGCAGGCAGAGGTCGAAGAACAGGAATCGTAAAGTTGATTTGAGTTAGTGTTTTTGTGTGTGTGTATACTAGATACTTTGTTACTTCGCCAGTGTCATATTCATTAAATTTCTTATATCTATATATATATTGATATAATGTTTATACGTGTTCAGAGATGCAGCATCGAGGAGGGCGTTTAGGTACTGGACGTAGTAGTGGTAGCTCCCGGCCCCGTCCTATCAGAGGGGGTTGACAGAGATTTGCCGTGATCTCCCAAAATAACCAGATTAGAAAAGATTTGCAGTATAATGTAACCTGGGTCGTTTCTCTCAAGGAATTTGCAAAGTGGGTTTAAATCAAAGCAACATCAAAACGTAACAACAACAAAATTGGGGGTTTTTGATTTGAAACAGATTAAAACGAAAATAAACCGAAAACGAGATATGAAATATGCGAAAATGCATTAAAACGAGATTGCAATAGATTAAAACGATCAACCCAACATTTAGATTCCGAAACTTCCTTCATTGAACGAAATATAAACGAACTCGCGTTTGGTTCGACGAACCGAAATCTCTGCGTTCGTCGAAATCCTCGACTAGACGATCGTCTAGAATTGTCCGAACATGGCGTCTCACCGTGCAATCGCACAAACAACACTCTAACCTAGTTGGAACTCGTCCTTGGGATGAACCAAACCGAATATTAAATCTAATATTCGAACTATTTCGTAAATCGGATCCGATAAGATGAAAACGAAACGAGTAAAGTTACCGATTAAGTACGAGTTCTTTGACGAATCATGGAATCCTCAACGTTGGGTTAACACGAAGTTTAGCCGAACATGGTGGGAAAACGAAGAACAAACGAAGAACACTTGAGAGAATCAAACTTCGTGTTTAATCCTCAAAACCGAATAAAAACGTGAATGATAAGTGTTTGTGGCCGCCGCGCCTTACTTAACCTAAAATGGAAAAACGAAATGGGGCTCCAATCAATAATCCAGGCCAAAAAAGAAAATAATGAAGAATGGGCTTTAATCACAAATTCAAGCCCAAATAAAACATCGACTTTGGCTTCAAAATCGACCGCCTTCTTGTCCGAATTTGCCCTTTATGTCTTCATAACAATTGTAGCTCTCAATCATCCGAAATATGAAACAAAAATGAGGCAAATCCGATGTCCGGTTCAAGAGTTATGGTAAGATTAGTGAAGAATGTAAAACTGGAATTTTATTAATAAAAATGGCTAAAATATAATCAAAGCGCCCAAAGCCCAAATAAGACAAAAGCCCATTATTCATTAACTAAAAAGTCCTAAATTATTAATCAAGAGATAAAAAGAAGTGTATAAAATATTCAATTATCAAATTCCCCACACTTATTTTTTTGCACACCGAGCAAAATTCAAAGAAAAAGATGTAAAGGAGAAACTCTTCTTTTCTACAAATTGCTAACAATCGAGAAATTGAACAAGGGACACGAGCTTCATTAGAACCAATCAATCAAGACCCAAAATCCCTTCATCTCAAATTACAATTCCCGGTAATCTCAATCAATGATGCTAATCACAAATGATGGTCTCTCAAATGATCGTTTCAATCAATCAATCTCTCAAGTGTTTAAGGTAAATAAGTGTATCGCTTCAAATTCTACTCAAGAAAATTGTTCTACCATAAGCTTGCTCAATTTCTACGTCTCCACTACTTATAACACATGCATGCACAAATCAAGAGAGCTTATTATTAAAGGTTGTAATGGGGTTAGGGTGAAGGTAGGTAATAATATGGAATGAGAGGCTAAAGACCAAGAAATTAAAGAAAGCATTGATTCACACAATCATTCTCTATATATAAAAACTTTTATTTTATTCCCTTTTTTTCTGCTTTTTTTTTTTTTTTTTTTTGAAACTATATACAAAATCACAATGACAAAACCAAACATCTCCCCCACACTTAAACACAGACTCGAAAGCAACCCCCACACTTAAACACAAAACCAAGGTGAAACCAATGCTCAATAAATCTCCAAGGTGCGAGAATAAAATGGTTTTACGCTTAGATCAGAATGCATTTTTAGAAAAGAATGAGTCGAAAAGCGCACAAATGGGCTAAAGCAAAGGAAACATAATGCAAGGTTGGGAAAATAAAAGAAAGAAAACAAGCTTCTATCATATTTTTGCATGTAAGTGAAAAATGTAGTTTCAACAAGAAAAGAAGCAAGTTCTAGAGAACACAAATCAGGAACAGATGCACACATGAAAGAAAGACTGGGAAAAGATGAATTCCATTCAAGCAGGCCCCAAACCTCACAAGGTCAATACCAACTTAGGCAATCAACAACATCAAATCAACTACCAAGATATGTAATCGAAGAGTCAAGAATCACAGACCAAACAGAATGATCCATTAAAACCAAAATGTCCTAGTTCATAATATATAGCAATTATAAAAAGATAGACTGTATTTATTTTCGAAAAGCAAAGTGCAAAATGAAAACAAATAAAAGAGAAAGAGGAAGAAGAAAGAAGAATACTCCCCAAGGGTTTAAGGAGGATAAGTGGCATCAATGAAGAGAATCTCTGCTTCCTCAGTCATTCTTTGGATCCCTCATGAAATTGCTTGAGCCGATGCCCATTTACCTTAAAGGTTCTCCCCGGGTGGATCACATAGCTCAACAAAGACCAAATGGAAATATGTTAGTGATCACAAAAGGGCCATCCCATTTAGATCGAAGCTTACCAGGCATAAACTTCGGACGGGAGTTAAACGGAAGAACTTTCGGCCCACGTAAAATTCTTTCCTCGAATATGCTTATCATGGAATGCCTTAGTCTTTTCCTTGTACAAACGCGAACTCTCATAGGCATCCAATCTAAGTTCATCCAACTCTTGCAACTACAGCTTCCGTTCCATGCCAAACTTAGCCAAATCCATGTTACACTGCTTAATGGCCCAATAGGCTTGATGTTCCAACTCAACCGGAAGATGACATGCCTTACCAAAGACAATCCGATAAGGAGACATCCTAATCGGAGTCTTGTAGGCGGTGCGATATGCCCACAAAGCATCCTCTAATCGCTTACTCCAATCTTTCCGGGTAGAGTTAACAGTCTTCTAAAGAATTTGCTTAATCTCTCTATTTGAGACTTCAGCTTGACCATTGGTCTGAGGATGGTATGCTGTGGAGACCTTGTGAAGCACTCCATACTTGCGTAACAAGGTACCCATGCTTCGGTTGCAAAAATGGGAGCCCCGGTCACCGATAATAGCTCTAGGAATGCCAAACCCGAGAAAATGTTAGACCTAACAAAATCCACCACCACGAAGAATCATTAGTCCGAGTGGCTTTCGCCTCAACCCATTTCGAGACATAATCAACGGCTAGCGGGATGTAAGTATAACCATATGAAGCGGAAATGGACCCATAAAATCAATACCCCAAACATCAAAGATCTCACAAAACAATATAGGGTTTTGGGGCATCTCATGCCGACGAGAAATACTCCGCTCTCGATAGTTATCACATGACTTACAAAAAACGAGATGGGAATCATGAAACAAGGAAGGCCAAAACAATCCACTATCTAACACTTTCCTAGCAGTTCTTTGGGGTCCAAAGTGACCACCACAAAGTGAAGCATGAGCAAAATGCAATATAGAGTGAAACTCATGATCAAAAGCACACATCTCCTAACTACTTGGTCACTACAAAATTTCCACGAGATAAGGGTCATCCCAAACATAGTATTTAGACTCACTCTTTAATTTAAAGGTTTGGGCCCTAGTAGAATCTTCAGCAAAACACCGCCTACCAAGTAGTTAACCAGATCAAAGATACCATGGAAGCTTACCTTCTAGCTGCAGAAGCTGCTCATCAGGAAAATCATCCCGAATAGAAGAGGGATGAGAGGAAGAATGGGTGATACGACTCAAGTGGTCAGCTACCTAGTTTTGTGCTTCGCTTCTGTCTCGAATCTCAATATCAAACTCTTGGAGCAATAGCATCCACCGGATGAGTCGTGGCTTAGCATCTGCCTTTTTCAAAAGAAATTTCGGAGCAAAGATGGTCGAGAAAACAATTACTCTACTAGCTAGCGAGATATGACCTAGACTTATCAAAAGCAAATACAATAGCCAACAACTCCTTCTCAGTAGTGGTGTAATTAGACTGGGTAGGATCCAAAGTCTTGGAGGCATATGCAATCACATGAGATGCCCTATCGACCCGTTGTGCCAAGATAGCACCAACCGCATAGTTGGAAGCATCACACATCAGCTCAAAGGGGATGCACCAACCGGGGGCCGGATCATCGGGGGTTATAGTCGTGCAACGCTTCAAATGATCGAAGGTCGCCTTGCAAGCATCATCAAATACAAAGTCAGTGTCCTTATGCAGAAGGTTGGACAAGGGTCGGGCAGTCTTACTGAAATCCCTAATGAAATGCCGATAGAAACCTGCATGACCAAGAAAAGAACAAACTTCCCGCACAGATGTGGGGTAAGGCAAGGCAGTAATCACATCTATCTTAGCAGGGTCTACCTCAATCCCTTTCCTAGACACTATGTGTCCCAAGACTATACCTGACTCAACCATAAAGTGACACTTTTCATAATTCAACACAAGATTATACTCAATGCACCTATGCAAAACTCTAGATATATTAGCTAAGCATGCATCAAAATCAGACCCATATACAGTGAAATCATCCATAAAGACCTCCATGCAATCCTCTAGAAACTCAGAGAAAATACTTACCATACAACGCTGAAAGGTGCCAGGTGCGTTGCAGAGGCCAAAAGGCATCCTTCGGTAGGCATATGTTCCAAAGGGGCATGTGAAGGTCATCTTCTCCTAATCCTCAGGAGCAATATGGATCTGGAAGTATCCGGAGTAGCCATCTAGGAAGCAGTAATGAGACTTGCCAGCCAATCGCTCTAACATCTGATCAATGAAAGGTAAAGGGTAATGATCCTTGCGAGTGGCTTGGTTGAGTCTCCTATAGTCAATGCAAACTCTCCAACTATTCGAACTCGAGTAGGAATGAGCTCATTCTTCCGATTGGCTACTACGGTGACTCGGATTTCTTAGGAACCACCGGACCGGCCGACCCACCGGCTATCGAAATGGGATAGATGATACCGGCTTGTAGAAGCTTAGTGACCTCCTTCTTCACCACATCAAGGATAAGGGGATTAAGGCATCTCCGGGGTTGCCTCACCGCTTAGAGTCCTCTTCCAACAAAATTTGATGCATGCACATGGAAGGGCCGATGCCAACTATGTCGCCTAATGTCCACCCAATGGCTTTCTTGTTCGCCCTCAATAAGCTTAGCAGCTTCTCTTCTTGATCAGGCCTAAGGTTATTTGCCACAATGACTGGCAACTGTTCATCCGCCTCCAGAAATACATATTTCAAGTGATCTGGAAGGGATTTCATCTCAAGTTTGGGTGGTTGCTCAGTAGATGGGAGAAGCTTGGGTGGTTGTTGCAACAACTCTGATGTCATCACACCGAAATGCTCGAAACCACATTCAAAGAAGCGAGAAGAACTATGTCTACACAGCTCAATGTTAACATCAGAATTCAGCTCATCAAAATCAGAGTTAAGTTCATCAAAATCAAAATCAGGATGCACATCAGGATGAAGCTCAAACTCAGAATCAATAGAATAATCACCCAGCAAGTCAGAATCACCAAATAATGCAGCATTAACCAAATGAGTACAAACAGAGCACCATTCATTATCAACACATGCACAAATGGCGTAATCTCTCGGATGAAAAATCGGGATAATCAAGACACCAATCGCAAGAACATCATCCACAAGATCATCAATCACATCAATACGAGAAAATAGAATGCTCTTCCCTAGGATGTCTCATGGCATCAAAGATATTAAAATTTACGAAATATCACCAAACTCCATGGAAAGAGTACCGAATACACATCTACCTTCGTCCTATTTGTTTTCATGAAAGGTCTCCTAGAATGATTGGTGACCTACTACTAGAAGACTCATCCTGCATATCTAAGATGTAAAAATCAGCAGGGAATATCAATTCATTAACTTTGACTAATACATCTTCAACTAAGCCAGAAGGATGGGCATTACTCCTATTAGCTAATTGAACAATAACACCAGTTGGACGCAAAGGACCAAGACCAAGAGATCTATAAATAGACGCAGCATGACATTTATAGAAGCACCTAAATCTAGCATGCAATCATCAAATTTATAATTACCAATAAGGCAAGGGATAGAAAACATCCCGGATCTTTGCACTTGCGAGGCATGGTAGTGGATGAGTCGATACATTCGGGTTCAAACTCACTCGTTCATTTCCCTTCGCCGCCTCTTGTTGGTACACAACTCTTTCGAAACTTGGCATATTTTGGAATTTATTTGACTGCATCTAAGAGAGGAATGTTGATCTCTACTCTTCTGAATGTCTCAAGTATATCCTTCTCTTGTGATTTTTCTGCCAACTTCTTGGATTTAACTGCTCTCTGAGGGAAAGGAAGTGGAATGGGAATGTCTTCCTCTTCACCTTGCTGGATTTTCTTTTTATTTTTAGAGTCAATCTTCACATTTTCTCTCTCTGATGTGGAAGTGACATCTGCAGGTGGTTGAGGTTCCTCCAATTGCTTGCTAGATCGAAGGGAGATAGCACTCACATTCCCCTTGGGATTAGGAATTGTTTGTGAAGGAAGAGTGTTCGATCCCCGAGGTTCAAGCCGGTTCAATGATGTTGCCAACCGCCCAATTTGTGTTTGCAAAGTCGAATGGAAGTGTCGGTTTTCGTTGAAACCGCATATTAGCCGTGACAAATTGCTTCATCATATCCTCTAGTGAAGAACCACTACTACTAGTACTAGCTCTTTGTTGTGCCGCCTTTGTGGAGGTGCACATATGGCTGGTCGGTCGAGGAGGTGGTGGCCGGCAAATGAGGTGCGAGTGTTGTTGGAAATTTTGTGGCATGTCTTGTCTCGCCGGTAATTCCCAAAATTTTGCTAATATTGGTTACTTTGGTTCTGGTTCTGATTCTGGTACCAACGGAAATTGGGGTGATTTCTCCAACCAGGATTGTAGGTATTGGAGAAGGCATTATTCTGCTGGTATTGTGGCTTTCCCGGAAAAACACCCACCGAAGCTACCGACCGGTCTTGAGAAGTAGGATCATGCAAGGTAGGACAAGAGTCGAGTAGAATGATAAGGGTCGAACAAAACCCACATGAGTACCCAATCCGAGGAGGGGGAAGATTGTACTTGTCTCGGGGGGTCACCGCTAACCGCCTCACAAGGGAAGTCGATCATCAAGTCTATTCTCCAATCTCTAAGAATCATGCGGACCGGGGAGGTGTTTGAATATGGTAAACAGGAGTACCATTGGCCCTAGTGCCAAATTGCCGAGAATTAGCGACCATAGTAGATATCAGCTCTCGGGCATCTTCAGGTGTCTTGCTATCTAAGGCCTCACCACTGGACGCATCCACGAAACTTTTATCCATCGGTAACAAACCGGAATAGAAATATGTAATCAGGAGTTGGTCTGAAATCTGGTGGTGTGGACAACTTGCACACAATCGCTTGAACCTCTCCCAATACTCATACATGGTCTCCCCATTGATTTGTTTAACACTAGTGATCTCCTTCGAATAGCAATGGCTTTTGAGGAAGGAAAGAACCTCACTAGGAATAACTTCGCATATCATTCCAACTCCCCAACAGATGTCGGTTGCAAATTGTATAGCCAATCCTTAGCCACGCCATCTAGGGAAAATGGAAAAGCTCTCAGCTTAATGTGGTCCTCATCAATTGCTTGAGGTTTCATTGTGCTGCATACCACATGGAACTCCTTGAGATTCCTGTGAAGACATTCACCTGCAATACCATGCAACTTGGGCAACAAATGGATAAGACCAGATTTTAATTCAAAGTTAGCAGCAAGTTCAGGATATTGAATACACAAATTCTGATTGCCCACATCAGGGGTAGCTAATTCTTTCAAAGTGGGACGAGCTACTTGCTCTTCTCGCCATAATTTCGAGTTAGCAAAATTGCTACTAGAATCGTGAAAACAACAAGACTAGCGAAGTACTATCGAGTCAAGATCAACAGAATAAACATAATCAGACTCAGACTCAAGTTCAATGTCAAATTCAAAGATCAATCCCACGACTAAGCCTAACAATTCTTCTAGTGAGAATTGTTCTTTCAATTTCGGGATCAAGTGGCAACAAGTCTGCTGGATTAATAGTACTCCTAGTACTCATGCAAAGATAAACACAAACACAAGGCAGAATTTGCGAGAAAATCGAATTACGAAAATGCCACTAAAAGTAGTAGAAAGGAGAAAACACTAAGATGACACAAAAACACGAAACCTATGTTGGAATTTGACCAAAACAAGTCCAAAACAAAGATCAAATGATTTTTAAAATTTATGGGACTTGGACGGGGCAACTCCTAGACAATTGGGGAACACAAAAATGAAATAAAAAAAACTTCAAAAAAATGAAAAAGTGGTCTAAACGATGGAATTTGGCAAAACGGAGCATGCCACACGAGAAATTTGGCCATTTTCTATCGCTTGGCAATATTTCAGCTCATTCGGAGATACTCCAGAAAAATTGACCTAGTAGAAATCACAAAATAGAAACGTAAAACAGCGAAAATGTGGTCTAAACGTTGGAATTTGGGGAAAATAGGGCAGACCTCACTCCCACGGAGAGTGACTCTTGTTCAAAATGCCCAATTCCTTGTGAATAAGACCTGGTTTGAGTGATCCGGGTCAAAAAAATATTTTCGTCGCCCACCCGAACCACCGAAAACTACCGTTGCTTAATAAAACCGATGCGAATTCCCTGGCAGCGGCGCCATATTTTGACGGAGATTTGCCGTGATCTCCCAAAATAACCAGATTAGAAAAGATTTGCAGTATAATGTAACCTGGGTCGTTTCTCTCAAGGAATTTGCAGTGGGTTTAAAAAGCAACATCAAAACAACAACAACAAAATGGGGGTTTTTGATTTGAAACAGATTAAAACGAAAATAAAGCGAAAATGAGATATGAAATATGCGTAAATGCATTAAAACGAGATTGCAATAGATTAAAACGATCAACCCAACGTTTAGATTCCGAAACTTCCTTCATTGAACGAAATATAAACGAACTCGCGTTTGGTTCGACGAACCGAAATCTCTCGTTCGTCCGTAAATCCCTCGACTAGACGATCGTCTAGAATGTCCGAACAGTGGTGTCTCACCGTGCAATCGCACAAAGAACACTCTAACCTAGTTGGAACTCGGTCCTTGGGATGAACCAAACCGAATATTAAATCTAATATTCGAACTATTTTAAATCGGATCCGATAAGATGAAAACGAGAAACGAGTAAAGTTACCGATTAAGTACGAGTTCTTTGGACGAATCATGGAATCCTCAACGTTGGGTTAACCACAGAAGTTTAGTCGAACATGGCTGGGAAAAACGAAGAACACGAAGAACATTTGAGAGAATATGAAACTTCTGTGTTTAATCCTCAAAACTGAATAAAAACGTGAATGATAAGTGTTTGTGGCTGCTGCCTTACTTAACCTAAAATGGAAAAACGAAATGGGGCTCCAATCAATAATCCAGGCCCAAAAAAGAAAATAATGAAGAATGGGCTTTAATCACAAATTCGAGCCCAAATAAAACATCTCGACTTTGGCTTCAAAATCGATGCGCTTCTTGTCCGAATTTGCCCTTTATGTCTTCATAACAATTGTAGCTCTCTGAATCATCTGAAATATGAAACAAAAATGAGGTAAATCCGATGTCCGGTTCAAGAGTTATGGTAAGATTAGTGAAGCAATGTAAAACTGGAATTTTATTAATAAAAATGGCTAAAATATAATCAAAGGCCCAAAGCCCAAATAAGTACAAAAGCCATTATTCATTAACTAAAAAGTCCTAAATTATTAATCAAGAGATAAAAAGAAGTGTATAAAATATTCAATTATCAGGGGTAGAATGACATCATCTACCCCCTCTATAGGCAGAGGTTTTGGCTCTTCCCCAGAGATGCCGTCATTTACTTTTTCATCTTCACCGTCTACTATCGACTCTGTTTTGGGCGGTAGAGGTGTACTGTCTCTCCGATTGATCCACGGCAAAGGGACGAAAGCGAGGTTGAGTTTACGATTTCGATCGATTTACATATATTTTGTTTTCTTTAAGCATCTATGTTCTAACATTTTCAATACTTTTTCCTTTAGCACACCTCGTTGCCTCAGAGCCAGGTTGGGGAAGCTAGTTCCTCTGACACACCAGTTTGGGGAACAGTTGATCCTGAGACAGGGAAGATGTGGATTCATCCTGTTGGCGACACCGAGTAAGTCACTTCTCTAAAGTTACTAGTAATGTTATGATTTTTTACCTTTAGTTTGTATGCTAATATTTGTAACATTTTCTTTGTTTTCAGGTTTCAGCCTAATAAGACGGTGAAGAAATTCTTAAAGGATCAAATGTTTCATAATTTCAATCAGGCTTAGGCCACTTGGACAGAGATTCCTCAGGATGACCGAGATAGTTGATTCAAGGAGTTTTTGGTAAGTTATGTGATTTATGGTTATTAATTTTTTCTCATCAAAATGCAAACTGATTAACTACTTTTATACTTTGGAGCACTAATTGTTTATTATTGATTTTCAGGGAGAGTTTAGCTGGTTGCCGGTTGATTTGAAAAATTTTAAAAAAGCTTATAACTTCAGGGCCAGCAAGTGGATGTCTGACAGATTTTATAAATTGAGATGTGGAAGGGGAAAGAAAAATTGGATTCAACAGGAGGTCGCAGAACAATTATTTCAAAGATGGGAAACCGACGAGAAATATATAAAGCAAAGTGAACGAAATAAGTCAAATAGGGCCCGTATGGATGGACCGTCATATCTTTGCCGGGCCGCATTCCATTTAGTGAGCATCGACGAAAAGTTGTAAGTATACGTTATTTTCTATTTTAGCTTTCAATATTTTATACTTTGAAGTAATTAATTGACGGTTATCAATTTGTGTTTGCGTACGCAGTCCGGGGAAGTTCCTGCACATTTGATTCCTTGGGTTACCTTTGAGCGGACCCATTCCCGGGAGATTGAAGGTGAGAGGCGCTCGATTAACGCCAAGTCCCAGTAATGCGCGGTGAGATATTAATTAGATTTATTATTTGTTACATTTATTTCATTTTACATGTCATATTTGTGATGTATTTTTGTGTGCTTGTAGGAGACCTTTCAGCAGCTGACGCAGGAGAGAGACTCGCAGATTGAGAACAACCCGACGTCCTCTTATTCAGATAACAAGAGTCTCTTCATTCAGGCTGCAGGTGGATTTGACAAGAGGGGAGAGTCTTCGGGATGGGTGCCCTCGCGCCGAACCGAAGTTGTCTATGAAGCGCTCATCCAAAGACTAGTGGAGGTGGTCCTACGGTGTAGACGTAATACTTTTGCTACCAATCGCAAACCATTATTCCCTCGTCCATTTAAATGAAGTACAAAAAATAAACTGACTTCGTAATGTTGGTTTTGCAGAAGATAAGAGGGTAAAGGTGTTAGAAGAGAAGGTGAAGGAGCAAGAAGCGAGGGCGCAGGAGCACGAAAAGAGGGCGAAGGAGCAAGAAGCGAAGATGAGGGAGCAAGGAGAGATGATTACTGAGATGCGAGCACTTCTCCAGTCCTTATTGAAGGACAAGGGTCCTGGTGGTGATGACGATACTGGTGGTGGTCATAACCAGCTTGCTTCAGTTTAGACTTTTTTTTTTAGTTCATTCTAGTCGAAACATTATAATTAGTAAATTTTGTTATTGCTTTGTAAACTTTATGATTGTTACAACTTATTTTTATGATATACAACTTTTTTTATTTTCTAATTTTTAATATTTTTTTTGTAATTATTTTCTTTTATCTAATTTTATATTATTATTTTTAATTAATTGGTATTTGCGAGGGAAGATATTCCCTTGCAATTTTCATAGTTGCGAGGGAACATATTTCCCTCTCAAAATTTTTGAATTTGCGAGGGAAAAGGTTCCCTCGCAAAATTTTTGAATTTGCGAGGGAAGAGACTTTTCCCTCGCAAATTTCATATTTTGCGAGCGAAATTCTTCCTTGCGGGAAAATAGCATTTTTGCGACGGAAAATTGTTTTGCGGGACGATTTTTGCGACGGCAATAATTCCCTCGCAAATCCCGCCGCAAATCGTTTTGCGAGGGAATTTTTCCGCCGCAAAAAGCTATTTTTTTTGTAGTGATTTCAGGTATGCTTTTCTTCGCAGAATATATCGAAGCTCACTTGCTTTTATGGTATATCAAATCGCTCCAACGCTTCGAAATTAATGTTTCATCAACTTTTGCAATATTAGTTAGCCTCAGGGACCGACCTAGGAGGGGGCTAGGGGTGGCCACCCCTAAAATTATAGAATTTGACTCAAATATTTAGAAAATTATATTTCAACCTCATAAAACTTTCAATATTTTCACTTTAGTCCCCATTAAAAGTTTCATTGAGGGACTAAAATGAAAGTGTTGAAATTTTTATAGGCTGAATGTAATTTCATTAACACTTGGGTTCTATTCTATTATTTTCGCACCCCAAATTTCAATTCCTGATTCCTCCCCTGGTTAGCATGTGGCATACATCATATCCTGTCCAAATTATAGATCCATATTTATTTTATTTTTTATTTATGTTATAATTAACAATATGTTTGTGGATATTCATGACTCCACGCATAAGATTTCATCTCATGCTAATTGACATTACACCCTATAACTCTCAAATTGAGTGGGCTTCAGTACATATTTCCTATAATCTCCTTGCACCATTATGTTGCTTAATTCCGCCCTTCTTTATGTGCTTGTAACTTTTATGTAGTCTTCAATGTATGGAGGTCATGCATAAGGCTTTGACACATCAATGAAACAAAGTGAATGAGATAGGTCATTCTCTTCTCTCTCATTCTATTGTATTGTTATTTCATCTCTTCTTATACTACTCTCTAGTCCTCTTATTTTATCTAAATTTACAACATGTTATCAGCACGAGTTCACTTAGAAGGCCTATGGTCTAGTTCTCTATTTCTTCTACTCTCTAACTTTCTCATTTCCATACTATATTTTATGTTGATTATTCTCTCTGTTATTTTATCTTTCTAGTTTACTTTACTTTATCAACCTGTCATTCTATATTATTTTTATTACTTTTCTTTTACGCCGTCTATTTTTATCTTTCCTGTTGTTATCTTTTAAATATATATCTAGGATAATCTAAGTCATTATATGAAATTAAAGAGATCTTTTTATTTATCAATTTCCATGGCTAAGATTGGAGATTATTGGTTCTTTATTCTCTTTTGCAAGTTTTTTTTCCCACTTTTATTTATCATTTTTTGCGAATATCTTATTTATGCAACATTTATATTTCTTTATTTTATATTATGGTATTATTTACATTTTATGTTGTTTATATTATGTTATTTCATTTTATTTACGTTTCATTTGTTTATTTACCTATTTAACATTTATATTTCTTTAATTTAATTTATTTATATTTTATGTTATTTATTTCATCTTGCTTTATTGTTATTTTATTTACATTTCATTTATATGTGTGTGTATATATATATATATATTATTTTTATATCATTATGTCAATTTTTTATTTGGTTATTATTATTATTACATTAATATATAATAGTATTATATACAATCATATAATATGATCTATATGATCATGGGCTTATCTATTATTTATATTTTATTATGAATTTGAATTGATTTAATCTATTTTACAGTATTTTAATTTTATCGAAAGGCCAAAAGTAATAATATTCTTAATTTCGTGATCAGATGACCTGAAGTCACATCATTTTTGTAGTAGTTCTTATATGAAAGAATGCTATTGGTTTCATTAAATGGCAAGATTGACAAGAAAAGTTTTGGCACTTTGATGATTTAATTGTTATAAATATCAATGCCCTAAAGGCTAAAGGTTCAAATATCATATTAAAAAAAAAAAAATCTCTTTAGCTTTGAGATATTTTTGCTATGGTCTTGGAGGCCGATATTTAGAAAAATTGACAATGTGCTATTAAAAGTAAGGAACACATCTATAAGAGTGATAATGAACACATGATCACATTGCATTGATGGAATTGATAGTTGAAAATCAATAATATTTTGTCTTGACTATTGTTATAATATGACTAGAATTCATATAGACATAAAGAAAATGTTATAATATGAACAAAAGTCATATATATATATACACACACATATACATACATATATAAACTTATTAAAGGTAAAGGCTAAAATGATTATGAAAGCCAAAAAGGCCATAAGATATTGTGAACAATATCAAGAGTAATTATGGTGCCTAAAATAGTACCTTGTGGAGAAAGATGACCAAAGTTATTGTAAAGCCAAAAGAAATAACCTTATGCTTAGAAGACTAGATGATATCAGCCTAGGAGGCTATATGATATTGTGATATTTAATTTTTATTAGAATTTAAATTTATTCTACTTAATTTGTGAAATACATCCTATTATAGGTATTTGATATTATGGGAATTATTGATTTTGAAATTTATTTGTATGAATATATACCAATTTATATGGTGTGTGAATATATTTGATTTTATAGTTTTGATAATTGTCTCTTAATGGTAAATTTTTTTCTTTCTAACAGTCTTATATATCCTTGGGATGAATTTGTATGTGAGAAATGAGATGGATGTTCAAGAGTTTGCGAGTTTGTTGTTTACTATATCCAAGATAAAATAAAAGAGGGCTATAACTGATTAAATGTATATGTTCCTCCTCTATAAGTTTTGTGTACACGGCCTTAGTGATACAAGATTTAAAAAAAAAAAATTATTAATTTGGCATAACATGTATTGCTATATATATATATATATATATATATATATATATATATATATATATATATATATATATATATATATATATATATATAACGGATCATTGATTTTTCCTTTACTAATCTTAAAATTAAAGTGTTGTAACTATGTAATTGTTGCATTATATATGGTTATGAGTAATATTCGCTTTGTTGTATAAAAAAAACCATAAATTCACTCTGACTTTGTTTTTCAACAATGTTGTTTTATATTGGTAACTTATTTTCTACCTGGTGAATTTATTTTGCTTGATGAATATATTGATTTTAATAATACGTAACCTCCTTGTTAATTTAATTCCATGAATATAATATATATCTCCTAAAGTCATCACCAACATTAAACACAATTGGTTACATACATATATTTACTTTATGAATATTTATTTCAATATTTTGCATGAATATTTATTGAGTTATATTTACAGGTCAAATAAGACATAAGTGAAAAATAATAATAAGCCCATAATTTATATTGAAACATAACATATGATTGAAGACAATTTACTTTATGTTTTTTTTTTTTTTTTTTTGGTTGCAATGTAACATATGAATATGAATATTCACTTTATAAATATTGTATTGGTGAAGACAATTGTGCAGGTTGTTTTGATTACTTGTTTAATTTAGCATAACACACCCTTGTGAGTTATAATTTGGTGTGCGGGATGAGTTTATTATTTGATAAATACATATATTATGATTATTTGAGAAGGATAAAGCTTTTTTTTTTTTAAAAAAAAAATCTACAGTTGGGATGTGAGATTCAGTTATACTTATTATGATTTATTGAGTTATCATATAAGATTATGAGAAAATATATATGTTGTGGGTAATCTTAAATATGTTATACTCATGTGTCAAATGTGTATCAAAAGAAACAAAATGAAATATATTATTAATAAGTAATAAAATTATATTCTGATGGAATAATATGTAGTAGTTCCTGAAGAACTTTATGTAACAAAATTGATATAATTTCTAAAGAAATAGCGATTTTTTTTTTTTTTTTTTTTTTTTTTGGCGAAAGAAGAATTGACCCAACAAATTTATGACCTACATATTTATATAAAAGGTATGATTTGTTGAAGTATCCGAAAGTGATAGCCCAATTGGATTAAAATCTTTGATTGTTTGAAGTATGGAATACTTGAACTTCTAAGTGAAAAGTAGATCATTGACCTACTATATACTGAAATATATTTATAAGATTCATACTTGAGGGGAAGATCGTTAGAATACAAGTGTGAATTATATTGAAGAGATCAACTCATATACTTCCTCTAAATCCTAATTGATCTCCCAGAATGGATATTAGATTAATATTTTAAATCAATATGTTATGATAAATTGAAAAGCTTATTGTTGGTTAAGAAATATGATATAGTAAACCAAAAGTTTACTGATAATCACAAACTTATTGTCAGCATGATTTGTGTGATAATCCAATTCACATATATAATGTAAGAACCATGGAGATTATTGAGATTACGCAATGACATCCATGGAAGAACCAACAGATTCTTTATGAATATAGCCAACATATTATATTATTAATTAAAGAATTATCATGTGTTGTTTGTTCTCAAAGAAAATTGATTATAAGAGTATTACTAATTATGATGTGGAATGAATTATTGCATTTATGGAAATATATCAAATTGAAATATATGGGCCCATTAAAATAACATGTAAACCATATATGTCTCAATAAAATTTGGTAGATGCATCTATAAGATGGTTACATGTAGGCCCGGGGTAAGAAAAACATATGTTTTTCAAGGCCCGGTCTGAGAGCATGCAGTCCAAGGCTATCCTTACAAGGTCAGAAGCTATTTTTCTACAATTTAACTTATTTTCCTACATTTTTTTCAAAGAAATATAATTAGTAAATTACAACAATTAAATTTCTAATTTATCAAATAATTGTTGTCAACATTAAGGCCTAAAGAGCACGCATTACGCAACAAACAAACACAGTCATTAAGTCATGTTCAAAATTAAACTATTGTCCACCAATAACTCACAAAGCATAAGAAGTTTACCACTAAGAAATATGAGTAATTGGAATGCTCAGAATATCAGTTGTCGTCTTTGAAAGAATTGAAAATCTTTGTTGATTGTTCTTCCACCAATTCAAGACATCAAATTCTTTCCAATTATCAAGCTTCAGTATTAGTTCTTCCAAATAAGTTTCCAATTCATACTTATTCATGGAAGAATGAATGATATATACTCGCATAAATATCTTGATAATCCTACACCATTACAAAACATTCAAGTTAAAAAAACACAATTAATGGGCCTAATTGTAACATCCCAAATTTTGGGATTTGATATTGAAATATTTTATGGAAATTAAATATGAAATTTTGGCTTAAAAATAATTATGAGAATAATTATTTGAGATAAAGGCTTATTTTCTTTCTTTTCTTGAAACTTCCGGGAAAGAATAAATTCAAGGAATATATGGAAGGGATAATTTATGGCCTAAAATAATTATTAGAATTTAAGGCATATTTTCCCATGAATTAAGGACAAATGATTAGGGAATAATTTTTGGCATAAATATTTTAGAGATAATATCTTAAGGCCAAAAGAAATTTAATTGAGAAAGAAAATCCTTAAATAGAATTAAGGATTAAATCTTAATATTTGTCCAATAATTGCGAAGAAGAGTCTTGTAGAGAATCGAAGTGGGAGAAATATTGTTCTTTCTCATGCAAGCCCAATTTGATATTTCTCTATTAATCATCAAGTCCAATTCATTAAGCCCAACACGTGAAGGTTGAAGAATCAACCCAAAACCATTATCCTATTATTCATTAAACTTGACTTGCATAGTGTCTGCTTCTCTAACTCATTAGCTGAAAAACGTTAATATCATCTCAGCGATATTCACGAGTCACGCAACCGTAGACCATACTTCTTGAGCCCAGTGCACTCCCTCACTTCCTCATTATATCAACAGCACCCAAGAAACAGAAAGGAAACGAGAGACAGAAAACGTAAGTCAGAAACGAGAGAGAGAGAGAGAGAGAGAGAGAGAGAGAGAGAGAGAGAGAGAGAGAGAGAGAGAGAGACCACTGTAACATTCCAAATTTTGGATTTGGAATTAGAAATATTGTATGTGTAACACCCCAAATTCTGTAACATAAATCGTGTCGGTGACACGTGGTTTTATAAAAAATTTCAGAGTGATGGGGTGTTATCGCTTAGCGTTTTGCGGAAACGAATAGCATGTACTAAAAATTTGAACAACAGATATAACACTGAGTAACTGATATGAAATACTCAAACATATGATGATGCCTGACGTATATTGATATATATTATAAAATCTCCCGAAGGATTGTTCATGTGATACAGTAATACAAAACTTTACAATTACAATTTTACATGTAATGATACCCTCTTCAACCAAGCCTTAAGTGGACCTGGGGCATAGAACCTAACTCAGTTAAATCATCCCATTTGGCCAGGCTGGGTAGGTCTAGTGGAAGTCTCACCGTGCTATGGTGACTGATTGACTGAACCACGTAGACGACCCTTCTAGTTTAAGCACCAAATGATATGAAGTAACCTTATTAGATTCATGCCATAAGGTAGGTTCTGTTGACTTTCTTCCCGCATTTTGTTTGACCGGTGCCTTCTCATGGCTCCATCTACTGGTGTATAACTATAGTTCCGTCCCCTGGTGTCTTCTCTGGTTCATGACCCGAACCTGTCTAATCATGCAGACTGAGGTCCAATGCCCATCGGACCTCAGGTAACGGTTAACCTCATGCTTATGTAAACAGTATATGCATGGCAAACATTCACAACATTTCACAGTATAAAAACACATCTCCGTAATCAGGCAATAACATTACAAAGCCCCTGCAGTGTGTATGTCATCCCAGTCCGCACACTCTCCGGTGCCACGATGTACTGTCGTGTCCATAGCGCTAGGAAAACTCTAAAACGGTGTTAACAATACCATAACCCGTGTACTCATAACTCCACCATTTTCAAACAAACAGAAACTCCGTATATGAACACAAAGAATCACATATATGAGCATACGGCAAGCATCGAGTCGGTGTTACAAGACGCCGCGAACGTACCTTCGTTGACGGTATTTTTCGGTATGTTTTACTTAAAACCGTACTTTTTGTGGCCGACGGCGGTACGATAGCGGCTCGACAGCGGTTCGATTATCTCAGATATCCTATAAGGATAGTATTTATCAGTTTTTAGCATCATAATAGGCATTTTAGGTAAAAATTACCATTTTGCCCCTGACCCCCTAATCGGCGAAATTTCGCCAGAGCTTCGCCGTTTTCATTCTATCTCTCCAGAATTTTGTCAGATCTCTTTTCCCATCATATTTTCGAAATAAATACCATATTTATCCCTACATATGATATCTAGACTATCTAGGAAATTTAAAGACAATTCTAGCATTCCTACTATCTCTACTGAAAGAACTACCGAAACTTAAGACCAAGGACCGAAAAACTTACCCAGGGCTCCGCCAGACTTTCTTCGGGCTCTTCCTTCTCTCTAAACTCTCTCTAGTTTTCGAATTTGGGGTGAAGAAGAATGAAGAGGAAGGCTTGCTATTTATAGAAGAGAGGAGGGACAAGGTGGGAATTTCATGAAATGTCTTCAAATCGGATTTCCACCGTCGGATCGCACTTCGCCACGTGGCTTCATCTTGGCCTTACACCTACTTGGCCGACATCATCCTTCTAGAAGAAGATGATGTCATGCATGATGTCATGTGCGACTTTACCGATAGCGTTTCCCCGATCGGTGTCCGAATCGCGTAACTGGAAGAAACTCAAAAATCCGGAACTAGGTTTTGTAGTTCCATTCTTTCTCTTTAAAACTACTGGGTTTAACTAAATTTTTTATCTCATTTAGGGTATTCCGTTGTCTGCCGAAGATTTTTGGATAAACGCCGTCGGTTACGGAAATAACTTCCGGCAGAACCAGCTTCTGGACAGAAATTCGCTAGTTCGTAATATGTTCTGTCCTAAGAAACCTTAACCCTGGTTTGTCACAACTATTTCATTTTCTATAGGTTCTCATTTGCACTATCTGCCCTATTCTTTATTTATCCTGTATCTTAATGACCTAGTTGGTTACAGAAATCACTTCGGAGATAGTCAACTCCGAGGTAGAAATTCATTTGGTTTATAAAAAGTCAGATGTCCTAGACTAAATCCCTATGTCTTGGTGTAGGATTTAGTTTCTATCCGTTCTCAAATGTCCTGTTGGCTCTTTTTACCATATATATTATTATTTTAATAAAAATATCAAGATATTTTATTATTTTATTTATTTATTTATTTTTCTAAGCATTTTTATTTATTTATTTATTTATTTATTTATTAATTTCGAATTTCCCCCCTTAAATTAATTATTTACTAATTAATTTACTTATATCTTAATCTAAACAATTAGCCAATAATTACCCAATTAGCCACTTACTAATTGTTGATAATTTTCATAATTAGGATTAATTATTATCTCACAACTTTTGCACTGACATTGGTATTTTATGTCCCATGTAAAATATTAAAAATCATGGGGCCATAAAGTGCTTTTAATATTATTATATTTATGCATCTTTACTTTTTCCGGGAAATAATCCCAAAAATTTCTAAAATTAAAGATATCACATTTCCTAAGTTTTTGTCAATAACTGAGGTCATATGGTATTTATCATAATACTTTCGGTTCATTTTCATTTTATGACCTATAAAATACATTTTTCATGAATTTTAGCTATTTTTCTTCTCTCATTTTCATAGTAATCACCTTAGAAAATAAGCAAGTTAAGACTTATAACTTGAGACCACATATTCACCTTGGTAGTCTTAGAATTTATTTCATAAAATTCAACATTTATTTTAGGGTGTGTTATGATCCTTAAATGATATTTTAAAGAGAAATTGTTCATAATGTTTATAACAATTAAGTTACAAAATTAGAGAATATATACTCTCTCAGAAACATTTATCCAAATACCTTACTTATATTAGTTAGGATTTTCAGGGTATTACAGTATGGGAATTTATGATGGGAAAATTTGGCCTAAAATAATTATGAAAATAATTATTAGGATTTAAGGACCTGATTTCTTGAGAAATTCAAAGAAAATAGTTAGAGGTTAATTTATAGCCCAAGATTTTTAGAGAAATTACTTTAAGGGTTAAAGAAGTTGATTAAGGAAGAAAATCCTTATAAAACATCACGGATTCGTTTCTAGCATTTATTTGGTAATTGAGCGATAATAAAGAGATAAGGGAATTATTAATCATTAAACAAAAAAAAAGTAGAAGAGAACAATGAAAGCTTATTTCCGCCAGCCCAACGCACAAAGAATAACAATGTATATTCATTACCCAAATCGTTTATATTTAACACCTGGGCCCACAACCTTTAGCCCAAACCACATACCTAACATAACCTATGCATCACCTTATTTCCTGTAATATCCATTCGGCTAGAGCATGTAGAAATGCAGAAGTGCAGTCAACAAAAGAAAAAACAAAACACGTTAACACTGAGCCAAGTGCTTTTTTTCGGTTAAACAAACTTGTGCCATGGGTGAAAGATCATTTCGTTTTTGCTACTCCTGAAATCTGCTTTCACCTAAAAACCCTAGTTTCCTCTAGTTTATATATACCCGTTGCTCCTCTTCGTTCATTAATACAAAGAGCAGTAGAGAGAGAGAGAGAGAGAGAGAGTAGAGAGAGAGAGTGTGTGTTTGCTCTGTTTTGAGAAGCCAAAAACAGAGGCATTAAGCTTCAGCAGGGACCCCGTTGAACAAAGCCTGAAACTAGAGGTAAGTTAAGGTTTCCTTTCCTACTAGTTTTTCCATCGTTTCCCGGCACGAGCTTATGGGTATTTAACTGTATATATATAGTTGTGTAATGACTGAGAGGAACACGATGCTATACATGTAAACATAGGATATATATATATATATATATATAATATATATATATATTATATAAAAGCATATATGTAATTTGCTGTATATATACAACCGTGTGTGTGTGCCTAGTACATATGAAAAGAGAAAACATAGATATAATACATACTGTTGCCTATGGGTCGCGGGCTTGAGGAATTTAAACAAAAGCAAAGACCCTGAGAGCTGGTTGTATCATAATGCATGTCTTGTTGGTTTGAGAATATATATATAGGTATATAAAGAGTTTGAATCATTTAGCCTGCATAACCATTTGCACCCAATAAGCAAACTCTTTATATACCTTTAGCCTGCATAACCATTTGCACCCAATAACCTTTTGATCAGAAGGTAAAGGGACAAGATCCCATGTCTGAAATTGTTGGAGAGCCTCATACTTTTCCTGAATAGCCCTTGCCTAGTTGGGATATGATAGAGCCTCATTAATTGTCTTGGGAATAGCAACATCCTCAGCCACCGTGAAGATTTTTGGTTTAAACACACCTGCTTTGCTTCTGGTTAACATGGAGTGGGTGTTAGCATGATGAGGGCTGGTGGCAAGAGATGTGGATGGAGGTGTGGGATTGGAATTGCTCGTGCTTTGTGAAGAAGATTCGGATGAGTGACCAGGGATATGAGGAGGTGATGAGTGAATAGAGGAAGGGGTAGGTGAATGAGTCTGAGAAGATAATGAGGAATTCAATATAGGAGGTTTGAAGCTGGAAACTGACATTGATGAAGCCATATTTCTGATGTTAAATTGTGATTGAGCAGGGAAAATGTGTTCATGGAATTGAACATGACGAGTAATATACACACGTCCAGTGGATCTATTAAGAATTTATACCCCTTGTGATGAGTACTATAACCGAGGAATAGACAGGAAGTAGATCTGAACTCAATTTTATGGCTGTTGTAAGGACGTAAAAATGGGAAGCACTCACAACCGAACACTCTAAGCAGGGAGTAATCTGGTTTAACCCCAAATATTTTTACATAAGGTGAAATACCTTGCAATATAGGGGCAGGTAGGCTATTTAAGAGGAACACAGCTGACAAAAATGCATCACCCTAGTAGAACAATGGAAGGAAGGCTGTGGCTAACAAGGTTAATCCAGTTTCCACAATTGATCTGTGTTTCCTTTCAACAATTCCGTTCTGCTCAGATGTTTATGGACAGGTAAAACGATGCTGTAAGCCATGTTTGATCAGAAAAGGAGTGAAGGTGAGGAATTCACCACCATTATCACTCTGCACCTGCTGGATTTTTGTGTCAAATCTGTTTTCAACAAGAAGTTTAAATTCCTGAAATTTTTGAAGGACCTCAGATTTTTTATGCATAAGGGAAATCCATGTGAATCTGCTGTATGAATCCACAAATGCTATACAGTATACATAACCATTTGATGCAAAAGGTGCAGGTCCCCACAAATCCATGGATATCAACTGTAAAGGTTTATTGTATACGGTGGAAGAAGCTACAAAAGGCAATCTGTGACTTTTTCCTAGTTTGCAAGCACTACAAGCAAAGTCTGTGTGTGATTTATTAATAGAAACATTAATAGATTGAAGTACATGAGAAACAGTGCCTTCATGAGGATGACCAAGTCTCCTATGCCATAAGGTGAAAGCATCCGAGGTAGTAGTGTAGTGACAGACTTCATTAGATTTCTGTGTAAGATAAGGGAGCCTTCTGAACAGAGAAGGACCTGCATTCAGCTTATACATGCCCGCTGATTCAACACCAGTTAGGGGAGGGTTCCTTGTCTGCAAATCCTTAACCACACAAGCATGAGGAAAAAATTCAATGGAGACTCCATTGTCTTTTGTTATTTGAGCAACAGAAATTAAATTCTTTTGCATTGTTGGCACACACAAGACTTTGTTCAATAGCAGATTAGATGATGAATTTTGTAAACGTGTATGACCAATGTATGAGACAGGTAAACTAGTGCCTCCACCAACTATAACTGTGCTTTTACCTTTTGGTGGTGCTGCAACAGAGAGAGTATGGATTGAGTTTGTTATGTGCTGTGTGGCTCCAGAATCCAAATACCAATCTTCATCTGCAATTAATTCTGGTGAAGCTCCAAAGGCTTGAGGTGTGACAGATTCAGTTGAGACATGTGGATGAGCAGTAGAGGCAACAACAGTCGATTGATTAACTGATAGAGTAGTATGGACAGCAAGTTGCTTAACAGTAGGAGTAGTGAGGGCAGCAGATTTGATGCTCGGATTACATTGAGTATGTTGAGTATGTGCATATGGAGGTGTGGATATAGGTATTTCAGTATAGTGAGATGGCCAAGAGCCATGATCCATAGAAGCATATGGTATTACATTGTGAGGAGCACTAGAATCAATGTAATGAACTTAAGCAGGTGAACAAGCAGAGGTAGACGAATCATACCTGAAATAGCAAGCATCTGCCAAGTGGCCTATCTTGTGACAAAGTTGACATGAAGGCTTGTTCTGATAGTTCTGATAGGAAAAATTTCTACCACGGCCGCGTCCTCTTCCAGCTGAGTAAGGAGAACGGAATGGTGGTGTTGAGAACTGACCTCTTCCCATTGAGCCTGAGGATATATGATCAGCTGTAGGTTGAGCTACAAAAGCCATCTGTTCTTCGTGAGTATAGTCAAGGTAGTGTGATGGTGCATTGGTATAGTGCACTTGAGACAAAGAATTAGCCATAAATGACTTTTGTCTTGCTTCAGAATCAAGTAGCATCGTTGTAACTGTGTCTAGATCAAACTTCTGTTTAGCAGAATTAATAATGGCAATGACAGATTCATATTCCATAATCAGTCCATTTAGTATATGTGAGATTCTACTTGCAACGGTCACTGGTTCTCCTAGTAATGCTAAGTGGTCACAGATCGATTTCAGATTAGCCAGATAATCACACATGCTTAATTCACCCTTACGCTGATTAGTTAACAAGTTCTTATAATACAGAATCTTAGAATCTGATTTATCTAAGTAAAGACGATTCAATTTTGTCCAGATCTGAGATGCAGTTTCTAAGCCAACTAAATCAGGGAGAACATAAGGTGTTACCGAAGCCAAGAGCCATGACGCCAGAGCTGAATCAAGCTGCTCATATATGTCAAACGTAGGATTATCGACCTCCAAACCGGATTCAGTACTGCGAACCTTCAGAGGAGGAATATGAATTGAACCATCCAGATAGGAGAATAACCGATGCTGTTTCGCCATGAAGTAAACTTGCTGTTTCCAGATGAGATAATTTGAATCATCAAGTTTCACCGTAATCTTCTTATTGGTGAAGCTTCGATTATTCAGGCCTGAATCGTTAGACGTCGGAAAAGCTGTAGACATTGTATTGATGATGATCGGTCAATCCAATGATTTTGGAGACTAACCATTGTCAATGTCTTTCGTTTCTGGTTTGACCGGAAAACTAGAGCTTCGCCGGCGTGGTCAAAGCTCTGATACCATGCCAATAACTGAGATATAATTCAGATAATGAATTCAATCTTATTGATTCAAGAAGTGATGTGCACATTATATAGAGCATCTGATATAAGATGTATGTGCAGAAGCATAACAGAATTGAAACAAGATACTAACAGAATACATGACACGTCACATAACAGAGGGCAACTAATACTAATGACACGTGGAAGGCTACTGACTGACTAATATTGCAGAGGCATTAATCTATTAACAGTGTGTGTCGTGAGAAAATATTAGGAACTAGCTGAGAAAGGGATAGGAAACTCGGCATGAATCATTTTTCCCTTTTAGATGATTGGAAGAAAAAAAAAAGTTTTGTTTTGCTGTCAAATTAAGAAAAAAATGAAAACTACATATAGTTATCACCGCATGTCTATTTTAGAATGAGTGTGTAAATATATATATTCTCTTCTGCAACTTCGAAACGTTAGACAAGGCAACACATAATAGTTGTAGCAAATAGATTCTTAGAATGTATTCATTTTTTTTTCTTTTTAAAAATAGCATTGCATTGTAATGGTAAAGGAAGGTAATAATAATAATAATGATAATGATAAAATAAAGAAAATAATAATAAATAGTAAATTAATAATAAATATAGTAGTAGTAATAATAATAAAAAAAATTAAATAGATATTGTATTATTATTAATAAATAAATAAATAAAGAGGGTATGATAAGTAAAATAGATAAATCAATAATAATAAATCATATTATTAAAAATGGTATTATTATTTAAAAAAGGAATAAATAATTAAGAGAGTTATTAATTAATAATAAACAAAAGAGTGTTATTATTAATTAATGATAATTAAGAGGATATTATTTTTAGGGGTTAATAATCATTTTTAATACTCTAAAAATTAGTTCTCGTAGCTAATTATGTTGCGACGCAATTAAGTGACTAATGGCAATGATAAACGTTTATAGTATTTCATAGACGCCTTGACCGATCTCAATACCTACCAGACAGAAATTTAAGGATTCAAGCTCGAGGTAGGTAACTGTAATCTTGTTAGCATGTATGTATGTGTTCATGTATTAGCTGATCATGTTTGATAGATGATTTACATGTTATGTTTTTCCTAGCTATGGATTTGAGGCTGCGTGTCCTAATAAGAGATGTGGTCCTTGGCCATTAACTGCTGTTACGGTGCGACTTGTTTACTTGTAAATACTTCTATGTTCAACATGTGCTATATTGTCATTTATGCTTCATATCTGTTCATGAGATTAACTATTACCCCTGGAGTTCATTCATTTGAACTCCAAACCTTAGTAAGGAAACATGAAGTGGATCAGGCACGAGGGGAAAGGCGCATCAGTAAGGATTATTGAAGAAGTTTATCTTTTATCATTTAGGACTATTAGTCTAAATGTTTATCTTTTGTCTTAACATTTTGGATTACTGTATTAAGATCCCCCTATGAGATAGATATCGTTAGTGAAAAATTTGTCCTCACATTTTCATTATTTTCAAACTAAGTTATTTTATGAAAGTTTTATTCCACAATTAAGTCGTCCAAATTATTCAATGCTTGTGCGCTTATACTATGATGATAGTTAGATATAAATGCCTTGTACAAGAGAGGGTGTTTACAGCCACAGCCGGAGAAAACGAAGGAGCTGATTGTGAAGCATGAGGAATCAACTAAGGTGAGTTCCTTAAACATTATCCTTCCTATTTTCGTGGCTTTAATCTGCTGCAAGTGGTTTTGTTGGAAGAAAAACATGATCATGCTCAGTTTTTATTGTCTTAATCAGAGAATCTTGCGTGCTTCTGATTCATAGTCAAACGTTTGAGTTTTTACACAAAATTTTTATAGTAGATAGTAGACTCAATAAGGTTTAAAACGAGCAAAAGAATAGCCAAAATGGATATGTAGATTGGGCGTTATGATTTTTCAAAGTTTGACAGCAAAACTAGAAAACTGTCATTTTCCAGAAATGAACGGTGATTTTCGTGCTAAGTTTTGAAATAGTAAATGATCGAATTTTTTCATGAAATATTCCAGAAATAAAGTGGACGCAACAATGTTTAATTTGATAGGTCACACTCCTTATTCAGAGTTGTATCTAGAGAGATACAAAATTTTGAAATTGACCTACTAAATTTGGAATTTTTCTGGACTGTATGTCAGAGTATATATATGGCGCTGAATGTGTTTAAGTATAGGGAAAAACTTAGTGTACACCCTATCTCGGATTCCAATACCCTAACTTGGATTCCAACACCCTATCTCGGATTCCAACACCCTCATCCCAGCAACCCCAACTCGAAACCCCTTAACCCAGAACCCCCCTCAACATGGAGAAATAATTGCAAAGAAAATAATAATAATAATAAATATTATTATTATTATTAGTATTAGGAAAGAGAATAAATAATAATATTATTTATTAAAAATGGGTATTATTATTAAGACGCGTAGTAGGGTATATTGTGACACCAGAAGTGACTAATGACAATGATAAACGTTTATAGGTATACTTCGACATCTTTATTGATCCCAACAAAGCCGACCGGATTAAGGATTCAAGTTGAGGTGGGTAACTGTTATCTTATTAGCTTGTATATATATATTTCATGTATGACTGATCATGGTTGCTATATAATTTTCATGTGTGTATCCTAACTATGGATTGAGGCTGCGTGTCTCATAGGGCTGCTGTTCTAAAGGGCTGCGGTCCTTGGCCGATAACTGCGGTTACGGTGCAACTTGTTTATTGTAAATTATTCTATGCTTAACATGTGTTGTACTGTTGTTTATATTGCATACCTGCATATGAGATTAACTGTTACCCCTGGGGTTCATTCATTTGAATTCCAGATCGCATGAAAGAGACAGGTAGTGGATCGGGTTCAAGAGGAAAGACGCAACTGTAAGGATTACAACAGAAGGGATTTTTGTGATAGTATAGATATTTGGACTGTAATTATCGTTTATCATTTGTCTATTTTTGGATTATTATATTAAGATTCCCCTATGGGATAGATTCGAATCGCGAAAAATTTATCCTTATGTTTTCAAACTAAGTTATTTTAAGAAAGCTTTTATTCCACAATTAAGTTGTCCAAATCATTTCGATGCATGTGTGCTATAACTCTGATGAATAAAGGCGTATAAAGGACGGATGTTACACTAGCAGGCAGGCCCTTTCACGCCCTCTGCCCTACAGGGCTGGCCCTTTTAGATCCGATTTCCCGTCTCTAGTTACATGTGATATTACTATTAGCTTGCAACTTGAAGTTTGCAAGATTGTTTGAATTAATAATTATTATGTTAAGCACATAATTTCCAGAGATTATATGATCCATTCATTCAAGCTTGCATAAATAGCTAGATCAATACTTTTGAGAACAAAATTTCTATTTTGATGCATATTTGATCTTATATATTGCAACATTTAAACAAGCCAACAAAATTCTCTTGATAAAATTGGCTTTTGGTTATGAGCCATATATTTTCCATATCAAATGTTTGAATGTGCAATGTTTATTTCTATTAATCCACCATAGCGCACATAGATGGATATTTAAAGAAAATTGAGATAAAATTGTTAAGTAAGAACCTCCTTCTTCTTATTTGTCTCTAAATGGAACAAAATGATGTTTCTAATGAAAACAAATAGATTTATGAGACTTATATTGGATGATTATTAGTGAATTGTCATTTTGTAAAGTTTTCCAAACATGAGGGGGAGAAATTGAATAGTTGGAAAAGAGAGCAAAATGAATGCATTATTACTATCAAGTATAGATCATCGAATATAACAAAATTCACATTCATAAAATAATACTAAAATCTTCCAGATGCAATTACTGAGCTCAATTAGAATTACTAAATCTTATATTGTAGCTGAAAAGTTCTCTAATAGTATAAATGATAGTGAGACATGCTTGAAGCATGAGAAATCAATCAGTTCCAAATATAAATATTGTGAATTAAGAAGAGCATACAGTATTAAGATGATCATGTTGAGGATGCAGGTACTCCAAAAGAGCAAGGCATAACTAATTGCAAAAATCTCAAAAGAGATTCATGTACCTAAAAGCAATAAAGAGATTTTAATAAGTTAAGTTACTAGCAATTTGCACTACAAAATATCATAGAGTATATCATAGAAAAAAAGAATCGAAAAATAAGTTGTCGATAATAGTTTTGATAATAATATCACGTGATCAGATGAGAATCTTATACATAAATATATTGCTAGACAAAAAAGGTGATTGGCCAAAAGAGAAAAGGGAAAAGATGAAATGAAAATTGGATTATGTTCTTCCAATATTTTAAAATTATGGATATGAAATCTAAACACTTGAAATATAATTTGTTTTGTGATATATAAATCTTTAAGTGAAAATAAAGATTTTCACAAAGGTCTGATGATGATTATTTTGAGATATATTAATTTGTGGTGGTGGATGCAATAATTTTTGCATATATTAGAAATTTGGGAGTACATAAAAATAAAATATGCGTCCATTGGATGTTATTATAGCGTATGCATATGGCTTGGTAAATAGTGAAGTTTAAGTATGAATCCTTGAAGGATCCAAATATGTTAGAAGCATGTCCTAGAAAAACATTTGATGTACAAAATGTTATGTGGATTAAAATAATTTGAGTATATAGAATCTCCTAAAAAAAGTATAAATGAATAATTTTGCACTTTACTTGACTAGTATATTGAGTTATTGATTGCTTCAAAAAATCATGAATTTTGCTATGATGATTTTGCCTACAAAAATATATAGAATTTAACTACATGTCCCATATATTTATTCTCTCATAGTACTTACATATGTTGTTGATATTTCTATTAGTTGCAACGTATCACCCAAGAGGGGGTGCATTGTAAATGTTAAAACAATCTTAACAAATAATTAAATTAGGAAGGAAAGGTTAGAAAGATATCGTCGAAGCGTGCACAGAGATTTATATTGGTTCGGCCTTAATATCTTGACCTACGTTCAGTCCTCAAAGCCTCTATGAGTTTTCCACTATCTTTCAATGATTACACAAGATTAGAGTAATACTCCCCAAGACTTGTGACGCCCTTACTTTCTACTCCTTTACCTATCAGAGTATAAGCGCACAGGCATCGAAATAGTTTGGACGACTTAATTGCAGAATAGAACTTTCTTAAAATAACTTAGTTGAAAACATGAGGATAGAACTTTTACGAACGATATCTATCCCATAGAGGGATCTTAATACAATAATCCAAAAATATAGACAAATGATAAACGATATTTACAATCCAACTACAAAAATATCCCTTCTGATGTATCCCTTACAACTGAATCTTTCTTCTTGATCCCGATCCACTGTCTGTTTCTTTCATGCAATCTGGAGTTCAAATGAATGAACCCCAGGGGTAACAGTTAATCTTATATGCAAATATGAAATATAAATGACAAAATATCTCATGCTAAGCATATAATAATTCGTAGTAAATAAGTCGCATCGTAACCGCAGTTATCGGCCAAGGATCTCAGCCCTTTAGGACACGCAGTCCTATTTTAAGACATGCAGCCCTATGGGACATGTAGCCCCAATCTATAGTTAGGATACACTTGTAAAATTATCTAGCAATCATGGTTAATCATACATGAATACATACATACATACAAGCTAATAAGATAACAGTTACCCACCTCAAACTTGAATAAATGACTGGTCCGATAGGTGTTTGGATCGATTGAGGTGTCAAGGTATGTCTATAAACGTTTATCATTGTCATTAGTCATCACTTGCGTCGCAAAGTAACTAACTACGCGAATTATTTTAGAAGATTACGGGTGGTTATTAACCCCTAAAATAATAATACCCTTTTTAATAAATAATATTATTATTTATTATTATTTATTTATCTATTTTATTATTTATTTCCTTTCCTAATAATAATATTATTTATTTATTATTATTTTCTTTACAATTATTTTTCCGGGTTGAGGGAGTTCTGGGTTTAGGGGTTCCCGTGGGATGGGGTTCTAGGATGGGTTGCTGGGATGGGGTTCCGGGATCCGGGGTGAGGGATCCGGATCAGGTTGAAGGGTGAGTGGTTGAGGGTTGAGGGGTAAGGGGTCGGGGTGAGAGGTGAGGGGTCCGGGATCCGGGGTGAGGCGTAAGTTGTCTGGGATCCGGGTTGAGGGTCAAGGGTTGAGGGGTGAGTGGTTGAGGGTTGAGTCCGGGATCCAGGGTGAGGGGTGAATTGTCCGAGATCCGGGTTGAGGGTTGAGGGCTGAGTGGTTGAGGGTTGAGGGGTCCGGGATCCGGTGTGAGGGGGTGAGTGGTCTGGGATCTGGGTTGAGGAGGTCAATGGTTGATGTATAACAACGAATCTATTTATATAACATATAACAACAACTTCCCTCATTCCTTTTCCTTCCATGATCACGGCAATATCAGCACATATAAATGACAATCAAGTTTTTACTCTTTCTTATACAAAGCAGTGATATATTTATATATAAGCTTATGGCAGCAACTTTCTCATTCCTTTTTCCCAAAGTAGCAACACACATATATATCGACACAGTGACTTTTCCTCTCCTTTGCTTTCATACATACATCAATATATATATAGGTAGAAGCAGATATATTTAGCTTAATGGCTTACTTTGTTAGTCTTTCAAATATACCAAAGTTTGCTGCTTCTTAACGCCACACCAACCTCTATTTTTTCAAAGCAAGAACAGGGCAACAAATGCTTGAGTCTCCCTCTTTCTTTCGGCTCTCACCCTCAGTTTCCCTCTTGCTCTTAGTTTCACTTGAGCTGAGCAAAATGAATGAATGAAATTCCAAAGACAATACTTATATAAGGACTTAAGGGTCTGGTCCAACTGGAAATATTCAGAGACAAATGGTGCTAAATTCAAAATTTATGGTGGGAGTCTAGAGAAGTATGGCACCATTGACCTTGCGTGTTCAGAGAGGGAATTATTCACGCTGGTGAAATATGGCTAATTGTTGATTTGCTGACTATATTCAGCGTCTTTTATGTGATCAAATTGAGGTGTACCGTGAAGAAAGAGAAAACTGATTTAATGGATATTACTCATGTTGCTTCATTTTGGTGCAAGTCAAATGGGCTGGAGTTTTGTTGTTGAGATAATCCACATATATGGAAGCATTTGGGCTTTTGCAATATGTGTTGGGCTATTTTAAAAAAATTATCTCACTTGATCCTCTTCAAGGCTCATCTTTCCAAGGATTGGATAATTATTAAATCCTTCATCCCATTTAAAGATTTTCTTTTTCAATTAAATTTCCTTAGGCCTTGAAATATTATCTCTAGAATATATTATGTCAAAATTATATAATAAATCTCCATATATTATTCAAACTTTAAAATCCCAAAATTTGGGATGTTACACAACTCACTCCCCATTGCAATTGTAATCGGACAACGACACTCAAGGTTCCACTACCTTGAGATTTTACAACAATAACTTTAGTGTTAAGAACTCTCACAAAGTAGATATATGATCAATGAAGAATATGAATATTGCAGTAAATCTCAAAGAGAATTAATGAGCAATAAATTTATTGTTGTTGATTGTTGTTAGCTCGAATTGAATGCTCTTGTATTTATAGATGAACTTCATTAATGACCGTTAAAGCTTTCCGTTAGTTGAAATCAACTTGTCCGTTTAGATTGAGGAATCTTCCCATTAGACACAATCTAGAGTCATGGGAAGAATTGATGATATGTCGCTTTGGTATTGTTGTTAACAATCTTCATACGACATCCCTTTAGTCTCTGTATTTGACTAAGGTTGAGTCCGTTTGCTTTCGTCAGAATGGGTATTTGAGTGTATGATCATTTGACTTGCTCTAACTGAGTTTCCGTGTGTGCGCTCTATTTCTGCTACAACATTTAATGTTCTAACACATATATTGCTTTTTGACAATTTGCATGTAATCCTTTAGCTAATCATCCAAAACTCATTAATAAAAATGTTTAAAAGCATTGGGAACAATAATGAGTAATAATCAGAAGTTATAAGATGATAATAAGTGAATTTGAATTTACGAAGACAAAGGTTCAGTGAAAAGACATGTGACACTCAAGTGTTATTCCTTAATACTCGAGTGTTGATGAATTGGATCTTTGAAAGAAGATTGTTCAAAAACAAAGCTCAGTTGAAAATATGTGTTTTCTTCTAGACACTCGAGTATTGGATATCCACATTTGAGTATCCTTTATCTATACTCGAGTGTTGATGCTTTGTGTGTTGGTAGAATACTATTCAAAGATAGAGTTTAGAGAATATGCATTGATCTCTACTAGACACTCAAGTGTCACTAATGACACTTCAAGTGTGCCACAAAGCCTTAGTTGATCATTGAGTATCATTCATTGACCTTAAGAGCAAAAAGTTTATATAATATATTTATCTCTTACGTTCATTAATTCCTATATTTAATGTAGATTCAAAGATTAGATGATATGAAGTTCAACTATAGAGAAGGATGAAGAAGAAGATCAATAAAGAAGTTATTGAATTAAATTGATTAAGAGGAAGAAGAAGAAAGAAATTGGTTGGTACTCAAATTTCAGAAATTACAGTTTGGTACCACGAATTTCAAAAATGACAGTTTGGTACCACAAATTTCCAAAATGTTAATTTAGTTCATTCTACAGAAATTTTCCATCATGCTCGAGCATCCAGTGTGTTCCAACTACTTTGTTTGTCCTTGTTTAGCGTTTCACTTGATCGAGGTCTGATTATTCGATGATATCTCCTAAACCAGAGATCCGATTGAGGTGAAATAAATTTCATATGAAACTAGACTCCAAATGCGTCATTTTGAAACCAAAACCAAGCTAAAAGGAGTTCATATAAAGGAGATATGCTATTTCGAAGTAGCCACTGTAATTCATGCCACATAGCAGACAAAGCTTCAGTATTTTGGGTGTATCTCACAAACTACACATCCAAATAAGTTGAAACCGGTGGCATATGAAAGTAGACTCAAATACCTTTTTAAAAACATAAAGATCATAGGATAAAATAGATCAAATGAGTGAGATATGGTTTTTGAAGTTCACAGTCAAATCAAGACATTTCAAAAAATGCTGGTCCAAAACAGTTGTCATTAATCTTATCCTAACAGTCATAATTCAATGAGTTTAGAGCTGATTATTTTTGCATTGGAAAGAAAACTTAAACAGCTTTCTAGACATATGTCATTTGGAAAATTTGGAGTTATATTAAAGACGCTATGCTTACTGGAAATTAACCATTGTGTTGCCAATATTCTTGCTTTTTAAAAGTCATTACATTCTGAAAGTTGAGCCTTGTATTGGAGATTACTCGTGGAAGTAAAGCATATACTCGAGCAGATATCAGATTACTTGAGTATGATACTTACTCGAGTAAGTAAGTGTTTACTCGAGCAACGTTATTCATCATGCTCTCTTGATCTTTTATGGTTACTCGGGTAGGTTTATCTTTGTACTCGAGCGACATCACCATCTCCTTTTGTTTTTCATGAGTTACTCGAGCATAGATATGTCTTGCTCAAGAAAGGTACTCGAGCAAGGAAATATTGTGCTTGAGCATATATTTTCTGATAAACCAACTTTTACTCTTTCAGGTTGTTACTTGAGCAAGCTACTTGAGCAAGATAATATTATGCTTGAGCAAATATGTTGTGTTAACTAATCATTCGTTCTTTCACAATGGTTTATTGAGCACGTTGAAGCATCTACTCGAGCAAGAGAAATCCTTATTTGAGCATATGTACTTTGATAGCTAATTGTTTTTGCCTTACAGGAAATTGCTCGAGCACTCAAAAGTCTTACTCGAACATTATACTTGTGTCACACCCTTACTTAACAGTTAAACTTACATGCAAGTATGAAATATAAATGACAACATAACACATGAATAACATATAATAATTCACAGTAAACAAGTCGCACCGTAATCGCAGTTATCGGCCAAGGACCGCAGCCCTTTAGGACACACAGCCCTATTTTAAAACACGCAGCCCCAATCCATAGCTAGGATGCACATATGCAATTATCTAGCAATCATGGTTAGTCATACATGAATACATACACACAAGCTAATAAGATAACAGTTACCACCTCAAGCCTGAATCCTTAACTTTGTTCGAAGGTGTTGGGATCACTAGAGGTGTCAAGGTATGCCCTTATTGAACCATGATTGCAAGATGTATGGGCTCAGTTTGTTGTTGAATGGATCCTTTAAGACTCTTATGTGTAATTATTGAATAATTATGGAAGATAAATCCTTAATTTAATATAATTATTTTGCTCTATAAATTATTTTTTCCTCAACCATAAAATATTGATTCTATAGTTTTTAGGCCTAAATTATCCTTTACGAATATTCCTTGAATTTATTCTTTTTCCCAAAATAAACTAATTAAGGGAAAAATATGACTTAATTTCACATAATTAACATTATAACAATTCCTAGCCAAATTTCATAATTAATCTCCATATATTATTCAAACTTTCCAAACCCCAAAATTTGGGATGTTACAACTTGAGCAAGGTCATATGCTTACTCGAGTAAGCTTATCTGTTGAACTCTTTTGTGAACAAAAATTGAAAGTTGCTCGAGCAGACTAAGTGGCACTCGAGCAATGATCTTACAAACACTTCATCTTTTCCGCCTTCGTAAATTCAAAAATCTGGTTAACATTCCATAACATCTGATTACTACTCATTGCTATTCTCAGTGCTTCTAAGAATGTTTGTTGGTGAGTTTCAGATGATTAGTTGATGGATTAGGTTCAAATTAGCATAAAGAAAAATATGTGTCTGATGTGACACCCGTCCTTATTGCGTCTTTATTTATCAGAGTTTAAGCGCACATGGCATCGAATTAGTTTGGACGACTTAATTGTGGATAAAACGTTTCTTAAATTAACTTCGTTGAAAACATGAGTATAAATTTTTCGCTAGTGATATCTATCCCATAGTGGGATGTTAATACATTAATCCAAAATCGACAAATGATAAACGATATAATAGAGTCCATCTACTTATATTCTTCCAAAAAGTTCCTTCTGATGCAACCCTTACAACTGCGTCTTTCCTCTTGAACCTGATCCACTACCTATTTCTTTCATACGATCTGGAGTTCAAATGAATGAATCCCAGGGGTAACAGTTAATCTCATATGCAGATATGAAATATAAATGACAACATAGCACATGTTAAGCATAGAGTAATTTACAGTAACCAAGTTGCATCGAAACCGCAGTTATCGGCCAAGGACCGCAGCCCTTTAGGACACGCAGACCCAATCTATAGCTAGGAAACAAACATGTAAATTATCTAGCAAACATGATCAGTCATACATACAAGCTAATAAGATAACAGTTACCCACCTGAAGCTTGAATTTTTAATTCCATTCGGAGGTGTTGGGATCAGTAGAGGTGTCAAGGTATGGCTATAAATATTCATCATTGTCATTAGTTACTTCTTGCGTCGCAAAGTATCTAACTACGTGAATTATTTTTAGAGGATTAAAAAGTGATTATTAACCCCTAAAATTCCCTTATTAACAATACCCTTTTTAATTTATTACTTATTCCCTTTCCTCCTAATAATAATAATAATAATAATAGTAATTATTATTATTATTATTATTATTGTACTATTTATTATTATTTCTCTACAATTATTTTAAACTCTCAAAGGCTATCCTAACCCTTTAAATTAGGAGTTTATAAATACCAATCACCATATAAATTATGCTTTAATGCATTACATATATATATAAAATGTTTCTCATGGTTTTTTTTCAAAGCATATATATATATGTGTGTGTGTGTGTATATGTGTGTATGTACATACATATATACTTATACACACACACACATATATATATTGATCAGCTTCCTTTTATTTTGTTTCCTAAGGTTAATGTGTAGCACTACACACACACACACAAGGCGTTTTTCCCATATGCAACGACATATATATATTTATACATGATAACAAGTAAGTATATATATATATATCAGTAAAGTTTTATTTACATGTATAGTGACCTGCATTTATATATTTGATAGAATATATTCCTTTAATCAATATCAAGAAACCTCATTATTTATATACTCTACTGAGAGAAAAGCTAGCAACTTTACTGGTATACTAATCTAGTTGACGCATAATGATGGTTAATCTTGAACATTATAAAATACTATTTTGGTTGGAATGGTCAGGTGGATTATGAGCAAGGATTTAGGATCCAAATCTTTGACTTAGGTATAGTGTGGTTATATATATTCTATTTCTCAAACCTTGTGGAAACAGACACGCTTAACCTCACCAATGTACATGTCTATATAAGATGATATTCATACTGTTTATTGTTTCTTCCACTTTCTCTATGGTTTGTGTGTAGCGTTTTTGATAGCAACAATATATGCGTTTATATATATTATAGAAACAGTAAGGTTTTGGTTCAATACCTACTATTCAACAACACTTGGACTATGCTTTATCATGCTATATATATAAAACATGACAAAAGTTTCCTTTTCTTTTGGTTACACACACACATACACACACAAGTATGCAGCGTTAGTATAAGCATATATATATATATATATATATATATATATATATATATATTGACAATGCCCCTGATTTAATGTTTATAAAGCAAAGAACTCTCATGTCTTATTTCTACGGTTCCATACTCCTAGGTTTGCATTGGGAGGTGACGGAAACCAAAAGGAAAAGAAGCTCGAAGACTAACCTCCAATAGCTTCTAGTTTATGTACACCGTTTGACCTTTTCTTTCTCCAACTTTTCCTCTGTTTTCCTTCAGCTAGTTCAGAGTCAAACGGATGAGAAGGAGGAAATGGAAAAATGAAACGTATAGGGTGCTGATTGAAGTTTCTTTAGTACCTCCTTCCTCTTCTTCTTCCTTCGACACTCTTCCTCTCTCAATCTCGTCTTTCTATCTGTGTTTTCTGTTGCTACAGTGCTCCCTCTCAGTCTAACTCTTTCTTCATCACACACCTTCTTTTCGTTTCAGCTTTCTTTCTTGCTCTCACTCTTACTTATGCGTTCTCTCTGTCTCTTGTTCTCTTCTCTGAATGAATGAGAACGAATAGAGGAAATATAAGGACCTAGGGGTCTGATCGAGAAAGGGGTGACGAACAGAGGAAGTATGAAGTATGGTGTGGTCTTTGTTAGGTTTTGAGAAGCATGGCATTGTTTTTTTAGCGTGTACAGTTGAGGGCCGAAAGTGAGATACGCTGACGAGGGTGACGTGGCGTTGCTAGTTTTTCGCTGATCTGTTGCTGTCTCTGTTTACTAGGGGTGAGCATCGGTTTTTTCGGTTCGGTGTTCGGTTAAAACCAAAAAAACCGAAAACCGAAATACATGCATTTTTCAACACCGAACCGAAACCGAAGTGTCATAAAAACCGAATCGAATTAACCGAAATATTTCGGTTTTTAGGAGACTTTCTATTTTGAGTGAATTTTTTTTTTTCTCAAATTGTTTTAGTGAAATCTGTTAAATGGTTCCGAGCAAAAAAAATCTGTTAAATGGCAAACCTTTTTTTTTCTCAAATCAATCTACAATAATGTTGAATATTGAGTGCAACTGGTATATATTATACATTACGGAGCAGCTGGTATAGATCAATATATATCAAGGCAGTACAGATTTTTTTTCATAACAGTAATCTCAGATCAAGCAATCTCAGATTTTTTTCCATAACCAGTAATCTCAGATCAAGCAATCTCAGATTTTTTTCAGATCAAACAAAATTCCTAGTCTACAATACATGATAAGATAAGAAAAAGAAGATTTTTTTTTTCATAATCAGTAATCTCAGATCAAGCAATCTCAGATTTTTTTTTTCATAACCAGCAGCCACCACCAACTTCAGATCCACCGAAGACAACAACGCGATCAAAAGAATCAGAGAAGATCCGGCTATCAGAGGAGATTCAGCGATCACAGAACAAAGATCACCACACCCACGAACAGATCTAGCCGAGAAACGGCAAGGAGAAGTCGAACACCCACCACCCACAAACAGATCTGAATCTCTCACCACCGACTACAACCCGCGATCACGATCAACACAAGGAGACGCCGACGCCGATCCACGGCCTCGAACAGCTTAGCTCACCGTCACCGGTTACCAGATCTGGATCTCTCTGTTGGTGATGTACTGATGTTGCCGATGAGTGGGAGAGAAAATCAGAAAACGATGAGCGACAGAAAAGAGGAGGAAGAAGACGATGGACAAAGGATTTTTTTTAAAGAAAGAATGAAGGCCGACGGATTTAATGGAGGAAGGATGGAGGAATTAGGTTAAATTTAAATTGGACTTGGATTTGGAAGTTGGACCTAATGAAATGGGCCTGCAGGTTTTTAAGTTTTTTTGTGTGGAAAACATGAAACCAAGGGTTCATATATATTAAAAAAAAAACCAAGGCTAATACTTCGGTTATTCGGTTTTAACCGAATTAATTTTATAAAAACCGAACCGAACACCGAAATATGTCTAATTTACGAACCGAAAAAAAACCGAAAAACCGAAACCGAAAAACCGAATAGGCTTCGGTTCGGTTCGGTTTTCGGTTTTTCGGTTTTTTTGCTCACCCCTACTGTTTACCATGTTTCAGCTGATATGAGTTAAAGAAATAGGCATGGTGTAGGTGCTGATCCTTATATGGTTTGGGTCAATTGAAGATAATTGGATTGGGTTTATGGGCCGTGTGGGTTAGATGGGTAGGAGCAGAGAAATTGCAATTGGAATGAATATATGCAAGCCCAAAATGAATGTTTGAAGAATGAAGAAATAGGTTTTGCACATATATATGGTATAACACGTGAAGTTTGAGAGGAAAAGGTGATGTATTGTGTTGTGGGACCCATTCAAAAAATATCCCACTTGATCCTTCATGACTGGTTATTTGCAATTTAGGTCCTTTTATTTAAAAATATTGAATACATATTAGAAATAAATCCTTAATTCCATATAAAGATTTTTCTTTCTCGATTAATTCCTCTTGGCCATAAAATATTAATTCTATAATTTTTAGGCCTAAATTATTCCTTACTTGAATTTATTCTTTTTCCCGAAATAAATTAAGAGAAAAATAGGCCTTAATTTCCAATAATTAACTTCATAATTATTTTAGGCCAAATTTCATAATCAAATTTCCATATAATATTTCAAATTCCAAAATTTGGGATGTTACATTTCTCCCCTCGTTAACTTAAATTTCAACCCTGAAATTGGCTATACATTTTGCAAACTCTGAGTCATAAATTCTGGGTACTTCTTCTTCATACTCTCCTCGGTTTCCTATGTTGCCTCCTCAGGAGATAACCCCTTCCAAACCACTTTCACAAATGGGATACTCTTGTGCCTGAGCTGATTTTCTTGATGATCAATGATCTGTATCGGCTCAACCATGAAAGTATTATTGTGTCGGAATTCAACATCCTCATACTCCATGACATGATCAAGGTCCGACTGGTACTTTTTCAGCTGAGAGACATGGAATACATCATGAAGTTTTCTCATGTTTGGGGGTAGGGCTAGCTGGTAGGCTACTAGTCCATGTTTCGCTAATACTTCAAATGGACCAACATATCAAGGACTTCATTTTCTCCTCTTTAATGTTCTACCAACCCTTGTAACTGGAGATATCTTCAAAAAAACATGATATCCTACTTCAAACTCTAGAGGTCTTCTCATTTTATCTTCATAGCTTTTATGCCTGCTTTGCGCTGCTAGGAGCCTTTTCTTGATTAGATCAATATGTTTGGAGGTTTGGTTAACTAAATCTGGCCCAATTAGCCTCCTCTCAGACAAATCTGTCCAGCAAATGGGTGATTGACATTTTCTACCATATAACGCTTCACACAGAGCCATCTGGATGCTCGAATTATAGCTGTTATTATATGCAAACTTTGCCAGTGGGAGATATTGATCCCAATTCCCTTTGAAGTCCAATACACATGCTCTCAACATATCGGGATGTGAATCGAGGATCTCTGTCAGAAATAATACTCTTTGGTATACCATGGAGTCTTACTATTTCCTTGATGTAGACCTCAGCCAGTCTCTCAGAAGAATAATTAGCATTGATGGGAAGAAAGAGTGTTGACTCAGTAAAACAATAAAAAATTACCCATATTGCATCAAAATGCCTGATCTTAGGCAATCCCACTACTAGGTCCATAACATCCTCCCACTTCCATTCTGGAATTTCAATTCTTTGCAGTGGTTCTGCAGGTCGTTGATGTTCAATTTTCACCTTTTGATAAGTTAAACATTTGGCCACATATTGGGTTACTTCTTTCTTCAACCCTAGCCACCAAACCTCATATTGCATATTCTGGTACATTTTGATCATGCCTGGATGTAATGTGTATTTTCTCTTGTGAGCTTCATCCAGTATTTCCTGCCTCAACTCAGCCTTTGGCAGTACATGCTTATACTTAACCAATCCGCTAAGTGGCATCTTGAGCTTCATTTCATGAAATCATATCTTGTAAAGCATTTTCTCGTTCATCTTGCTTCTGAGCTTCTTCAATTTCATCCCTCAGAGCATACTCTCCTTGGCTAACAAGAAGATTTGCAAGATAAGCCTCATGGGGCTCTTTCGGTTCTACAGTAATTTGGTTGGACAGATTCAGATCCCTGAAATCTTCTAGTAATTTATGTTCATGGATCATCATGAATGTTGTCTGTACCACTTTTCTACTTAAAGCATTTGCAACAACATTGGCTTTCCCTAGGTGATATTTAATCTCCAGGTCATAATCCTTCAGCAACTCCATCCATCTACGATGTCTCATATTTAGCTTTCTCTAGTCAAAGAGGTATTTGAAACTCTTGTGGTCAAAGGACATTTCTACGGTAGTGCCATACAAATAATGCCACCAAATTGTTAATGCAAAAACCACAGCCGCGAGCTCCAAATCATATGTTGGATAGTTTGATTCTTGAGGCTTCAGCTGTCGAGAGGCATAAGCCACCACTCTGCCCTGCGGCATCAGGACACATCCCAATCCATGATTACTAGTATCACTATAGACAACATATGTCTCACCCAGATCTGGGATAATCAACACTAGTGCTTTAGTCAACCTCTCCCTTAGTTCTCTGAAGCTACCCTTACAACGCCCATCCTAAACAAATGATTAGTTCTTCCACGTCAGCTTTGTTAATGGCAAGGCAAGTCTGGAGAAATCCTTTATGAATCTGCAGTAATATCCCACTAGACCCAAGAAATTCCATATTTCAGTTACTATCTCTGGTATCTTCCAGTCTAGTACTGCTTCCACTTTACTAGGATTAATAGCAACCCTATTTCGTGATATCACATGGCCTATAAATTTAACTTCTGAAAGCCAAAAGTCACACTTGCTCAGCTTGGCTTAGAGTTGCTTCCCTTTCAGTACATTAAGTACAGATGGTGCTTATGTTCCTCTTTATTCTTGGAGTAGATCAGAATGTCATCAATGAAAACTACTACAAATTGATCTAGATACTCACTAAAGATTCTATTCATATAGTCTATGAACACTGCAGGTACATTAGTCAAACCAAAGGGCATCACCATAAACTCATAACGCCCATATCTGGTTCTGAAGGCTGTCTTCGGAACATCCATAGCTCTTACATGCAACTGATGGTATCCCGAGCGCATATCAATCTTAGAGAAAATGCAGGAACCATATAATTGGTCTAACAGATCATCAATTATAGGGAGTGGATATTTGTTTTTGATTGTTGCCTTGTTCGATTCCTTGTAATCAATGTAGAGTCAAAGACTCCCATCCTTCTTCTTCACAAACAGTACCAGAACTCCCCAAGGTGACACACTGGGTCAGATGAATTCTTTCTCTAGTAATTCTTCGATTTGCTTCTTCAATTCTGCCATTTCACTAGGTGCCATTATGTAGGGTGCTTTAGATATGGGTCCCATGCCAGGCATCAGCTCAATAGTAAACTCAACTTCCCTTACCGGTGGCAATCTACTAATGTCTTCTAGGAATACTTCAAGGAACTCGTTTACTACTGGTATATCTAACAATGATGGTTTAGTCTCTATTTGTACTAAGAAGAATACCATGTACCTTAAGCAACCTTGATTCAGAAATTTCTTCGCTTCTTGGGTAGTGAGAAGATTCAAATTGTTTGCCATAGTATCCGTTGTTGACTGTGAGTACAGGATTCGCTTGTTACCGCAGTCGATCAAAGCATTGTTAGCCGTCAACCAGTTCATTCCCAGTATGACGTCAATATCAACCAACAGTAGACAAATTAAATCTAATTTGGACTCATGTCCATTTACAATCAATACACAATTCAAGCATGCATCAGATACTACAGACTTAACACCAAGCAATGTATTTATAATCAAATCATATGGTAATCTATGGGTGTTCATCCCTAGCCTTTTAGCACAATTACAAGCAATGAAAGAATGGCTAGTACCCGAATCAAATAATGCTTGCAAAGAATTATCATTTAATGAGATTGTACCTTGGATCATGTCGGGAGACTTCCTGGCCTCTTTATCGGGTCAATGCAAAGACCCTTCCTTGATTTTACGGCCTCTTTTCCTCGACATTTTACGGGAAGTTAAAGCTGAAGTGTCCCTACTGGTTACACTTGAAGCAAATTAGCTTCCCATCACATCTTACCTCCGGGTGGCTCTTCCCGCACTTCTCACAAGGTCAAGGCATTGGTGGTCTTGAGTTTTTCTGCCTGAAGTGATTGGGCTTCTTGTTCCCGCCCTTGTAACCAGATCAGTTCCTTTTCCTCTTCTGATTACTCATGGGATTCCCACAGTGAGTCATCTTCATCCTACTCGCATGCAGCTCCTTTAAGTTGCGCTCGATTATCCTATATTCTTCCTCAGCTTGGTGGAATATAAGAAATCGTTGAGAGATTAGTCTATCCCTCATCTCAAATTTCAGTCCCTTGATGAGCATGTCTGCCTTCCATCCCTTATCTTCATTCTTCTTTAGGTAGGAGGAGTAGTGGGACAAATTGATGAACCTTGATAGATACTTGTCAAAAGACTCTCCCGGTTTCTGTTTGATGGTTAGGAACTCAAACTCCATCTCTACTTGGATTAAGTGGGGAAGTACTTCTCATTGAACTTCTCTTGGAACAGCTACCCGAGTAATTGGTATGTATTGGGTACGCAGAGCCTTGACCACATTTTTCCACCAATGGTCTGCATCACCTTCTAGCTTGTATATGGCTAGTTGTGCCTTTCGTTCTTCCGGGCATTCCATTACTTCAAATATCTTCTTTAGTCTAAGGACCCAATTCTGAATAACTTGTATGTCCAACTCACCGATATATGATGGCGAGTTGTGCTTACATAATTGAATAGTCTAGAATTAGGACTCCCTAACAGATCTCTGTCGTTGCGGCTGGGCAGGAGGTGGAGCCTCTACCCATGGAGGGATATCCTTTTGGGTTTCCCCTTCTTCCGTCTTTGTAGCTTGAGCTAGCTATGCTTCTGCAGCTTCAGCACGCTGCCTTTCTTCGTTTCGTTCTGTCCTCAACAAGAATACCTCTTCTTTAAGCTCCCTTAACGAGTCTCGATGTTCGTCCAAAATCCCAAGTACTTGTTGCATGGGGTCTTGGACTTGAGTTTCCTGTCGACTGGGCCTTCCCATGCCCCGGCCTCTACCTCGACCTCTGCCCCCTTCCACATACAGGTAGATTTGCTTCTTGTTAGGGCGTCTGCTTAGGAATTAGCCTTCGACTAGCTCTTGTGTTGGTCATTGTACTACTTTAGTACTTTATGTCAAAAAAAATTTGGTTGTTAGTAACAGAGGTACAATAACCATTCCTGATATTCATATGCATTTAAAACATACATCATACTTGTCACTAACATTCCATAATCTTGTCAAAACGTGAAGTACTTGCTATGCAAAATGTCATTCTTTAATATAACTTCCCTAGGACTTTAGGGATAGTTGATACATGCCTACTACACTTAATCTAGTACTAGGTTGGGTTTCCTTCTTATCTTAACCCTTACTTACATATGAGCAACTAGAAATGTTTTCATGAAATCTATAAAGATCTCAAAGTCATTAAAAGCATACTTCTTAAAGATTTCTTCTATCCTATCACACAAGCTTCGGTCTGGGGAAAGAAGAATAAGGTTATCTATATTCATGTGTCAAGATCATTATCCTCATAACCATGCCTTTTCTTGTTGGCATACAGGTTGTTGACCTCCTCTAGGTATGACCTATATAGGTCAGCTTGGATGGTCATGTCACAATAATCCTGCATAAAAAGTTCATTAATGTGACCCCACAAATCAGTGTCTACAAGTTGAAACATTGTAGGCTTGGGAGGTTCAGCTTCTGGGTTCCCTATAGATGGATAATCTGCAAGTACGTCGGTCTTGTTGGGATCCGTACACGCAGCAGAAGAATTTCATCCATTTAAAAATCTTACGAATCCCATTGAGAGGATCCATCAACGGCGTTTAAATCAAGGTTCGTTAGAAACCGTACCTAAGCGAACTCGTGAGCGTCTCATTCCATTTGATCTCGTGGGCTACCTACGTTCGAAATGGATATTCTATTTCTTGTTGTAAAGCATAGGCTTTGAACCAATCAAAAAATGGAATATTTATTTCATGCTTTTCAAGGAAAGCGTAAAACATTTCTTGGATCTGTGTTCGTAAAGATCCTTTGAATTGTTCTAAAAACCAGTTTCTTTGCAAAGTATTATGATTTGAGTAAAATTCCTTTTGCAAACTTTGTTTATCAATTTCAAAATGATGTTCAAGAACACCAATATTTTGAGGCTCACCTAGATCCGAGTAAGACATTGAAGCTACTGAATTTAGATCATCCTCTTTTTGATAGTTTGCATGAGAAATTGTACCAGAATTATTAATTCCTTGCATTGTTACATTAGACCTATCCTCTTCTGGCTGAGGAGTAGCAGGTGGGGATGGAGGTTGAGGAGGAGGCGGTAAATGAATGACCGGAGGTGGTGAAGGGGTAGGTCTTTCATAGGAATATCTTGGAAGATTGGGAATAGGTGATCTAAAATCTTCATATCTTGAAGACAAAGATCCAGAAAAGGAAGAATTTGATCGTTTAGATCTGTCAAAGGAAAGATGGATGATAGGGGAAAACTTTAAAGCTTAAAAACTCCGCAAGTATACGGGCCGTACCAAGTAATAAAGTGATAAGAAAGATATCGTTCCCATAGAGACTCAGTCAAAATAGTGATTAGGTATTAAATTTCCTTTTTTCATTTAAGTTGAGCAAATCGGAATTGTTGTCAATAAAAATAAAAAGAATTTTAATAAAAACAAGAACTTTCAAACAGAGAGAGAATTCAAATATCAAAGAGGACAACCTAGAGATACTAATTCCTTGTTTGTTTCTTAGATTTCATTCCCACTAAATTAATTCTAACTTAACGTCACCAGTTAATCTAGAGTAACGATGTTTATAAATGCCTTCCGGTCCACTCATATACCTACCTTAATTAATTATGCAATGCCTCACACAACTAAATAAGATGCGTTCTAAATCGGGCTCACTCTAATGTGATTATGCGGAGCTTCTAGGTATATTCCTATCCTAGACGCAAATTAAGTTAAAACCTAATTTCACATTAAATTTAAACCTAATTCCACATTATTTAATCCCAAGGTTAATTTAGGATTCCCTCTTCCAAGTTCAACCCTAAATCCCCAAAACATGCTCAATGGTGGCCACTCACTAAGCAATAGCAATAAACACGGGATTAAATAAACTGAATTAATATTAAGCAAAACTAATTAGTGGGAACAATTTCTAAATCTCAAACAAGTTCATAGTACTCTAAGTTGCAAAGGGAAAGTTAGCCACACATGGCTTTAAGCATCATCACAGCAACAATAATATTCAGAATCAAAGACATAGGGTAAATGCTAAGAGGCTGGAACAGAGTAAAATTAAATAAAAAACCAAGTGATAAACAAGCTGTTCCAAGTCGTGCGCCCAGCGAGAATCACGATCAAGCTCTCTCCATTCGAATCGTGAAAGCACCAGCGAGAGAATCCCCAAATAGAAGCCTCTACCCTTTTTCCCCAAATGCCCAAATGCGAGAATGAATGACGATGATCGATGAATAGTGCTCGTGTGTTTCTTGCGTCTCCGAGAATCGCCAAATAGCCGCCTCTTGTTCTCTCTTTTTTATTGCTTATTTAGGTCTTCCCATTTGATTCAATCATGGGCCCACTTTTCATTTCAAATTGGCAAATCAATTTACGCCTCGATAGCTTTTCTTTTAGGTCTTTCTTTCATTCAAATCCTTTCGGGGCCCACCTCTATATTCAATCTGAATGCTTTTTCTTTTTTTTTTTTTTTTTTTCAATTCTCCAATGCCACGTCTCGTAGCTTTCTTTAGGTTATCAATTGATTCAATCTCCATATCCCGATTGTGAAAAAGCAAACTAACATTATATAATAATAATAATAATTTAAGCCTAAACCTTTTTCTTTTCTATTTATCTTATATCATCAAAATTTATTTATTCTTTTATATAAGCCTAAATATTTTTATTTAATTAAAATTAAGATATTTATAATAAAGTCCCCTAAATAATGTGCCAAATTGATATCTTATCAAAATCTCCAATAAATCCCTTTAATTTAGTATTGATGACTCCCCAAATATATCAAAATATACCTCAAATCTACTAAAAATGGGAAGTCATCACACCCCCACACTTGCATCAAATCTTGTCCTCAAGATTTTAAATTCTAAAACAACCAAATTATGAAAACCATGGAAGCAAGATTTTTAAAGCAAGACTACAAAATTAAAGTCAATCCAAACATTCAAGAACCAAATTTTTTCAGAAATCTGTTCCACCTTCCAAAAATGCAAGTAGCAAGACAATTAATTTGGCAAAGATAGATCACAATAGAATGTCTCTCACCAGTAGTGTTTACACTCATCTCTCAAAATATTCAAGGGCTTGTGTTTCACTCAATTCCACCTATTGCAACTTATCTACCATAAGCTTGTTTATCATCTCAATCTCCACTATATATTATCCAATTGCACACTCAAATCAAAAGGACTTTCTCAAGGTTTTAATGATCAAGGTAGGATAATGAAATGAAAGTGATCAAATGGTATGAGAGAATACTTTAATTAGTGCTAAGTATCTTAATGAAATTCATGATGAAGAATGAAAGAATACCCACCAAGAGAAAACAAACTCACTAACACTATATAGACAACTTTTATTCTTTTGACCTCAACAATCTTTTCTTTCTTGGATCTCTATTTTTTTTTTTTTTTTTTTTTTCATATATTCCTTTTTTTCTATTTTTTTCTTTCTTCCTTTTTCTTTCTTTTTTTTTTTTTTTTTTTGCTTTTCACTATCTCGCATATACTCTTAAAGTATTGACTTTCTAACTCCTTCACTCTTTTAAATAGATTCACTTAGCACTTACTAAAGTAAGAAAAATGAATGGGAAGAAAAAGATATAAAAATTGCATATCTCAAACAAAGGGCTATTTATTCTATGCAAATTTCTTTCTTTGTTTTTCTACAAGGAAAATAAAATAAAATAAAATAAAAGCTCAAATGGGGTAAACAAATGATTTTCATGTGATAAGGATGGACATTTGGCCAAACTAGCTATGAAATGAATGCCTAAATCATCTTTGTGCATGCAAAAAGATTTCAAATTTCAAAAGAGATTCAAAACAAGTTCTAGAGATGAAATCACAATAGGTGTACTCACTCTTGAAAGAAATGAAACTTAGGCTCAAATTTCTCAGGTTCTTTTGACATTCTAAAGCAAAATACCTAAACCAAATATTTACCTCTTTACTAACATTCAAAGAATATAGAATCAATTCCTAATCAAATTCACTCCTTGTCATGTTCAAATTAACCCAATTGTGATAATGCTCAAGAATAAAATTCAAACTTCCATAAGATTTTTTTTTTCAAAGAAAATCGAGGACAAGGAAAATCATGTAAAATCTAGGATACTCTCACCCCCACACTTAAATGTCACATTGTCCTCAATGTGAACAAGTAACAAAAAGTAATGGAAGTGAAGAACAACCATATATAAGTGCAAGGGTAACACCAATTTCAGAAATTTCAAATTTTCAACAATGAAACAGCTCAAGTGCTAACAGTTAGTCAATAGTCATCACAAATAGTCATCACATGCAAATCCAACTAAGACCAGCACTCATTCCCAAGCAATATATCATCAACAATCAAATAGAACAAATCAAAGAAAAGTAGAAGAAAACTCCCTATTTGTCCTTGACTTGCACTCTCAATCCTTGCTACCAAAGTGGAACACATCATCGGGGCTTTCAACGGTCCTACAAAATCAAACAAAACATCAAATCATACCTTGGGTTGCCTCCCAAGAAGCGCTTGGTTTATAGTCCTCAGCCTGACTATACCAGCAATCTAAGTAGGTGATGATAAGCGGTGAACCATTGTTTGTCGGTTCACTTCACCACCATGGTAATGCTTCGTCTTTGTCCATTCACTTTAAAGCAATTTCCTGTTCTCTCATCTTTAACCTCAATTGCACCTTTTGATGACACCGAAACCACTCTGAAAGGACCAGACCACCTTGATTTAAGCTTCCCAGGAAATAAATGTAGTCTTGAATTGAAGAGAAGCACCAATTGCCCTAGCTCAAAAGAGCGCTTCAAGATATGACTATCATGCCATTTCTTTGTTCTTTCTTTATATAGCCGTGCACTATCATATGCTTGAAGTCCGAATTCTTCCAACTCATTCGGTTGGCAATCGTTTTGTTCCCGCTTGCTTGTGATCCATATTTAGCTTCTTGATTGCCCACCATGCTTTATATTCCAATTCAAGTGGTAAATGGCACGCTTTTCCGAAAACCAAACGGTATGGTGACATGCCAATTGGAGTTCGAAAAGCCGTCCTATAAGCCCATAAAGCATCATCAAGCTTGTCGACCAATCCTTTCTAGTTGGACCCACGTCTTCTCAAGAATCCTCTTAATTTCCCGTTAGTCAACTCACACAAACCATTAGTTTGTGGATGGTATGCAAGTGACATCCGGTGGTGCACTCTATATTTTTCCAAGAGAGCCTTGAAATTCTTGTTGTTAAAGTGAGTCCCTTCATCAGTTATGATTGCTCTGGGGGTGCCAAATCTTGTCAAGATATACTTCTTCAAGAATCGAATCACTGTGTTGGCATCATTAGCTTGGCAAGCCATAGCTTCAGCCCATTTACTCACATATTCCACAGCAACAAGGATGTACTTGTTTCCTCTTGAAGATGGGAAAGGACCCATGAAATCCATCCCCCAAACATCGAACAGCTCCACCTCAAGGATTCCAGATTGAGGCATCTCATGTCTCTTAGAAATATTACCTGTTCTTTGACATCTATCACACTTGGTAACAAATTGGTGAGCATCTTTAAACAAAGCAGGCCAATAAAAACCAGATTCAAGAACCTTTGATGCAGTTCTTTGCCCCCATAATGTCCCCCATATGCGAGATGCATGACATGCATTCAAAATTTCCTCTTGTTCTACCTCGGCACACATTTTCTAATAATCAAATCAGCACATCTCTTAAAAAGAAATGGTTCTTCCCAAATATAGTAGGCAACATCATGCAAAAACTTCTTTCTTTGATAGAAATTCAAATCGGGAGGTAAAACTTCACACACAAGATAGTTCACAATATCGCATACCATGGCAAACCACAACTACTTACAACAAACAATTGCTCATCGGAAAACATTCATTCACCAACAAATCACTCACATGATCGAAGGATTCACAATTCTAGACAAATGATCAAGCAACTTGATTTTTAATTCCTTTCCTATCAACTATATGCACATCAAATTCTTGTAGCAACAAGACCCATCTAATCGTCTAGGTTTAGACTCTTTTTCTTCCCCAACAAATATTTAATGGCAGCATGATCGTATGAACTATAACCTTAGCACCCATCAAATATACCCTAAACTTTTCAAAAGCAAACACTATAGCAAGCATTTCTTTTTCTGTGGTAGAGTAATTTACCTGAGCTGCTATTAGGGTCCTGCTTGCATAGTAGATAGGATGGAAGATCTTCACACGCCTCTGTCCCAACACAGCTCCAATAGCATAGTCACTTGCATCACACATTACTTCAAAAGGTAGTGACCAATCAGGAGCTACAATGATAGGAGCTGAAGTCAATCTTCTCTTCAGTTCTTCAAAAGCTTTCATACACTCCTCATTAAACTGAAAAGGAGTATCTTTCTCCAGTAACTGTGAAAGGGGCTTTGAAATCTTGGAAAAATCTTTGATGAATCGACGATAGAATCCAGCATGGCCCAAGAAGCTTCTCACAGCTTTGACATTAGAAGGAGGAAGAAGCTGCTCAATCACAGAAATCTTGGCTCTGTCAACCTCTAAACCATGTTTAGAAACTTTATGACCCAAGACTATGCCTTCAGTCACCATGAAATGACATTTCTCCCAGTTGAGCACTAAGTTTGTCTCCTCACATCGCTTCAACACCTTTTCCAGATTGATCAAGCACTCTTCAAATGATTCTCCAAATACCGATAAATCATCCATTAACACTTCCATTATCTCTTCTATCATATCAGAGAATATACTCATCATACATCTTTGAAAAGTAGCAGGAGCATTGCATAAACCAAATGGCATTCTTCTAAAGGCAAAAGTGCCATAAGGACAAGTAAAGGTTGTCTTCTCTTGATCTTCGGGAGAAACCACAATTTGATTATACCCTGAATACCCATCCAAGAAACAGAAGAATTCTTTACCAGCCAATCGGTCTAACATCTGGTCAATAAAAGGAAGTGGGAAATGATCTTTCCTTGTAGCATCATTCAACTTTCTGTAATCCATGCAAATACGCCAACCAAGAATCGTGCGAGTAGGGATAATCTCATCTTGCTCATTGGTAATAACCTTTGTCATACCCCTTTTTTAGGAACACATTGCACCTTTGGTCGACCCACGAGCTATCAGAAATGGGGTAAATGATCCCAGCATCTAACCATTTGATAATTTCCTTCTTGACCACTTCTTTCATCATAGGATTTAATCTTCTCTGATTCTGTATAGATTTCTTGTGATCATCTTCCAAGAGTATCTTGTGCATTACAATTGATGGGCTTAAACCCTTTATGTCTGCAATTGTCCAACCTAAGGAACCTTTGTGGCTCTTGAGAACTTTCAACAACTGTTCTTTTTTATCTTTAGATAACGAAGAAGAGATGATAATTGGCAGTGTCTCTGATTCACCCAAGTATGCATATTCAAGATGCGGTGGTAAGGGTTTAAGCTTTAGAATTGGTGCTTGTTCAATGTAAGAAGGCTTCAAAGAAGTAGTTTGCCTTGATTCTATCTCTAACAACTCAAACCGTGATGATTTCCTGGAATAAGGAGAGGCTTCAAGTAACTTCTTATATTCAACTATATTCTCTTCTTCCATTTCATCAGTCCCAAATAAAACGGATGCTAACGGTTCTTTTATAGAAAAAGACTCTAAAGTCTCTTGAATCATCTCATCGAACATGTCAACCCCGAAGCAATATGTAACATCCCTAGGATACTTCAATGCCTTGTTCATGTTGAATATAACCTCTTCATTATCCTCCCTCAACTTGATCTCTCCCTTTTCAACATCAATCGTGTTCGAGTCGTAGCAAGGAAAGGTCTTCCCACAATGAGCGGTAGATCTCTATCTTCATCACGAGTCCAATACAATAAAGTCAATAGGGAAAATAAACTTGTCAACTTTAACCAAAACATCTTCAATGATACCCTTTGGAAAAACTAAACTTCGATCGGCTAGTCGAAGTGTCACGAAGTTGGTTGAGCTTCACTGAGTTGCAATTTTTTGAACACGAGATAATGGCATCAAGTTGACACTTGATCCTAGATCACATAATGCTCTTCCCGAAACTTTTCTCCAATTATGCAAGGTATAGAAAAACTGCCTGGATCTTTGTTTAAGGGTAGCTTGTTGAGAAGAATAGCACTACACTCTTCGATTAAGGCCACGGTTTCATAGTCACCGAACCTCCTCTTCTTACTCAACATCTCCTTTAGAAACTTCACATACCGAGGCATCTCGCTCTAATGCTTCAAGGATAGGGATGTTAATGTGTAGTTGCTTGAAAATCCCCAAAAACTTCTTATATTGCTCCTCTAGAGCTTTCTTCGAAATCTCGAGGGAATGGTAAAGGCGGTACCCATTTGAGATTCTCCCGGTTTGCCTTCTTTTGCACTTCACCCTCTTTAGACTCAACCTCAACTTTCTCTTCATTGACTTCTCCATTCACCTTTCGTATAACCTTTTCATCATCCTCTATAGTATTGTAGGATTGGTTTGATCGTAGAAGTTTGAAGGTTTCTTCTTTGGTTGTGGAGTCTCAGGTAATTCCTTTCCACTTCTCAATGTAAGAGCTTTGCATTCCTCTTTCACATCTCTACGAGGATTAGGTACAGTATTGCTTGGCAATTCTCTCTGTTGTAAAACATTCACAGCATTTGCAATTTGTCCCATTTGTACACGAAGAGTTTTGATAGATGAGTTTATATCGCAATGCAGAGATGAGTCTACTCTTGTAATAGATGAGTCTACTCTTGCATTAATAGCAGCTTGCTCCTTAGTACTCTTTAATTGAAAACTCGCAAGCTGAGACATCACTGCCTCTAGATCAGATTTAGGTTCTTGGGCAGGAATGACTTCCTTTTCATATTGAAAGAACCCAGGAGGTGGTACTTGTTTTGTACCAGAGGTTGATGCTTCATTAAGAGTTGCTCCATACTTCCAAGAGAGGTTGGGATTTTTACGCCACCCAGAATTGTATGTATTTGAGTAGGGATTGTTCGGTTATTTCCCGGTAATTTCTCGCATAGTTCACTCGGCTCCTTTGTTGAGATATGAGGCATTGTCCATTATCATGACCATTTCCACAAGTAATCACAAGAAGCATGAATAGCATTGACTCCCATCCGTCTACCATTAGATCGGTTTACTTGAGCTTCTAAGTTATCAAACCTTTTGTTGATTGTAGTCAACATTGCCATCAACTGTGAAGAAGGTTCCTCAATAACTTTATCAACTGATTTTATTGGTCTTCTTTCATTGTTATAAAGTCAGCTGATAAGTCATCCAAGCATTTCCAGACATGATTAACCGGTTGCTTTGTAATTCCCCCATTAGTGACAACATTTAATTCGATTTAGATTCGAAGTCAACCGAGTACTTGAAAATCAAGTAAGACCCACTTCTCTAGATTGTGACCAGGACTCGCCTAACAAGCAACTTGAACCTCTCCCAAGCTTCATATAGATGTTCCCCAAATTGTTGACGAGAAATTAGTAAGAGCGGCTCTTGCATCCACCATCTTGTTATGTGGGAAAAATCTTGATCGAACTTTTCTTCCAATGTCTCCCAAGAGGTTATCTTTGCCTCTTCTAAATTGTTGAGCCATTCTTTAGCTTTCCCTTGTAGAGAGTAAGGAAATAGCCGAAGACGGATCACACCATTAGGAACGCCATTCTCGCTTGAATGAGTTGCAAACATCAAGGAATTGTATCGAGATGCCGATTTGGATCCTCCGAATCATTTCCGAATATTGACCCGCAGCTCAAGCATCTTAAGCATAGTCGCTTGATTTCAAAATTGTTGGCTTGAAAATCGGCACTCGATTCCCGATCGATAGCCCGAGATTGTCTTCCCGAGAAAATCATTGATACACAAATTATCATTTTCATCTTCACCATCTCTTCGGTTTGAGAATGTATTACTTCCTCCTCTTCAATATGAGGTGTTGTAGCGTCCCGAAGCTCTTGGATATTCCTTGTTTTTGTGGTGTTTTAGTAGCTTTGGCTCTACGGGTCATATATCAAGGTACCTGCAAAACCAAACAAATCACAAAGTATCAAACTAACACCAAAAGCTAAAAAGAAAAAAAAGAAAAGAAATGAACAAATAAAACAAAAAAAAATAAAAAAAAAAATTACTCAAACTAAAACTACTAAAGGATTTCTAATACTAATCACCAATTGCCTTGAGTCCCCGGCAACGGCGCCAAAAACTTGATAGGGCAAAAATTTTAAGCCTACAACTCCGCAAGTATACGGGCCGTACCAAGTAATAAAGTGATAAGAAAGATATCGTTCCCATAGAGACTCGTCAAAATAGTGATTAGGTATTAAATTTCCTTTTTTCATTTAAGTTGAGCAAATCGGAATTGTTGTCAATAAAAATAAAAAGAATTTTAATAAAAACAAGAACTTTCAAACGAGAGAGAGAATTCAAATATCAAAGAGGACAACCTAGAGATACTAATTCCTTGTTTGTTTCTTAGATTTCATTCCCACTAAATTAATTCTAACTTAACGTCACCAGTTAATCTAGAGTAACGATGTTTATAAATGCCTTCCGGTCCACTCATATACCTACCTTAATTAATTATGCAATGCCTCACACAACTAAATAAGATGCGTTCTAAATCGGGCTCACTCTAATGTGATTATGCGGAGCTTCTAGGTATATTCCTATCCTAGACGCAAATTAAGTTAAAACCTAATTTCACATTAAATTTAAACCTAATTCCACATTATTTAATCCCAAGGTTAATTTAGGATTCCCTCTTCCAAGTTCAACCCTAAATCCCCAAAACATGCTCAATGGTGGCCACTCACTAAGCAATAGCAATAAACACGGGATTAAATAAACTGAATTAATATTAAGCAAAACTAATTAGTGGGAACAATTTCTAAATCTCAAACAAGTTCATAGTACTCTAAGTTGCAAAGGGAAAGTTAGCCACACATGGCTTTAAGCATCATCACAGCAACAATAATATTCAGAATCAAAGACATAGGGTAAATGCTAAGAGGCTGGAACAGAGTAAAATTAAATAAAAAAACCAAGTGATAAACAAGCTGTTCCAAGTCGTGCGCCCAGCGAGAATCACGATCAAGCTCTCTCCAATTCTGAATCGTGAAAGCACCAGCGAGAGAATCCCCAAATAGAAGCCTCTACCCTTTTTCCCCAAATGCCCAGCGAGAATGAATGACGATGATCGATGAATAGTGCTCTGTGTGTTTCTTGCGTCTCCGAGAATCGCAAATAGCCGCCTCTGTTCCTCTCTTTTTTATTGCTTATTTAGGTCTTCCCATTTGATTCAATCATGGGCCCACTTTTCATTTCAAATTGGCAAATCAATTTACGCCTCGATAGCTTTTCTTTTAGGTCTTTCTTTCATTCAAATCCTTCGCGGGGCCCACCTCTATATTCAATCGAATGCTTTTTCTCTTTCTTTTTTTTTTTTTTTTTCAATTCTCCAATGCCACGCCCGTAGCTTTCTTTAGGTTATCAATTGATTCAATCTCCATATCCGATTGTGAAAAAGCAAACTAACATTATATAATAATAATAATAATTTAAGCCTAAACCTTTTTCTTTTCTATTTATCTTATATCATCAAAATTTATTTATTCTTTTATATAAGCCTAAATATTTTTATTTAATTAAAATTAAGATATTTATAATAAAGTCCCCTAAATAATGTGCCAAATTGATATCTTATCAAAATCTCCAATAAATCCCTTTAATTTAGTATTGATGACTCCCCAAATATATCAAAATATACCTCAAATCTACTAAAAATGGGAAGTCATCACACCCCCACACTTGCATCAAATCTTGTCCTCAAGATTTTAAATTCTAAAACAACCAAATTATGAAAACCATGGAAGCAAGATTTTTAAAGCAAGACTACAAAATTAAAGTCAATCCAAACATTCAAGAACCAAATTTTTTCGAAAACTGCTCCACCTTCCAAAAATGCAAGTAGCAAGACAATTAATTTGGCAAAGATAGATCACAATAGAATGTCTCTCACCGTAGTGTTTACACTCATCTCTCAAAATATTCAAGGGCTTGTGTTTCACTCAATTCCACCTATTGCAACTTATCTACCATAAGCTTGTTTATCATCTCAATCTCCACTATATATTATCCAATTGCACACTCAAATCAAAAGGACTTTCTCAAGGTTTTAATGATCAAGGTAGGATAATGAAATGAAAGTGATCAAATGGTATGAGAGAATACTTTAATTAGTGCTAAGTATCTTAATGAAATTCATGATGAAGAATGAAAGAATACCCACCAAGAGAAAACAAACTCACTAACACTATATAGACAACTTTTATTCTTTTGACCTCAACAATCTTTTCTTTCTTGGATCTCTATTTTTTTTTCATATATTCCTTTTTTTCTATTTTTTTTCTTTCTTCCTTTTTCTTTCTTTCTTTTTTTTTTTTTTTTTTTTTTTTTGCTTTTCACTATCTGCATATACTCTTAAAGTATTGACTTTCTAACTCCTTCACTCTTTTAAATAGATTCACTTAGCACTTACTAAAGTAAGAAAAATGAATGGGAAGAAAAAGATATAAAAATTGCATATCTCAAACAAAGGGCTATTTATTCTATGCAAATTTCTTTCTTTGTTTTTCTACAAGGAAAATAAAATAAAATAAAATAAAAGCTCAAATGGGGTAAACAAATGATTTTCATGTGATAAGGATGGACATTTGGCCAAACTAGCTATGAAATGAATGCCTAAATCATCTTTGTGCATGCAAAAAGATTTCAAATTTCAAAAGAGATTCAAAACAAGTTCTAGAGATGAAATCACAATAGGTGTACTCACTCTTGAAAGAAATGAAACTTAGGCTCAAATTTCTCACGGGTTCTTTTGACATTCTAAAGCAAAATACCTAAACCAAATATTTACCTCTTTACTAACATTCAAAGAATATAGAATCAATTCCTAATCAAATTCACTCCTTGTCATGTTCAAATTAACCCAATTGTGATAATGCTCAAGAATAAAATTCAAACTTCCATAAGATTTTTTTTTTCTTCAGAAAATCTGAGGACAAGGAAAATCATGTAAAATCTAGGATACTCTCACCCCCACACTTAAATGTCACATTGTCCTCAATGTGAACAAGTAACAAAAAGTAATGGAAGTGAAGAACAACCATATATAAGTGCAAGGGTAACACCAATTTCAGAAATTTCAAATTTTCAACAATGAAACAGCTCAAGTGCTAACAGTTAGTCAATAGTCATCACAAATAGTCATCACATGCAAATCCAACTAAGACCAAGCACTCATTCCCAAGCAATATATCATCAACAATCAAATAGAACAAATCAAAGAAAAGTAGAAGAAAACTCCCCTATTTGTCCTTGACTTGCACTCTCAATCCTTGCTACCAAAGTGGAACACATCATCGGGGCTTTCAACGGTCCTACAAAATCAAACAAAACATCAAATCATACCTTGGGTTGCCTCCCAAGAAGCGCTTGGTTTATAGTCCTCAGCCTGACTATACCAACAATCTAAGTAGATGAGGACAAGTGGTGAACCATTGTTTGCCGGTTCCCATCTGAACGTCTGAACGTTGTAAGGATATTCACCCAAACTCTGAGATAAATCAGATTTATCCCAAATAGGCGTTATCCTTGCAGTCGTTAATCTAGACAGCTCAGAATAAAATGTTAGAAATCCTAAACACCAGCACATAAGGCGGTACTAAGTGATCAATCTGGATTTCGCGTAAAACCTTATGCCTTAGAGAATCACACATATGGTAGCCTACTGTGGGGCAAATCGCCAGGCTCAACACACGGGACTTATGGCCTAGACATCCCACTGAAAAAACTAAGCCACCATATACAGATAAACCAGGCATAAAATTTTAGGGGAAAAATCCAGACTCATTTTTTTTTGAGCACAGATCTAAAGCATATCTATGAATTAGGCAACAAAATATCCAGATAGGGTAAATTACAGTCCAGATCTAATCAACCCATCTCTACTTCCCCTCTGGCTTTGATACCAATCTAGGGGAGTGACCCCGAAGGATCTGAGGGGAAAGGGAGAATGGGAAACAGAGAAGTAGAGAAAGCAATAACGAAATTAACACATAAGTAAAGAACTAAAATTAAACGTGGTGAAGAGAAATAAAGAAATTAAAACAGATTGGTATCAAAGCCAGAGGGGAAGTAGAGATGTGTTGATTAGATTTGGACTGTAATTTACCCTATCTGGATATTTTATTGCCTAATTCATAGATATGCTTTAGACCTGTAATCAAAAAAAAAAAGTCTGGATTTTTCCCCTAAAATTTTATGCTTGGTTTATCTGCATATGGTGGCTTAGTTTTTTCAGTGGGATGTCTAGGCCATAAGTCCCGTGTGTTGAGCCTGGCGATTTGCCCCACAGTAGGCTACCATATGTGTGATTCTCTAAGGCATAAGGTTTTACGCGAAATCTAGATTCATCACTTAGTACCGCCTTATGTGCTGGTGTTTAGGATTTCTGACATTTTATTTTGAGCTGTCTAGATTAACGACTGTAAGGATAACGCCTATTTGGGATAAATCTGATTTATCTCAGAGTTTGGGTGAATATCCTTACAACGTTCAGACGTTCAGATGTGAATGTTTTCTTCTTACTCTTCTGATCTAAGAGCATATGATCTAAAGACTCTACTGAGTGGCCAACTAAATATCATGATCGGTAAATTACAGTAACTATTTAATCAAAATACCCCTATTTTACCTGAAGGTAGGGTTCGGTGTTAAGGATTAAGGGGCGAGCCCTAGCTAAAAGCTTAAGTCGGTAGCTAGGGCTCGCCCCTTAATCCTTAACACCGAACCCTACCACACCTGGTGGTCCGACGTGGGCCGGGCACACCCACACGGTGGGACCCCCATCTCGGGGCCCCGCCGCCTCCACCGGAGCACACGGACGGGTCTAGCGGCCTCCACGGGAGTGCTACCATTTATAGATATTATATCTCAATTTAAATTAAATCGGATATATGATATCTTTATTCAAAAATTAAATCCGAGATACAATATCTCTATTTGTTTTAGATATTTAATTTATCAAATAAATTAAATACAAAATAATAATAATATTATAATCTATATTAATAATATCCCGATTAATTAATTTTGAATTTATATTATAATATATATATATATATATATATATCCTAGATTAAAGTTGTATTCATTAAATCTTAGACATATCTAAGATTCAATAAATCTGGACACTATTGCTCGTGTTGGGCTATTCTTGTGTGCGACCCTGCAGGCCTACATAAGATTGGCAGCGGGCCAATATTGTACCAGCTCACAAGTCGCAAGCGGCTTCTAGCAAGACATTGCGACTACCCAATTCATATGGGGATCGATAATACGATACAACCTATCGTACAACCATGTCACCTCCCTTTTGTCACGCGATAGTTTGGTCAAGGATGAGACATGGATAATATCAACTTCCTGTTCTTGACCATTACTTTCTTGATTATGGAGTAGTCTAAAAATTGAAATGGAAACTCCTTTCCATCGTAGTATGGCCATACATTTCTCAAACTCACTCATCGAGGGGCCCAGTAATATCTCTCTACAAATGTGAGGGACAAATTCCATTTTGACCATTCACATTCCTCTGCATGAAAACCACTGATCCCGATCGAAGCCTTTATCATCACCCAGTCAAAGGTGACTTTTGACTAGGTCAAAGACCAGCAATTCTCATGTAGGAATCCATGATGATCTCATGTCAAAAGGCGTTGTGACGCAGTTATACATGAGAAAAGCTTATGACTAAATCCATGCAGCTTTCTCATAGTGGGTCGGTCCAGCACCTTGTACTCTTACAAGTGCCTATGACTTTGATTCGTATCTCTATACCTCATAAAAGTCATACTGGTCTTATTTCATCTTTGCTCCCGCGTAGATGACCGACCAGGGACATTTAGGATAATCTATAAGATATATCCAAGGATACAATTATCACTATAAACATGCAAATGAAATGATAACTAAATGGAGAATACTTTAAATGACATTAACGTTTAAAGTACAATGACTTGCCCCTAGGGCATAATTTCCAACAGGTCTTACACTTTTGGTGTAGTTTTATGGGTTTGGGTATGGATGGTTCTTTCTTCCCAGCGGTGCGCGCCCTCAACGCTCCTCTGTGCGTACAGTAAAACCTGTAAGGTACGCTTGGGGGTAAGCCTCCCATGTAAATCCTCATCTTGTTTCAAAATAACCAAGTTTTGTTTAGTTCTTTTTCAAAATTTTGTCCAAACTATTGCTCTGATACCAAACTGTGACACCCATCCTTATTGTGCCTTTATTTATCGGAGTTTAAGCGCACATGGCATCGAAATAGTTTGGACGAATTAATTGCAGATAAAACGTTTCTTAAATTAACTCGGTTGAAAACGCAAGGATAATTTTTTTGTGAGTGATATCTATCCCATAGTGGGATGTTAATATATTAATCCAAAATAGACAAATGATAAATGACATAATATAGTTCATCTACTCATATTTTTCCAAAAAGTTCCTTCTGCTGTAACCCTTACAGCTGCGTCTTTCCTCTTGAACCCGATCCACTTCCTGTTTCTTTTATATGATCTGGAGTTCAAATGAATGAACCTCAAGGGTAACAGTTAATCTCATATGCAGATATGAAATATAAATGACAACATAGCACATGTTAAGCAAAGAGTAATTTACAGTAAACAAGTCGTACCAAAACCGTAGTTATCGGCCAAGGACCGTAGCCCTTTAGGACACGAAGCCCTATGGGACATGCAGGTCCAATCCATAGCTAGGAAACAAACTTGTAAATTATCTAGCAAACATGATCAATCATACATACAAGCTACTAAGATAACAGTTACCCACCTCAAGCTTGAATCCTTAATTCCGTCCGGAGGTGTTGGGATCAGTATAGATGTCAAGGTATGCCTATAAACATTCATCATTGTCATTAGTCACTTCTTGCGTCGCAAAGTATTTAACTACACGAATTATTTTTAGAGGATTAAAAAGTGATTATTAACCCCTAAAATTCCCTTATTAACAATACCCTTTTTAATTTATTACTTATTCCCTTTCCTAATAATAATAATAATAATAATAATTAATATTATTATTATTATTATTATTTATTTTATCATCATCATCATCATTATTATTATTTTACTATTTATTATTATTTCTCTAAAATTATTTTAAACTCTCAGAGGCTATCCTAACACTTTAAATTTGGAGTTTATAAATATCAATCACCATATAAATTATGCTTTAATGCATTACATATATCTCTATATATATATATATATATATATATATATATATTGATCAGCTTCCTTTTATTTTGTTTCCTAAGGTTAATGTGTAGCATTATATATATAAACACACACACACAAGGCCTTTTTACCATTTGCGATGACATATATATATATATATATATATATATATATGACAACAAGTGTGTGTGTATATATATATATCAGTAAGGTTTTATTTACATGTATAGTGACCTGCATTTATATATTTGATAGAATATATTCCTTTAATCAATATCAAGAAACCTCATTATTTATATACTCTGTTGAGAGAAAAGCTAGCTACTTTACTGGTATACTAATCTAGTTGATGCATAATGATGGTTAATCTTGAACATTATAAAATACTATTCTGGTTGGAATGGTCAGGTGGATTATGAGCAAGGATTTACGATCCAAATCATTGACTTAGGAATAGTAGGGTTATATATATTCTATTTCTCAAACGTTGTGGAAACATACACGCTTAACCTCACCAATGTACATGTCTATGTAAGACCATATTCTTACTCTTTATTGTTTCTTCCACTTTTTCTATGGTTTGTGTGCAACGTTTTTTACAGCAACAATATATGCGTTTATATATATTATAGAATCAGTAAGCTTTTGGTTAAATACCTACTATTCAACAACACATGGACTATGCTTTGTCATGCGATATATATAAAACATGACACAAGTTTCCTTTTCTTTTGGTTTCCTGGTGTATACACACACACACACACAAGTATGCAGCGTTAGTATAAGCATGTGTATATATATATATTTATTGACAATGCCCTTGATTTACTGTTTATAAAGCAAAGAACTCTCATGGCTTATTTCTGTTAGTAAATAGGTGTCCTAGAGACAATCTGCTCTGACAGAGGAACACATTTTTCTATTTAGTATTTTATGATTTATGTATTTGAGTACATTTTATCTTTATCATATTTATGTCTCGCCTTTATGTTAAGGTTAATATGCATTTAAAGATTAAAACCCTAGGAATAGAATAGGTGTTCGCTTGAGGATCTATGATAGGATCATGATCATGAGGACTCAAGAACACCAAATGTCTATTGCCTGAAACATGTTCCTAGTCTTGAATCAGCAAGAAAGGGCATTGGTGATTTCGATAAGACTAGTACGACATCGTCTATTTGTATAGAGATGCAAGGTAGGGACTTCATGGAATACAGACATAATGATGTCTTAGCTGATGTCGTGGGTGGATTTGTTGAAGAACAAATAGCACCGAACAGACACACCAAGAGACTCTACAAAGATTTGTAGGAAGTATCATTGGATATAAAAGTCTCTTAACATTTGGTAGTGTGGATCGTCCTAGACTTGAGAATGTCATCGAGCACTGTGTCCTAATGTCATACTTTGATTGTACAACTCTATCGGCCTGAGAATGGGGAGAATAGTGTACTCTTGGGTATGACTCGAATGCATGAGTGTAGATGTACATGCCGAAAGGACTCACTGTCTCCAACAAGGGATTTGTCGTTCACAGGACCGGTAGGGCTTGGATGACTTCTAGTTGACTCGGAAATCTGTGCACAATAAGTGATCATGAAGAGTCATGTTCCATCTTAGAGTCAATAGAAGAAGATTCCTAGTTCTGTCAAAAAGCTATATTTAGTCAACCGAGAGAGATGATACTCTATCTTTGCTCTCGACTGAATGTGAAGGATGTAGTGAGGGATGAAGCCGGCACGGTGTCCAAATTAGAAAAGGTAGATCACTTGATCAACTCAATTAATTCTGGGGCCACAGAGCATTGCTAGTGTCTTATGTGGTCATTAAATAACTTGAGCTCATTAAAGGAGTTTGATTAGTCCAAGGTTATTTATGTCAGTGATTAATTGGGCCTAATGGGTCACACACAAAGGTTATTCTTGATTGGTTCAGATTAGCAATCTTGGGTCAATAATTGTTATTGAGCTTTCTCGAAAGAATGAGTATATTTGGATTGGAGTTGGACTACATGCCCAATCTATTAAAATGGCGCCATATATGGTTATCTAGTGGAAAATTAATTTTCCATTAATAAGCCTAAATATGTTAGAAGACCAAACGCGGTCTTAGGCCATTTTGAATTTTAAACTCAAGAGTATATATTATAAAAGATAATTTAGAATTATCTAATATAGATATACCTCCAATAAAGATATGGATAAGATCCATTATCTTGAATTATTAATTCACTAGTGCAAAAAAGGGCTTTAAGACCGGACGAAAGAGGCATCGTAAGACCGAACCAGCGACCGGTCTTGTTCCAGCCGGTATTAAAAGTCCACATTTAAGACTGGACTACAACCGGTCTTAAAGAACATCTTCCAGACCGGACATTTAAAACATTAGGTCTTAAAAGTAGTACTACATAAGGTTGAAATATGTTTTGTTTGGTCCTAAAACTCAACTTTTAAGACCGGGAAAATATCAACCGCTCTTAAAAGATCAAATTTATAAGACCAGGACAATTATAAAGCCGGTCGAAAAATATCGGCTTTTAGGACCGACGACTAATTATACGCGGTCTTAAAAGACTGACTTTCAAGACTAGACAATAAATTCTCCGGTCTTAAAAATTGAATTTTAAGACCGGACTTATAAACACACCGGTCTTAAAAGACAAACTTTTAAGACCGGCTTAATATCAAATATGTACACATGACCTTTAAGACCGGATATATGGATACCTCCGGTCTTAAAAGTTGAACATATAAGAGCGGCCTATTTATTACCGAGTCTAAATTTTCCCGTATTTTATCCCGTTCTATTCTTCCCGATCATATATATATATATATATTCATTCACAAATCCACCAACCAATCCAAGACATAAAAGTCGAATCTATAAGTACAAGCTTTGAACAAATTATGAATAAATTGAATTGGGAAAAAATTACAAATAATATTCACCATGAGTCGTGACAAATACAACATACATGCCCAATGGAATAAGTTAGTTACAATGCATAATATACAATAAGTTACAAATACATTCCCAATGGAATATTCACCATGCCTTCATCTCGATTCCTACCCAACAACGTAACATCCACTTTTATAACATGCCCCTTAGGATCCGATCCCGCCACAAAAATAGAACAAGAACAAACTTCATAGTCAAGGTGACAATAATGTTTAAGAACATAGATCGAAGGAATATATAATATATATAGTTAAAACCTTAAAGTTTGCAAAGAAGTTTGCATATGAACATTACCTTATATATGAATTATATTGACTCTTTTATAAAGCGATATCCTCTCATATCCCTTCTTGATGATCATTTCTTATGCCGGGTTCATTATCCGCTTCATCTTCTTCGTTCAATATTTCCGGTAGACCCCTTGAAAAAGGAGTACTTTCAGGAAGACCATAATTTGAATGACTTTCCTCATAAATATCAATGATCATTTTACCTTGGAGAGCTACAGACCACATTTTATTTTCTTGATCGGTGATATAGAACACTTGTTTCGCCTAGTCTGCTATAATAAAAGGTTCATCACCAAAGATGATTAGCTTGGGCGAGCGCAGCAGCAACTCAATGAAAAAAAATTAAAGGAAAAATTGAGAATATGAACAAAAAAAAGACACAAGCTTGGTGGTCGCAACTTTTATTAAGACCGTTTATTTACAAATGAACGTCCTAATATGTTATTATTCATTTAATTCTAAGACCGGAGTTTTATTAAACATCCGGTCCTAAAAGTCCTCATTTGTTTTTTTAAAAAAAGATGAAAATTAAAGAAAAATTCCAAGCTTAGTTCTTAATGCTTCATACATTACTGGAGAATATATATACACGTACACACACAAAAAACAAGCAGAAAATTATAAAAAACAAGAATCTGATCGACTAAACATCCTTGTCGATATCGGCGTGAAAAGCATTAAATTCCCGCCGGATATCAGCAAGTTCCTGCCTTAATTGCATCAGCCGCAATAAATCAGTAGAGGACAGAGGAGAGGGGTCAGCGGTAGGCGCGCTGGGGCCAACTTGTTGGAGAGGGGGAGCAGGAACCTCTTCATGGTCTGAAGGCTGGAGGGGGGTGGGGCAACTTGTTGGAGAGGGGGAGCAGGAACCTCTTCATCATCCGAAATAACAATAGGTCCAACGACCCGAGACTCCTCTGTCACAATAGAACGCACTCTTGATGGAGGAGGCGCACCGTATAACGATCTACGGAAGGCACGAGCATCACGAGTAAGAGTACCCCTACGAGCGGTTCTCTTGTATCTAACCATGGTTTGAGCAGTTGGGGCGAGAGCCGCGTAGTGTGGAGTTACGAGATTGTGATGAGTTTAATAAGGACAGAGATGTATGTGGAGTTAATAAATATGCGGGTCTAAAATTCATAATTAATTTTTTTCAATTCCATTGAATTTAAGACCGACCTTTTTAAATATATCTCGGTCCTAAAAGTCTATTATTTATTTTTCAATCAATTCAATTACTTTTAAGACCGACATTTTGTCTTATATCCGGTCCTAAAAATCAATTTAATTTTATTAAGAACGGATCTTTTACAATATCCATTCTTAAAGGTTCTCTGTTCAAATGAATTTCAAAATCGCTTCGACTTCCGGATAAACTTCCCAACTAGGCGTCTCCTCGTATTCCCGCGGAACTATGCGTCTCCTCGTTATTGTTTCCGGCGTTTCAAATTGTTCGGGCGGGGTTCTCTATTTAAACCAGATGTTACTTTACTTCCATCACATTCTTCCCCATCACTTCTGAAACATCCACAGTAATGGCTGCTCCACCACCACGAAGTCCTCCACCACCACGAGGTCCTCCTCCTCCGTTGCCTCCGGAACCGACAATCTACCAGATGATCCAGCACATCCTGGCCCACCTCGATCATATAAACCGACGGTGCGGCCAGTTGTTTCAGGTCTATCACGCGTCAACGCAAAGCCGCGGGCGGTACTCGATGCTCGGGACATTGAGTACCATCCTTCGATGACGACATGTCCGACCTCTCCGACGACTCCCTCCCCTCCGACAACGATGGGGGAGTAGATATTTCATTTTTTTTTCTCGTTTTTGTTGTTGTTGTCTCAGTATTGTTCGGCCGCTGCTCCTCACGGGCAGCAAAAAAAAATATAAATTAAAGATCTTTTTGTTTCCACATTCGATCGCCATGTCCTTTTCATTATCTTCTTTCTTTTTCCGACAAAAAGGAAACAAACAAAACATTGTCATCGCGTAAATCAATATTAAAAATTCTCACAATACAGTTAAGAACATACAAAAAAAGATCGTTTACCTTATTCGAATAAAAACAAACCAAATGACTATTCTTGTCAAGGTTAGACCGTCAAAACCTCAGTTGAGCAGAACGCCAGAACCTCGGTTGTCTGAAAACCGAGTCAAAAACTATTAAGAGGAAACAAATATATATACACAGTCCTTTAAAAAAAATTATGACTTAACTTTTAGGAGCGGATATATAACAAAACTATGGTCTTAAAAGTCTTTACATTTTTGAAATAATAAAACGTAGACTTTTAGGACCGGACAAAATATAATAACAAGGTCCTAAAAGTCTAGCGAATTTTTAGAAGACTTTTAAGACCGGACCAATAATTACGTCCGGTCCTAAAAGTATAGCCATAATTTTGTTTATTAATATAAACGTAGACTTTTAGGACCGCCGTATAATAAAGATGCGGTCCCAAAAGTCTAGCTCATTTTTAAGACCGGCAAATAATTACGTCCGGTCCTAAAAGTATACCCATAATTTTTTTTAAATTAACAAAGACTTAAAGCACCGCAGTTTAATAACTATGCGGTCCTAAAGGTCTCGGCATATTTTTATGAACAAAGACTTTCTCATTTACAACATCCTGTAACACAAATTTCAAGCATAAATATCTAGAATGAATAAACGAATTTATTCTTGAAATACACAATTTGTATGTTTATTTACAAATGAATAACTTGTTCGAAAAAATAAACAAATTTACGAAACTTATTTTTGCTACAACATATATTTACATCCACATTTAAGAATTAATAAGGCGATACAGATATTCACAAAACACATTGCGTATGTGCTCTACTTCATTATCAGGACAGGGACCAGAACCTCTAAACATCTGTAACATCAAAGACAGCTAAACTGAATTAACTTGTGTGCATATTTCATTAAGCCAGAAACTGAATTCAGACATAATATATGTAATAACATCAAATACATTTACCTTTGCTAACAATTTTGTCTTTCCTCGCCTGATGATAACATCATACATGTGTTTCATGACGTACAGGCCACATAAGTTGGATTCTTTTGGTTGCCGATGGGTCTAAAACGAACAAGAAATAATATAGGATAAGTGACAAGAAATATATAGCATATATATATAGGTTACTGACCAAGTTCTCAAGGCAATGTTTCAGTGTCCAAATTAAAATATGTGCTAACCTCTGGGGTGTACCACGAAGGTTTAATAGTGGCCTCTTTCCCACGCTTTTGTCTTACCCTGACTTGGTAGGTCATCATGGCACTATTATCAAAATCACAAATTTATCAATAATTCACTGAAACCATTACAAAGAGAGATTTCAGACAAGAGAATTTCAATGACATGCATGCTTACTTGTTGACGGTCTCCGTCATTATAGTATCTCGGGTTATTGTGAGTGGAGCATAAGAAGATAACTTTATGATCCTCCATGCACATGAGGACCAACCGCAAAGATGACGGCTAAAAATTCACGCAAAGTATTATATGTAACGAGAATTATATTAAGTTAATTGCATACAAGAAATGTGATATGTATATACGTGGAAGTATGGAAACACGTAAACCTTTCTTATCACTTCACACACCCTATTTGACATGTATTCTTGTCTCAAGTCCTTCTCTGTTGTACTTGCATAGACGGGGCACAAGAATCCAAAATCATTGATTGTGCCCCTGTTCAACCAATTCTTGATGCAAGAACCTACAATAATGACATCGATCGGGAATTAGTATATATGTATGTGTGTCTAAACGATGCATTTAAATTATGTACTCATATATAGAATCGATACTTACTTCATAAACAGTTGAATGATTGCATTACTAATCTCCGTCCAGGAATCAAAGGGACATTACATCTATTTTGTCAAGGTAGAGACATCTTCAGGATGAGGGACGCCTACTACTTCTTGGACAGCCACGATTTATCAAGTAAAATAATTATTGTTTGCCAAGTCGGTTATTTTTTGCCTGGCGGTCAAATGAGAGTAGGGGATGGAACTTGAGGAGGAGGGGATGCGGCTTGACGAGGGGATGGAACTTGAGGAGGAGGTTGCTCGACCTGTCATGTCCAACAATGCAGCTCCCCTAGTGCTCGCCGCATAACCGCGAGTGAATGTGTGACGGAACACCTGGTCTCCGGACGAGCTCAAAAGCATCTTCAATTGATTCATTTCCTCTTCCATCTTGCTCATCCGGATTGAAACGTGCGCAAGTCAACTTTGCGTCAATAAAGCTTCTTGAGCTTTTGCTTTGACCGACCGCTTCCTCATTTATTTTGGCCGGCGTTTGTTCCATCTCCTCCGGTAATCATACTTTGTTTGTGGCGTTTGGATTTACCAAAGTATTCCTTCAGGCCTACCCGTCCTCCAACCCCCTTACACGCCCCGCGTGATCCGGTTTCCGCCGCAACGGTCGAACATCATTCCTCCCGTCCGACACGAAAGATCCCTCTCTTCTTTATTTTTAAGATCTTCCCGTAAGATACGGATAACGAGAAGCTTAGTAATGAAACATGTTTAGTAACTAAAAAATAACAATAACGATACTTACAATTCTTTCAAAGAACTACACGAGTTTGTTCACTCGTGTAGGCGCCGCTTGGCTTTTGCCGAATATGCAACCACAACTCCTCGCGACGTATAGGAGATGGCTGATCAACTACGGTTGAAGGATTGGATTCAGCTTCATCTTGCAATCTCTTCCGCTTGGCCGCCATCAATTCTTTTTCGGCCATTTCATATCCGCCGCGAGAAGCCCTATGCGGGCAATCATTCTTTCTCCCTAGCTCCCGTGCTTTTGCCCTTCTTATCCGTGAATCGAAATGAAAAAAAAATATTACTTATGAATTTCAGCCATTGATGTCTAACAAAAATTAGAACACTTCTGCTTCATATGAAGGTCAAACATTAGTCAAATTTACTTCATCAAGTTTCAACATTTTATTTAAGAAAGATGTAGAATTGTAGAAGAAATTGGGATAAACAGAGGAAAGGGAGTTGCAGAAATGCTGCCAACTCAGTCAATTAATTCATTCATCATAACTGGTTCCCACACATATTAGACTAACCTCTTACATATAGTTAGAGGCTTGACTCATAACAGCTTTGTACCGAAACCATTACACGTTAACATACTAACATCATAACACCAACGTCTAACAACCGCCTACTATATGAGTAACTAGGACTATATAATTGAGACTTGACTCTTATGCCATCATTATTTCCTTAATTTACTTAATTTCTTTATCGGGTCTACATATCGAATTGCATTGACAAAGGCGGGAAATGTATACTTCTATTCACAAACCAAACCATTTAACTAAAAGGATTAGATGAACACAATAACATTCAAATATCCGCACAAAGTTAATAAGCACACAAAAAGGCAAACTAAACTAAATATAAACTCACGAGCTTCGGGAGAGTGGTCCGTTTGAACAAATTGTTGCCAAGCTTGTTCATCAATATATGGGTACTTATCCCAAGGCAGTTCTTGAGGCGTAACCTCGGCAAAAATATAGGTGTTAGCTAGAAAGGTCTTAAACTTCCTCCACCGATCGCACAATAAGACAATGTCTTTCTTTCAACTTCGGATCGTGACGTGTAGGTAAGCCGGATAGTGTCCCAAATAGGATCCTTTACTTTAGAATCGTCCGCACTTTTCCACTCATCTATCAAGATGCTAACATGGCTGCGTGCTTGATAGCCAACAAAACTATTATATTTGGATTTCATGGGACCGAAAGGTTGCAACTTTTCATTAAACCGAATCTCCGGCTTTGACAATTTAAGTCCGACTTAGGGTTACATCCCGCATTCGTGTTCCTCTTCTACCACGACGTGCACGGCAGTTTCGAGGCTCATTGACAGATGAAGACGGTTCGTTCAGACTCACACCGCCAAAGCAAGAGCCGGCGTTCCGGAACGGGAGTAGAATCGTTTTCACCGTTCATTTTTGAGACAGGAAGAAAGGTAATGCAACAGGAAGGGTTTCGCAACGTAAACAGAGGCTCTTCAGTGATAGTAACAAAAGCTTACGCACAGAGAAATGTATATTTGGCGGTTCATTTTTAAGACCAAACATAAAAAGAGACGGTCTTAATAATTAACATTCAAGACCGGTCATACTACAGTCCGGTCTTAAAAGTAATTAATTTTTTATCCAAACTATTTTTCTATATTTTATACCGACCGCATTTTATGTCCGGTCTTAAAAGAATAACTTTTAAGACCGGTGATTATTTACATTCGGTCTTAAAACTTTATTACCTTTATATTTAAATTTTTCCTTATTCTTTTAGCCCGCATAAAATATTAGTCCGGTTGTGTGAGTTTTCTCGATAAAGTAATTGATATTTGAATATTTTTTAATAACATTTTTAAGACCGGCCTTGTTTTGAACTGGTCTTAATAATATATTTAAGACCGATGAAAAAATGATCTCGTATAAGAAGTTCTTTATATTTACAAAACTGCCACCGGTCATACATAAGAAGTTCCTTTTATTTACAAAACGCCACCGGTCATACCTTTAAGACCGGTGCTTCCAATGTCCGCTCTGAATGAGGCGGTCTTAAAGCCCTTTTTTGCACTAGTGATTCAAGAATTAATTAAAGATTTGGATATAAGATCCATTATCTTGGATTATTAATTCAAGAATTAATTAAAGATCTGTATAAGATCCATTATCTTGAATTATTAATTCAAGAATTAATTAAAGATTTGGATGAGATCCATAATCTTGATTAATTAAATAATACCAATTAATGGGCCATAATTCTTTTAACCCTAAATTAAGTTTTTGATCGTGTAAATTATAAGATTTTGAATCTAATAATTTTCGGCAAGAACTAAAAGAAATTAGGGGATAAGTCGTGGAAAAAGATTTGAGATTTTATTAGTCTCATCTTTTGCGGCTAACTTGGTGGATCTAGGATTTTAACTATTGGAATAATAATATATTATTATATTATTATTTTTTAGTTAGAAAAATAAGGGATCTAGGTTCACTACTAAAAATTTCAATTTTTGCTACGGAAAAAATCCGTAGCAAAAACCCATTTTTCCGTAGCAAACCATGTTTGCTACGGATTTTGTCCGTAGCAAAATATCGCGTGGCAATTGCTACGGATTTCAGGAAATCAGTAGCAATTGCGACGGATCTTAAAATCCGTACCAAATTTGCTACGGATTTTAATATCGTAGCAAATTTGCTACGGATTTTAATATCCGTAGCAATTGCCACGAATTTTAATATCCATAGCAAATTTGCTACGGATTTTCATATCCGTCACAATTGCTACGGAGAAAATATCCGTAGCAAGTTTTCAAATTTGCTACGGATTGTTTTCCGTAGCAATTGCGACGGATCTGAAAATCCGTAGCAAATTGCTACGGATATTAAAATCCGTGGCAATTGCTACGGATATTAAAATCCGTAGCAATTTGCTACGGATTTTCAAACTGCCGCAATTGCTACGGATATTTTCTCCGTAGCAAATTTCACAAATTTCAAGAATTTGCTACGGATTTTTTTCCGTAGCGATTTGTTTTTCCGTAGCAAATTTCGAATTTGCGGAGATTTTCTTTTCGGTAGCAAATTTTTAATTTTTTTAATAGAAAATTGAATACAAATAGTAAAGTAATGTACCATGAATATATTAACGATAAAAAAGAGTTTACATAGTGAAAACATAATATATATATAACGTAGCAACAAACAAATACAAAAAAGTAGTAGCAACAAGCAAATACAAAAAAGTAGGCTAAACAGCTGAAACATTGTGATCATCGTCATCACCAAAGATGGTCATCATCACCGTGAGTCGACCGGAACCTCGTCTTTCATAAGGGACATGATTTGAAGCTCGCATCACCCTCATCAACTCATTCGCCGAGTCATCTCCCGTCGCATCACCGCCCGTTTCGCGTAACGCCGCTTGATCCGATCTTTTCCCCGCGCAACGCCCGCTGATCTCGATCTTGTTCCGAATCATCCGCCGCCTCATCATCTTGTTTCGAGTCGCCCGCGGCTCATCATCTCCCGTTCCTCGGGTCATCCGTGTTGCTTGCTCCTCCACCAACGCCTTCATCTTCTTCAACTCATCTATAAAATTGATTAGTACATTTATTATTTGTACTTCATTTGAATGGACAAGAGAATGAAAATTATCAAAAACAAATGTATTATGTTTACCCGAACAAACCCCTACGGTGCGGATGAGAGGCGCTTTGTCCGCTTCGGCTCGGCCGGGCGACTCACCGTATCCAAAGACCTCCCCTTCTTGTCAAATCCGCCGGTAGCCTCGAAAAGAACGACTCTCGTTGTCGGATATAGAGGATGAGGGTCATCTCACGCCGCGTGGCTCTCTCCCGCGACAGCTTCTCAAAGTTTTCCTACAAGCAAACAAATACATAACAAATAAGACATGTAAAACTATATAAATATGGTGGTGCATAAAACAAGTAATAAAGGCAATAAATGTCTAACCGCTATTTGTTGCGCCCTTGGATTAATCCATTGCCTCTCACTCCCTTCAGTCGGGAATGGGTCCGCCGAAAGGTAACCCACTCAACCGATCCATTTGAGCTTCCCCGCACTCTACCCGCAAACGCAAATGATGACCTTAATTAATTACTTCAAAGTACAAAATATTGAATACGTAAATAGAAAATAACGTGTACTTACAACTTTGCGTCGATGCTCACTAATTGATATGGAGCCGCAAAGATATGATGGTCCTTCCATTTTGGCCCTATTTTGCTTATTTTTCGCACTTATGGTCTTAAACTTGTCATTGTTTTCCCAATTGCCAAATAATTCATCTCTAGTATCCCGTGGAAGCCAACTGTCTTGCCTCTCGACCTTCTCAATGCATAGAGCTTTCGACGCACCATCACGTTGGCCCCGTGGTTATAAGCTTTTTCAGATTTTCAAGATGCTCTCGTGCAACGTCATATGCTTATCCCGAAAATCAATAACGAACAATTAGTGCTCAAAATTTTAAAAGTACTAAATTAACACGCATAAAAAAATAACTTACCAAGAACTCCTTGAACCACGTGTCTCGTTGCTTCTTAGGAATCTCTCGTCCACGCGGTCCAAGCTTGAGTGTAATTACGGAATATTTGGTCCGACATGAAAGTCGCCACCGGAGTATCGTGCAAAAATCTGAAAACAAGAGATTATCATGCAAATATTAGCATACAAACCAATTAGAAAAGAAAATTGTAACATTACAGTAACTTTGCATGACTTACTCGTTGCCGTCGGGACGGATCCAAAGAAACCTTGTCTCGGGATCTCTTGAGCCCCGATTGGTACCTACGAAGAACTACCTTCTTCCCCGACGTGGCTCGAGGCGACGCAGTGTGCTAAGGAAGAAATGTGAAATATTGAAGATGTTTGTACATAGATGGTTTCAAGAAACTAAACAAATGTAAATCAATCGAAATGGTAAAGTAAACCCGTGGTCCTCCTTGCCGTGCATCGGGGTAGCCGCCGGTGACGACGATGTATAAAGTGACGGTGAAGATGACAAATATCCCGACGGTGACGACGAAAAATCAAATAGTGGCACCTCCGGAGAAGAGCCGAGCCCTCTCGCTCCATATGGAGCAGGTTGGCGCGCCCTACCTCCTCTTATAGTACGGGGCGGGCTGCCGACCGCCGCCACGTCCACTACTTGAACATCCTCCCGGATGCTCCATCTCCGAACACTTATAGACATCATGGCAATATATATATATATATATATAAATTAGTTAATATGATAGTAGCAAAGAAACAAAGTATGTAGTATAACATATCGTCATAAACAAAGAACTAACACAAATCAACCGGACGATTCATGTTCATCGACATCTACTTGCATGTCTTCATCGAACTCTCATAGTCGTCGAACTCGATTCACTATCGAGAAGCTCATTTCCGCCTCATCCTCATCGTCTCGATTTCTCATCGTCAATTTGTATAGGAATCAACTCTAACTCCGCACGAGAATCAAAGAGATTGCTTGGTACTTCGTCATCGAAGATGTTTATGGGCGCACATGTTCCACATCGCTTGGAAAGGTTCAGCCATACTGTCATTTGATTCCCGCTCTTTCGACTTTGGTATAATATTTCGTGCTTTGGTTTTAATAACTCCCGTCCACCCTTGGCGAGATGTAGGGTATGGTGTATAGTAAACTTGTTCCGCCTGTTGAGCAAGGATGAATGGGTCATAACCAACCGAATATCTCCTTGTCCAGTGGATCTCAATATTTCCATGTTTGTCCACTTTTGTCCCACGCGGACCGTTATCAAACCACTCACACTTAAAAAGGGTCACCACCTTGTCCCACCGGTAACTCAGCTGAATTATCTCAACTAACTTCCCGTAGTAGTCGGGTCTCCACCCCGTCAATTTGGTCACCTCGACAACATACACCGTAATTGCAACATAGTGTACTGCGTTCGCGTCAACAATTGCAAATCGATACCCATTGATTATATATTTGTTGCATCGGGTAACTGTCATTGCAGCTCCATAAATTCTGCTCTTTATTGAATGTGTACGGCGCTCCGGGTTTGGAAATTCGTCCGGTGCCACCGTCCACCAAATGCAAAGGTGCCTTCTACAAATGGCTTCAACGTCCAATCTTGCGTTGACCGTGTCTTCGTCTTGCCCTTGGTGTCCATCACGGTGTAAAGAATATTGCAAAACATTTTCCTCTCAATATGCATGACATCGAGATTGTGTCTTAACAATTGATCTTTCCAAGATGGTAGTTCCTTAAGATACTGCGTTTGTTCCAATGATGATCAATGCCGTACCCCTCAAAGTTCGCTTGAAGCAGCCCCCCTCTTCGACACTCGGAATGTGCTCGACCTGTCCCATATTTCTTGTCCACTTAAATGACGAGGTGGATCTGCTCGTTCGACAACCTTCCGCGTGAAGTCTTTTCTATTTCTCCTAAACGGATGATCGGGGTAGGAATCGTCGGTGCTGTCAAACCAACCGACCTTGCGATCGTGTTCCAAGCTAAAACCCATGTTCTCGTTCAAGACATACCGGCATGCGAGATTTCCAGACGTTTGTCGCCCACTCAACATCCCATATGCAGGGAAATCATTTATCGTCCACATTAAGGCAGCCCGCATGGTGAAATTCTGACTTAATGATATATCATACGTAAGAACACCTTCACTCCACAACATCTTCAACTCGTCTATCAAAGGCCTGAGGTACACATCTATCTTCTTTTTTGGGTTCGACGGCCCAGGGATTAACGCATTAAGGAAGAAAAACTCTCTTCTCATGCACATAGAGGGTGGGAGGTTGTACGGAGTCACAATGACTGGCCAACAGGAATAATTCCTGCCCGTATTGTTGAAAGGAGCGAACCCATCCGAACATAGACCAAGACGAACATTACGGGGATCCATAGCAAAGAAAGGATTCGCCTCGTCAAATTTACGCCAAGCTTTCGCATCGATGGATGCGTCACAAATTTCTCATCCCTACGATGCTCCGGTGCCATCTCATGTGAGCAAATTTGTTTGTTCGGATGCATACAATCTCGTAAGTCTGGGCACTAGAGGAAAGTACCACATCTTGCTTAATGCATGACGGGTCTTTTTCCTTCCTTTCCCCACAACTTTATATCTGTCATGTCCACAGAATTTGCAATTTGTCAGCTCAGCATCATCCTTGTAATACAACATACATCCTCTCGGGGGCAAAGCAATGAATTTTTTCACATCCAAGCCCAAGTTCTTTCACCTTTTTTTTTTTGCTTGGTAAAAGTCCTTAGGCAAATTATTGTCTTTGGGAACAACCTTACTCATGATCTGCATCATTTCGTTGTAATTCCTCTCACTCATATGGTGATCGGTCTTCAAGCTTAGTGTTGCTAGGGTAGCCGATAGCGATGAATATTCACTATTTTCAAAGTGTTCGCAACCTTCCCATAACGGACGCCGGTCTTCTTGAAGCATTTTATAGAACCTAGCGGCTTTCGGATGAGGATCCTCACCCATGTATGATGGTTGAGGATGTGTACCGGTCTCCTCTCCCATGTATGACGGTTCAGCATGAGTAACGGGATCAAAATATTGGCCGATCGACGGACCCGCGGCATCCATAACCAACTCGCTCATATTGATTAAGGTTTTCTCGATGACTACCGTCCCCGTAATAACCACTCGGTGTCTGTCCGGACTTCGCCATGAAATTCCCAACATTCATAATCTCTAATGAATCCCTTTTGACACAAATGAATTTCGACCGTCTCCGCATCTCGTAAATCTTAAACACTTACATTTGGCACACGGACACCGATCTCCCCTTCTTGAATTATTTGAATTCGCCAAAGCAAATTGGACGAACTCTTCCAAACCCGCGAAGAATGCTTGCGTTATTTGTCTTCTATCAGTTAGACGATTGTACATCCAACTTCTATCATGGTTGCCTTCCATACTTCCTAGCTAGTTCAGTTACTACCCTAATTAACTTCTCAACATACCACAAATATATATATATATATATATATATAAGCCGCCTCTTATGCCTACCAATTGCCACTTAATCAAGAAAGTGAAAAACAAACACATGCATTGAACAAAGAACATATTCCAAGCAAGCAACCAGTGAGAATGAGGATAGCACACCAGGACATGGTTACATGCATGTGGAGGGCCAAACAAAGAATAGAATACTAAGTATTTTGGAGTTTCTAACATATATGGGCTAGATCAAAGAGATTACTTAACATTTAATCAAATTTATTGTATAACTTGTTAAACATAGATTGAAATAAAAAATTTAAATGAATATTTTTTAAACAAATTACTAACAATCATTTTTATAATAGCCTAAATAGAATAATAAATTCTACTAATTTTTAGAACACATACAAATGTGATTATTCTTCAATGTCACATCTTCCTCCTACCAGTTGACATTAATTAATTAATTGTCTTATCCCTAAATTTTATTTCCAAACACTTCACTTTTCTAGTTTCAACATCATCATATTTAAAGATTTATGTATCAATACCAAATAATACAAAATCTTAATTTTATCACACCAAAATCAGAATTGAAATTTCTAAATTCCTAAAAAGTGCTAGATAAAAATACTTCACATAAAAAAACGATTTCAACTCATGTAATTGATAATCTTCTACCAACATACATATTTTCATTATTGCAGCTAAGCAAACATAACATAAATATCTTATAGTGATAAAAAGAAAATATACTTCAAGCTAACCTGCAAAATAAGAAGTGCTAGGATTTGTTGGCTAATTCCCCTTCTAAAGATCTTAGTCTTTGGGATTTGTTTGTCTGGAAGTGTGCACCAATGAAAGTACTTAGAAGTGTTTGGAAAAAACAAAAATGGAGGTTAAAAAAAACCTGCAAAAATGGATGCCAAAAATGAAAACAAAAAAAAAAAACAAAAAACGCAAAGGGGAGGGGGGAGGGGGCCGGAGTTGAGGGTGGTTGGGGGGGGATGATCGACGGAGGGAAGTGTCGAGGAGGGGAGGGTCCGACGGAGGGGAGCAGGGGAGGGGGCCGGAGACGGAGGGGTCGGGGTCGGGGTCGAGGGGGGGGATGAGGGGAGGGACGGGGGAGGAGGGGGAGGCGTGCGGGGAGACGGGGAGGGGGGCGACCGAGTTCGCGGGGGGCGACCGAGATCGGGAACGGGAAGATGGGAGTTTTAAAAAAAACGCAGCTTTTTGCGACGGATAGGTGATCCGTCGCAAAAGCGCAAATTGGGGGCTTCCGCCCCCGTTTTGCGACGGATGAAGTCATCCGTCGCAACCGGGGCGACGAGAGATGACGTCATCCGTCGCAAAAAGGCGGACTTCTTGTCCGCCAAAGTGCGACGGATGACTTCATCCGTCGCCCCAGTCTGCGACGGATGACGTCATCCGTCGCAAAAAGACGGACTTCTGTCCCGCCAAAGTGCGACGGATGACTTCATCCGTAGCACATTGCGACGGATGACATCATCCGTCGCAAATAAGGCGGACTTTCGTCCGCCAAAGTGCGACGGATGACGTCATCCATCGCAAAAAATTCTAATTGGGCATTTTTGCTACGGAATTACAAATCCGTAGCAAAATCCGTTACTATTGCTACGGAAAATGTTCCGTAGCAAATTCCGTAGCTATTTCCTATTTTTCTAGTAGTGGTTTTGGCCGAAAAGAAATAATATAACGCTACGCGTGAGTCGTATATTTTTTTTTCTACGGCATTCTTTGAAAACCTAGAGCATTGGCCGAATAGAATTCTTAGCCAAAGCAACCAAGAAAAGAAAGAAAGGCCCCATCCAAAGAGAAAGAAATCCCAAGAATGTTGAGTCCTCAACCTTGCGTCGTCTAGCAAGCATCCAAGGAAAGAGAGGAATCAAAGAGAAGGAGTTCTCAAAGCAATCGGGAGATAACCGTATGGATCAGCGTTAGAGGACTTCATACACTTTGAGGTCTTCGGTGATCTAAGGTAATCCTAAACCCCCTCACGTATTTTAATGAGTAGATCCTTTCTTGGAATATCTCATGATCTCCGTAAATGTTACGGGATCACATGATCAATATTCCGGGAATACCCATAGTATTGAGATGACTCATGATACCATAAAAGTTATGGGTTCTCATGAGAATCTTGAAGACATTGTACATTTGTGATGGGTTCTTATGATGACATTATAGGAACCCATGAGTATTTATTTTAAATATGGGTTTTAACTCACGAGGACCATAAGAGTTATGGATTCTCATGAGCGCCAATTAAAACTCACAAATGTGTTCAGTGTTTATAAGTCATGATAACCATAAAGAGTTGCAGTTATTGATTATAGTTTCCGCTGCAAATTAAGGAAAGACAATTTTTGTTTGTTTTTCCTACTCATGAGGTCACGCCTGAATGTCAGGTAGGGACCAATTTTACCAACAATTTCTACGTTTCCATACTCCTAGGTTTGCATTGGGAGGTGACGGAAACCAAAAGGAAAAGAAGCTCGAAGACTAACCTCCAATAGCTTCTAGTTTATGTGCACCGTTTGACCTTTTATTTCTCCAACTTTTCCTTTGTTCTCCTTCAGCTAGTTCAGAGTCAAACAGATGAGAAGGAGGAAATGGAAAAATGAAACGTATAGGGTGCTGATCGAAGTTTCTTCAGTACCTCCTCCTCCTTCTTCTTCCTTCGACACTCCTCCTCTCTCGATCTCGTCTTTCTATCTCTGTTTTTTGTTGCTACAGTACTCCTTCTCAGTCTAACTCTTTCTTCATCACACACCTTCTTTTCGTTTCAGCTTTCTTTCTTGCTCTCACTCTTACTTATGCGTTCTCTCTGTCTCTTGTTCTTTTCTCTGAATGAATGAGAACAAACAGAGGAAATATAAGGACCTAGGGGTCTGATCGAGAAAGGGGTGACGAACAGAGGGAGTATGAAGTATGGTGTGGTCTTTGTTAGGTCTTGGGAAGCATGGCATTGTTTTTTTAGCGTGTACAGTTGAGGGCTTAAAGTGAGTTACGCTGACGAGGGTGGCATGGCGTTGCTGGTTTTTCGCTGATTTGTTGCTGTCTCTATTTACCGTGTTTCAGCTGATGTGAATTAAAGAAATGGGCATGGTGTAGATGCTGATCCTTATATGGTTTGGGTTTATGGGCCGTGTGGGTTAGATGGGTAGGAGCAGAAAAATTGCAATTGGAATGAATATATGCAAGCCCAAAATGAATGTTTGAAGAATGAAGAAATAGGTTCTGCACATATATATGGTATAACACGTGAAGTTTGAGAGGAAAATGTGATGTAATGTGTTGTGGGACCCATTCAAAAAATATCCCACTTGATCCTTCAAAACTCTTATTTACAATTTAGGTGCTTTTATTTTAAAATATTGAATAAATATTAGAAATAAATCCTTAATTCCATATAAAGATTTTTCTTTCTCAATTAATTCCTCTTGGCCATAAAATTTTAATTCTATAATGTTTAGGCCTAAATTATTCCTTGCTTGAATTTATTCTTTTTCCGAAATAAATTAAGAGAAACATAGGCCTTAATTTCCAATAATTAACTTCATAATTATTTTAGGCCAAATTTCATAATCAAATTTCCATATAATATTTCAAATTTCAAATCCTAAAATTTGGGATATGACATCCGAGACATTAGATACAGTTGCAAAAAATAGAGTGTACACATAATGGAATTCAGAGCAGGTCAAATGATTATAGTTTTAGACACCTTTTCTAGCGAAAGCGAAATCAATACTTCTTGAGTTAATTACAAAAGACCAAAGGCATGTCGTAAGAAGATTTTCGACAGCGATATGAAAGCGACATTTCCTCAAATCTTCCAACGACTTCACGGTTTGTGTCTAATAGAAAGCTTCATCAGTCTAACGGATAGTTTGATTACTCACAACGGAAAGTCTGAAGCTTCACAAGTTCTTATTCTAAATTAAGAAGATTGTGCTCAACAGTTAAATGTTCTTTTTCAACGAAAAAACAGTTAAAAATGCATCAATGGTTATTTCTCTCCAACAGACGAATGCTCACAACGGACAAATGACAGTTGCCTATAAATAGAGAAGCATTCGATCAAGACAGGAAACCAACAAAACAAAAACAAAGAGCCTATGCCTACAATGTGATACTCTGAGTTTACGAAGCTCTGTAATCTTACTCTCATCTTGTACTTCTGTTTTTATCATATTCATTTATAGAGTATACTTTCATTGTAATCATTCTATCTGAGAGTTACTCAAGATTGGATAATCTTGAGCGGGAAACAGATTGTATCCTTAAGTGTGTAAGGGGGAGTCTTTGTCTCAGTGAGAGATTTGTGAAAGGGTGCACAAGTGCTTGTGGAGTTGTAGAGGTTTCTCTTGTGCCCAGATTAAACAATAAGATAATGGATTGAAAATATTAGGAGGAGCCTGGGGACTGGATGTAGGTCATCGTGGATTAAGCCGAACCAGGATAAATCACATTTTTCCTATTCTCTTCCCTAAATTCCTATATTTCCAGCATATATGTTTAAATGACTAACTATTGTTTTATAACTCATTAATGTCATGCAAACTGCTTTTATTAAAAGATGCGAAACGATTTTCAAAGGTCCTAAGCTTTTATTATACAAAATATTCACCCCCTCTTGGGTGTCAGTCAGTGATAATAGTTATGTACTTTATAAGCTTTACTTCTATTAGAGTAATTGGGAAATATACCTTTATCTGAATTAGGATCAAACTTTCCTAAGTTTTCCTTAACATTATTGTGTACAAAGCACTTGCAGCCAAATATATGCAGATGAGCGATGTTTGGCTTCCTTTCTTTATAGAGCTTGTAGGGTGTCTTGTCAATCTTCTTTCTGATGTAAGCCCTGTTTGATATCCAAATGAAGAAGGAATATCACCTAGAGGGGGAGTGAATAGGTGATCTTAAAAACTTTTCACGAAGTGCACAGGAACGCAAGTAAAATAGAGACAGAGAAGAGAGATAGACACAGAGCAATTTATACTGGTTCGGTCTAACACTTCGACCTACATCTCGTCCCCAAGCACACCTTGGGAGTTCACTAACTCTTCAAACACGTATACAATTACACACTCTGTAACTTAGGATGATCCTTCACTCGACTCACTCCCCCTTACAAGTTGTAATAGTACACCCACACTTAAGGTCCTACAACCTTAAGATTTACAAAAACAATAATCAAATAAGTGTTTAGTAACTCCTCACGAGTAGATAAATGTTAAACACTGAAGTACACAAAAAATATTCGAAGATATTAGCTTAGTTAATGAAACAATAAATTGTAATAAGTTTGAATTGAATGCACAGCATTTCGGTAGTTGGCGAATTCAATGCTTGTGGTATTTATAGTTGTTGCAATTAATGACCATTGGTGAAGCTTGAATGATTCCATTGTGACTCTTGAATATAGCCGCTAGATAGGTGAAGCTTCGTTGGTCACTTTCGCCATTAATGATTTTGTTCTTCGCAAACATTATTCATTCCTTTTTTTTGCCCGTTGAGAAATAGCATTAATTACGCAGATGGAATAGCAGCAAAGACTTTAGAATGATCAGAGAATTGGTTGTCGTGATTATCACTAGTTTTGGCAACTGCATTTAATGCTTTTCTGACACATAAATTGCTTTATGATAATTTGTTGTTAATCCAAAATATAATCACCTGAAACTCATTAGCAAACTGATTAAAAGCATTTAAGAATAGTAATGAGTAATGATTTGAAGAAACAAAATCATAATCAATTGATTTTGATTTTCCGGAGACGGTGATTTGAAAATTTGAAAGATATGACTCTAGTTAAAAAATCATATGCCTAGCGGCATATTAACTGGAGGCATTTTAATTGACTCGAGGTTGAGAATAAATCGTTTGAAATATTTTGCTTTGAGTAAAAAAAATATGATGCCTAAAGTCATGTTGCCTTGAGGCAATAATGAGATGACTAGAGGTAAATGACGATTTTAAGTGTAGTAACGTGTTTGCCTAGAGTCATTCGTTTAGATGCCTTGAGGTAAAAATGATGAAGCCTGGGGTATAAAGAAAATGAGTCAAGTTGCCTTAAGGCAATAAATAAATGACTTGAGGCAATTCACGTAAAAGACGTTAATTTGGAAAACTAGAAGATTCATAAGTGGGTTCAAAATCAATTACCTCATCATTATCAGATTCTTCACGTGCAACAAGACATATGTTGTCTATTTCTTCTTCCTCGCTCTCATCATCAGACGAACTATTATCTCCCCAGATAGCTTATATATAAGCCTTCTTTTTGAAGCTATTGAACTTCTTCTCCTTATTTTTCAGGAGTGGACATTTAGATTTGATATGTCCAGGCTTCTTGCACTCATAGCAGATGATTTGATCCTTGGATTCACGTCTGCTATTTTGACCTCCTATTTGAAATCTTCGGAAGCCTTGATCCTTCTAATAGAACTTTTTGAACCTTTGAACAATAATTCCAAGTTCATCATCTTCCTTCATTTCTTTGTCTTTTATAGCATTAAATGCTATACCTTTGGCTTTGTTGTTGATCTCACCTAGTCCCTTTTTGAACTTCCTTTTTCCTTTATATTCAAACAAACTTCCAAAGAGGGCAGCTACTAATCTCATCGATTCTCCTTGGCTTCTTCAATTGCCGTGACTTTTGCCTCCTTGTCCTTTGTGAGGATATTTAGTATTTTCCTTACTTGAGAGTTTTGATCATACACTTTTCCCATTAAATCATATTCAGTCATTAAAGTGTTGATCCTATTTTCTTTTATACCAGAGGTTCCTTCTTGAGCTATCTCTAGAGCTTTCCACATTTTTTTAGTAGTTGTTAGGTTGCATATGCAGAAGTATTCCTTCTGGCTCAGTGCGCTTTGTATAATCAAGATGGCTTTACTATGTAGTGTTATTTGCCTCTTGTCGTTCTCATCAAACTTTGATTCAACCTTTGCTACACGAACTTATTCTTCTACCTTTCTTGGAAAATGTCTCCTTGCTCGATCACTTGCCATAAACCATATTCAGTGGCCAAAATGAAAACTCTGAATTTAGCTTTCTAGAATGAGTAATGTTCTCGGGATGTTAATCTTGTAAAGAGAATATCTCACTATAATACCAAATGTTAGTTGCAACGTATCACCCAAGAGGGGGAGGATTGGGTGAATTATAAAAATTAAAACAATCCTAACAAATAATTAAATCAGGAAGGAAAGGTTAGAAATATATCACCGAAGGGTGCACAAAGATTTATATTGGTTCGACCTTAATATCTTGACCTACGTCCACTCCTCTGAGCCTCTATGAGTTTTCCACTATCTTTTAACGATTACACAAGCTTAAAGTAATCCTCACCAGGACTCACTCCTTCTTACAACTGTAATCAGACAACCACACTCAAGGTCCTACTACCTTGAGATTTTACAAAAATCACTTTATTGATAAGAACTCTCTCATATAAAAGATATATGATTACTAAAGAATACGAATATCACAATATATGTCAAAGAGAATTAATGAGCAATAAATTTATTGTCATTGGTTATTGTTGGCTCGAATTGAATGCTCTTGTACTTCTAGATGAACTTCATTAATGACCATTGAAGCTTTCCATTAGTTGAAATCAAATCATCCGTTTAGACAGAGGAAGCTTCCTATTAGACAAAATCTGGAGTAGTAGGAAGATTTGAAGATATGTCATTTTCGTATTGATGTTAACAATCTTCATACGACATCCCTTTGTTCTCTTTATTTGACTAAGGTTCAGTCCCTTTTGCTTTCGCTTGAATGGATGTCTGAGCGTATGATCATTTGATCTGCTCTGACTAAGTTTTTGTGTTCGTGCTTTTCTTTTGCTATAGCATTTAATGTTCTGACACATATATTGCTTTTTGAGAATTTTCATGTAATCCATTAGATAATCATATAAAACTTATTGATAAACATGTTTAAAAGCATTGGGAATAATAAAGAGTAATAATAAGAAGTTATAAGATGATAATAAGTGAATTTGAATTTATGAAAATGAAGGTTCAGTGAAGAGACATGTGACACTTGAGTGTTATTTATCCACAATCAAGTATCACACTTGAGTGTTGTTTCTTAACACTCAAGTGTTGTTTCTTAACACTCGAGTATTTATGAACTGGCTCTCTGGAAGAAAATTGTTAAAAAACAAAGCTCAGTTGAAAATATGTGTTTTCTTCCAGACACTCATGTTAGTTCTCTATATGTTTTGATGATAACTGACAATTGTAAACTCAAGATGAAGTTTGTATTTGCTAAGTTTGAAAAACTTACTGTCAAAGGAAAACTCGGGTTTTGTTTTTGAAAACTCGAGTTTGGACTTGACAGAGAGTAGCTCAATTTTTATGAACTAAGCAAAACTCCAGTTTGCGTAGGCAAACTCGAGTTTGTGAGATACAAAGAGCACTCCAAGTTTCTCACAATTAGACAAACTAGAGTTTAGGTTTATAAACTCGAGTTTGAACTATACAGAGACTCTTCAATGTTTTCTAAAGTAAACAAAACTCCAGTTTGCGAGAGTAAACTCAAGTTTTGGTCATACAGAGAGCCTCCAACATTTTGAAATTAAGCAAACTCCAATTTGTGCCAAATGAAGAGTTTTGTCAAGTGTTTGTGAACTTGACCAAACTCGAGTTAATGTTTTTAAAACTCGAGTTTGGGCTTGGCCGAAAGTCTTAATGTTTTTCATCCTGAGCAAACACCAGTTTGTTATGACAAACTCCAGTTTGCATTTGGCCAAGAGTTTTCTAAGTTTCCCAAAGTTTTGAGAAAATTTGAGTTTGTGCTTGTAAACTCAAGTTTGTATTTAACAGAGTTTTCATGTTTTACCCACTTTGAGAAAACTCTAGTTTCCACTTGGCAAAGATTTTTCAAAGGTTTTCAGTTTTTAAAGGAAACTCGAGTTTAGTTTTGTTAACTTGAGTTTGTGCCAAGCAGAGAGCTTTGATATCTTTTAGTGATTTTGAAAACTCCAGTTTTGAGCCTTTGGACTTAAACTCATTATTCATCTCAAGAGTCCAAAACTCGAGTTCGTCACTTAATGACTCGAGTTTGGCTACTATTCAAAAATATGTTCCAAAGCTCAATTCGCGACAATCCTCTCTGGAAGAAGGAAACTCAAGTTAGGATTTGGAAAATCGAGTTTGTCTTCTGAAGCAAAGTTACAAACTCCAATTTGGATAAACAAACTCGAGTTTGTGTCGCTAAGTTTGAAAATCAAATTACACGAATTTGTGAAATCTTCATGTTTGATCTTAATACTTCTTATCATCTCTCATTACTATTCCTAACTATGTTTAATCAGTTTGTTAGTGAGTTTTCAGATGATTTAGAGGATATTAAATGAGGATTTGAACAAAAGCAAAAAAGTGACGTCAGCACATTAAATGCAATGTCCAGAAAGCTTGCACCCTTCTGGAAAATCATTCCACGCACGTTGCAAAGGGATTAATGTTTCATTTCCCTATCCAATAGCTGCTCTTCCAATGGATTAATTTGAAGGGAAGTCAACCCTAAACCTCTTAGCAACTGGATTAACTGAAGAGTAGAAAGAGAAGAAGACCAAAGTGTTCCTAACAGCTACAGCAATGTGTCCAACGGCTACATTGATTAATCCAACGGTCATTTAATGCTCTCTTCATATATATAGAGTTGTATTCAAGTCTTCTCAACAACCAACACACAGAAAACGAATTGCATTCAAGTTCTTCAACTACTCTTTCAGTTTTCTACTGTAAAGTATCTTTTGATACATTTTCACTTCAGTGATTATCATTATCCACTCTTAGAGAGAGTTTCATTTATTGAAATCATTCATTGTAAGAATCTCAAGTCGTGGGACTTGGAGATTGGGATATTTGATTACAACTTGTAAGGGGGAGTAAGTTCTAGTGAGAGAATTACTCTGAGAGTTATAGAGTGTGTAATCATTTGAGTTAGTGAAATCCTAGAGTGTATGGGGACTGGACGTAGGTCAAGAGGTTGGACCAAACCAATATAAATTTGTTGTATCTTGCTTCTTCTTCCCTTACTCTATCAACTTTGTTTTCCATTCAAATAACATAGCATTTTCAAAAGAGCTTTTAAAATCCCCCAATTCACCCCCTCTTAGTGATTTTCTCCACTTTCAACTCAAGTATCCTTTATCCATACTTGAGTGTTGATGGTTTGTGTGTTGGTAGAATAGTGTTCAAAAGATAGAGTTTAGAGAAGGTGTATTGATCTTTACCAAACACTCGAGTGTCACAAAGTCACACTCGAGTGTCACTAATGACACTTCAAGTGTGCTAAAAAGTTGTAGTCCACATAAAGTATCTGGAACTGACCTTAAGAGAGATTACTTTGAACTCGAGTATTGGTGTGCACACTCAAGTTTTTGCCTTGTTGTTCCTAGAATGAACACGAGTGTTAGGCATTGATATTGTTGATGTTGGAGCAATACTTGAGAGTTTCATTTAAACACTCGAGTGTTAAACAATTTCTCCATGACAGAATCTAGTGTTAGGCATCCTTCCTATGATTTTGAAGCCAACACTCGAGTATTTTAAAGCAACACTTGAGTGTGTTAGTATCAGACACTTTAACACTGGTTTTCTGATTCAAGTTTTGGTTTCAATAACTATTGTACATTCAAATGCTATTTAATACACACTTGAGTGACTTGAATAGTCTACATTTCATTACAAGTGTTTGTTATCATCAAAACCTAAAATTTGAGAACTAACAATTTCATTTTATGACTTAGTTCCTGTAGGTATGCAAGTGGACAATGAAATTGAGATTTGAAGTGATAATTCTATGAAATAGTTACATGAGATTATTTTCTTCACAACAAATTGAGATGTAGGTGCAAGATATATCTTAGTGATTTTTAGATATATCTGGAAGATATGCTTGAAAAGATGTTGGAGATAATCAATGTGAGGAATCAAAAAACTATTGAAATAAAATAACAAAGGGTGATGTTGTCGTCAAGTGGAATAAAAATGATGTTGTCATAAGGGGGATTAAAAATAATATTGTACTTTGGAGAAGTAAACTTTATATTATCACCATATCAGGGGAGTATATATCATGTACTCTTTTCCTTGATCAAGGTTTGTCCTACAGGGTTTTCCTGTTAAGGTTTTTAACGAGGCAGCTTTAGTATGTATTGTGTACTCTTTTTCATTCATTAGGTTTTTGTCTCAATGGGTTTTTTCTAGTATGGTTTTAATGGGGCATAATGTTTGTTTATGAACATCCAAAGGGGAGTGTTATAATTAACAATATGTGTGTGGATGTTCATAACTCCATGCATAAGATTTCATATGGTAATTGACATTACACCTTATAACTCCTAAATTGAGTAGGCTTTAGTACATATTTCCTATAACCTCCAATTACACCATTATGTTACTTAATTCCCTTCTTTATATGCTTTTAGCTCTTATGTAGTTTTTAATGTATAGAGGCCTATAAATAGAGGCCATGCATAAGGCTTTAACACACTAATAAAACAAAGTGAATGAGATAGATCACTTTCTTCTCTCACATTCTATTGTCTTGTTATGTCTTCTCTTCTTCTGCGTCCTCTTATTTTCTCTAAATTTACAACAATTTATATATTCTCAATATTTTCTCGATTAATCAATGCAGAATTTAGAATATTTCTTTTTTCTAACGGTTACTTTTTGAAGAAAAATGAAATTATAATGTTAAAAATGAAGAGTAAAAAGTGTTTGGAAAATTAATTATTTAGTTCTTCACTAAGTTTATAACTCAATTATTATAGTTTTATCAAGTTTGTAACAAATCTTTATTTGTACCATGTAACAAATATTTATTGGGAAAATCCACATAGAGGCCCTTTTAACCAAAATAAACCCAAAAAGGGCCATATGAGTCTGAAATTCCCAAAACAGGCCCTAGGGCCTTGATTGGGATTGAATTATAAAACAAAATGACTAAAAAAACCCTGGATTAAAAAGGCAAAAACTAAAGTCTGGATGAAAACGTAAAGTCAGGAAGTCTCTGTCTTTGGCGCCTGAAACGAAAAAAAACCAGGAAGACAGGAAAAATCTGAAACAAACGTATAGAGGGAGAGAACGCAAGGTTGAAGGCTAAACCTTTATATTTGCTAAACTCAGGGAGGGAGAGATTGTTTATATTCCCAATCATCTAGTGCATTATAGGTTGAACTCAGCGGGTTTAAATTTGCTGTTCCTTCACGTTTTTTTCGGTTGGGTGGTTGAAAGGTTGAAGCTTGGCCAAATTTATGTTATTATCAGATAGGAAATAGGTAAGAAATACAAAGATTTTGCTCAAGATATCATTATCACCATTCAAGTTGGTCTTTAATCATTGGAGGCTAGGGTGGAAAAAACGTTGCTCTGTTTTTTGACATGAAAACAAAGGGAAAGGTGTGTTTTTAAGTGGGAATGGCTGAATGGGATGAAGCTACATTTGGTTCAAAAACGCTGAAATGAGATAGTTGTTAATACATACTGTTTTAGTTTAATATGACTGATATAGTTGTTAATACGAGCTGAATGTTAAAACGCTGTAGGTTGCTCTGTTTTGGGGCATGGAAACAGAGGGAGGTCTGTTTGTTAGTGACCCCTGATATTGTTGTAAGTGACCCCTGTTATTGGTGTAAGTGACCCCTGTTATTGTTGTAATCGCCCCTTGATTTTGTTGTAAGTGACCCCTGATATTGTTGTAAGTGACCCCTGATATTGTTGTAAGTGACCCCTGATATTGTTGTTAGTGACCCATGATAGTGTTTTAAGTGACCCCTGTTATTGGTGTAAGTGACCCCTGTTATTGTTGTAATCGCCCCCTGATTTTGTTGTAAGTGACCCCTGATATTGTTGTAAGTGACCCCTGTTATTGTTGTAAGTGACCCCTGATATTGTTGTAAGTGACCCCTGATATTGTTGTTAGTGACCCATGATATTGTTGTAAGTGACCCCTGATATTGTTGTAAGTGACCCCTGATATTGTTGTAAGTGACCCCTGATATTGTTATAATTAGGTACTGTTATTGTTGTAAGCGACCTCTGTTATTGTTGTAAGTGACCCCTGATATTGTTGTTAGCAACCCCTGTTGAAGTTGTTAATCATGTCCATTATTTTGCAGTTCTCATTCCATGACCACATCAAAACAGAAGCTAAAATTTCTTGTTCTCATTCCATGACCACATCAAAACAGAAGCTAAAATTTCTTGTTCTCATTCCATGACCACATCAAAACAGAATCAAAAAATTTATGTTGTCATTGAATAAAGATTATCAAGTTAGCATCAGTAGACAATTTACAAAATAACAAGAAGTTTTAATTTCATCCTCATGAATACAAAGGAGTCATAAATACATATGTGTCCTAACACTTTCGTCCTAATACAAAGTATCCCCCTAATGTCATCTCCCTCCTCTATGTCATGTCCATCCTCGTCCTCAGACTCCTCGAGAAGAAGATGGCTGGTTGTTGGGTGGCTGACCTTCATGCTGGCCTTCTTGAGACAAGCTATGTTGAAGCGCTAGCATTTCTTGTTACAAGTTGGAAAGCACCGTGCATATGTCGTACGCACTACCGGAAAAACATATATCAGTTCACGTCATATATCACAGCATCAACATTTGTACTGAAACAACATAAACAAAGGGAAAAAATATATCTAGGAAGAAATTTAGGACAGTAACAGGAAGTTGCCAAAGAACTTATGGTGCAGCTGATGAGCAAGCTTAAGTCCAAGAGTTTGCTCATTTGCAACGAAAAATATAAGGCCAACCAGTTAAGTCCAAGAGTTCGCTCAAAAACGGGGATAAGTTCCACTTGATAGTTATTTCCAAAAATATAAATCCAACCAGTTTTTTGGGCCAAGGAATGTCAACAAAGGAATATAAAACATATACCAATCAAAGCAACATAATTTAAGAAAGCACAGCCACTCCAAATTTTCTTCAAACTTGCTAGTTACCAAGCATTATTAATAATAAAGAAAAACTAAAACCTGCATATATGAGTACAAATATGAGATTCAAGTCTTGAGACCAAGATTGAGAGCAACAAGTCTTTATACCTGCATATATGAGTACAAATATTTTGACAATGCTGTGTTGATACAAATTAATGCTTTGAAAAATACTAAGTTGTCTTCAAAATAATGTGGCAGACTAAGTGTTACTTTTTGGTAATAAATAGAAGTATATACGTTGAGAAACTGATTAATGTACCGATAGATATCCTGCAAACATTTTATCTTTACTTGCATCCAACACTTTACTCAATGACATTGGCTTCACGAATGGCATCTATTGTAGTTGGCGGGACATCTTTCTGGATTTGGCTTACATCCAGAGGTTCTATCTCTTGTATCAACTCTAAGAGAACTGATTTCTGAAATAAGAAGAAAACCATTATCTATCTCATATGTGAAACACAACCAGTACAACTTCTAGCCAACAATTCTCAATGCTATGCAAGGAATATTTCAATAAGGTTTGCTCTGCGGGTTCTTCCAAATAACCAATAAAAGGCTTGCCTCAAAGAGCATCATTTTGAAAACTGACAAATGTTAATATAAAACACAATACCTTCTACTATTAAAAATAAACAAATCCAAGCCATAGGATAAACAAATAATATAGAATATGGTAATTAGTTGAAAATTTACCAAACGAGGTCACTTCTCAGTCCTCACTCTATTATTTGTAACAGGGTCAAAATTACACGATATCATGTACAAATCGATAGTCATATTTTCTTCCAAAACATGATCTTTTAGTATATGATAGAGCTCATGCCAGCATAGCACAAGCCACGAAATTATCCTCTACTCCATGTCACTAGTTCTAACTTATTACACCAATCCATTCAAATCTAGCTAAATGGAAAACATAACTAACAACACCAATCCATTCAAGTGTTATGTGATGCTGTTAATCTAAGCTAAAAGAAAATTTGATTAAGTAATCCATTTGGATTGATCTGAACTGAATGATATACCATGCCAGCTCCAAATGACTTCACACCATAACTAGAATCAGCATACGAACTAAAAAGTCTATTACTCAATAAAATTTACAATTAATTTCATACTCATCGGAAGGGAAAAGGAGCCAATCAAAGGTACCAAAAAGAATTTAAAATTAGGTATTGCACCATAGAGCTTCACGGAAGATAACTGACAATAAAAAAGGAATTCAAGAGGTTAATTTAAATTACAGTTCAGATCAGACCAACAATTCAGAAGAAAGAACTAACCTTGGAAGAATTGGGTCTCAGCCTTTTGGAGCTAAAATCGTCAAAAGATTGGGCCAACGAAGCAACAACCAGCAACGGGGTCCAAAGTTTTCTAGGGTTCAAGTTAGAGCTCAAAGGGGAAATACATAAGAGCAGAGAGGAGCAAGATTGGCTAGTTCGTTTAAAGATAAAAAGACACAAATGGATTGTCAAGCTTTAGAAGTTTCAACGTGGTTGCTGATTTTTGAGAAAGTAAAGTCAAACACAGCTCTAGCCATGGAGTGACGAGGGGGGGGGGAGTTTTGAAATCAGAATTGTCTTCCTTTTTCAGCTTTAGTTAGGGGCTTTCTTGTCTTTTCATTTAACATTCACATCCCAAAAGGGGTTTTGGGGCCTTTTTTGGGATTTGCAGAAAGTCTAGGTCCTTTTTGGGTTTTTTTGGGTTAAAAAGGCCCTATAAGGATTTTTCCCATACTTATTTGTGCCATGTCATTTTCTTTTGTTATTTTAAATCCACTTGTATACTTTATATATGGATCTTAGAGATGTAAATACGTTAGATCCTTAATAGGGGCCTCCGACATAACTTGTATAAAGTATATCCTAGCTTATTTAGTAAATAGATCAGCTCAGACCTACCGTCAGGCCTATTTGGATTAATAGGCCAGACATATTTTCATAAAGTCTAGTCTACAAGCTTACTAGCTTAGCATATTTAAATTTTTTTAATTTATACTGTTATATAAGTATATATAATATCATCTAAATATTTTATAAATTATTTATAAGTTTACCAACTTAGCCTTAATCCTAAGTTTCACATCCTATTGCCATTCGCACATACTTAACCCTTTCATTTACATCAACCATTAACCCCTACCTCTTTTTTTTTTTTCGATCGGTCGAGATTACAATGCTAACTCACTCACTTTTCCCTGATTTGTGTCTTTTAATAAAGCATAATAGTTACTATGAGTTTACTTTAGTGTCAAGTAAAATATTATAATCATAGTAAGAGTAAGAATAAAATATTATACGCAATTTGCACTACGAAAATTAGATATAATAACTTTGGGATTGTACGAGTATTTGATTTCTTATGGGGTTGTCGTGGGTTACTCTGAGGGCACATTTTATTATTATTTTCAAATTCAATGAGTCGTTCTGGCAAAAGATAACAATTCAATGGTTAGCTGCCTCGTTGCGGTTGGGTTTGGTTGCTGTCTCAAGCATTGTGTTTTTTTAACTTCAATTGGGCTGTTCTGTCATCATCAAAAACAAAATCCAGAGAAGCAGGGATGGCCTCAAGGATCAAATTATCAGGAGGATAAGGATCATTATATATATATATATAAATCTTCACCTGGCAAAAAATATGTATATATAGACGTAAATAATCTAATATTCTAATGCTGATAATGATATTTTTTTTGCTGGCCAAAAAAAAGATTATGATGTTTTACTGTTTGTGCTGAAATAATTGCATCTCTTTTAAATTTGTTTATACTTAGGCATATTATGCATGGATCATTTTTTTATTTATATGTATAATCCATACGTCACATAATTTATTTAAAATGAAAAAATCAAAATTTAATATATATTTTTTCAGTTGGTGGGATTTCTGGACCCGTGGGGACGGTGCGTGTGCGCGGTGAATGCAAGGAAGAGACAAAAGACTAGGTGGACGGCATATTCTTTTCCCTCTATTTTTTTTTTTAATGAGAAAATTATAATAAAGGGCATAAGAAAAATAATATTTATTAAGAAGGACCATAAAAGTAGTAATTATTTTGAAATACTAATAGTTAAAACATTAAAATAGAAATACTAAATTGCCCTTAACCAGATTTCCTATATTCTCTCTAACTGAATTAGAATTTGGAGTAATTGATGGATAATAATAAATAGAGACCAATTTAAATAATCTCATTATTTTTCAATTGCATAAACAGTGAAGAACAGTTGAAGACCCTCCACAAAGCTAGTGAGTTTTAATTGGTTCGTTTCTCATTCTCTTACACCGTGTCTTCCTCCAATGTCTCCGTTTCTCCTTCATCTGATTCCATTTCTCCGGTGTCTCTATTTCTCCCTCAGTCACTCCCTCCTACTCCCTTCTTGGTTCTTTACGCAAGTTTCTCCCTTATTTATTTTTTACGCAAGTTTCAAGCATATGCCTATTTCTTTTCCAATCTCTATCTTCTCTTCGGGAAGGCTGAAGAGTAAAGTGGCCATGAAACTCACTTATTGATCTTAGATTATTGGCATCTATCCTTCTAATTCCAAAAAAAAAAAAAAAAAAAAAAAAAAAAAAAAAAATTTGATGGTCTTGGCTATTGTAATTTTTGAGGGAAATAAAATTCAAATTTCTTTTGAAATAGGATGTGGGAGAGAATGGATAGGAAGTTTAATCAAGGGTAATTTAGTATTTTAAAATTTAAATTTGAGTTATTGGTCCTCTTAAATAATTATAACTTTTACCGTCTTTTTCAATAAATATTATCTGTCATTGGTCCTTGATTCTAATTTTCCCTTTTTTTAATTATCATTGATTGATTAAGATAATATTTAAATTAGCTTTTGGAGAATAGAGAAAATGTGGTAATTTTTTTTTTCAAAATAGATTTTAAAAAAGGGAAGTAAGAAATAAATGTGATGACATTTTTATAATTATGTGGGGGAATTTTAACATATTGAGTATCCTTTAAAAAAAATGATGCCAAACGTATACTTTTGACGTCCTAATAAATAAATAAATAAAAAGGCAATAATAAGGGGATTCCAGCGTCCCAATTCTAAAAGGATACCAAAAGTAGAGTTTTTGGCTCCAAAAACACTACTTTTGACGTCCCTTTTAGAGTTGACACGCCGATAAAGTCCACTTAAGCTGTCCCAATTCTAAGTTCAAAATTAGCACAGCTAAAGTGTCCATATATTCAATGTTAATTGCTTCCTTGGTTTGATCATTTTTTACACTTATATTATACCCCCGACTCCCCGAGACCAAGACTATGCAATTTCGTGTTGATGGACTTGTCGGTCACAGTGTGTTGATTGATAATTATACTGTTAATCAGTTACACTGGTATTTCTACGTTTTGGACGTTTCGGTAAAAAGGAAGAGAAAATAAAGAATGATATTTCCTTCTTTGAATGGCTTTTTTTTTTTTTTTTTTTTCGTTACTGCTCTTCGCTCACCCTCTGCCAGACTGTCCGTAGGAGGGCACATAAAAACATAAATTGGATGACTTAATATATGTTATGTTTCCAAGGTTCCAATGTGGTTCCAAAACTGCTGATAGTCTCATATAACTTAGCAGCCTCTACTGTTATCTTAATCGTAGAAATAAATGGTTAGGGGAAGGGTAATGGTTGAGAGTCCACACTCCACATTCCCTTCTGAAAATGGGGTTAATGTTGGTTACGACTTTAAATATGAAAAGACACTCAATTGGCACTTTCCCACCCAACAGCATCAATGTTTCTAGCTTCTGTCTTCTGCCCTAACATCCCGTGCTAACCAAATCCACATAAAGCAGAACAGACAGAATCAAAAGGAAGTTGTGTTCTTGTTTCACTTAGCTTCAGAAAAAGTTAAATACTTATGCAGCCCATATCATTATGATATCATAATTCTTGCTTAGCATGTAATATGCACCTATGTGGATGCATCATGTTTCTTGCATCACCTGCAAATTCACCAAGCCTAGAATATAATGTGACAATCCCATATGAGTTATTGTTTCGGTGATGCTCCCTACTTCCTTTTCAAGAAAAAAAATAGTTCATCAACACATAAAAACAAATTATAGGCAAAATTAAGAGGACAACAGAAAACAGAGGAAGGCATTCTTTCATTGCTATGAGGTAATGAAAAAAACAGAAGAAATACAAGCAGTGTCCTTCTATTGGTGTTTGGGAACAATTTTTTCTAATACATAATCTAATGTTATTGGAGTTTGCCTTTGCTGTCCGACAATACACCCAGGAAAAAGATTAGAGAGACTCTTCTTTGTTTAATTTGAACTTTGGGAATGTTTACTTTGCTGTCTCCATTCAGCCGTTTAAAAATTGGTATAGCTTCTTCGTGGTATGAGCATTGAAACTGGATTGTCGTTTCATTTGGATTGTGTTCATTTAGGAACTGTTTTCAAATCTTTAATACACAGCTATCTTGAAAGTCAGTGACGGCAGATATCAAATGAGCTCTCACCCATAAAAGTTTTTGGTGACTTATATCAGATATCGTGTTGTGAACTGGAAATACAAGTGTAACTATGAACTGGAAATGATTTGATGGCAAGTTCATTGTTTTTATGCTCTTCCAGAATTTTTTCCTATATATTTTTGGTTTGATTTCTTTCTGTGAATAGTAACAATCAGTGTCTATATGATGTCCAATAGACTTGTAATGCGATGCCCTTGAATTAAATTTGATAACATTTGATAATTGTCACTTTGCTGTGGATAGTATTGGTGAGAAATATGTATCAGATTTGCTGGAATGTGTTTGATCAAGGATAGAACATGTTTAAGTAGCTCTCTTTCTGTTTGATGCCTTATTTTTTGTAGCAAAAAGTTATGAAGTTTGTTATATGTCTATTTCAATAATAAGTGGGGGGAAGTCATTAATTATAGACCCGGGATTGTATAGCCTCAAGAAATCAGAAATTTGTTGGGTATCCAAACAGAAGAGTCTACCAACAGTTTTTAAATTATAGGGTTAAGTAGTATTTTTGTCCCGGAAGTACACCCCTAGGATCAATTTTGCCCTGAAAGTTTTTTTGGGTTCAATTTTGCCGGAAGTTTTTTTTGGAGCAATTTTGCCCCTCCATTAACAACCCTAACGGTCAACTAACAGTTGAGCGTTAGGGTTGTTAACGGAGGGGAAAAATTACTCAAAAAAAAAAAAACTTTCAGCGCAAAATTGCTCTAAAAATAACTTCCAGGGCAAAATTGTTACTTAACCCAAAAAAAAAATGTTAAAACTGCTATTTATGATATCATATATTTTTAATTCTTATTTATATAATATCTAGGGGTGGAAACAGTGGGCAAATTTCGGACTTCACCCTTAACAGGCCAAACATGTTCGGCAAGAAAGTGGCCTAAGCCTAGCCTGTGGCCTGTTAGAGGCCATTTTTTTAGCCTGAGCCTGGCCTATGCCCTGTTAAGGAGGCATATATTTTTAAAAAATTTATAATTAGGCTAACAGGCCACAGGCCTCACTGCAAAACATGTCTACTTTAAACAGGCCAAAAATAGGCCTACTTTAAACATGTTGAATTACATAAATCAGCGAAGGCAGAGATAAAAAAGGGTTGCATTTTCATTAACGAGTCATTATTGCAAAATTAAATATTAAATATAAAAAGGGTTAAGTAGCATTTTTGCCCCGAAAGTATACGGCTATATGCAATTTTTCCTTGGAAGTTTTTTTGGAGCAATATAATGTTGCCCCGGAAGTTTTTTTTTTAGCAATGTTGCCCTGAAAGTTTTTGTTTAGAGCAATTTTGCCCCTCCGTTAACAAACCTAGTTGACCATTAGGGTTGTTAACGGAGGGGCAAAATTACTCCAAACAAAAACTTCGGGGCAAATTGAACCCAAAAAAACTTACACGGAAAAATTGCTCTTGGGGGTGTACTTCCAGGGCAAAATTGCTACTTAACCCTAAATTATATACAGGTATTTCTCCAAAAACTTCTAAACTTTGTTTACCATATCTTTCAATCCATTATTTCCCTTCAATTCAATTGCCATATCAGAAGAACAATCACACGCTATGAAATCTGAAAGCAATTAGAGTTGTCTTCTAAAACATTCTATTATGGTTGGTTGAATATTGTATTTCCATTTCTTCCTTTCTCATCTCAGTTTTATTTTCTACTGTATGTTTTGTCTTTTCCTTCTTGATGGTGATTAACAATCCAATACACAAGAAAGAGAAAATTTTGCATTTTTCTTCTTGTCTTGTTGCTTATGATTTAGGCTATTAAGTATTAACATTCAAAAGCCAATTTGGTTTGAAATACCAACAAAAATATGAAGGATTAGCCATCAATGCTTTTGTAATAAAGGACATAGTTGAACTCATTTCCACCTTTTTTATTGACTTTGCAACTTATAATTGTTTCTTTCTTTTCTTTGGTTTAGGGTTTAGAGTGAGGTGGAATAGGTGTTAGGGTAGATCATTCATCTAACTCTCCTTCCTCCTGCTTTCATTGTGTACCCCTTCACTGTGTTGTCAAAATTTCTCTCCTACTTGGAATCACAAGGAAGCGGCTAAAGGTAGGTTGCCAAAATTTCTTCCTCCTAGGTAAAAGCTTCGATGCTCAGCGTTGTTGTCGAAGATGACGGTGGTGAGGACAACTCAATTAGCTCCCACATGCCTTCAAGGAAAGTTTTGAAAGCCTGAATTTGTATAATTGATATCATTTGGTGCATGTATTTGTCAAGGAAAGTTTCAATGCCTCTAGCCGCAGTTGCTGTGCCACCAAGGACTGTGATGGCACCCCTTCGACGACACTCGAGGAGTTCACTCTCGGCAAAGACCAAGACTTCTATGACGTCAGCCTCGTCAAGGAGTATAACCTCCTCCCTATGTCCATCACCCCATTCAAGGGATTTGGGAAAAGTGGTATGCAGCTTTGATAGCTTCGATCTGGTGGTTAGGCTTCATCAATTTTCAAATTTGAACCATTTTCTCTCTTTTCCTTCTATGTTCTTTGTTTGTCGACTTCTTCTATTTTCTTTGGCAATCTATTTTTTTAAAAAAATTATTATTATTGTACTTTGATTATTTTGATTTCATTCAAAATATATCTTTAAATTCATTATTTGGGTTTGGATTATGAGGAAGAGGAGAATGATGAATAAGCATATTTTGGAAAAGATTTCATTCTCTTTGTTCCTAATTCTAATTTCAGCTAATTGTTGATTTTAAAATGGTGCACTCGGCGGTCGACGATGAAGATGAATTAGCACGAAAATTATAGGGGAAGAGAGAAAGAAGACTGTTAGAATGAGAACAGAGGATTTCGGGACAGAAGGGGATGTCGGCAGGACTGACCGGAGCAAGCGATGGAGGAGGAGGAGGAGGAGGAGGCATTTGAGGGCCACACTCCAACTTCTAGTGGCGACGAAGCGGCCAATGAAGCTGGTGGAAAAAAAGTTAAAGGAAGAAAGGGACAAGGAGAAGATTTTCAAGATGTCATGTATGTGTTAGTTCTCGGTGTTTTGATGATTACAAATTCTTAGTTATTGAATTAAGTAATCTATACCTAAGTTGTGGGTTGCTCGAGCGGAAGTTAGTTCATGCTCAAGCATACTCAATCTAATGAATTGTTTAAGTGTTTCAGAAAGGCCACTCGAGCAAGGAACTTAATGCCCTAGCATAATTTAATAGTTGGACCAGGAATGCTCGAGTAGAGTGACTGGCGTGCTCGAGTTGGGTTAATAGCAAAGTTCAGAGGAAACATGTGCATACTCGAGCAAGTGCGTAGCAATGCTTGAGCATCATCAAAGATAGATGCAAAATAAAAGCCATGCCCAAGCAGAGTGTAAGTAATGCTCGAGCAAAGGTAAACAGTGCTCGAGTAGTATCAACATATTCTTCGCTCTTTGTCTCTAAATGACTTGTGCCGAGCATGATTATGACATGCCCGAGCAGTATGCTCGAGCAAAGGAAAAGCAATGCTTGAGCAGTATCCTTGAGTCTCTTAGTCATAGCCTTTGTATGCCTTGTACCGAACAAGAAAATATCATGCCTGAGCAACATGCTCGAGCAAGAACGTTATGTTACTCGAGCAAGCATGCTCCTAAGCTATTAGTTGCTCTTGGTCTCAACTATGTCCGGGCATTGTCTCTGGGATGCTCGAGCATTGGCGACACTGGCTCAAAATGATGCCCGAGCATGAAGTATTAGTTGCTCAAGCATTAGCGATGGTTGATGGTTTTAAAATCTTCGTTCTAGGCATGCCCGAGCAAGTACAATTGATTGCTCGAGCATAGGATGATCATCCTTTGTTAAGTAAAACGAGAGGTTTTAAATTCAAATCCCTTGGGTTATCTTCAATCCTTCTCTTATCTCACTCAAAGTTATTTAGACTAAATACTAATCATCATTTTGAGTGTATTTCAGGTTGTTAACCATTGTTTAGGTGAAAAACAAGATTCTGACAGAAGCATTAAATGCTGAGCCGAAACAAAGTGCGAAAATGACATCTTCCATCTATGCCCAAGTAAAGCATGTCAGCAACTCCCATTCCTCATTTAATGCTCTTTCTCAACGGGCAAAAAGAATAAGGAATGTCAAACGACTTTTGCTGACCAAGCAACATTCAAAAATGAGTTTCACCTCCGTTCGTGTCTAACGGATTAATGGGCAAGGACTTCATCAATGTCTTCCACAACGGTCATCAATGCTCCACCTATAAATATCAGAAGCGTTGAATTCATCACCGACCGAAACTTTGCGCATTCAATTCGAACTTATTGCAATCAACTATTTCATTAGTTTCATCTAATATCTTCAAATATACGTGTACTTCAATGATTATCATTTATTTACTCAGTGAGGAGTTAAACACTATTTGTTTATTTGTTTATCAGTTAAATCTTAAGGTTGAGGAACCTTAAGTGTAAGTTTACGATTACAACTTGTAAGGGGGAGTGAGTCCTAGTGTGAGAGGATCATCTCGAGTACAAAGTGTGTAATTGTATCTGTGTTTGTGGATGAGTGAAATATCCAGAGTGTCTAGGGACTGAAAGTAGGTCGAAGAGCTAGACCGAACCAGTATAAACTCTTTGTGTCTATTCTCTCTGTCTCTTACTCTGTTCTTTGTGTTCTTATTTATATCCGAAAAAGAATTTTGAAATCCCTTATTCACCCCCTCTCTAGGTGATATTCTACCTTCAGTATGTATTTGTCATGAAGAGGGAAATCATCTAGTGGTGTTTCTTTGATGAGGATGAGATTGATATCAGAAAATTCTGAGGCTGACGCGATATTGGTGTAGATGATGTAGTTGTGTTCTTTCAAAGCGGTGCCTACTTTCCTTTGCATTTTTGTTTTGCTTGCTTGCAATGGTGCCAACGTTCACAGTGAGGGAGAAGGAGGCTTGAGCTTGACTCCTCCTAGCGTATGTAAAGAGAAAGTGAGAAGGAAGACACACACACACACACACACAAAGAGAGATGAATGAGGTGATGACATGGATTATTATGTGGCATTTTGGTAGAGCCACGTCAGCAAAATTAGGTCAACTAACTGTTGATCGTTAGAGTCTGATAAGTCAGGGCGAATATGCTATGTTTTTCAGACTTCAAAAAAACTTCTGGGTGACTAGTGCTCCTTAGGCCAAACTTCCATGGCAAAAATATAATTTATCCCAAAAATTATTCATTTAAAAAATTTTGTTATTAACGGTAGTTAAGGATTAAGATCCTTGAATAAGGGTTACCCTTATTCAGCAATATAAAGAGAGGTACCATACCTTTCTGTCAACACTAAAAAATGAACAAAAATATATGAGAGGTACCATACCATAATATAAATGAATTATTCATTACAAAATTTATTTGTGCATAATTAAAACTTTAATATCAATTGATAGTTTGATCTGAAGAGTAAAGCATAAACACAAACAATTCATTCACCACTTTGTCCGGTGGTGGGGGCTAGAAGCATAAATAAACTTGATATTGTCCTAAATTTCCTTAGTTAGTAAGTTATGTTTGAATTAAGCTAAAATTGTTTGTTATTGAAATTTTGGGATGTCTTACTTTTAAGGAGCAATGTTGCCAAAATTATTTAAAAAAAAAATGAGAAAAAAAGCATGTCGTTTGTTAACAATTGTCCTAAAATTGAGTGTTATTGGAAATGACTTAGGTGCTAATAAAATGGAATATAATTGGATAAATGCTTTAAGAAATAATGAAGAATATGATAATAGGATGGACGAGTTTATTGAATTTGTTAGAAGGAATGTGCCTACAAAAAATGGGATGTATTTTTTTCCTTGTGACAATTGTTTAAATGAGAGTTGACTAGATATTGGTGATATAAGGGACCACCTACTTTGTGATGAAATAAATCTTTGATACACATATGGATATGGCATGGTGAGGAAGTAACTACCTGTGTGTCCCACAAAAATGAAGTTTTGGATGTCGTAGATGATAATAAAATGGAGAAAATGATTCATGATGTTGAGGTAGAATCTTTTTGCACAATCGTGTGTGTATGATAGCATGAGGAATGATGCAAAGACACCTTTGTACCCTGGGTGTACTAAGTATACACGGTTGACAGGTATCTTACATTTGGTCAACTTAAAGGCAACTTGTGGGTGAACTGATAGTAGTTTCACTCTGTTGCTTGAATTGTTGTGCGATATGTTTCCAGATGATAATGTCCTTCCAAATCGTATGTATGATGCGAGAAAATATTGTTTATGATGGGTATAGAGTATAAAAAGATACACGCTTGTCCTAATGACTGTGTATTGTACAAAAAGGAGTAAGAAGGCCTTAATAAGTGTCCAAATTGTAAAATTTCACAATACAAAGTGAAGAAAGATTGCTGAGAACAAGGCTACCAAAAACTCTTTGCCACCTTACCTCAGTAATGCTGAGGCAAGTACCTCTTTGATTTTCCTTAACATTTAAAACAGGATACTTTTTTTTTTAAAAACAAAAATCCTTATTTTCAAATCTACCTTTGAAAAATGATGTTGATGATACATGAACTTGTCATATAAGCATAATTGGTCAATTAATGAGTAAATTTCATTTGAATAATTGCCAAGGTAAAATTGCAACAATTTGAAAACTTCTGGGGTAACATTGCTCCTAACTAAAAACTTTCAAGGAAAATTTGCACTTTAACAAAAATGACGTGATGACACGTGGATTCCCAGCTCAATATATTTGGTCAACTAACATTCAAACTTAACTGTGATAATAGTCAGGGTGAATTTGCTATAAATTGAAAACTTTCAGAGGCGATATTGCTCATCAAAAAACTTTCGATACAACATTGCTCCTATGTGACAACTTTGACCTTAAGGAAATTTTTAAAGTAAACAACCACAGACAAAGTCTCTTTCTTTTCCCATCGCTATATAGTGTATGATATATAATCTCAAAGTTATAAATTTATCAAAGATATTTTTTTGTTATTTATGAGAGTTGCATTAACTAATATTTATTAAATATATTTTCAAAGAAGGATATAGGTGAAGATTTATGGGCATCAAACGGGTGCAATGTTTCATAATCAATAATAATTGCCCATTAGGCTTAGTTGTTGTTGTTGTGTGTGATGTGAATGCTGTGTGTTCCTCTTTTCTATGAAAAAAACAAGTTACGATGGGCAACAAGAGAAGAAGAAAACAACATTTTTAACATCCTAATCATATAATAAGCTTAATAATATTTCATTAGTCAACATAATTTAAATTTATTAATTTTCATATAATATTTGTAAGTGTTTATTTAAAAATTACTATGCTTAATTCTTTTCAATATGCATGGCTATATGACGGGTCAAATTTAAACATTGTCGCCCGGTTAGGGACAACTCTCCCAAAAACATTTATTCATAATCTCTACTATGAATAGAAGGGTAACTTTAACACCATGTGAATTATGTAACATTTCCTTTGATACCTTAGATAGGTCACGGACAATAGATAAAACATACTGCAAAGTGAAGCACGGAAAAAAGGACTCAAGTTAACTCTTCGCTTTCTTTATCTTAAAATCTTCTGCCCCAAATACCTACATATAGTGAGAAAAACAAAGTTATTTGATAAACTCTAATTACTAAAACTCAATGAGAAAATTAAGTTCAGATGAAGTTCCTTAATTACGTACTAGTCATTTTGTTCACTGTTTCTATATGAAAAATGTTTATAAAAGAAAAACAAATTAGATTATGCTCAGCTAACTCAAAGAAAGAAAGAAATTCATCCTATGATCTTTTACACTACTACATAAGTCGCAATATATAATGGTTATTATCGACCATTAATCACGGTTCTAAACGTCATATATGTGGGCTCTATAAATGTTTAGCAAAGATACATTATGATTCTTAACTATGATTATTCATTATCTATTATAACAATTTTAATGTAACACCCTGTTATTTATTGAGATGTAGTAAGGTCATGATATGTATAATGTTGTAAAGATAATAAAATAGGCTAACTTAAACAACCGTTATATATACCGTAATGTTGGCATAATAAATAATAGTCTCAAGTAAACAACCACTATAAACTTTTTAACATGTATAACAGTGCTTTCACAATATCCGTTATATAAAGTTTAGTAGATATAACGGTCGTTATATCACAACTGCTATTCATTTGCTATAAATGCTAACAGGTTTAATGAAAAAATTGTCATATATAGTCTATACATATATAACAGTTTTTATGTAAGAACGGTTAATCTTTAAGGAAATTTTTTTTTTTTTAAAAAAAAAATGGGGATTCTCGTTTTAATATCCCCCGCATGCATATAAAAAAAATTATACACAAAGTTGTGTACCCCACACACACACACAATAGAACAAAATCTCAGACATTGAGTATAACCATGTAATTTGGGATGGATCAAGACATTCCTGGCTTTGTGGCTAGGCCCAATGAAACTCCAAACTGTAAAGGGCTTAAGGGGTATGCTGTTATGCAACATTGAGCAAGACTTGATCGAAAAGGAGGGGTGATGTCTTATTATAGTATGCCATTTACTCCTCGTTTGGTAGCATATGGCATTCTATAGTAACATCCAATCCTCCTTCTCTATCAAGTCTTTCTTGAGGCTGAATACTTCTTGATCCTTTTAAGATAGGAAATTCCATTGTTCCTGACCACAAAGTCAATAATGTCTTGATCAATCTCAAATTGCATGGCTATACTCGATGTGTGAGCTTCTATTATATTCTATAATCAAGTCCAACAAGCAAAGAAAAAGTAGAAACTCTATCTTTTATATATATATATATATATATATATTATAAGATAATGGTATACCTTTTTTTTGTCTTAGATGGTATGACAATAAAGAGGTCAGGCCATGCAACAAAGCCAAACACAACTCCTCCCACTAGCATCTGTGGTGGCCACTAGAAGGGTATACTTAGGATCTATGGCAGACTTTAACTCTCTATGCTAACATGATTCTGAGAGAAGTGATTTGTGAATCATATTCTCCCTCTTTAAGTTATACATGTGGCCTATAGAGATGAATTGTGAATCATGTTCTATTCTTATAAGTTATACATGTGGCCTGTAGCAACCATATGTCACTTGGGGTTATTTGCCACACACTCAACATTGTGAAATCTTTGTAAACCATTAACAACTTCCTGCAACAGGAGAGGAACCTTCGATCAGAGAAATTGATCTTTCTAGAAAAACATGAGCACGACTGAGGCCAAAACCTAGTGATAAGTCTCAATTCTGCTATGTAATTCCATTGCTTTGTAATTGATTTTTGCTAGAATTTCCATAATTTAAATGCTTTTGTAATGATCAATTATGAATAAAAATGAACATGTGGAAGTAAAGATTAAGAGAATATAAATGATGCATTTTAGAAGTCATCTTATGCATAGGCAAAAAATGGAAGTAAACTATTGTCTTTCTAAGCTTAAGTATCATTGCTAGCTTGACCCTGTAGTGATGCTATAGCATTGCATCGGGACTAAATAATGAAAATCAGCAGTAGTATATGTCTATTATAAACTAATCTTTCCTTGAGAAAATACATAAAAGTATTGTATGCACTGGGTCAAACGTTGAATGGACCTTGTAGGCTTAAGATAGATGCAAAAAGGGGCCATATGCTTGAGGAAGAATTAAGGAGGGACAACTGGATTAAAATCAATAAGACAAAATCTTCCTACTAGACCAGACAGAACCCACTAGAGGAAAGCTGGACAGAACGACACAATCAACCCTAGCCTTAAAAGGGGAAAGGACGGCACATGCAGGACACAAATGTTTTGAGGCTAAAAAGCTTAACACAAATAGAATTTAGAATCTTGTACCTTGGATTGATGCAAACATGTGGCTGCTAAGAGTTGCATGGGATATAAAGCTACTAGGACAGAAGAATAGTGGCAGTAGAAGAACTTTGAGATGAAGAAGCGGCACTGCACAACGTTGCTGAATATACTTGAGTAGTCGATTCCTGTCAACTTTCTCTTCTTCTTCTTAGTTTATTTCGCTACACTTTGCATGGATAAAATTATGTTGAACTCAGTTGTATTCTTTCCGCTAGCCATAAACTAATTTTCCTATGGCTAAGTAAGGATAGAACCCGGATTTGTAGCTTTTAACCAGATTGTTTAAGTTTAATGTGAGAGTAATTCAGCTTGTTTAATGATATGCATGTCACTATCAATCTTGTTTGTTGAATGGCCATAATAAGCAAGAGTTGTAATCTTAATTTGCTGGAAGGAAATTAAGATTAGACCTCCAGTAACCAATGTATGTTATGGGAGTTACTGCGTAATTCCATCCAAGTTCATAAGCTTTGAGAACGAGTTTATCTCACACAACCATATACCTTATTTTGCATGATATTTTGAACCTAAAGTTCGCATAGGTATATGAGTAAAGTAAGGTGAGGAATAAAAATACAGGATTGTTGGGAAATTTCTGTATATAGAAGAGATAGGTTAATTAAAGAACTTTTCTATAGCATTGTTGTAGCATCGCGGAAGCAATCTGGATAAAAGTTGCAAATAAGGGGGAAATCAAAGCTTAGCCTATTTTATCCTAATAATTGTCATCCATATTCGTTTGTTGATTGGTCACATTCAAATTTTAGTTTTGGTAGTCTACATCATTCACCAAATCGAAATATCTTTTCTTTTTACCAAATCAAGCAACTATCATTCATCCTTTTGCATGCATATTACAGTTTCACAAATCTCTATGGGATAATACTCTATTAATCACTTGATTACTTGTTTGACTGGTACACTTGCCATACATAATCACCAACAAGTTTTTGACGTCGTTATTGGGGATTTTTAACATTGTTTATGTGTACACGGTGTTGTTTAATAGTTGCAATCTGATTTGTTTTACTTACTTTTGTTTAACTGTGATTTTTAGGCACCTCTTCTATGTGTATGCGCTAGGCTCATACTCCTGAACTTGCACCCTTTGATCCTGAGATAGAAAAAACTTACAAATAAAGAAGGAAGCAAAGAAGAAGTGAATTCGCTGCTACATCAAAATACATGATAGGACAATGTGAGAATGGAAATCAAAATAGAGATAGAGCTGATGTAGCTTTGCAAGTAGGGATTCTTGATGATGATAGAGACATGGCTATTATGACATACATAATTCCAACCTAGATGGACTGAGCTATGGAATTGCTCCAGCAGACATAGTTGTACCTCAGTTCGAGATCAAACCTAAAATGTTTTAAATGTTGGAAACAATAGGACAATTTAGTCTAATGTCAACTGAAGATCTTCATCTTCATCTGTGCTCCTTTATGGAAGTTAGTAACGCTTTCAAGCTCCCAGGTGTTCCAGCAGATGCTTTGAGAATCTAGTTGTCCTTATTTTCACTCAAAGATAAAGCAAGAGATTGGTTGAACACTTTGCCTCCTAATTCAGTGACCTCTTGGACAGATTTAGGTGAGACATTTTTGATAAAGTTCTTTCCTCCAACCAAGAATGCCACACTGAGGAATGATATTGCTGGTTATAGGTAGAAAGAAGGAGAATATACATACGAGGATTGAGAGAGATTTAAATAATTGTTGCGGAAATGTCCACAACATGGAATCAAGCATTGGATTCATATGGAGACCTTCTATAATGGGTTAAATACTCAATCAAGGCAGATAGTCGACGCTTCAGCTAATGGAGCTCTTTTGAGAAATCTTATGATGAAGACTATGAAATTCTCGAATGGATTACTAATAATAATTATCAATGGCCCACTAAAAGAATATCATCAACCAGAAGGGTAGCCGGAGTGCATTAACTAGATTCCATGACAGCCTCAACTGCATAAGTCTCCTTACTCACCAATGTGATTAATCCATGACTCTAGGTTCACACTCTCAGCAAGTTGCATCAGTATCATGCACAATTGTGGAAAGGAGCATATTTTTGCTAATTGTTCAGCCTATCCAGAATCTACAAACTATTTAGGTATTTATAACAGGAACAGTAACACACAATCCATATTCAAACACATAATCAAGGATGGATACAACATCCAAACTTTTTCTGAGGACAACAAGGACAACAATCTTGTGTCTCTCTTCACATCAGAACAAACTCCAACCTCCGCCTAGATTTAATCAACAAACAAGGCAACCAAATATGGAACCACCACCTCAATCATATATTGAAATCTTACTCAAGAAATACATGGCCAATAATGATGTTATGATGCATAGTCAACAAGTTTCTCTGAGAAATGTAGAAAATCAAGTTGGGCAGCTAGCTATAGCTCTAAATAAAAGGAGATCTGGTTCTTTAGCTAGTGATACTGACCCCATCATACACCATGAGCCCATCGTGAGCATCATATACCATGACCCCATCATCCCCTAAGCACTTCTATTCTTCAATTAGTGGGCCCCAAGATTAGCATATACAACATGGAGTACTTGCGCTTCATGTAGGAAGGTTATATATAAACAATATTACCAATCATATGCTATAGGTACTGGTTTACATCCTAAATGGGTTCATCCCATCAATAAGTGGTTCATATCAAACTTCTTTCATTCTGGAGAATTAGAAGGATGTCAAAGCATGCCACCTCAAATTTTTTGCATATTGAGGATTGTTATACAAGCACTTAAATATAGGTATAATAGGGAAATACCACAACACCTTATTCAATCTCTTCCCATTCTATTGGTAGTGTGGCTCCTCACACATGGGACAATGAGTTAGCAATGTATATTCATTCCTGAATAAGACACAATTGTTGGGGCAAGCATGTATCTTTTAGTAGCTAAGGCCGACAGAGTGCAGTATCTTCTTTGTGGCATATGTTTTGGGCGGAAGCATGTTTTTGGTCGGTAGCATTAGATTCAAAGCCTCGAGCAATTATGTGAAACTTGTATCAAATCACCTATTTCTCGTTTTCAAGTTATACAACATCAACACAACAATCAATAAGGTAAACTTAATATACCCGTCTTACAATGGCTTCTAACTCCTTAGCCATATCATCGAGCTAATTGGCATCAAATGCACTTTTGTTGAAATCAAGTGATGAACAACTTTCCATATGTTTAACCACTTTGCTTCTTGTCTCTAATCTAACATGTATAGGTAGGATCCATTCCATCAATCACTAAGTGTGACATACAAGTTTATCGATCACACCAATGTACATTGCCATACTTTACATAGGGCAAATAATCAAACCGTCATTTAGGAAATTATGCGCAAATGCAAACTCAAGGAAATCTGTTACCCCAACCCAGTAGTCTTTCATTAGTTGATCAGCATATATCCGTTAATTCCTATATTTTGATGATCACAATTCCAAGTGGATTGAATTAAGCATAATTAGATTTTTAGTAATCATGCCCGAGCACGAGATAGAACCTTGCCCGAGCAACATCGGACTTCGAGAGAAGGAAGAAGCAAAGTGAAATAATCATGCCCGAAGCAACCTTCAAAATCATCGAAAGTATGACCTTGCCCGAGCAAGATCATAGTCTTGCCCGAGCAACGTCGGGTCCTCCGAAGGAAAAATAAAGACTCACGTGAGCTTGCCCAAGCAACACCCGAAAGCATCGGAAAAGCGACCTTGCCCGAGCAAGGTCGAGTCTTGCCCGAGCAACGTCGTGCCCGGGAAAATGAAGCTTGCTCAAGCAATACCCGAAAGCATTGGAAAGCATAACCTTGCCCGAGCAAAGTCACAATCTTGCCCGAGCAAGATCAAAACGAAAGCAAAAATTCTCCAACAAGGAAGTCTTGCCCAAGCAGAGAAGAATGCTTGCCCGAGCAAGCCGCCCGAGCAACCGAAAAACTTGCCCAAGCAAGAAGCCCGCTCCCACTCAAAGTACCTTGCCCGAACATGAAAAACCGCTTGCCCGAGCATTATGCCCAGGCAAAGAAAAATGTCTGCCCAAGCAGACTTATATTCGCTTCTTAAAATTGCCACCGTGTGAAGGTTGCCCGAGCACGCTTCCTGACTTGCCCAAGCAAGTATGTGTCTTCTTCCTTATGTCACTTCTGCCTGGAGATTGCCCGAGCAATATTTTAAGACTGCTCGAGCAACATCGAAAGGAAGTATTTTTGCTTAACATCAAAGAACTTGCCCAAGCACAATAATCATCTTGCCCGAGCACTATGCCCAAGCAAGGAAAATCCTTGCTCGAGCATCGATGTGAAGAAGACCTCTTTCTCCACATCAAAAGAAGCTTGCCCGAGCAAGCCCGAAATGTTGCTCGTGCAAAGACGACTGTTCTTGAAACTTCGTCCCGCGTAATTCTTAAAATCCTTACTCTTACATTATTACTTATTGAGTTACCAAATGCTTTTAACCGAGTGTTGATGAGTTTGATTTATTAGACACAAATTACCAGCTGATTAGGAAAAAGCATTGTGCTCTGACAGAAGCATTAAATGAAGCTACCTAAACCAGAGCTAAATTGTTCTGACCGAAGAAAAGCGTCTTCGACATTCTCATTGCACATTAAATGCTATCTCACAACGGCTATGCAAAAAGAATGAAAGAGAATGTCAACTCTGATGAATCAAATTGAAAGACAGACGAACAACCTACGACGAGAACTTATTCAGTCTAAACGGCCACATTCGTATGTCTCAACGGCTACTTGAAGAACTCCACCAACGGTCATTAATTGGCTGTCTATAAATAGCCGAAGCATTAAATTCAGACATCTACCGAAACGCTGAGCAATTAATTTGATTTAAGATTCATTCGCTGTTTCAACTACTTCATTAATTTCTGAGTGTTCTTCAGTGTTCATTTTATCTACTCGTGAGGAGTTTCCAAACACTTATTTATTTCTTTCAGTGAGTTGTACTTGAGGTTAAGGAACCTTAAGAGAGGGTGTATTAATTACAACTTGTAAGGGGGAGTGGAGTCCGAAAGCAAGGGGATCATCCTTCGTTTACAGAGTCTGTAATTACATTTGAAAGATAGTGAAAACCCAGGAGTTCTGGGGACTGGACGTAGGTCAGTGGATTGAGACCGAACCAGTATAAATCCTCCCTTGTTCAATTCTCTTCCTTATCTCTATTCTTTACTCTTGTGTCTCCGTGAAAATTAAGAAAAAGAATTTTTGAAATCACCTATTCACCCCCCTCTAGGTGATATTCTGTCTTCAATATCCACTGCTTATTCAAACTCTCAATCTAGCATAAATCATTTACAAACAAAAACCTCAATCAAAACCCAATAATAATTCACACCTAGAATAAATTCACAAAAATGTATAATGAAAGAAAATTTACAAACCTTATGTCAACTTGGTCGGACGTTGAAGGAAGAAAACTTTGAGGTTGAACAAACACCTTTTACAGAGCTAAAAGAGCTATAGTTTTTGATCGATTGCAAAAGTTTCCAAATGTCAAACTAATTGAATGTCTTACCAAAAAAAACCCCCATGTTATACATTTTAAGGTCTTACATAAAAGTTAGTTGGTAAGAACTGCTAATTGTTTTAGTTTTATAATGATTATTTTCAAATAATTGTGAGGTATTTCAATAACAATTTTCCAGTGTTTAAAGGTCATATATAACGGTTAGTTAGTAAGAACTGCAAATTATGTTTTACCTTTATAAAGGTTATTTTTGATTTACCGTGAGGTATGTTATTTATTTTATTTATCACGGTTCTTTAATAAAAATCGTAAGGTATGTTATTTTTATATATATTGGAGCCATAATTACATTAATATATTTTTATAAATAAAACTAAAAAAACATAAATAAATAAAACCTACCCAACATTCTCAAAAGATAGACCTAAATTATTGAAGAAGACAATAATGAGACTGTAGTAGACGCAATAGCAGTGATCGGCTGCGGGTAGTGGAGATTACACTACCAGAAAAAAGCTTTATAACGTCCTATTTTTTAGCCTTTTTACATCCTTTTTGCTGGAGCGCCATATACGAGGGGCGTAATAAGTCAGGAGCTACAACGTCTTAAATTATTTAGGACGCCATAAGTCAGGACTTATAGCGTCCTACGCCGTATACCCTTTTATTTTAAACAGTGGAGCTACCCACCAAATATTGATAACTATACTGATAATCATAAATAAGTTTTACAACAGTTCACCAAACATGCTAATAACCAAGCATAAAGAACAACAACAAAATCCATCCAGCAGTTCATACCTCATACATGCCCAGAAGCCCCCAAACCCTACATTGAAATTCAAAATTAACACCCCAAAAGAGTTAGAAAACGGATTTCATACCTTACCGGAGAGCTGATAATTGGAAGCAAACCGCACGAAGGCAAGGCCTTTAGGAGCCAATATGCTCGATCTTCCAAGGCCAATCATCGGCTTCGACAGAGCAGCCGATGATCAAACGAAATTAAGTGTTGCCGCTTCCATTTTGAAGCCTTGCAAGGCCAGAAATGTTGAATCAACAGGAAAAAATTCAAAAATAGCCAAGCAAACAGAATCAATTACAAATCAAGATGAATCGTACCTGCAAAGCAATAAAAAGGATCTGATGGTATAAAAGGCAAAAACCCTAGAGAGAGACGCTTAGAGAGAGAAAATTGAAGTGGTATAATCATGCAAGTATCTAACGAAGATTGGCTACAGGGATCTGTACATAATGGAGCAAGGCAAGATCTGTACACGACGGAGCAAAGTGGATCAAGGCGAGATCTATACACGGCGAGCAAAGTCATGGAGTGGAGTGAAGGTCTGGGTCTAGTAGAGTGAAGTGAGAGAATGAGAGATCGAGAGGATGAAATGAGCGAATGGAATGGAAGTCAGATAAAATGAGGGAATGGAATAGAAGCCGGGTATTTTATTCACGATTTGGCGTCCTAATATATATTAAGGATGCCAAAAACAGTATATTTTAGCGTCCTAATAAATTTTTAGACACCAAAAATGCTATTTTTCCCACTTGAACTAGCACCAGGAATCACTTTTCACATCCTAAAATCAATTTAGGACGCCAAAAGTCCCTTGCTTAGGCATCCTAATTTTAAATTAGGATGCCAAAAGTTACTTTTGGCATCCTTTTAAAAAATTAGGACTCCAAAATCCTCCACATAATTACAAAAATGCCACCGCCTTTATTTTTACTCATTTTTTTTGAAAAAAGGACGTACGTCTTTTAGGGACATCATATATGTGTTTTGTAGTAGTGTTAGGCAAGAGGAGGAAGGGAAGTAGGCAAGGGTGGGTTGGGGAGGAGGAGGAGGATGAAGGGAAGTAGGCCGAGGAGTAGGTTGGGGAGGAGGATCACGAGGGGGCGTAGAGATTGGGAAGGAGAAGAAGAGAAGTGGGCATAGGTGGATGTTGGGAAGGAGGAGCACAAAGAAGAGAAGGAGGTGGAGGTTGGGGAGGATGATTCTCCAGCATTTTTCCTGCACGTCGCTTTACCATAATGATGAGGATAATAAAGGAATAGGAAGAAGAAAACATATGAAAATGAGAAGTTTAAAAAGATTGGAATTGAAGTGTGCGTTGGAAGTTGAAGAGGAATAGTCTGCGCACAACTACATTCTTTCTCCCGCGTTATAAGTTACATGACGGTTTTTTATAAAAAAAAAATATGTACCTACGTACGCATTCATGACTATATAATGAGGAGGCACCTACAGTCAACCATGGGGAAGAGGAAATGTTTCAAAAGCTTTAATTGATGTTTATTAAGTTAAAACCACTAAGTATGTGGTGTTATTTGTAACCACATTACAAGAATACTTTACTGTTATTAAATAATAATCGTGAAGCATGAAGGTTTTTTTTGTTAACTTCATGTTTTTAATATTTTAAAAATACAGTAGTGGTGTTTAGTCATCACCACTATTGACATCCTCCTCCTCCTCATTCTCATCATAGAGGAAGGAGGTGAAGGGTTTGACTACAATTCATATTCAACCTCATTATGATGAAGTATGATGTTAAACTTCTTATTCAAATTGTTGGCATATGATGCAAGATGCCTTATGTGGTAGTCAAGGCCTACCAAAAGCTATAGTAGAGCCTCCATTTTAAGAGGAGGAGGAGGCTGGTGATGGTGGTGGAGGAAGAGGAGGGGGGCGGTCTCAGTGGCGGCGAAGAAGCTCCTTAGGATAATAACATGATGAAGGAAAGAATAAGGAGGCCAATAAAGAAAAGTATAGTAAGAATCACGAAGAATATGTGAGTTTAAATAGAGGTCTAACATATGTTAAAAAGGGTTATGAATTATTACGGTTTGATGATGCTACGAAGGCTTATGAAATTGTTAAATGATAGTTGTTTCTTAAGACCGTTATGTTTTGTTTTTGTTGATATTAGAGGTTGGGAGTTGAATCATTTGCTAGTGTTACATGAAGGTTGTTTCAAAGGAACTATCATCTTTGTCACTACATAAATGACGATTATTAACTACAACTGTTATTTTTGTGCTTTCGCAAATTCCATCTTGCAAGACATACCGGTGCACATAATTAATTGTTACTTTAAGTGTTATATATTCTTGTGCCACATCTGTCTCAACATACATGACATTTATTTGCTATGACCCTTACATACCTGACAAGGCCAGATTCGAACATTGTCGCCCGATTAGGGACAACTCTCCCAAAAACATTTATTTAGTATTTCTACTGTGGATAGAAAGGGTAACTTCACACCATGTGAATTATGTAACATTTTTTGGTCACACAAAATATATAAAACATACTGCAAAGTGAAACACAGAAAGAAGGACTCAAGTCACCTCTTCACTTTCTTTCTCTTAAAATCTTCTGCCCCATATACCTACATATAGTGAGAAAAACAAAGTCATTTTACTAAAACTCAATGAGCAAATTAAGTTCAGATGAAGTTCCTTAATTACGTACTAACCATTTTGTGCACTGATTCTATATGAAAAATGTTTTTAAAAAGAAAAACTATTTAGGTTATGCTCTGGTGACTCAAAGAAAGAAGGAAAGTCATCCTATGATATTTTAATTGAATAATATATAAACAACTACAAGATTAACTAAGCTTTCTCTCCCAGATTTAATTCACAAGTCGATGAACATATATACTCTTCTTGTCCTATTTACAGAGCAAAGAGAGAATATTTATTTTGGTCTTACTTATAAGTCACATCATTAAATTAAATTTTTCATATAAATGTACAACTTTACCATTCATTTATTATTATACTGACTTTGATTTCCTATGGTATATTGTAAATTAAAAAGGGTAAAGTTAAAAAGTCATTAAATTTTAATGCATGATTAATGTGGTTTAATGTTTTTATTAGTCCAAGTGAAAACTGCTGGAAGTTACATATAAATAGAACTAGAGGAATATATGTTAATGTATTTACCTTCCGAGCATCATTACAGTAGCTTGAGGATTGGTCCCAGGTGAGCTAAAAAAGGTTGAACCATCAATAACTCTCAAAGAATCCACACCCATATCTTTATAATCACGATCGACAACATTACCAACCTGGCAGCCTCCATGGTAATGCCATATTGTCGTGACAGTGTCTATACAAAATTGTTCCAAAGAGAAAGCAGCACTTGCATGCTTTGGTCTCAAGTTCACTGGTAAGCTCAAGATCAAGTCAATTAGGGCTTGCACTGGCACGTTCTTATATCTAAACTTCGAGAAAGCTTTTGAGTTTATAACATCAATGATGGTTTTAACCCCTTCAACACAAGTCTTAAGGTCTTGTGGTTCCTTGAAGTAGTTGAAGGTAACTGATGGGTTGTCGTTTGGATCAGTGGTATGGAGCTCAAGCTGGCCTTTTGAGAGAGTTCCCGTCACTTTTTCCACTATGATTCCTCCTTTAAAATTTATACTTGCAAGAGATCCAGAAGTTTCCGTCCACGTACTCACATTTGCTTGAGGGAAAACCATGGAGGGCTGGCTTGTCTTCAAATAAGAACCAAATTAAGTTTTATTTTCAAATAAGAACTAAGCGCATACATCGTTGAAGTTAAAATGCATGTTGGGGGAAATAAAATGTAGCGCTTGGAAATAAATTAGGCCAATTAAGCAACGTTTGAACTTAATACATGGATTATACTCGCTCCAATTCAAAATATAAGATGTTGTTAAATAATATGAACCATGAAATTTTTGTTAAGTCATTTAACTTGTCTTAAATTGATAAAATTTACTATTTTAGTCTTATTAAAAGATATGATTTTCAATTATGCATTTATTATGTCACCTCTTTTTCTTTCCTGCAATTGGTTAAAGTAGAAAATAATAATTAATAACTCTATCAATCTCTTATATTTTGAACCGAAATTTCTTCTAAAAGAATATTATTGAGCGGATGGAATATATATATTCTATGGCCCATGTCATTTAAAGTACAGTGTAATAGGGTAATTATTTATCGGAATATTATATTTCGATAAATAATACCTATTGAAAATAGGTGAATATGTGGTCTCAAATAAGAAGTAATAATTATCTTATTTTCTAAGGTAATTTCTATGGAAATTAGGAGAGATAAAGAGCTAAAATCCATAAAATGTATTTTTGAGGCATTAAATGGCCTAAAAATATTATGATAAATCCCAGGAGGCAATTAAATAATTGTTAAAAATTAGAAAGTATGTTGTCTCTAATTTTAGGAATTTTTGGGGATAATTTCCCTTGAAAAATAATGAGGCAAAATTAAGTATTATTTTGGGATCATAAGTGACCCCATGATTTTTAATATTTTACATGGGATATAAAATACCAATGTAAGTAAAATAGTTGTGAGATAATGATTTATCCTAATTAAGAAAATTATCAAAAATTAGTAAGTGGCTAATCTGGTAATTAATGGGATAATTAAGGTATAAAGTAAATGAATTAAAAATAATTTAAATAATTATTTTTAATTGGAGAAATTCGAAATTATTAAATAAATAAAAAATAAAAAATAAAATAAAATATTAATAAAATATTTTATGCTTAGAAAAATAAATAAAAAATAAAAGAAAAAAAATATCATGATATTTTTGTAAAATTGTATTATTATATAATATAGTGAATAGTAATGGAATAAATAGGAAACGGATCCTATCTAGAGAACCAGGAATAGGAATTCCAAAGTCAAGGTAAAATATTGATCAGTGAGTTTTTACCTTCAAGTGACCTCTTCCGGAAGTTAATTCCGAGGCTCGGTAGCGCATTTGCCTAATAAGACGAAATAGAGAAAAATGCAGATATTCACATTTTGATTTGAAGAAAATAATTATAACTCAACATCTAGAGATGAGTTTATAATTATCTGGACATATTTGGAATCGTGAATTATTATCCGAGAGATTGATGATTCCGAAAGCGATTTCCGACACCGGACGTGTTCGAACACGTTTTTCGAGAAAACTTCAACTGATTGTTGGAACCCGTAAGGGACCGAAATCTAAGTTAAATTAGATATTATTGATGAGGAAGTGAAGATCTTCAAAGTTATGAATTCGGAATTTTGAGATTTTCCAAGATTACGCGTTTCAGACACCGAACTGAAACTTTATCGGTACCGGCTCAGATGTCACCATCAAGATGACATCATTTTGTTGACTATTGGGGAGGTGGAGGTCTGCACAAGAAATGGAGGGCCAAGAGTGTTTTGTCCTCAAAACTGCGATCCTACGGCCCATATTCGTCAAGACGAAGTTCGAATTATTTACCGTTCGCCATCCGTCTCTTCTATAAATACCAAGCTCCTCTTCTTCATTTCTCACACCAAAAATCTGCCTCTTAGAGAGAAGTTAGAGAGAGAAGCTCGGAGAAAGTCTCGAGCAAAGTCTCGGGTAAGTTCTTCGGTCCCCGGTCTTTAGTTTCGATAGTTCTTTCGGTAGATATAGTAGGAATGCTAGATTTATCTTTAATTTTTCAAGATAGTCTAGATATCATATTTAGGGGTAAATATGATATATATTTCGAAAATATGATGAGGGAAAAGATCTCGTCAAAATTCTAGAGAGATAGAGCGAAAACAAATAAGCTCCGCGAAATTCCGCCGATTAGGGGTTCGGGGCAAAATGGTAATTTGTACCTAAAATGCCCGTTATGCTGCTAAAAGTTGTTAAATATTATCCTTATAGGATATATGAGATAATCGTACCGCTGTCGAGCCGTTGTTGTGCCGCCGTCACACCATTTGTTTTTCCCGTCATTTGTCGGAAATTTACCGTTTTTCCGTAAAAGTTCCGTTGTACCGCCAAAAAGGTACGTTCGCGTCGTAACACTAGCTCTAATGTTTATTATATGATTGTATGTGATTGTTGTGTAGTAGTGTACGAGGTTATGCTATATACACGGTATGTTACATACGAGGTTATGTCACATACGAGGTTATTATTGTTGTATCATACGAGGTTATGTTACATACGTGGTTATTATCTTGTTTACGTGGTTACGTGTTTTTAATCATACATCCGTTATGGACTGTTGTATTGATTTCGCTGTCGTGTATATGTAGTCGTATTTAAGCATGAGGTTAACCGTTACCCGAGATCCAAATTGTAATTGGATCTCGCTCTTATCATAGCAGTCGGGTTCGGGAGAACCGAGAACCGAGGAGAAAGGCGAGCAGCCGCACAGAGACCCGCCGAAGACTTTCTTCTGTTGTTATTCATTTTTGAAAACTCTCGGTCAATGTACCGCTTCTGTAAATCAGCCAGACTTATGGCAATTTGAATAAATGTATCAGTTACTCAATTGCTCCGATGCTCTACTCTGATGAAAAAAAATATACTGCTTTTGGAAATGGGATGTTACACTTTGGTATCAAAGCAGTAGTCCTGGCATTGATATGACTATGTTATTACGGACAGTATGGTAGGACAGTTAAGGCTAGTCTATGTGGGTGTGGCCAATCAGTCGCCATAGAGTTGGTGAGGTCCCCATGATAGACACTTATCCGGCCATTACATTCGGTTAACGGAGTTATGTTCAAATCAGCCTTTTTAAAGAGCATGTTTTTGAAAATGAGTACCGATATAGCCCTAAGTCGATGTACCATCTGACCGGTATAGCATTCGAACCGGTGTACCACCCTCGTCGGTGCATCATTCTAACCCGAGAATCGTAAATCCATCGTCCATATTCATATTTGATATCGACCCGACATTCGATAATTTTGATAATCGTCGGTTTGTACCGGACGACTATTGCATCCTAGCGCAGAGCTTATATGTGGAGCTAGGCCACGCGGATGAAACTCCGAGACCAACAAGGATAAGTACATGTAGTATTTGACTCATGTAGAGGAACTCCCGATACGAAATTCCGTACCCGTTTCTGAGTAGACCGAATCAACGAAATCCTAAACAAAGGGAAATAGTACGAGTGTCCGTTCGTTTGTAGTATTAGTGTGATAAAGTCTGCGATAGACTAATCATTGTCTTTTTAAATCTAACGTTTTCCTAATAAAGGAGAAAGAACGAGACATGACAAATTTAAGAGAAGCCGGAGCTCCCGAGGCCGAGGCGGAGGCGAGAGGTAGAGGAAGACACCACGAATAATCTCCAGAGAGGATCCGCATAACTATCTCTCAATAGGAATCTACTTTAGATATTATACAACACGGGTGCTAATCACTCAAAGCATGTCCGATAAATAGGCGAATCATTTTGGGATACATACATACCTTACAATCTAGTAGTAGTTACACCATTGGGTGTGAACTATTTTGCTTAATAAAGCATGTCTAAATTCCAAGTCGAATATATATCTCGTTCAAAATTTCGTCTCACAAACATCGACGACATTCTCAAAATCAGAGGACTAGCAGTGATCAATAAAATGATCAAACGATGACGAGGGGATTGAGTCCTTATTCTAAAAACAACCCAGACACAAATAAAATCTCTCTGACAAATATTCCTTCAGAAAAGAAAAGTCAAAATTCACTATGAAGTTGATGCCTAACATTGGATCAACATCTAAAACACCATATCAAATGCTACCGAACAAAGCACGAGAGTTTGTGACTTTGTATCAATCATCGCAGATGGACAAAATGACTATCATGAACACATACCCACTTTCCATGATCTACGAGTTACTCGGTTTGTAATCCCTACGTTTTGGCAAGAGTTGACGAATGCTCGGAACACCATTTAGTTGTACATCAAAAATAGAAATAATAACATAGATATTTAGTTTCGGATCTAGCGGGATAGTACCGTAGATTCATGCCGAAATTTTTCATAATCGTTGATAAAGCTTGAAGAGTAAGACTTAAATCATTGCGTAGAACACGGACCGTGAGATGAGCTTGCATAGATCGAGAACGAAGTTGGTCACAAAGACCAAGAGTTGGTTATCCGGATCCAAGTAGATGTTATAGATTTGGTCGTGGTGCCATTAGATATGGATCGAGATATGTCTTGTGCGACGGGACAGCGTGATGACTTACGCCTCTCACCTATTGAAGCCTCTCAAGTTGAACTAATCGATGTAAGACCTAGAGTTAGTGAGTCGTATAGAATTGTACCGCTAACACAAGTGTTTGAAGTACCTTTTGAGTTGAAAGAAACTCGGGAAAGGACAATAAGTCCTGTGTTTTAATGGACGAAAAGTCCTGTGTTCGAAAACTACACCCGAGTACGGGGTGAAAGAAATCGTTAAGATATATGTATAGTAAGGATTTCCCTATGGTTTGATAAATAGTTATCTTACTTGTCGCGAAAATTTTAGTTTCCAATGCATATTTCTTAGTTACTACGATCGATCTGCGATCGTGTCATTGAGTAGGAGGTATCTTGTGTTGTCATGGTGTATGGGCGTCATGGAAACATTTAAGGTATCTTGTGTTACCATGATGTATGGGCGTCATGGAGACATTTTGATATCCGGTATTGACCAGGTATATGGGTGCCACGGAAAATACTAAATATCAAAGTACAAAATGACAAGATCTTGACGGTCAAACCCGAGCAAATTCTCGATCATCAAGAGGAGCGGCCGACATATAGAGAAAAGTTCGGAGCGAATAAGTCGTGGAGCGGTTGCATGCGCAGAGACGCGGTGCGTAAAACTAGCTACTGAGGTATCTTTTGTCGTCACGGCACGTGGTTGCTAAGGAGACAGGTTTTGGCACGTGGTTGCTAAGGGAGACGGTTTTGGCACGTGGTTGCTAAGGAGCGAATAAGTCCGAAGGTTAGTCCGTACAAAGTCTAAATTGGGATAGAGCAAATTTCGAGGGCGAAATTTTGTTTAACGAGGGAGAAATGTAATACCCGGGTAATTATTTATCGGAATATTATATTTCGATAAATAATACCTATTGAAAATAGGTGAATATGTGGTCTCAAATAAGAAGTAATAATTATCTTATTTTCTAAGGTAATTTCTATGGAAATTAGGAGAGATAAAGAGCTAAAATCCATAAAATGTATTTTGAGGCATTAAATGGCCTAAAAATATTATGATAAATCCAGGAGGCAATTAAATAATTGTTAAAAATTAGAAAGTATGTTGTCTCTAATGTTAGGAATTTTTGGGGATAATTTCCCTTGAAAAATAATGAGGCAAAATTAAGTATTATTTTGGGATCATAAGTGACCCCATGATTTTTAATATTTTACATGGGATATAAAATACCAATGTAAGTAAAATAGTTGTGAGATAATGATTTATCCTAATTAAGAAAATTATCAAAAATTAGTAAGTGGCTAATCTGGTAATTAATGGGATAATTAAGGTATAAAGTAAATGAATTAAAAATAATTTAAATAATTATTTTTAATTGGAGAAATTCGAAATTATTAAATAAATAAAAAATAAAAAATAAAATAAAATATTAATAAAATATTTTATGCTTAGAAAAATAAATAAAAAATAAAAAAAAAAAAATATCATGATATTTTTGTAAAATTGTATTATTATATAATATAGTGAATAGTAATGGAATAAATAGGAAACGGATCCTATCTAGAGAACCAGGAATAGGAATTCCAAAGTCAAGGTAAAATATTGATCAGTGAGTTTTTACCTTCAAGTGACCTCTTCAGGAAGTTAATTCCGAGGTAGCGCATTTGCCTAATAAGACGAAATAGAGAAAAATGCAGATATTCACATTTTGATTTGAAGAAAATAATTATAACTCAACATCTAGAGATGAGTTTATAATTATCGGACATATTTGGAATCGTGAATTATTATCCGAGAGATTGATGATTCCGAAAGCGATTTCCGACACCGGACGTGTTCGAACACGTTTTTCGAGAAAACTTCAACTGGATGTTGGAACCTCGTAAGGGACCGAAATCTAAGTTAAATTAGATATTATTGATGAGGAAGTGAAGATCTTCAAAGTTATGAATTCAGAATTTTGAGATTTTCCAAGATTACGCGTTTTACACCGAACCGAAACTTTATCTAAGACGGCTCGATGTCACCATCAAGATGACATCATTTTGTTGACTATTGGGGAGGTGGAGGTCTGCACAAGAAATGGAGGCCAAGAGTGTTTTGTCTCAAAAGCGCGATCCTACGGCCCATATTCGTCAAGATCGAAGTTCGAATTATTTACCGTTCCGCCATCCGTCTCTTCTATAAATACCAAGCTCCTCTTCTTCATTTCTCACACCAAAAATCTGCCTCTTAGAGAGAAGTTAGAGAGAGAAGCTGCGGAGAAAGTCTCGAGCAAAGTCGGGTAAGTTCTTCGGTCCCCGGTCTTTAGTTTCGATAGTTCTTTCAGTAGATATAGTAGGAATGCTAGATTTATCTTTAATTTTTCAAGATAGTCTAGATATCATATTTAGGGGTAAATATGATATATATTTCGAAAAATATGATGAGGGAAAAGATCTGTCAAAATTCTAGAGAGATAGAGCGAAAAATAAGCTTCCGGCGAAATTCCGCCGATTAGGGGTTCGGGGGCAAAATGGTAATTTGTACCTAAAATGCCCGTTATGCTGCTAAAAGTTGTTAAATATTATCCTTATAGGATATATGAGATAATCGTATCATTGCCGAGCCGTTGTTGTGCCGCCGTCACACCATTTGTTTTTCACATTGTCGGAAATTTACCGTTTTTTCCGTAAAAGTTCCGTTGTACCGCCAAAAAGGTACGTCGCGTCGTAACACTAGCTCTAATGTTTATTATATGATTGTATGTGATTGTTGTGTAGTAGTGTACGAGGTTATGCTATATACACGGTATGTTACATACGAGGTTATGTCACATACGAGGTTATTATTGTTGTATCATACGAGGTTATGTTACATACGTGGTTATTATCTTGTTTACGTGGTTACGTGTTTTTAATCATACATCCGTTATGGACTGTTGTATTGATTGTCATTCGTGTATATGTAGTCGTATTTAAGCATGAGGGTTAATTACCCGAGATCCAAATTGTAATTGGATCTCGCTCTCTTATCATAGCGTCGAGTTCGGAGAACCGAGAACCGAGGAGAAAGGCGAGCAGCCGCACGAGACCCTATGAAGACTTTCTTGTTGTTATTCATTTTTGAAAACTCTCGGTCAATGTACCGCTTCGTCAGAATCACCGGACTTATGGCAATTTGAATAAATGTATCGATTCTTACTCAATCGTCCGACGCTTTCTACTGATGAAAAAAAATATACTTTTGGAAATGGGATGTTACATACAGTTTCTAAAGGGCACATCTATGTTTGGGATTTGGGGCCACCTTCCTTGAACAAAATAATACCTAATTGTGATTTTAGCACATAGGAGCAATATTAAAAAACTTCCCCCACACAAAATATTTTCATTGTCTTAATTTTATTATAAACTTGTACTTAGGCTTGTCTATATCAGCAAAATAATTTAAGTTTCTTGTGATATTGTTTCTCTATATATCCATTCCGATAGTCTCAAAGTTTAGGCATATGGAATTGACATTATAAAATGACAGTGAACTAATAGAAATGTTACACATGATGTAAACTGGAGGGAAGAAATCAGGAAATCCAGAGTTATTAAAAAAAAAAATTTGCTGTGAGACCAATGATGTTATATGGTAATGAATCTTAGATGTTAGACAAGCAGAAAAAAATTGAGATAGTAGAAATGATGATATTGGATTGTGGCTTTTAAATATTACAAGATCAACTATGTCTTATGGTAATGAGATGGTGTAACGTAACACTAACCTCGTACGAAGTTTCAAGAATCCTTCGAATTGCTTGAGCCCAATGAATCCCCAAGCCCAGTCCACTGCCAGCTTCAATGTAGCTCCCATATTTAGTGATTCCCACAATTTGTACAAGAGAGACTTCAACAGGTAGAGGAGATGGCACAATTAAGGCATTCGTTGGGTTATCAGCCATGCCTTGGCCCACCATGGGCTGATCCAACACCACTTTGATACCATAGGCCTGAAGATGTTGGGCCGGCCCAATACCACTGAGCATCAGAATTTGTGGGCTTCCAATTGCACCTGCTGACAATATTATCTCACCCTTCTCTTTCAAGTATGCTTGGTGTGTGATTCCATCCTCATCTTTAAATGTTACTCCATAGGCTTGTGGCCTTCTAGTTTCTGCCCCTAAAACTTCTTTAAATGTTACTCCATAGGCTTGTGGCCTTCTAGTTTCTGCCCCTAAAACTTCTTTAAATGTTACTCCATAGGCTTGTGGCCTTCTAGTTTCTGCCCCTAAAACTTTTCGTTGTCACGTTATACTGATAAAACTATGCTCAATTACGTTTTATCTTGTTTGTTTAAGTACTCCTTCAAGCCCTATATGTAGAAGGCAAGTTGGAGGAATTGCTCTGATTTTGAACATAAAATCTTAATCCACTTTATCTTTAAAAATTTAACTTAACTAATTTCTATATATATATATATATATATATATAAATTAGTTATATGTAACTCTTACATTTACGAGATGGGAGTAAATCAAATTGTAGTTTAAATATAAGATAATTCTATTTTTTTTTAGGAGGAAGGAGACTTTTTTTAATAGAAAAATGGAAATAAAAGGGAGATGGAGTGTGAGGGGACCCTTCATGGAAAGGTCATTTTTAGAGTAAACGTGTTTGATATAGGTAGGAAGAAATGTCAATTTTTTTTGTAATTAAAAGTTGGTAGGAAACAACCAAAAAAGGAAAGAAACAAGTCAATTTTGAGTTTTCAATTTTGATAACCAAATACTTTTAAGAGAAAAAACATTTAAAATCCTGATTAATTACCTGGAATGTCCCGAAACAAAATTTGTTGCACAGTGGCCTGAAAGTAGACATAAATGGAGTTGGGATTAGCGTAAGTCAACAAATCAGCAGCAGTATGCCTATTACCCTTGGGAACCAGATTCAGTGCTCATCTGTAGGATGAGCACTGAGCTTGACCGTCAGATTTGATCGGGACGGTCCGGATCTGATTTTTTTTATTTTTATATTTTTTATCAAAAATAATTTTAATGGGTAGAGGATCTAAAATAAAGATAATCTCTCAACTAACATTTTTTTAAAAATGATTTTTTCATATATAAAAAAAATAAAAACAAAAAATAAAAAATCGGACTGGACCGCCCGGATCAAATCGACGGTCCAGAAGCTCGTCCGACGGACGAAGCTCTCTCTGTCGTCCGTAGGACGAGCACCGAATCTCGGTCCATTACCCTTGTCATCAAATATAGTGCCTCCAACCTTAGTCCCAATCAAATGATCAAAAGTAAAGCCATTATAAGGCAACACTCCCACTTCCTTCAGCCCATCTCTCACCGCCGACTGCCACTGCCTCACCGTCGGCTCAAACGCCACCACCTTCTCCACCCACTCGTACGACTCCTTCACCAGCCCCTCGTCCCAGCCCGCTTCCCTCACAAACTCTGGCTCAGCCCGCGAGTAAAACCCAGCATTTATTACTAAGCCGCCGCCCAGGGCCCGAGCCCGGGCGTTGAGAACACCGTCGGTGGATATGAACTGTTGGGTGAAGGAAGAAGGAGGGATGTCGATGAGGGAATTAAGGAAGTTGTTAAGGTTAATTTTGTCAGGTTGGGTGTAGGGTGAGCCTCCTCGTTCAAGAACTAGGACACTGGCTTGTTGTGAGAGTGTTGCTGCTAAGGGACAACCACATGTTCCTCCTCCTATCACTATGTAGTCATATTGTGACACTTTTGGTGCAAACGTTGCTTCTTTGATAAACGTCAAATATGGGGCTGCATACATACATATATATATAGTTAGTTAGTTAGTTAGTTATATGGAAAAGAATATAGGTCAGAAATTGAATGACGGCTCAAAATGCAAAACACAGAATAAAACTCAACTGATATATTGCTAATAAATATTGATCTAGTTGATAATTAATGAATTGACTCATAATCCATAAAGTTGTGAATTGTGAGTTTAAATCCTGCTACTTATGTAAAAAAATATTGGCAGACAACAATCTGTAAGCACTTTTACAATTGATGTTTGAGAAACAATACAAAACTTATTGATATGTTTTCATAAACAAGCTATAAGAGCAGAGATTACAAGGCTTGTTTTAATTAAGTTTTGACAAATTTTCACTTGTTGAAAATAGACGTACCCTTTTGGGAGGCCATGTCATTAAGGAGGAAGAGGCTTCCAGAAGCAAGAAATGGCCAAATGATCAGTTGCAGCAACCTCCAACCCATTCTCTGAGGATTGTCTTGTCTTCTGGAAGTTGAGGAAGCTAATAGGCAATTAAATATAACACCTGCTTTTTCTTCAGTCTTCACACAAAGCTTCTAAATTTTCGTGCTTTTATGGATTAGTACAATTCGAAGCTCTCAATGAAAGTCTTTTAAATTGCAATTTACGCTCCAAATTAAATCTAGGCTATATCCTATATAAAGTATACGATCAACACGTAAGTAGTGTTCATTTATTGGGTTTCTAATTTAATGTTCAAATTAAACAAGTTTGGTCAGCTACTAAAGCAAATTAAACAAGTTGAGTTGTGTTTACCTAATTGATGAATGTATAATTAGCAACCTAACTAACTATTTGAGTTGTTTCCATAGAATGGACAACACGTGGGGAAGTGATTTTCTGTCTGTCTCTTCAATTCATGCGATTACGTGAAGTACTCTCACTTCCGATAATGGTGTCTCCATTAACTTCTCTCTCAACTTCTTCCCCCTTAATGTCTTAACAATTGGATCATGTTTTAATACAAAACGAGAACTGAGACTAATGCTATGTAAAAAATGGTGTCTCCACCCATGTTTCTAAGGTGGGCAATTCACCCCATTTTTATTGCCTAATTCTCAGGAAATCACACAAATAGTTTGTGAGGTTGTCAATTATACATTTAATTAGGTAAACTCAACTCAACTTGTTTAATTTGTTTAGTAGATGACTAAACTTGTTTAATTTGAACATTAAATTAGAACTACCCAATAAATGAACATGATTTAGGAGTTGATCACACAGGGTAGTCCAGATTTAATTTGGAGCGTAAATGATATTGCATTTTAAGAACTTTCATTGAGAGCTTCGAATTGTACTAATCTACAGAAGCACAAAAATTTAGAAGGAGGCTTAACACATGAATAAAGTGGTTGGGGGCCGGTTTGAACCTCAGGGAGGCAGGCACATCGGGAAGGTGAACTTATAAGGTGATGTTGTGGCACAATGTGGCATAGGTGGTGCTGTGGTGTAATGTGGCAAGTGGTAAGTGGCAGGTGAGTGGCTGACGTGACACATGTGGAAGGTGACTGAGGTGGCACCATGTCATCACCCACATGGCAATGGGGTGCTTATGTAGCTTTATTTTAAATTTTTTCGCCACTTACAACAGCAACAAATGTTGCCGTTGAAAGTGCACATCTGGCTGCTGAAGTATTCTTTGACGACTTTTCTTTCTTTTGATGATGCCGCCGATAGTGTTAGTCACGGCTGCTATTGCAGCGATATGGCGATGACTTTATGTGGTGGCAGAAGTCACAGCTGAAAGTTATATTTTTGTGTGGTGGGAACTGGTAATGATGAGGGTGATGAAGGGTAAATTAGTATATTAAAATTATTTGAATGTAAATTTTAATCAAAAAATATCATTTTAGAAAATTTTTAATAGAGTTAACACTCCATAAATTTTTATCAGTTTGTCAAACTGAGTAAACTAAAACCCTAACACTTTTTGTAAAGCTTCTAGAAATATAAAATACTAATAAAATCCTAAATCAAATTCTAATAATAAATTAATGACAATAAATATAGGAAATTGAAAAATATTAAGAATGTAGTAAATAATTATTTTAATGAATGAATATCCTTATTCATATTCCTACCAAATAGGCGAATACGCTAATTAATTTAATTAAATGCCTAATTATTTATTTTTTCACTTCCCATGATCAACGCCATTCTCAGACTTTTATTACAAGACACTTTTAATTAAATTTTCAAGATTAACACAAAATAAAAAAAATTAAGATATATATATACCGTCCCTCCCGTCCTTTTTATAAGATTTTTTTTTTTTTTTTAAAAAAAAAAAAAAACAGATTACGTGGTTCAAAAAATATGTTAAAATTAGTTAAGAGTAACTTAAAAAAAAATGTACTTTTTTCTTCAAATACATCCCTATTTAAAATTAAGAGGGTATGTGTGAGAGAAAAAAATATGAAAAAGAATATTGATCGAGAGTTGCCGAGTTCTCGCAAAATAACCAAGTTCGATATAAATTTGTAAGTATAATGTAACATGGGTCGTTTCTCAAAAGAATTCATAATGGGTCTACAATTAACAGTAAACAGTAACAAAACAGGAACACAATTTGGGGGGGAGTTTTTCAATGCTATGGAAATTAAAACAAAAACAGATAAAACGAAACTAAGCAGATAAAAACCGATCAACCCAGAATTGGGATTCTAAAGACTTTCATCATCGAACGAAATATGACCGAACCCATGATTGATTCTGGACAAACCGAAATCTCTACGTTTGTCCAGATAATCCCTTGACTGGACAATCGTCCAGAATTTGTTCGAACACACGGCAAGTCACTGTGCACACAGTAGACACTTCAACCTGGTTCGAACTACGTCCTTGGGATACATCAATTTGGGTATTTAATCAAATACTCAATCTGAATCTAGAATCGAATCCGATAAAAGAAAATAGAAACGAGTAAAGTTACTGATTAAGCATAGGTTCTTTGAATGAATCATGGAATCCTCAAACTCTATGTCAATCACCAAAGCTTAGCCAATCATGGCAGGGAAAAACGAAGAATAGATGATGGACACCAAGAATATGATTAACAGATGAGAGAAAATAAAAAGCTTCTGATTTCAATATGAAAATCTCAAAAAACGTAATATTTTCAATGTTTCAACTAACTAAGGAAAAAACCTAATTATAAAATGGAATGGACTCCAAAAGTTTGACCTAAAACGGAAATAAAAACAAATGGTTTTTTAATTAAAAAAATTCGGGCCTAATAAAATCCAAAAAACATGTTGTACTTCGGATTCAATTTCGACCATCTTCTTGTCTGAATTAAGCCTACAAGTCCTCATAACATTTGTAGTTCTCTGAATCATCTGAAATATGATATAAGAATGAGACTAATGGATATCTGGTTCAAGAGTTATGGTGAAAATAGTGAAGCATTGTAAATCTGAAATTTTATCATTAAAATGAATTAAATAGAATTAAAAGTCCAAAGTCTAAATAAGCATAAAAGCCATTTATTTATGATCTAAAGAATCCAAAATTTATTAAACAAAAGATGTAATTAAGTGTATACATATTCAATTATCAAATATATGAGATAAAAATAATGGGAGAATATATAATTAATTAAGTAAAGGTATAATTAGTAAAATTGTATTTAATGTTCATACAACCCCAAACTCAATATTATAAAAAGGACGGGAACAATTTAAAAAATTAGGATCTTACAAAAAAGACTTTGAGGGAGTCGAGAGAGAGGTGTCTAGTCATGGCTATTCAACACAATCAAACTAGCAAACATTACATCCTCATCATTTTGCAAATTAGAGAAGAACCAAATCAAAAGAACAAAATTGAGGCACCCAACCAACAAAATATGCAAAAGAAGTTGGGAGAAGATAATCATGAAATCGAATAAAAATCAATAAAAAAATCCAGCAACTTAAAGACTAAATCAACAGAAAAGTACAACAAAATAAAAAGAAGAAATTAACTTTCAGGTGGGTAAAATTGCTGTTTTTTATACTTTTGGATACCTACAGCTTCTGATTGAAAACTTTTAGGGCAAAAATTGACTTCAACCCGTTATTTTACATTGTGCACATAGGCATTTTAATAATGAATAATAACAATATAACAATTGTGATTTGCTAACTATCCTTCAACTTATTTAATTCCTTTATAATGAATATATCCTCTATAACACTCACAGTACGCTGTTGAAAAGCATTCCGAGAGCAAATGTTTTTTAAAAAATAATTGTGTTTTTATTAACTCCGTAGTGAATTTCATTTACTTTGACACCAATAAATATCAATATCCCTCTTTTGGCTCTCATAATTATTTTTTACTCTCTTTTATAATTCAATATCTATATATTTTATATTAGTAGTATTAGTTAGTGGTAGTAGGTAGTAGGTAGTAGTAGTCGTAGTACTACTACTACTAATAATAATTTGGCGCATAAATCAAGGAGCTATCAAAATCATAATTCAAATTATATCTACAAGAAGCTTAATTTCAAAGAAATAAAGTTGGTCATATATATATATATATATATATATATATATATATATTAACGTCACCAATTTGTTTTGTTTTGTGCTCTTTGTTCTTCATCGTATTCGTCAGTGACCTCAATTCTTCATCCCAATATCATAACAAGTTGACCTTATGAACTCATTAGGGATATTGATGACTGCAATGATTGTAACATCTTAATTTTTCTAATAGTAATTAAGTGCTATTAGGATATGATTTATTAAGTAATATGAATTTAGAGAAGATCTAGAAGTATAAAATTAAGAGTTGAAAATAATAATAAATAATATATATATTATCAATTTTTATTAAAGTTGATTAATTAACAATGATAAATGATATTGATAAGAATAATAAGGAAAAAAGAATATGTAGGAGAAATATCTTCATAAAATAATTTGATTCATATCTAAATAAAAAGAAAGAGATAAGAGAGAAAATAATTATATATTATTATATCTTTTAAAATAATAATATTTTAAAGAGGGAGTCAAACCCTAATTCTACTCCTATAAACCCCTCCTTACTTCTCACACTTATCATATTCTCGACGCCACATCTCTACCTAAGCTGCAAGGTGTGTTCGATATCCTTCTTCGTAGTTTTTCTCATTCCTTCCGCGTCGCATATCCACCCAAGCTTGCAGGTGCGTTTGTTTTGCTTATCGTCAATCTTGTGTTACAATTTCTGCTATACTTTGTCTAATCATAACCATCCTCTCCTTCACTGTTGAGTAGGTGTAGGTATACTTTTTATTTTATTTATTTCGTTGCTTCAGACCCCACATGCCTATCTCCATTACTGTGTGTTGTCTCTTCAATTATGGGTGTTTACCCACACTTACATACACCCACACTCTTAATATCCAAGATCTACGTGCTTTTCTTTTCGGGTTGTGTGTGCGTACTTCCCTCTTATACACATTAGCTACCTTTCTCAAAATTCGTTCTTATACTTCCATGTCAAACGCCTTTTCCAGCAACAAATAGATAATTAAATGTATTAGGTTTTCATGTTTAAGTATTTATGTATATAAATAAGATAATTTCTCTTTTCAATAAGACGTAAATTTTAATAAGAAATATCTTGATTTGGATAGTTAAGTTAGATTTTTAGATGGTAGCTTTAAAATTATACTCAAGTTTTAGAGTAGCTTTGGAATAGTTCTAACTAGTATATTAATAGATATTTATGTGTGTGATTTGTAGACTCTTATTAAGAGGTTTGAAGTAACTCTTGTGCGATTACCTGTACGATAGGGAACATCATGTAACTCTGAGTTTTCTTTCATATGCATGTGAATTGGGTATGATTGTGAATAACTATCTTTTATTGAGAATTTATGGATTGAATTATTTGTATATGTGTATGTATTGCAATTTATATTTTATACAAATGAAAGCATACTTTTATTGTACCTTGTTGTAATTATATTTGAAATATATATCATGGTGGCTGGGTTTGTGATGAGTTGGAGTAAGGAGAAACTTTGTAAGATGAGATCTCTTACTATGTGTTAGGCTATCACCTGGTGCATAGTGTATGGTAGTTGTCAGGGCCCCTTCTTCCATGTCTTCCTTTGGCCGGGATTGCATTGGAGTTGTGGGACAGGTGATACCTCCTTAATCATGTATACCTTTGGCCGGCCGGATGTATCTTAAGAATTGGTGAGCTTGGGTCAATCCAGTCAATTGGATATTTCTGTCGAGCTATGTGTTAGCCTATGGCTCCAGTCAACAGAATAAGGATGGATGGTGTTATAAGGGCGACTGCATATTTCATATTGCATGATTGTGCATGTTGTGATGAAAACAGAGATTTATGCAGTGATGATTAGTTTGAAATTTGTTTTATATGAGGATTGTGATATATGCAAATATACATGTAATCAGTTCCCTCTTTTATATCATATGTAGTTTGCTTGTGTAGGGTAAAAACATTCAATAATTACTGAAACGTAAAAGTCTCACCCGTTTTATAAACATCTTTTCAGGTGATTGTTCTAGTAGGGAGCAAGGGAAGATGGAGTGAGCCTTGAAGGGTCATTTGTGCTCCTAGAGCTTTTCTTATGTTGTTTTATTTGTCATGACCTTAGAGCTTCCGCTTTTCATTTATATTATTGATAAATTTTTGGGATTTAATTTGATACTACGATTTGGATTTTAGTTTGACTAAATTTATTTTGATGATTTGGGAACTTAAACATCCTTATTGGCAATGTTTAAAATATTTTCGTTAAGTATTTTGTTGATGAAAATTGGGGTGTTACAATGATACTTAGGATAAATGGGCTATTATTGCTTAGGTTATCATGGAGTGTATGATGATTAAAAAGATGTCACTTTCGATGAAAAATTAGCCATTGCACTTCCCTCAATCCTTCCTTTTCCTTCTTTTGTTTAATCTTTTTTTTGTGTTTTAGTAGATTAATTTTTTAATCTATATTCCTCCATACTTAACTTTCTTAAGATTCATCTTTAACTGTAGAAAAGGAGATCTTGAAACTTTTCCAAAATGATTAGAGCCTTGTGTTGGAAGAGAAATTATTGTTTGGCTTAGAGTCAAGCAGAGCAACATCAAATACCCATCCAATAGTTTGGGCATTTTGCAATTTTCTAAAGGATATATTTTTCAACGATTTACATACTCATAATAAAAGGTAGAAAAAGGAATTATTAGTTGACAGTAGCACATATTGTGATTGAGTACTTGATTATATGTTCATTTGTTTGCCATTTCATTTATTTCTTGGGGAATTTTTTTCCGCCCTCCAAAGTAGAAACACAAGTGTAATACCCTAAAATCGGACTTATGATAAATATCATAAATTTAGTAAATAATACCTATTGGAAATAGGTGAATATGTGGTCTCAAATAATAAGTTAAAATTATCTTATTTTCTAAGGTAATTTCTATTGAAATTAGGGTGAATAAAGAGCTCAAATGTATTTTTAGGGCATTAAATAGCCTAAAAATATTATGATAAATCCTAAGAGGCAGTAAAATATTTATTAAAAATTAGAAAGTATGTTGTCTCTAATTTTAGGAATTTTTGGGATAATTTCCCTTGAAAAATAATGAGACAAAATTAAATATTATTTTGGGGATCATAAGTGACCCCATGATTTTTAATATTTTACATGGGATATAAAAACCAATGTAAGTAAAATAGTTGTGAGATAATGATTTATCCTAATTAAGAAAATTATCAAAAATTAGTAAGTGGCTAATCTGGTAATTAATGGGATAATTAAGGTATAGAGTAAATGAATTAAAAATAATTTAAATAATTATTTTTAAGGGGGCTGAAATTCGAAATTAAAAAAAATATTAATAAAATATTGTATGCTTAGAAAAATAAATAAAAGAAAAAGAAAATATCTAGATATTTTGAATAAAATAATAATATATATGGTAAAGAGCCAACATGACATTTGAGAATGGATAGAAATAAAATCCTACACCAAAATATAGGGATATAGTCTAAGTCATCTAGACTTTTTATAAACCAGTGAATTTCTACCTCGGAGTGGACTATCTCAGAAGTCATTTCGAAAACAAATGAGTCATTAAGATACGGGATAAATCGAAATAGGTCAGATAGTGTAAATGAGAACCTATAGAAAATGAAATAGTTGTGACAAACCAGGGATTAGGTTTCTTAAGTCAGAACATATTACGAACCCGTGAATTTTTGTCCAGCAGCTAGTTCTATCAGAAGTCATTTCCGTAACCGATGACGTCTGTTCTAAAATCTTCAGCAGACTACGAAATACCCTTAACGAGATCAAAAATTTAGTTAACCCAAGTGGTTTTAAAGAGAAAGAATAAAACTTCAGTGCCTTGCTATCAGATTTTTGAGTTTCGTCAAGATTACGCGATTAGGACACCGATCAGGGAACTTTATCGGTAAGTCAGCAAGATGACATCATCTTCTTCTAGAAGGGATGATGTCATCCAACACATGGATGGCAAGGATGAAGTAACGTGTCAAAGTGCGATCCGACGGCCGAAAGTCAGTCTGATAAAGTGATGAATAGTGTCACATCTTTTGCTATAAATAGGAGCTCTCCCCTTCCCATTTCTTCACTCCAAAACCGTGCCTAGAGAGAGAAAGTAGAGAGAGGAAGTGCCCGGAGAAATTCTAGCCGAGCCCTGGGTAAGTTTTTTCGGTCCCTAGTCTTAAGCTTCGGTGTTTTATTCGGTAGAATGCTAGAATTGTCTTTAAATTTCCCGATAGTCTAGATATCATATGTAGGGGTAGATATGGTATTTATTTCGAAAATATGCTGGGAAAAGAGATATGTCAAAATTCCGGAGAGATAGGGTCAAAGTAGCGAAGCTCGCGAAATTCCACCGATCATGGGTCGGGGGTAAAATGGTAATTTGTACCTAAAATGCCCGTTATGATGCCAAATCTTTATAAATGTGATATTATCCTTATAGGATATCGTAATCACGAACCGTCAAACCGCATTTGTTTTTACGTCGGAAATACCGTTTTTCGTCAAACGTGCGTTTTCGTCAACGAACGTACGTTCGCGCATCGTAACACTAACTCGATATTTATTGTATGTGTATATGTGCTATGTGTATGGTATGCTAATGTGAAGTTATGTACTTTCGCGTACTGTAACACTAACTCTGATATTTATGTTATGCATATATGTGCTATGTGTATTGTGTTATGTTGCTTGAGTGCATATAGACGTTAGTGTGTATCAGTATGCAAGCTGGGAGCGATGCATCTGTACTGCTGAGAGTGATATGTCCACACTGCTGGGAGCGATATGTGTGATTATGCTGGGAGCCATGTGTCTGCATTGTGTATGTGTGAAAATGCTGGGAGCGATGTGTCTGCATTGTGTGTGTGTGAACATGCTGGGAGCGATGTGTCTACATTGGTTGTGTGTATGTCTTTGTTAATGTTGTGAACGCCTCGTAGTCCATATGTTGTATATGTAAATATGAGGTTAACCGTTACCCGAGGTCCGGTGCACGTTGGACCTCGCTCTTAATATAGCGTCGGGTTCGGGAGGACCGAGAATCGAGGAGAGAGGAAGCAAAGACGCTTAAGAACTCGACTGAAGACCATCTTTTGTTGTCACGGCGCGTGACGCCACGGAGACAATTTTGATTCGTTCGTTGTTATCTGCTTTTGTAAACACTCGGTACAGTGTACCGTTACTGTAAACAGCCAAACTTACGGCATTTGAAATATATGTATCAGTTACTCTTACGCTCCGATGCTCTACTCTGATGAAAAAAAAATTATACTGCTTTTGAAAATGGGATGTTACAACAAGCCTCAAGCTCCTTGACAACATTGATGTTAGAAGAAAAAATTCAAAATGATGATGACCTTGTAACAGTTCGGTCGTCAGGATTTTCAACCACTGCTTTAAAGAGAAAGAGGAGATGTGACACTTCATTTCGCTTGTGAGATTTTCTAATATGTTCATCCCTACCTTTAAGGTCAACGAAGCAATCATCAAGAATATAAAAATTGAAAATTGAGTTATCATGTGTTGTTTCGAGTTTTCGTCATTTTAGCGGTTTAGGTTTCAAATCTACTTTACTTTTAGTTGTGTTTAGTGTTTTCACAGATATACTCCGGCCTCTAGCATAATATATACCTTTTGGACCTGACTATTTAAGTTTGATTTTATAATTTTTCGCCACTTATGAATATCCTTTGGTCAAAATATTTACACTAAACTACAGTTAGTTATATATTAAACTTTTTTAGACCGGACATTTTAAAAATTAGGTCTTAAAAGTCGTACGATATAGACCTGATATATATTTTATTCAGTCTTACAACTCAACTTTTAAGATCGGACAAAACTATAGTCCGGTCTAAAAATATCGACATTTTTAAGACCGGACAAAGAAACTCCAGTCTAAAAAATATCGACTTCTAAGACCAGACGACAAACCAATCCAATTATAAAATTAATTAAATTTAAGACCGGGTACTTAATACATCTGGTCTTAAAAATTTAACTTTTTAGACTGGTCTTAAAAGACCAACTTTTAAGACCGGCCTAGACTTTTAAGACCGGACATATAAATTCATCTGGTCTTAACATTTGAACTTTTAAGATCGGCGCTATTATTTCCCGGTCTAAATTTTCCAAAAAAATTTCTCTTTTCTGTTCTTCCTGATCATAATATACACACATCCACCACCCAATACAGCACATAAAAGTCGATACTTTAAGCTACAAGCTATGAATAAATTGAATTGGAAAAGAATACAAATATTATTCACCATGAATTATGTGGCCTCTTAATATATACTATGGTACAACACCTAAATGAATATATACAATAAGATAACTTACAAATACAATGAGTTACAAATACATAACGTAAATCAACATACATGCCCAATATAATATTCATCATGCCTTCATCTGATCCCACCCAACAACGTAACATGATATCCCCTTTTATAACATATATATCGGATCCTGCCACAAAAATAAAACAAGAACAAAAGCTTCACAGTCAATTTAGGCCACTATTATTGACATTAACCCACTTGTATTTGAAAATGAGAAATCTAATTTTAACATAGTCCACCTCCCAAATCTCTTCAATAACCCCATAATAAGGCATGACTGCCAATTTAGGCCTCTTGTCTTTCGAACTGGAGAAGTGCCTAGATTCAACCTCTAACATAACACCACTGTTTTGGACAGTGCTCCTATCATCTAGGGACTTCGAGTAAAATGTATAACCATTGATCACATACGAATTCCAACTTATGACATCAACCTCAGGACCACGTGCTAACCATTTGATTGTATCAGAAACACATTCCTCTCCCTTGATCTTTTGTTTGAACCAGTTTGCAAAAGTTCTGTTATGCTCCCTAATCAACCTTTGTTCAGTCATTCGATGATTTTCTTTCCTTACAGCTTCTTTATGTGCTTCTATGATGTCTTGAACTTCATTAACATTATTCAAGATGTATAAGTGGACTTGTGACAATTTATCAGGATCCACACTCTTTACTGAAGCCCCTCGCCTACCCCTTCAAAGATGCCGACGTTTAGGAAGCCCAATATGTCTTACTTTGGTCAAATAATTTTGACAAAATTCCATGCCTTCTTCAAAAACATATTTCTGAACAATTGATGCTTCTGGTCGGTATTCGTTCTTCACATACCCTTTTAGGAATTTCATAGATCTTTCAATTGGGTACATCCACCGTGAATGGATAGGGTCACACAACTTTATCTCCCTCACTAGATGAACCATTATGTCAAAAAATGTAGGAACAAAAAGCTTCTCAAGCTGGCACAAGATAAGATATCCTTCATTCTCCAATTCATCCATCTTTTCAATCTCGAAAACTTTACTACAAACCGCATTGAAGAAGAAACAAAGTCTAGTCAAAATGTGTTGAAGATCACATTCGGCGATGCCTCAAATAACTACTAGGAGTAGTTGTTGCATTAAGACATGACAATCATAAGACTTTTAGCCTACTAATTTCAAGTCCTTCATCGATACAAGCCTCTTAAAATTTGAAGAATACCCCGAGGGAACTTTTGTGCCATGTAAACACTCACAAAAACTTTGTTTCTCATCCTTAGACAAAGTATGAGAAGCCGGGGGCACAATAAGTTCTCTTACCATATGGCCTTGGATGTAAGTCTTCGCGTATTCCCATTGCTTGCAAATCCAATCTTGCCTTCACACCATCCTTGGAACTACCTTGTATGTTGAGAAGCGTGCCAACAATACTATCACATACATTTTTCTCCACATGCATGACATCAATACAGTGTCGCATATCAAGATTGCGCCAATATGGAAGATCAAAGAATACAGATCTCTTTTTCCATATATTTGTTTATTTTCTATTCTTTGCAGTCTTAATAAAGATGACACTGTTATTTTTCACCTTTTCATAAACTTGCTCCCCAGTCAATGCTACTGGAGCATCTTCATACTCTTGGCCACCAAAAAAGGCTTTCTTTAATCGACGATATGGGTGGTCCTGTCTAAGAAATCTCCTATGTCCAAGATAAACTATCTTTCTTCCATATTGAAGTTGATGGTAACATGTGCCTTCTTCACATATTGGACATGCTTTATGGCCTTTTACACTATACCCTGACAAGTTCCCATATGCTGGGAAGTCGTTTATAGTACAAAATATCATGGCTCGCAATTTAAAAACATCCTTCTTGAAAGAGTCAAAAACATGGACAACTTCTTCTCACAACTCCAAGTCTTCGATCAAGGGCTCAAGGTAAACATCAATGTCATTTCTGGGTTGTTTTGGTCCCGAAATCAACATAGACAGCCTAGTGTACTTTTGTTTCATGCATAACATAAGAGATAGTTGTAAATAATTAGGAGTACATGCCATGAACTATATATGCTGCTAAGGCTACCATAGGGATTCATGCCATTCGTGCAAAGGGCAAGACTAAGGTTCCTAGGTTCTTCGCCGAAGTTAGGAACTAAATGATCGATTTTCTTCCATTGAGAAGAATCGGCCGGATGTCGAAGCTTTCCATCAGAAATCCTCTCATCTGCATGCCACCTCAAATTTTTTGCATTATTTTCATTAGCAAACAACCGCTTGAACCTTGGTATGATTGGAAGATACCACAACACTTTTGCAGGCCCCTTATTTGACTTGTACCTTGGGGTTTCACATATCGGACATTCCGCTTCTCTTCAAACTCTTTTCTCGTACAATATACAATTATTCGGGCATGCATGGATCTTTTTGTACTCCATCTATAGTGGACAAAGTATTTTCTTAGCATCATAGTATCAATGCGGCAACACATTATCATCCGGAAGCATGTTCTTAAAAGCCTCAAGCATTTCTGAAAAACTCTTGTCGCTCCATCCATGACGTGCCTTCAAGCTTACCAATTTCAATACAACGTTCAACAATTGGTATTTTTTACACCCAGGGTATAGCAGGGTCTCTGCATCACTGCACATATTACCATATGCATGTGATCGATCAAAAGCCTCTTCTCCTACATCACGAATAATGTCCTCTATGCGATCATCCATATCCATGTCATTATCATCAAAGACCACTTCCTCATTTTGAGACCCACTTGGCATTTTTTCACCATGTCATAACCATATTGTATAAGTTACAAAATCCTTCATAAATTAAACGTGTGTGTATAACTTCAGGATTTAATCGCCTCTCATTCAAACATTCTACACAAGGACAATAAAACTTCCCGCTATCATCATGGGCATTTTGTTTAGAAAATTCTATAAATTCCCTCACCCCATTCTGATATTCAACACTCGTCCGTAAAGCATTTATCCAACTATGATCCATAGTAGAATTCCTATAGACAGAAATATTTAACATACATAATCCGAAAAAAATTGAAACTTGCATATAAAATAAGGCAACTCCAAATGCATATATATGCTCAATGTCGGTTATGTCTTCTTTTTTGTTTTACAGAGAAACTTGCCCATTAAATGCATAACAAAAAATCATTTTTGGTCATAAATGTATCACAATGAATCCAAGAAACAAAATAAATGCATGATGAGGAAATTAGATGCATCGCATGAAAGTCTTGTGGACTCACCTGTAGCATATAAATTCAAATGTGTTTGCTAAGTCTTTCTTCTTGACCATGAACGTTGATGTTGAGACAAACAAGAGTAACCTAAAAACACTTGTTGGTCGGTTGGGTAGGTCTAAAGTGCAAATATAATCTTCAAAATACAATATTCATTAACAACACAAAAACCCACAAGAACATTTCATCGATTTCGTTCAACCCATGAAAAACCCGAACGATGAAAGGGAAAATCATAAAGTTATATAACCGAAACACCTTGTACAGCTTGGTCTATAGATGTTTAGCTAAGGAACCAGAAAGTGATTGTCGAGAGAGCAACCCGAAGCAGCGACGAAGCAACACACAAACACTAGAGACAGAACCTGAGTAATCACTTTCGGCGCGACAAGAGAAGTTCAAAGAGGGAAATTTAATTTTCCGCGTGACAGATACATGTTTTAGTATTTTGGATTTTATTAAGACTGGTTAATTATAAAGTATCCGGTCCTAAAGATATAATTTTATTAATTAATTTTTAAAGTAAATACCCTTTTGGGTCCCTAAAAAAACACGAACCCCATTTTGGTCCCTCACACAAAGAAATGCCCTTTTAGTCCCTGAAAAGGACGAATAAGGGTCGATTTGTGAACATTTTGGTCCCTCGCAAATTTCTAAAAAGCTCTTTTTAGTCCATAAAAAAGTCGCATTTTAGTCCCTAGGGACGAAAATGGGGTCCGTGTTTTTTGTCGGGGACCCAAAAGGGTATTTACTCTAATTTTTAAGACCGGTGGTTTAGAAAACTATGATCCTAACTTTTTACTATTCATTTAATTTTAAGACCGGAGTTTTATAAAAAATATAGTCCTAAAAGTCAAATACTTTTTAGACCAATTAAAGTATCTGGTCATAAAGGTCCTCATTTATTAACCCAAAAAAAAAAGAGGATTGGCTTTGGCGAGCGCAGCAACAACTGAATGAATAAAATAAAGGAAAACTAGAGAATAAGCTTCTTTAATTACTGGAGAATATGAATATAAAAAAGACACAAGCTTTCTTCTTAATGCTTCATACATTATTGGAGAATATGCACGTACACAAGAAAAAAGAAAGAAAGAAAAACAAACTAAACATTATCAACGACAAGAATCTAACTAAACATCCTAAAGCTTATTATCCTCCAATGCCTTGGCGATATCGGCATGAGCAGCATTAACTTCCTGTCGGAGATCAGCAAGTTCCTGTCTTACCCGCATCAGCCACAATGCATCATTAGAGGAAAGAGGAGAGGGGTCAGTAGTAGGCGCGTTAGGGCCAAGAGGTTAGAGAGGGGGAGCGGGAACCTTTTCATGGTCTGAAGGCTTGGGGGTGCGACAATATTTTCATCATCCGAAATAACAATGGGTCCAACGACTCGAGACTCTTCGATCATAATAAAATGCACTCTCGCTGGAGGAGGCGCACCGTATAACGATCCAAGGAAGGCTCGAGCTTTAGGAGTAAGAGTACCCCTACGATGAGTTATCTTGTATCTAACCATGGTTTGAGGCTTTGAACAGTTGGGGCAAGAGCTAAGTAGTGATGAGTTAGGAGGTAGCTAGTGAGGAGTTAATAAAGACAGAGAGGTAGTGTGAGGAGTTAATAAGGGCAGAGAAATACGCAATTGATTATGATTTTTGTGTTTCTACTTTAAGACCGTCCTTTTATCATATGTTCAGTCCTAAAAGTATATTATTCATTTTTTCAATTAAATTACTTTTAAGACCGTCATTTTATCATATATCCGGTCCTAAATGTCTATTATTTATTTTTCTAATCAATTCAATTACTTTTAATATCGACCTTTTATCTTATATCCGATCCTAAAAGTCAATTATTTTTTTCAATTATTTATTTTTGTAAAGTAAGAATTTTTCCTTAAAAAATATTACTTTGAGTAAATACCCTTTCTGGTCCCTAACAAAAAATGTGATTCCCATTTTGGTCCCTTACAAAAAAAAGGTCCTTTTTAGTTCATAGAAAGGACGAATAAGGGTCAATTTTTTTTGTAAGGGACCAAAATGGGGTCCGTGTTTTTTGTCAGGGACCAGAAAGGGTATTTACTCTATTACTTTTAACAACAGATCTTTTACAATATCTGGTATTAAATGTTCAGTCACTTCAAAATTACTCAGATAGCAGAGTCATATCCTTACACTCTGTTCACATGATCCAGAGTTTCTTCGGCTTCCAGGTAAACTGCCCAACTATGCGTCTCCTCGTATTCTGAGGAACTATGCGTCTCGTCGTTAAAGGTTCCGGCGTTTCATATTCTTTAGGATGGGTTCTCTATTTAAACCCGTTGTTACTTTAGTTTCATCACATTCTTCACCATCACTTCTACAACCTCCACGGCCTCCTCCACCGCCTAGCCTCCACTGTAATGGCTGCTCCACCAGGTCCTCTTTTTCCTCCTCCTCCTCCTCAACCTCAGCCCCCTCCTCCATTGCCTCCAAGTCAGGCTGTCAAGCAGTTGGTGCAGAACATGGTGGCCCGCGTCGATCACTTTGACCGACGCTTGGGCCAATTGTTTCAGCTTGTTCATACCGTCAACAACAAGTTGAACATGGTACTCCACGCCAATGACGTGGAGTACCATCCTTCTGAAGACGACACCTCCGACACCTCCGACGCTCTCCGACAACGATGGGGAGGATTAGTATTTTTATGGTTTTTTTTTTGTAATAGTCGCTGCCCTTTATAAGGCAGCATAAAAATTATTAAATAAAATATTTTTAAATTTTGTTCCCGTGTGTGTTTAACTATTTATGCATTATCTGAATATCCGGAAAGCAATCTTCATCTTAACTATATAAAAGTATAGCAGTAAGCATCTCTTTAGCCAACACATCAGCAAAAATGGCAGACTCAAAATACTAAAAAAAAAAAAAAAAAGCAAGGCAATTATGAAATATGAATCATGGAGAAGATAGTTACACAGTATTTTATAAATTAATAATGGAGGTTGTAATAGGTACAAATATTTAATTTAATGTTTTGATTATTCTCTCTAAATAAAGTAAATCGGTTATGAAATATGAATAATAGGGAAAGTAGTTATAGAATATGTTGTAAATTAATAATGTACAGGGTAGCTACAAAATATTTAATAAATATTTAATTTAATTTTATGATTATTCCTTAAATATCTAAGTGATTTTTTATATAACAATATATTAATAAATATATTGCCTCTCAACTGCGAATGGCGCGAGCCTTAATGGATAGTTATTTATAATTAAACGAAGGCTAGGACCGGACATTTAAAAAATATACGGTCCTAAAAGTCTGGCCATATTTTTTAAATTAAACGAAGACTTTTTGGACCGGACATTTAACATATATACGGTCCTAACAGTCTGGCCATATTTTTAAAACTAAACAAAGACATTTAGGACCGGACATTTAATAAATCTACGGTCCTAAAAGGTTGGCCATATTTTTTAAAGAGTAAATACCCTTTTGGGTCCCCGACAAAAAACACGGACCCCATTTTCGTCCCTAAGGACTAAAATGAGACTTTTATATGGACTAAAAAAGGCTTTTTGGAAATTTGTGATGGACCAAAATGTTCACTAATCGACCCTTATTCGTCCTTTTCAGGGACTAAAAGGGCATTTCTTTGTGTGAGGGACCAAAATGGGGTCCTGTTTTTTTCCAAGGACCCAAAAGGGTATTTACTCTTTTTTAAATTATACGAAGACTTTTAGGATCAGACATTTAACATATATATGGTCCTAATAGTCTAGCCATATTTTTTAAATTAAACGAAGACATTTAGGACCGGACATTTAATAAATCTACGGTCCTAAAAATCTGGCCATATTTTTTACATTAAACGAAGACTTTTAGGACCATTTAACAAATATACGGTTCTAAAAGTCTGACCATATTTTTTAAATTAAACGAAGACTTTTAGGACCGGACATTTAATAAATATACGGTCCTAAAAGTCTAGCCATATGTTTTTTAAATGAAACGAAAACTTTTAGGACCAGACATTTATTAAATATCCGGTCCTAAACTTCTCGCAATATTTTTTAAACTTAAGCAATAAATAGTTTTATCTACAATCCAATACATTCAGCAACCACAAATGGACACAAGGAAATTGTTTGAAATGAATTAACAAATTATTATTGTTCATTAAACAAATTGGACAATTGTTCATTTACAAACCGAAGATGATTGTTGATACAGCATATATTTACGAATGAATTCACAAATCAATTATTTTTCTGACTTTCCGAGATCATCAGATCATATAGATATTCACAAAACACATTGCGTGTGCGCTCAATATCACCATCAGGAAAGGGGTCAACACAGTCAAACGTCCTTGCATCAAAGACAGAAATATATTAGTCGTCCTTCCTTGCATCAAAGGGGTCAACGCACAGGCAAAGGTATGTAATTATACATTTACCGTTTCAGTGATGTTAGTTACTGGTTGCATGACAATATTATACATGTGTGTCAAGACGTAATGGCCACATAAGTTGGACTCCTTTGGTTGCCGACGGGTCTAAAAATGAACAAGAAATATATAAGAGCATATATTGCTATTCGACCAAGTTCACAAGGCAAAAGTGTGCCAGTGTCCAAATATGTACTAACCTTTGGTATGATCCATGTAGGCTCTTTGACCTCAGCCCCAAACCTTTTCTTGACCTTTTGTTGGAATGATTTCAAGGGCCTATTGTCAAAATCACAAATTTACTCAATAATGGTCGATGAAAATTTACAGCAGAGATTTCAGACTAGATAATCAAAATGACATGCTTACTTGTTCACGATCTGCTTCAATGTAGGCGGTGGATCATTGTGAATGGAGCATAAAAAGACCACTTTATTCTCATTCGCGTAAATCAGAACCAACTGCCAATGGCGACTGAAAATTCACAACAGACAAGTACTCAGTAATATGTAGCAGAATTAAGGGAATTGCATAAAAGAATTATGATATGTACCTATTGTAGTATGGTGCCAAGTACCACTTTCTCATATTGGTGGACAGCCTTGATGTTATGTATGATTGTCTCTCCACTAAGGGTGGTTGAGTTATGTACTGTGGGCACAAGAATCCAATATCTTGGCTTCTGCCCTGTTGTTCCAATTCATGATGCATGAACCTACAATAATGATGTCAGGGAATTAGTATATACATATGTGAGTGTCTCATATTTATGTTATGTACTCATAGAAGAAGATACTTACTTTATAAACACGAAAATAATTGCATCAGTAAGCTCCTATTTATCAAACAGTAGGGAAATTATACCATCTTGGTCAACCAAAACCGGGTGCTTATTATGGAGGCCTACTTCTGTATTGATAGGCCACTGATTAAGTCCAACTTGTTTATTGGATACCATAAGGACAATTTTGTCCTTGGCACTCAACTTAGCCGTGCCGAAAAATTCAGGAGGGGCTAGAGCTTCAAGAGGAGTAGAAATATGTACAAGCTTCATTTGCCACAAGATAAAGGTTCCAATTACATCACTCACAACCTTCACCTGACCAGTTGGGAGAGGGACAGGTGCATCAATGATGACCTCTTCAACTGACACTCTGACTTCATCATCAGCCATTTGTTGGTGGTGTACAGTTGATCCCAAGTTGTGGACAGTCCCTTTTGCAACTAATCGTCTATCATGATGATCAGGATCCTCCACATAAAGGTCACAAGGTTGCTCGATCGTCCAACAATGCAACTCCCTCTAGTGCTCTTGCGTAGGTGCGGAGTGAGTGTGGAGGGAACACGGGTCTCTACACGAGAGCTTACAAGCGCTTCATTTGATTCATTTCCTCCTTCATCTTGCTCAGCTGGGATTGAAACATTGCAGTCAATAAAGCTTCTTTAGCCGCTACTTCCTCACTAAATTTGGCCAGCGTCTGTTCCATCTCCTCCCGGATAACCATACTTTGTTTTTGACGTTTGGATTTACCAAAGTATTCCTTCAGGCCTACCCATCCTCCAACCCCCCTTACACGCCCCGCGTGATCCGATTTTCCAGTCGCAACGGTCAGAACATCATTCCTCCTGTCCGAAAAAAAAGATCCATCTATTTCTTTCTTTTTAAGATCTTCCTGTAAGATACAGATAACAAGAAACTTAGTAATGAAACATGTTTAGTAACTAAAAATTAACAATAACGATACTTACAATTCTTTCAGCAACTAGACGAGTTTGTTCACTCGTGTAGGCGCCGCTTGGCTTTTACCGAATATACAACCATAACTAATTACGACGTATTGGAGATAGCAGATCATGTATTGCAGAAGGATTGAATTCTGCTTTATCTTCCAATCTCTTCCGCTTGGCCGCCATCAATTCTTTTTCGGCCTTTTCATATCCACTGCGAGAAGCCCTATGCGGGCAATCATTCTTTCTCCCTATCTCCTGTGCTTGTTCCCTTCTTTTCTGTGAATCAAAATTGAAAACAACTATTAATTATGAATTCCAGCAATCTCACTAAATGTAAATTAGAGAACTTCGCTTGATATGAACCTCAAACACTAGTCAAATTCACTTCATCAAGTTTCAACATTTTATTTAAGGAAGATGTACAATTGTAGAAGAAAATTGGGAGAACCAGAGGAAAGGGAGTTGCAGAACTGCACCGAAACCTTTACACAGTTAACATACTAACTAACTAATAGCTATGTCTAACCACTACCTACTATAACAGAACTAGCTAAGACTATAATACTGGTTTGACTCTTATGCCATTATTATTTCTCTAATTACCTACTTAGTATTTTACCTTTGCAAGGTTTACATATCAGACTTGCATAGAACTAAGACATGCTCCTCTGATGCAGAACAAATGATGAAAATATATACTTCTATTCACACACCAAACCATCTAACTAACAGGATTAGATGAACACAATAACATTCACATATCCACACATGTTAATAAGCAAACAAAAAAGGGCAAACAAAACTAAATATAAACTCACCAAAGCTTCAGGAGTGGTTTGCAGCTGAACAAATTGTTGCCAAGTTTGTTCATCAATAAATGTGTACTTGTCCCAAAGATTATGGTCAGGCTGAACCTCAGCAAAAATATAGGTGTTAGCTAGAAAGGTCTTAAACTTCCTCCACCGATCAGCACAATAAGACAATGTCTTGTCTTTCAACTTCTGGAAGTCAGGGACAGTGTATGTAAGTCGGATAGTGTCCCAAATAGGTTCCTTTACTGTGAGAAGGTCCACATTTTTCCACTCATCTGTCAAGATGCTAGCCTTGCTGCGTGTTAGATAGCCGACAAAACTATTATATTTGCCTTTATTAGGACCGAAAGGAGACAACTTTTCATCAAACTGAATCTCAAGCTTTGACCTAAAGGTCTGACTTACGGGTACGTTTTTCATTCGTGTGCCACTTCTACCACGGCGTGCAAGGCGGTTACGAGGCTTATTGTGAGATGAAGAGGGTTCGTTCTGACTCACACCAGTAAGACCAGTAACTAGCGTTGAACGAACAGGACAAGAACCGTTTTCTACGTTCATTTTCGAGAAATGAAGAGAGGTTGAGAGTGGTGGTGCGAAAAGAATGAATGCGAGAAAGTGAGAGAGTAATAGAGGATGGTGGTGGTGGGCGAGGAAAGAGGTAATGCAATAGGAAGAGGGGTTTCACAACAAGAACAAGGGTTTCAGAGTTCAGAGAGAGCAACGTATAAGTCCTAAGGTAAGGTTTCAAGCGAATATTTGGCGCTTTTATTTTCAAACCGGATGAACTAAAACGCTGGTCTTAAAGGTTAACATTTAAGACCGTCCTTTATTAAAATCCGGTCTTAAAAGTAATAAACTTTTTGTTTAATTTTTTTCAATATTTTGTACCAGCCACAATTTAAGTCTGGTCTTAAAGTATAACCTTTAAGACCATTTTTATATATGTTAGGTCTTAAAAGTTTTAGTCCTTTATATTTAAATTTTTCCTTATTATTTTGGTCTGCAAAAAATATAAGTCGGGCTGTATGAAATTTCTCTATAAAGTAATTGATATTTCAATTTTTTTAATAACATTTTTGAGACCGGTTGTTTTGTTAAGCGGTCTGAATAATATATTTAAGATCTATTAATAAAGGATCTGATCCAAGAATTTCTTGATATTTACAAATCAACATCGGTCATACTTTTAAGACCAGTCACATCAAGATACTCGCTTTCTAAACGGCGGTCTTAAAGCCCCTTTTTTGCACTAGTGTCAAATCAGTTTCTACATTTTGCATCAATAATAAATAAAATTTAAGAAATAATTAAATCATTTTCAAATATGATTACTTAATCAATCAATTATGAAGACGTATATAAAAAAATTAAGAAACAATCATCAATAATGTGGGACGATGATGTCATTATTTATAAATCAAATCATCTAATCAATAATTTGCATCAATAATAAATAAAATTTAAGAAATAATCAAATCATTTTTAAGTATGATTACTTCATCAGTATTTTTAAGAAATATAAAAAAATTAAATTATAAAATAATCATCAATAAATTATATTTATTTATTAATAAATCCAAACTAAATCCCCTAGTATTTATCATTTATTTTGGTAAGAAAACTATAATTTTGAATTATGATAACTCTTTGATTTAGGCCCAAAAACCCAAACATTGATTCACATTGGAGAGTTTTATAGGTTCCAACTATTTTGTTATATTCACATTGACTAACATTAATTTCGTTTTCAATGTTTGTTTCTTTTTTAAGCAGTGACAGTTCCCACATTTCACTCTCATGATAAGGGTCTTAGTCTCATCAATATTTATCGACAATTAATATATTTGGGACTTTTAGTATATATGCGGGTCATTTAAAATATATGATTATAAAATAATCACATGATTTATTATTATTACAAATAAATATTTTTTATTGTGCATTCAATAAAAAATTGGGAAAATTATAATACCGGACCTAGGATAAATAATATTTATCAAGAAGGACCATAAAAATAGTAATTATTTTGAAGGACCAAAAATTAAAATATTAAAATAGAAAGACTAAAGTCCCTATGTTATTTCCACATCCTTGTATTCTCTCTCCTCATACAAAATAGATCTCACTATGCAATTTGCGTCGTCTTTTGATTACGAACCTATCTTATTGATTTTGGTCTATTTTATTGGAACTCTTTAATTTATATAAGACTTGATCCTGTTGTTCTTTTTTCGTGGAAGATGCTAATGTTCGCTGCCGTGTAGGAACTCTATGTCGTGGGATGCAAAGGCACCACATGAGGGCTCAACTAGAATAATAGCCAAGAGATCCTTAAATGTCAACCCAACTCGCCGAATTGGTGAAGCTGCCTTCCTCGAACTTGATATATGGATTCCCATGGTGCTTCAGATTTATGATACAACCAATCCCATCATCAGACATCATCATCATTCTAGTGTAACCATGACAAAAGAAAGCCTGCACAAACAAGAGAAGCATATTGCAGTGGATCCTCTCGTCCACGAAATGAAGCAAGAACCAAACAATTGTTCCGCCACCATTACACCCTTCAAAGTCCAAGTTCATGAGCATCAGCCAACCCAATTCCGCCACCTCCCCCCCCCCCAACTTCACCTCTATTCTCTCCAAAAAGAAATCCAAAGTTGATAGCCTAGAATCCCCCCTGCTGAATCTCACTTGCACAAGAGCAAGTCGTGTGGCGAAGGAAGAACACACCCACCCTCGATGAATTTGATCTTTGGCCCGTAATCAAACACGATTCCACCAATATTCATCATCATGATCTTGGCGGCTTCACGAGTAGGTTCAACTCGAGCAACATTAACATCTTCCTCAGAAAGGTAACAACAGGAGGATCGAGTCTTGTATAAATTAAAAACTTGCAATAAAATAGATGAAAATCAATAAGATAGGTTCGGAATGGAAAGAAGATACGAATCCGATAGTGAGATTTGCTTGGTATGAGGAGAGAGAATATAAGAGGATTTGGAGATAACACAAGGGGCAATTTAGTCTTTCTATTTTAATATTTGGTCCTTCAAAATAATTATTATTTGTATGTTTCTTCTTAATAAATATTATTTATCCTAGGTCCTCTATTATAATTTTCCCTAAAAAATTTACACAATCATAAAGACTAAATTATATAATAAATATTACATACCTCATGAAACAATATTTTAGAACAATAAATTATCCTTACGAGTTTACAGAAGCTTCGAAGCTCCAAATGCTATATATAAACTTCCACCTATAACATAGGTTAGCAATACTTCTTGTTCTTATGAAGACATTCTTCTAACTTAATTACACCTCCCGAAATACCCCCAATGCCCCCAACTTCTGTTGTTGTTATGTTGAGCCTCCTGTCACGTGAGCTATGATGAACTCCTTTATAACTCCATCAATTATTCGTGTGAGTATTATTTTTTGAAAACAATATGCATTTGGAATATATTTTTATTCCTTTAAAAGAAACTAAATAAGTAAGTTTAATTATATAAAAATTCTTAAATCTTATTACATGTTGAAAAGTTTGAAATTATATGTATTAAAATTATTTTTTGGTTGAATATAAAATTATTTTTAAGCAAATATAAAAGTTCTTTCTTTTGTTGAAATAGGGGTAATTTTGTTTAAAAGAAAGATTTGATAGACAAACTTAATATTCAACTAACAGTTGGGTGAATGAAAATGGAATGTCAAATATATGTAAGAAATTTTCATGTAACATGCATTTTAATTTTAAGGGAAGTCTAAATACGTTTTCAAAATAAAGGGGACTTCTAATATTTAAGTAAAACAGAGGGATTCCTGACCTCTTATCATCACTCCATTCTTTCCTCTCTGCTACGTTCTCTCATCTTCTTCTACATGTCTTCTCTCCTTTCTCTTCTATCTATTATGGCCCTTTTCCTTTACGAGTTTTACACTAGTGGTTTGGATGGAGAGAAAATTAAAGAGAAAATATGGGGAGAAACTATTAAGAAAAACTTTCCAAAATGGTAAAAAGAATTATTATTTTTGGGAGTTTTCATTCTTAGTATTATTTTCCCCTAATTTTCCTTTCCATCCATAGGTAGGCGTAAATGTAAACTAATTACAAATCACTTGAAAGGAGGAACAGGTTAAGATTGTACAGCTTCATTGGTTGGTGAGAAAAACTAACAATGGAGGCTCGAAATTAAACACATGACATTGTGTTCCTCAAACCAAACATGTTTTGACATATTGTCTCAATTATTATTAATCACCTCTCATGAAATTTTCAGGATTCGGTTTTTTTTTTTTTTTTTTAATAAATTGTATTCATGTATGTTCTTCTCATTTCACTGCATGTGACCCACACTTTCTCAAACTCCTTCCATCTAATCATCTTTATGCATCAATCTGCAACATGTACAATTATATTCCTTCATACACTAGTGCAAAAAAGGGCTTTAAGACCGCCTCATTTAGACCGGAGTATTGACGCACCGGTCTTAAAAGTATGACTGGTGGCAGTTTCGTAAATATAAAGAACTTTTTGGACCAGATTGTAAAGTATCCGGTCTTAAAAATATGACCGGTGGCACTTTCGTAAATATATAGAACACTTTTAAGACCAGATTATAAAAGATCCGGTCTTAAAAGTATGACCGTGGCAATTTCGTAAATATATAGAATACTTTAAAGACCGGACTATAAAATATGCGGTCTTAAAAATATGACCGGTGGCAATTTCGTAAATATTGTGAGAAGACGCTAATAAGAGATGAGTCCGAGAATGTGATGATTTATTCCTTCACTTAATTGGAATTATATACAGATGCTAATGAGTAAATAATCTTTTGACCTAGGCAGTTCCTATAATCTAGGGATTACAATCAGGAATATAATTACGAAATTCAAAAAACCATGATCTGCTAACTTAATTCCTAAAATCTCTCTAACAACTTAATTAAGATGATTACAAATCATGAATTTAATTACGAAATTCAAAAAATCATGATATGCTAACTTAATTCCTAAAATCTCTCTAACAACTTAATTAAGATGATTACAATCAAGAATTTAATTACAAAATTAAAAAAATCATGATCTGCTAACTTAAAATCCGCTTGTTTCAAAAAACATGTCTTAAAAATATACTTTTAAGACCGATTGTTTCAAACAACAGATCTTAAAAGTGTTAAAAAAAGAAGCGACCGGTGGCCACACTTTTAAGACCGATTGTTTCAAACAACCGGTCTTAAAAGTGTAAAAATAAGAAGCGACCGGTGGCCACACTTTTAAGACCGTTTGTTTCAAAAAACAGGTCTTAAAAGTATACTTTTAAGACCGCTTGTTTAAAAAAACGGTCTTAAAAGTGAAAAAAAAATCGTTAAACATGTTAAGTCCGAGAGTCTACTTTGTCTTCTTAGTGATATAACATTTACTTAGTTATAGATTCAAAGAGTGTCCCAAGAGTCTCACAGTTAAATCCTCAAAGAAGAATGTTATACTCTTCCTCTAACCTACTCAATCTTTGTAAGTCATCCCAAGAGCTACATAATCAAATCTTTAGCAACGTTGGCGGTGAGATGATTCGAGGGTTTTGCGATGGCGTCGACTCCAATCCTCAAAGAACAATAAAGCGTACTACTTCGAGGATTCCGGATGACGGCGCTCCTTCCTCTTCGATCTATGGCTCCTCCATGTTGTTTCGCACAGATCCAGCTTAAAATCAAGCCCAGATCTCTTCTTGCGTAAGTCTATTTATTCCTACCTTGACCACTCCTGCTCAGATCTGGACTTCGATTTTGGTTGCTAGAAGTTTTGCTAGTACCGACAAGAGGATCCTGCTCAGATTTGGTTTCTTTAAGCTTGTAATTTTTTTGTAGATCTGGACTTCAATTTCATCTATGATTTTATATTGATTTAAATTTGATTTCCATGGTGAATGATTTTTGTTTCTTGTTATTTTTTCTTATTTCTGAAGTTTGTAATATTCTTTTTTGTTTTTGTTTTTGTTGTTGCTTCCAATATTCTCTTGGTTATTCGTCGCTAATGACGTAAAGACATTCAAAATGTTGCCAGATCTGGTAATTTGGGACCAATTGTTTCATTTGGGGTTTTTTATATTATTCTGAAACACTTTTAAGATCGGATATTTCAAAAGTTTGGTTTAGAAACGATTTTTTTAAGACCGATCGTTCATCCGATCTTAGTAACATATTTTTAATACCGGAACGAGACCGACTCAGATCCGGTCTTACGAAGCGTTTTTGTCCGGTCTTAAAAGGCTTTTTTGTACTAGTGATAATATAATCCTCTCATTTCTTTTAGAAAAAAAAAATATGTATATATGTTTTCTAACACATTATTACTAAAATTTAACAAATATATAATGATTTTTTAAAAAAAATACTCTTTTAATTATGCTATCCCAAAAAGGTCACATTTATTAAAGTTATGATTTTAAGGAAAAAAAAATCAATAATTTCTTGCAAAAACGATGAACGAAATCTTGGAAGAGGATGCTCTCACCTCCGAAATCTTGTACTACCTCCGGTCTTAGATATAAAATAAAATTTAGGTTGCAAATTGCACTACAAACTTTATTATATATTTAGGATCGGAGGGAATATTAATTAAGGAACAGAGGTAATAGTTTTTTTTTTAGCCAATGATCCATGTATTCATCTTCTTTTACCGTCTTTGATAATTTAAAGATAAAATGTCTTTAAAACCATAATAGAAAGTTCCTCTATTCCTTTTTATAAGATAGGATTCTCGAACATATCATGTTTCTTTCTCTAAAATAGGTTTAAGGAATGTCACATTTTTTTTAAACTCCCCATTTTACCCCTACTTAATTACAAAAATTACTCATTTGATTCCACTTTTTTGAAGATAAATTTCTCTATCTACCACACATTCTTTCTCCACTGCATACACACTCTTCCACATAAATAAAGGCATTGTTGGAAAATAAAATTCATTTTTTATATATTTATTAAACCTAACTAATTTTAATTAACTTTTAAACAAAAAATGAAATTCACTTAATCCTATCTTATAAAAAGGAATGGAGGGGAGGGAGTAATGTTTTATGAGCTAATGTAATGTAGAAACATTCTATATTATTAGTATGAATAGTTCCTTTGCAAGACCAAAAAAACCTTCACAAAATAAAATCAGCCCTAAACCGCACCAAACAAAAGGATGGGTGGGCGAGTCCTATTATAAAACCCTATCTACTTGACATGTTCTGATATTCATGAAACTATAAATAAAAGATACTTCTATTAAATAACCTACCCCTCTTATTAGATTTACCCGTCCAACTACATTTAATGCCTAAACTCATTCATGTCAATTGATAGCCTCTTCAAGAATTCTTCAAAGTCGTCACCTTGACCCAGCAAACTAAGTCTAGCATACCTTGGATCATATCCGAATCGGGTCCCACCTCTTACAAGTATTTTCAATTTCTTTTCCAAATAACTCTCACAATCTTCGTCTTTGTTGCACTTCAACCATGCAAAAGCTGCAACAAAGAAAGCCCAAGAAAAGGTATCACAGCCAAACATTATGAATCAAACAATCAAAGGTATATACTTCTCTTGGTCCTAAATGTTACCTAGTTTTTAGGTGAATTTTGATCTTAAATATAAGACTTTTTCTTATTTATCATTTCACATATGTTAAATCTCCCTAAATTAGATAAATAGGTCTTACATTAAGGATCAAAGGAGTATATAATTAAGTAGCAAAATGTACCTGGGTATGTCTCAGATGTTTCATTAGTGAAGTTACAATAAGCTTTTGGAAACTTTGGCACACTGAAATCACTATTTTGTTTGGTGACTTCCCTCAGCTTTTCCCACCTTTCCATCATAAGGCGTTTGGTATGCTCAAAGAACAATTCAGATTCTTTAGACAACCCACCAAGTTTGAAATTCTTATAGCTATCACAAAGAACTTCAATTATCTTTGCAACTCGAGTTTGAGATTCTTTCGACACTCCAATGGAGCTCATCTGTATAAATTTGGTCATCTTCTTCGCAATCTCTTTGTCCTTCACAATAGCCCACCTTCACAATAAAAACCAAAACCAAACACTTATTCCAATTGACTCAAAGAAATAAATCAAAACTATATAATTCCAGAGTATTTTTGTTTTTCAATACTACACCATTTCATTACCTTAAGATATCAAAATATCATTCATCTAATGTAAAATCGTCTATTAATCAATACAAGAAGGCAAAAAAAAAAAAAAACAATTTGAGAGACTAAAGCATTACAAGGAACATTATAGAGTGGGACATTGGGGAAGCAGTCCGGTTGGATGGGCCCTAAAAGCTCATCAAATCTGAACAGTCCATATTTTTTTTTCAATTGATGATTTTAAAATAAAAAATCATTTTTTTGGAAAAAATGTTAGTTAAGAGATTATATTTATATTATATTATTTACCCCTTAGAATTTTTTTTAAGAAAAATAAAAATTAAAAAAATTAAATCTCTGAAGTCCAGATGTGATGAGCTCTACCGAAACAAATAATAGAGACTGCTTGCCCGTATGCTTACCCAATACGAGAACCGGCATGGCCAGTGCATTTGGAGAAAGTGAAGAGCATAAGATCATGATTGGCCTTGTGAGTAATGGGAGTGTATTGAGGCCAATAATAAGCAAGGTCATGAACTAGCTTCCCTTCACCACCACCCTTGTTGTTTACCACAGGTCCTCTTATACTACCATCTGGGTTATTCGGAGATGTCACTACCTCTATATATGCTTCATTCTTATCATACTTCATTGCATCACCACTCCATTTGTGTATCCCTGAACGCAAAATATCTGTTTGCTCTTGATACTCCTGCACTCACGCACGCACACATGTTTCAGTATTTTTCGCTCTCTCTCTTAACCCAAAAGCCTTGGGTTTGAAAAAATTAGAGAGTATTATTGGAATTTGTGGTTGACCAACCAAAACTATATATATATATATATATATATATATATATAATCGAAGACCCACTGTTATGTTAATATGTTTGGGTGTAGAATCCGAAAGTTCTTGAACGTTTCCTATTATTCTGTGTCTCCGAAAAAAAAGTGTTTGTCAATTTTTCTGCCAGCTAAAAAACCAGAAACATTTTACTAGAAAGAAAATTAGTGAATAAGCGTTTTCACCCACGATTTCTAACAATTTTTCTCAGCACCACTATTTATTAATACATCAATAAATAATTTATTATTTATATGTGCAATCATAAATATGACAAATGGAAGCTCTGTAGGTCGTCCGACATAAAATAAATATTAGTTTAGGCAGTTTTGACCGTAAAAATACCTCATTATATTAGTTTATTTAGAAATTCTTATACCCATCAACAACTCGTCTTTCTAACTAACAAAACCAATAATAATTCATATAATAGTAATAATAACAATAATAGAGGAACAAGAAACCTCCATGACGAACTGAAAGAATTTGGAAAAGAGAGAGAGAAAGAGAGGCTGACCGAATAATAAGGACCAGCGGCGACGACGTTGATAGGGTCATTGGAGGATGAGGAAGAAGAGAGAGCGTAGAGAGCTGCCTGAAAGAGCTGCGTGGAACCATTTCCGACAACAATGTATATTTCGCTGGTATCTGCGTTACCAACCAAAGCATGAAGCCTTTTAATGGCGTCTCGGAGCTCCGGCATCATAAACCAACACACACTCCTCAGATCACTCAGATAACTCAGAAGCTCACACCCCTTAATCTCCACCGTACACTCCTCGCTCTTATTCCTCCAGTACTCCTTAAACACCACGGGATCTCCCCTGCATAACAATGAACAATCAAAAACCAGAAACTATACTACTCCCTCTGGTCAATAAAAACATATTTGGGAAGTTGATACGATCCTAAATATTTGTCAATCTTTTTTCTAATTTAACTTTATTGACACTTATTCAGCAATAATTAAGGAGGAGAGGGAATGAAGGAATTAATTAAGGAAGATGACTAGAGTGGTTTAAAAAATAAATTTCACATTAACTAACTCAACTGAACACACACAAACACACAGAGATCTGAATTAATTTCTTACTGGTCCAGGTTGATGTAGGAGTTGAAGGTAGTGGAAGAGGAGGAAAAGGAGCCATTATTATTGCTGAGAGGAAGATTTGGAACCAGTGATGATGGGGTAGTATTGTGATAAAGGCTTGTTTTGTCTGCAACTATTAAGCTCTCCATGATGTATTATAAATAACACTTTTTTTGTGTGTCTAGTCTTCTCGATCGATCTGCTTGATGAAGATGGTGAACTTCTGGGTGACACTATATATATATGCGTGTGTGTGCCTCTATATTAAGCAAATTTCCAAGTGAAGCGTTCATGAATCCAACCGCACGGATCATTATATTGATTATTTCTAATTTGAGTATCATATATATACAGAGAACACAAGATTATTATCTTATTAAATTGCGTCATTCATATGTATCTAGGGATATGCTTTTGATATATGTAGCTATATAATCTTAGGAAGGGGATCGCTTTAATTAGGATGCATGAACAAAATAACATTACACGGCAGAAATGAACTTTAATTTATTATAATATATATATCGATAATGAAGTTAGGTATTGAAAAAATAATTTAAGTTATATATCGGGCAAATAGGGTAAGGATTTATCACGTGATTCGGACAATTATAATTGATTTTATTGCAAAGATTTTGAATTGTTGTTTGGTCGTTAATTGACTCTCTGCATTTACCCTTTTTATGTTTCTAGCTTATAAAAATGAAGTTGAAGTCACCTTTGGCAAACTCATGTCAATCAGAACTCGATTAAACTCACGAGTTTATATACCAAGTTTACCATTTTTATATTTTAGCTTATAAAACTTTGTTAACTCACTATTAAACTCGTGTTAGCTCAACGGCTTTATATATAAATTTATATTAAAAAAATGGTTAAATATGATAAAGGATTAATGTTGATAGATTTAATTTCACTTATTTGGATTTAAAATATATTTAAATCAAATTGTTGTCATTTTTATACCTATTTAACAATAAAGTAAACTCTTACAAATTTATTATTAAGTTCACGATATGAGTTTATGTCACTTATCACGAGTTTGACAACCTTGGTTCTTTTTACTCGTAGAAAACTAACACGGAAAATTCAGGATCCAAAGTTGAATTAATCTTCTATCATCAATTCATGCATTATCGTTATATGTCTCCGGTTATTTGGGATGCTAATTTTAACCTTCACATTGAATACAAATTTATTATTTTAACCTTGCTAATTTTGTTCTAGGCGCTCCTAGAGTAAAACTTTTTTTTATCTTTGGACGTTCACAAGTAAAGGTTTATTAGTCAATCTGTGATCTTAGATAATAACGAATGTTATTTTTTCTAACGGTGTTATCTTGACTTTACATTTTTAAAAGTTTTTTGTTTTCGATCAGACATTTTTTTTAAAAAAATTGGTATTTAAGGTCCACTTAAAAGTTATTTGTCGGACCGGGACGCTTTCCGAGGTAAAAGTTTATTGGTCAAATTGCTCCTTAACTCTAAAAAATTCAAACCATATAAAAACTGTTGAGTTTTTTATTTTAAAAAAAAAAAATTGAGTTTTTGTTTTACAAAACTATTAATTTAAAAGGAAAAAAAAAATATTTTCACAAGATATCAAAACAGGCATATTTTTGTAGTATCCATAAATGGAATATTATTATACTGAAATTGAAAGGAGCATATCATAGAAATCAGAGCCAAAAAGCAAAATTAAATTAAAATTGCTGGGTACGCATCCCAAACCAAAAGTCACCAGCAACATAAAAGAAAGACAAAGGAATGATAACCAATAAGTTATTGATCGAAGTGGTAAGTGGTATCGTCCCTATAAAGAAAAGAATACAAATTTGAATCACGGAGAGCGCACTTGTTAGAAGATATGAAAATCCTTTATACTCTAAGCTTCAAGAGGGAAACCCTTAATATTATACAACAATAAAAAAAAAAAAAAAAAAAAAAAACCTTTTCGATAAAGAGGAGGGCCCATTAAGCAACAGAAAATCTTTGACAGAAAAAACATGTCCTAGCTTCTTTAATTTTCTCCACTTTTGTTAACTGTTAAGTTATGCAAACTACCCATACAACTTTTTAGACCACAACAAAGGGAATCTGGAATTTATAAACAAAAGTGAATAAAAGAAAAGCAGCACACATATATTGTCAGTGGATATCCACAGAATAATGCATAAACCCTCAAGCATATGCTAGAGTTTCAGTGTGGTTTATTCCAATCTTCAATACTACATGTACAAGAGACTGAAACGTATTGATACAAATCAGAAGAAAGAAATGGAGTACCCAAAACTGCTTCCATTATTATTATTATAAGCACATAAGCAATAGGACAGCTCTCTCGTGGCAGGTGCTTAGTTAATTAAGGCCCCGTTTGAATTGAAGAAGAGATAGGAATGGAATTGAATGGAAAATATTTTACTCGATGCGTTTGATTTGCACTGGAAAAGAAAATGGGTTTATAAGAAAAATTTTGTTTAGTTGGGAAAAAAAATAAGGTTGGAAAATGAGGTAAAATATCATTTTGTCCCTAAAGATAAATTAATATTTTAAAGTGCTTTGAGTGCACAAGTGTACACTCAATTTGATCTCTTCATCCCTTATCAATAACTCTTCCGCCTTCGCCACCATGGGTCTGCGCCTAAAAAATCTTCATCGACAACGATCAGAAACGAAAAAAGGATGTGTTTGGGATTTGGGTTTGAAAAATCTTTGTCACCATGGGGTCTCTGGTATTAAACCTTCATCAGCAATGATAACGGTGACGATGATTGAAGATGAGAGGGGTTATTTGGGAATTTACTACCGTCGAAAAATGGGTTCCCACCAATAATGGAAGGAAAAGATATTCACATGGATGAAGGAAAATTACTGCCACCAGAAAAAATTTTCCTAAGAAAATGGTGAACCAAACAGCTGCCACCGGCAGAAAATTCAATATTCTTTTTCCCTCCACTGATTTACAGTGATCCAAACGGGCCCTAAGGTATAAGGAATCATCAAATTCTTTTATCAACCGTCAAAAGTCTGAAATCTCAGTTGACTTTCTTGCCAAAGGAGAGCTGTTCTGTGCCTGCTTTAGAGCCCGCCGTTTGGATCCTCTTATTTTTAAGCTAAAAGCTACTTTTAAGCTAAAGCTTAAAAAAAAAAAGCTTTTAAAAAAAATCTAAAAGCTGTTTGGTGATTATATAAATTGTTTAGCTTAAAAGTTACTTAAAAGCTGAAATTAAAAATAAGCTGTTTGGCAAAAAATTTGTCATAAGCACTTTTTCTTATAAAAATTATCATAAAAGGTATATTATAAAATAACCTTTAAACTATCAATATATATACAAAATAAAAATACTATGAGAATAGATTTTCCAACAGTGGAGCACAATCAAGAAATATCCATTGGTCTTACAAATTGTCAACCAGTATTTCATTCACATGAAATCACCTATTTATATTTTCCATTAATGTTGATGCTATTTGATTTCGAACTCTATTCATATAACCATTATCTTCAATTCTTTTATGACTATGGATAGTCATTTCTTCATCAATGTTACATTCTTCTTGACCCTCAGGAATATAATCAGGATTAAAATCACACTTGTCAAACTCTTCATCATCAACACCAGACTTTCTAATAAAGTTAAGAAGAGCTATTATTGCAATAATAATTTTCTCCTGCTTGATTAATGAAAATGGCTCCATATCACGTCAGATGTGCCACTTATTCTTCCAAACTTCAATTGTTCTCTCAATGACATTTCTTAGTAAGGAATGTGCATGATTGAAAACTTTCTGTAATCCATGTGGTTGACTGCAACCTCTAAAATCAAGAATGTGATACCTTTCTCCTTTAAATGGTGCTAGATACCCTTTCATGTTAGAATATCCAGCATCTACTACAAAATACTTCCCTAAAAATTTAAAATATTTATTATTAGTTCATATAAAATTTCAATTAAATAAATATAAAAATGAAATAGTTTATATAGAAAAAAAATAAATTGTACCTTCAGGAAGATGAGGGAACACACTTTTCATTTCCTCAAGCACAGATGAAGGAATATGTGTGTCATGTGTTGTTCCATGCCAACCAACAACAGCAAAAGTGAATATCATGTCAAAATTGCAAACTAACATGACATTATGTGTTGGGTATCCTTTTCTACCTATAAAATGAATTTGATCATTAGTACTAGTAGGAGGAATGGCAGGAATATGTGATCCATCTATAGCACCTATGCATCCTTGAAAATAAGGCCAATATCTACTATCACCCATAATTTGTGATGGAACTTCTTTAAACTGAAAATCTGGAGGCCTCACAATTTCCTTCGCCAGCGAACATAAACTATCTAGTACTTCACTAAACTTTCTACTTACTGTCTCTCCTAATTTTCCAAATTTATTTTGGACATTTCTATTTGTCTCACTATGTGCACATGTCCAAAGAAACATAGAAAGTTATGTCAATTCCCTAGATGGATGTAACCAACCCTTACTCACCAATATGTTTTCAAGTTTTAATATAGCATTTGATTCCATCCTAAACATTCTGTAACTTTCACCTGGAGTGTTTAAGGTTTCTAGAATCTAGTTTCATCCATCAGAATATATAATTAAACCGATTACCTTGCTTCATTAAATGTTTCATGTAATGTAAATATGCAATTGTTGCTTCTCCATTCATTTCTCGATAAAACTTTGCACATTTTCTTCTCTTAACAATTCTTGATGATGATTCCGTTTGTTTAGATGCCATGTATTATCTTCTAATAACTTCTTACCAAAAAAATGGTAGAGACCATAAACATAAGTATACAATAGTCCAAAAACATAAATATAGTGTCATTCAAATATCAACCACAATAGTTCAACATGAGAATACAAGGTATGAAATCAATCTAACAGTTAACATGATAATAGAAAATATAAAATCAAATTCCAACTTAATCACCAGAGTTTTTATCTAATTCATATTTGTACAAAATTCACCATACGAGATCATCAATTGACTCTGAAAAGGACATAATAATGATCCTTTCTTGTTGCACTCTAAGCAAATCTACTGCATAGAAAAATGAAGGTGGAATATCACCTAGAGGGGGTGAATAGGTGATTTTAAAAATAAAACTAATTCTTTTTGAAACACACGTGATGATATAGAATACACGAATGAGATGAGAGAGAAGAGAAGATGGACACAAAACACTTTATACTTGGTTCGGTCTCAAATCACTAACCTACGTCCAGTCCTTTAACACACGGGATTCCACTACTCTTTCAAATAATTACACACTCGTAAACGAAGGATGGTCGCTCCACTCCCCCTTACAAGTTGTAGTTAGTACACCCTCACTTAAGGTTCCTCAACCTTAAGTATAACTCACTGAATTAATAAGTGTTTACAAGACTCCTCACGAGCAGATAATAATGAACACTGAAGAACACTCAGAATTTAATGTGACAGATGAGACAGTGAATGAATCTGGAATTAAATTAATTGCTCAACGTTTCGGGGTAGGTGTTCGAATTCAATACTCTGGCTATTTATAGACACCCAATTAATGTCCGTTGGTGAAGTTCTTCAAGTAGCCGTTGAGACTTATGAATGTTGCCGTTTAGACAGAAGAAATTCTCGTCGTAGGTTGTTCGTCTGTCTTTCAATTTAATTCAACAGAGTTGACATTCTCTTTCATTCTTTTTGCATAGCCGTTGTGAGATAGCATTTAATGTGCAATGAGAATGTCGAAGAAGCTTTACTTCGATCGTAACAATTTACCTCTGGTTTAGGCGGCTTCATTTAATGCCTTGTCGTCCAAAATGCTTTTTCAAAATCTTTGGTAACTTGTGTCTAATTAAGCTAAAACTTATCAACACACTCGGTTAAAAGTATTTGATAGACTTAATAGGTAATAATCAGATGTGATAAACAAGAAGTAGAGATTTGAAGAATTACGCATACGGAGTTTTCAAAAACAGAGGCTAATTTGCTTGGGCAAGATTATTGGCTTGCTCGAGCAAACCTCTTGAAATGAAGTTAAAGGTGTCTTACGTCGCCGATGATGCTCGGGCAAAGTATTTTGCCTGCTCGAGCATGGTGCTCGAGCATGAATATAATCATGCTCGGGCAAGCTCCTTTACAAAAGCTTGGAAGTGCTCTGCTTCGATGTTGCTCGAGCATGGTGATAGTCTTGCTTGGGCAAGACATAGACAGAGGCGGAAAGATTAAAGCGCATCGCTGTTGCTTGAGGCAACGCAGAAAGCATGCTTGCAGAAATACAGAGTTATGATGATGTTGCTCGAGCATGAACCCAGCCTTGCTCGGGCAAGCTTCTTGATCAACGTTGTCTCAGGTATGCTCGGGCAAGTTTTTCTGTTTGCTCGGGCAACTTGCTCGGGCAAGCATTTCCTTTGCTTGGGCAAGACTACTTAGTCCGATGATTTTTGCTTCGTCTCGATGTTGCTCGGGCGGGACTTGTGGCCTTGCTCGGGCAAGCTCGTGCTTTCTGACGCTTTCGGGTGTTGCTTGAGCAAACTTCTTTTGCTTTTGCCATGAGGTTGCTCGGGCAGGATTATGACCTTGCTCGGGCAAGGTCATGCTTTCTGACGCTTTCAGACGTTGCTTGGGCATGATCACTTTGAGCTTCATTTTTCCTTCGAGACCCCGACATTGCTCGGGCAAGACTATGACCTTGCTCGGGCAAGGTCATGCTTTCAGATGCTTTTGAAGGTTGCTCGGGCATGATTACGTTACCTTGCTTTTCTTTCTTTACTGAAGTCCGATGTTGCTCGGGCAAGGTTCTATCTGTGCTCGGGCATGATTACTAAGAATCTAATAATGCTTATTTTAATTTACTAAGAATTGTGATCATCAAAATATAGGAATTAACATTCTCCCCCTTTTTGATGATGACAATTCTTAGGACTAGATTTAAACATTATTGAATTAAGTAAAAGAAAATTATGCTTGATCTAAATTCTCATAATTGAAATTACTAATAAACATTAATATATTGAGTTCAATGAGAAACAGAGCAATAACAAAGAAATATAATAATGTATCCTAAATCCTAAATCCTACCCAACTACTCTCCCCCTTTGTCATCGTCAAAATGGGGATTCTGATGTGGAGGAGTTGGAGGAACAATGGAAAAATCAACAGGGGAACCTAGAGAGTGATGATCAACTGAGGTAGAAGACGCGAAGGGAGGACCAGCGGAACCAAATGGCTCAGAAGCAGATGGAACAGGAGAAGAAGACGGAGGAGTAGGGAAATCTCCAGTAGGACCATCGGGAGCAAAACTGTTCACAAAATTGTCTAAGGTATAGTCAAAGTAGCTAACCATCTTGTGCGTCCCATACTCTTGCCTAGATAAAGTCGAATTTCCTTTTTGATTTCCTCCTGCCGATCATAGATAATAGAGAAACTTTTGTTCATTGACTCCTCCATCTCGTTCTTGAAGTCGTAAATCCGTATCCATGTGAAGTCTAATGCGAGATCTCAACCCTATCATGTCTTCTTGGAAACTTTTGATCATTTTCCTTGTGAGATCCCGATAACCCATTAGTGATTGATATATAGGAGCAATCGCTTTTTGAACCGTGGTTTCGACAATGGTTTGAAGGCGGCTGAGAGAAGGAGGGCGTTGTGGAAGAAGGTCCGGCTTTCGAGGACTCAGCTTCATCAGGAGGTTGGAAGGCAAATGGCTTAGAAACATCCGGTTGAGAGGAGGAGAGAGGTGCTTTGCCTTTACTTTGAGATTGAGCTTTTGTGAATGATATTCTCAAACTTTTCATGTGCTCTTTCCCAAATGCGGAGGGTACACCTCTTTGTCATCCGAGAGGTACCGGATATTTTTGACTTCTAAGATACGAGAAACTAAGGAAGGATAAGGAATTGTAGCCCGAAGTCGAACCTTAGCCTACGAGATAAATGTTATCATCTCCTCCAGAATCCATTTGCCTAAATCCCGTGGTTCCATAGCAATCGAGAAGCAAATCGCTCAAAGTCCTTCCTCACAAAATGTGTGAAGCTCGACCTTTCCGAATAAGGCAACATCGTAGATATACCCGAGTACCCCGTACTCATCCTTCATCATGGCCGGAGTAAGATTGATCTTCTTGCCTTCAAATTGAACATCCGGAAATAGAATTTGATAGCATTCAACGGGAGAAAGTCGTGGAGGATCTTCGGTATGTCCACCACACCCAAAAGGACATTGAGATCATAAGCCGTGAGCTTTATTTCCCGATCTCGTACCTTAGTTATCAACACATCATCATCCGATTTGTTGACCTTTGCTTGCATGTGCATATTGTGGTAGAACAAGTCTCACAACTTCGGGAGAATATGGTTTATTTATACTCGAAGAGGCATAAATTGAAGCAACCATTTCGTCAAGTCAAAATTAAATTTTTCTTTAAAGTGCCCCAAATCAACATACACAATTGGGCAAAATGGCCGTGATTCAAAATAATGATCAAACGTCTTGAAATCATCAACAACAATATTTCCAGTGATCATATTAGGTAAAGGTTACAGTAGTTTACCATCCCGAGGTCGACTTGTTGAGGATTGCTCTTTTTGTTTTTCGAACCTTCCGATTGGAATGAGAAGGAGACCTTGACTTTTTGCTCGCAGACCCTTGTGATTTCGACTAAGAGATGGTTTGAGAGGTCGAGGTTGATCTTCTACCATTTTTTGTCCAACTTCATCAAATGGACCGGTGATCCAACCGACTTAGGAGAGGGTGGAGATGGGAGAGCTGTCTCGTTTGGATTTTCCAGTAGGTAGAGACCCAGTCTTCATTCTTGTCGTTGGTGATGTCGGAGCATCCACACTTCCCTTCGACTTCTCAGATACCTTCGTCTTGGTGGAAGATTTCGTTTGTGCCGAAGATTTGGAGAGGCTCTTTTTGGAGGCTTCAGGAAGTAGCGACTTTAGGCCGGAAGTGTCTTGATTTCTTTGCCGGGGAGGATTTGGACGGTGATTTATCACTCGTACCAGCCATTTTGAAGAGGACACGGAAGATTTGAGGAAGATTGGTCGAGGACGATGATGACGATGCCGACGATGAGAAGACGGACAGAAAAAAAAAATGGAGGGAAATTTGAGAATGTGATCGGTCAAAAACGTTGGGATTAATGGATTGAATAGTCGAAACGGTTTGATTTGGAGTAACGATTCGAAAACTGAAGTAACGGAAGAGGAATCTGAAGATGAGGGGATTAGGGTTTTGGACGGAGAATTTGGGGAAAAATTAATTTTCCGTTGAAATGAAACGTCGCTCCTTATTTGAACTTCTGATGCCCGACTTTGCTCGAGCAAAGTTTCTAGTTTGCTCGGGCAAAGTCCTTGCTTGAGCAGACTTTTTGTATTGCTTGAGCAAGAATATGAAGGCCCAAAATTTTGGGCGAGGCCCGATCTTGCTCGAGCAAGGTTCCTAAGTTTGCTCGAGCAAACTTACTCTCTTGGCCCCTCTTTTTTTAACGACTTTTGTTGGTTTGCTCGAGCAAGGTGTACTGATATGCTCGAGCAATGTTTTCTCAGATGACCTCTGTTTTTCTTCTTATGAACAGAGCATCCTGCAAAACATTAATAAAAACCTCCGATGCTAAAGTCGTATTTATGATTTAAAAATAATAGAACGAATCAACATTTTACTTACAATTCGTTGGGATTTACCATTCCCAATTCTCTTCTAATGAAATTGAATTGTTCCTTCGCTAAGGGTTTGGTAAAAATGTCGCCTAAGCGAAGTTGAGTAGGAATGAACATCACTTTCACATCCTTCTTTTGCACGTGATCTCGATGAAGTGGTGTCTCACATCGATGTGCTTGGTTCTTGTATCTTTGAACTGGATTTTTCGCCAGTGATCGTCTTTGGTGTTATCACATAGGATTGGAATCTCTTTCGAGATGAACTCCCAAGTCGGATAATTGTTGTTTTAACCACAAGACTTGTGTGCAAAGCTTGAAGCCGCAACATACTCAGCTTCAGTTGATGATACTGCTACAGTGGTTTGTTTCTTGCTGAACCAGGATACGAGTAAGCCTCCGAAGAATTCACACTGTCCACTGGTGCTTTTTCTATCAGTCTTGTATCCGGCATGATCAGCATCCGAGTATGCAACCAGGAACTCTTGTTGACCTTTTGGGAACCAGAGACCCAATTCCTTTGTGTCCGAAAGATACCGAAAAATTCTTTTTACGTGCTCAGCATGTGATTCTTTAGGAGCTGATTGGAATCTCGCGCACATTCCCACACTAAATTGTATATCCGCCGACTAGCGGTTAAATAGAGAAGTGAGCCTATCATTCCTCTCGTACTTCGTTATGTTGAAGTCTTTTCCTTTTCTTCATCAAGCATCCAACGAGGCCGTTGAGCTCATTGGTGTATCTGCACCATTGCAATGCTCCAATCCAAATTTCTTGAGCAAGTCCTGGAGATACTTTGTCTGAGAGATAAATATTCCATCCTTCCGTTGTTTTATTTGCAGTCCAAGAAAATAATTTAGCTCTCCCATCATTGACATTTCAAATTCTCCCGCATCTTTTTAGAAAATTCCTCACAAAGAGAGTCATTAGTAGCTCCAAATATAATATCGTCTACATATATTTGCACAACTAAAATTTCATTAACTTTATTAGTTTGAATAAATAATGTTGTATCTGCCTTTCCTCTAACAAAGCCTTGTTCTAAAAGAAATTTGCTTAATCGTTCATACCAAGCTCTAGGAGCTTGTTTGAGACCATACAAGGCTTTCTTAAGATGATAGACATGATCTGGATGATGCTCATTTTCAAAACCGGAGGTTGTTCAACATATACTTCCTCCTGAATAAAACCATTTAAGAAGGCACTCTTTACATCCATTTGATAGAGTCTGAATCCTTTGATACACGCAAAGGCTAAGAGTACACGTATTGCTTCCAATCTTGCCACTGGAGCAAACGTTTCCTCATAATCAATACCCTCTTCCTGATTATAGCCTTTGGCGACCAGTCTAGCCTTGTTACGGACTATAATTGCATATTCATCTCGTTTGTTTTTGAATACCCATTTAGTGCCAATGACCGGATGGTCTTTAGGCCTAGGTACCAAATCCCAAACTTGATTTCTATCAAACTGATGCAGCTCCTCTTGCATTGCTATCACCCAATCATTGTCCGAGAGGGCTTCGTCAATCTTAGAGGGCTCAATGTGAGAGATAAAAGCGAGAAGGTTACTTCATTGAGAGTGCTATTTCGGTCCTCACTCCCCGATTAATCTCACCTATCACTTGGTCCAGGGGATGATTCGATAAATTTCAAGCCTTAGGTTGTGATTGACCAGGATTTTCAAAATTGTTTTGAGGGTCACTTTCTAAAGCGTTTTCCGGATTTTCAAAAGAAAGAGGTGGTTTTTGAAAAGAATTGATTTTTGAAAATATTTTCTTCATCATCGGATCATCTATCTTAGATTCACGAATACGACATGAATTGATTCTTCTACTACGCGAGTGCGTTTATTAAAAACTCTATATGCTTTACTTCTACTTGAATAACCAAGGAATATACCTTCATTGGATCCGGGATAAAATTTTCCTAGATTATCCTTACCATTGTTATGAACATAACATTTACATCCGAAGATATGAAGATGAGCGATTCGGTTTCCTTCCTTTGTATAACTCATATGGAGTCTTGTCGAGTTTCTTTGGGAGATAGGCTCTATTAGAAATATAGCTTGCAGTGCTCATAGCATCGCCCGTAAGACTTGTGATGTCGATTTTCGTTTAGCATTGCACGAGCCATCTCCGTTAGTACACGATTCTTTCTTTCAACTACACCATTCTCGTTGTGGTGTTCTTGGAGCCGAGAAATTGTGATTGATCCCATGGGCATCAGAACTCTCCAAATGCTTGATTCTCAAATTCACCACCATGATCTGTTCGGATTCTTTGAAATGCATATACCCTTCTCATTTTGCACCTTTTTGGCAAATATAACAAACAGATCAAATGTTTCATCCTTAGAAGATAAAAATATGGTCCATGTGTATCGTGAGAAATCATCGACAATGACCAGAGTATACAAATTGCCACCAAGGCTTTTTACTCTTGCAGGACCAACTAAATCCATGTGAAGTAGTTGGAGTGGTCGATTGGTCGAGATTTCAGGTTTGTTTTTGAAAGATGATTTAGTTTGTTTACCCTTTTGACAAGAGTCACAGATCATATCATTTTTTAAACGTAGTTTAGGTAAACCAACCACTAAATCCTTTCTTACCAACTTGTCTAGTTGAAACATGTTTACATGAGCCAAACGCTTATGCCACGCCAACTTTCATCCAAGTTGCTAACAAAACATTTTTCAAAGTGCTATCTTTAGGTAATTCAAGTGTATAGCAGTTACCTCTCTAGGAGCCTTAAACAATGTCTTAAGTTTACCTTTATCAATTGGAAGATCATCTTTGTTGACAATGAGACATTCTTCCGAGTCAAAAATGATCCAATTGTTCTTATCAAGCACTTTGACTCACACTCGGGAGGTTATGGCGAGGCCTTCGACGAGATAGACATCCTTGATTAGAGGTCCGTTCTTTGTACCAATCTCACCAATCCTGATCTTTCCGGATTGATCTCCTCCAAAGGTAACTTTACCACCATCCTTTGATCTCATTGCCACAAATTTGTCTGCGTCTCCGTCATGTGTCTTGAGCATCTACATCGTCAATATACCATTTGTTGATTCTTGAAGCTCTTAGACACACTCGCGGATAGGAAGGAATTAAACTTTAGGTACCCAGTTTTTCTTGGGTCCTTTGGGGTTAGTTTGGCCCTTAGGAACATAAGTTCCCTTAGGTACCCACATATAATTACCAAATGTGTCTATCCCTTCTATCTTTCTTGTGAAAACATGATGAAGTGTTATGCCCTTTTCGATTACAATAGCTGCAGTGTGCAAAGGGATTTGAGGAGTGTACAGATTTTTGAAAGTAATTTAAATACGACTTTCCTCCTCTTTTCTTTTTCCCTTTCTTTTTATCAAAAACTGGATTGTAACCAATGCACGATCGATCGTTAGTAAATTTTTGAGCTTTTAAAATAACATTGAGCATTTCACTTCCTTTAGTGAATTTCTCAAGTGCTTTTGTAAGAGACAAATTTCTTTTCTCCAAATCAGCAAATCATCACAAATTAAATTTTTGCAAGAGAGATTTTCAACTTGTAATTTGAGGGTTATGTTTTCTCTTTTCAAATTTATGCATTCCTCAACCACCTTTTCAAATTCAGCTTGCACTTCGTTATATTCATCAAATAATTCATCATAGGTAGGATGAGAATCATATACCTCTTTATCATGATCAAGTTGTTCTTCCTCTCGCTACAAGACAGACATTTGCCATCTCTTTTTCTTCTTCACTTTCTTCATCCGAAGAGCTATCTCCCCATATGCCCGATACGTAGGCCTTCTTCTTGAAGTGATTGAACCTCTTCTTCTTTTCTTTATCGTTATCCTTCAACTCGGGCACTCGACTTGTAGTGTCCCGGCTTCTCGCATTCATAGCGAGATAATTTGATCTCTATCTTTGAACTCTCTTTCGCTTTCCGAACCGCCTTTCGGAACTTGTTTTCGAAGCCTTGACCTTTTCTATAGAACTTCTTGAACTTTCTTACGAACAACCCGATTTCATCATCATCATCATTTTCGGCTTCGTCTCTATCTTTCTTTTCTTTTTTCAGCATTTAGAGCAACACCTTTGCTCCGAGTAGGATTGACTTCTTCTAGCTCCTTCTTAAATTTCATCTTGCTTTCATATTCAGATAGGCTTCCGAATAGTGCAAAGAACAGACACCATTGACTCTCCACGAGTCTCCTCTATTGCAAGTAACCTTTGCTTCCCAATCTTTTGTTAGAACATTGAGAATCTTTTCGACTTAAGAGCGTTGTTCATGTGTTTTTCCCAAAGCCGCCGAGTTGATTGACAAGATGAGTATAGCGAAGTTGAAATTCAGCAATAGTTTCTCCATGTTTCATCCGAAGAAGATCATACTCGGTGGTTAACATGCTGATGCGATTTTCTTTAGTACCAGTGGTTCCTTCATATGCTACCTCCAGAGCTTTCCACATTTCCTTTGGATCGACAAGTTGCTTATTCGAAAGTACTCCTTTTGACCGAGAGCACTTTGCAACATTAGAATGGCCTTGTCTTTGTTAAGAGTAATATTTCTTTTATCATTTTCATCAAACTCCTCTTCGACTTAGGAACCGAGATGCCGCCTTCAATCTTTGTGGGAACATAGTCTCCTTTTTCTATTACTCGCCGAGACCATATTCTCGTTGCTAGTACAAACACTCTGAATTTTCCTTTCCGAAGGTGTAATGTTCTCCGTTGAAGCCGGTGGACGATTGATTGAGGCACCATCGTGCAATATTCCTTCCATGATCAATCTCGGGATGTTAAGCCCAACCGAGACAACCAGGCTCTGATACCAAAATGAAGGTGGAATATCACCTAGAGGGGGGGTGAATAGGTGATTTTAAAAATAAAACTAATTCTTTTTGAAACACACGTGATGATATAGAATACACGAATGAGACGAGAGAAGAGAAGATGGACACAAAACACTTTATCGGTTCGGTCTCAAATCACTAACCTACGTCCATCCCAGAACACCGGGATTCCACTACTCTTTCAAATAATTACACACTCGTAGAACGAAGGATGGTCGCTCCACTCCCCTTACAAGTTGTAGTTAGTACACCCTCACTTAAGGTTCCTCAACCTTAAGTATAACTCACGAATTAATAAGTGTTTACAAGACTCCTCACGAGCGAGATAATAATGAACACGAAGAACACTCGAATTTAATGTGAGATGAGACAGTGAATGAATCGGAATTAAATTAATTGCTCGCGTTTCGGGGTAGGTGTTCGAATTCAATACTACGGCTATTTATAGACACCCAATTAATGTCCGTTGGTGAAGTTCTTCAAGTAGCCGTTGAGACTTATGAATGTTGCCGTTTAGGACGAAGAAATTTCGTCGTAGGTTGTTCGTCTGTCTTTCAATTTAATTCAACAAAGAGTTGACATTCTCTTTCATTCTTTTTGCATAGCCGTTGTGAGATAGCATTTAATGTGCAATGAGAATGTCGAAGAAGCTTTACTTCGATCGAACAATTTACCTCTGGTTTAGGCGGCTTCATTTAATGCCTTGTCGGTCAAAATGCTTTTTCAAAATCTGCTGGTAACTTGTGTCTAATTAAGCTAAAACTTATCAACACACTGGTTAAAAGTATTTGATAGACTTAATAGGTAATAATCAGATGTGATAAACAAGAAGTAGAGATTTGAAGAATTACGCATACGGAGTTTTCAAAAGCGAGAGGCTAATTTGCTTGGGCAAGATTATTGGCTTGCTCGAGCAAACCTCTTGAAATGAAGTTAAAGGTGTCTTCGCTCACGATGCTCGGGCAAAGTATTTTGCCCGCTCGAGCATGGTGCTCGAGCATGAATATAATCATGCTCGGGCAAGCTCCTTTACAAAAGCTTGGAAGTGCTCGCCGATGTTGCTCGAGCATGGTGATAGTCTTGCTTGGGCAAGACATAGACAGAGGCGGAAAGATTAAAGCGCATCGCTGTTGCTTGAGGCAACGCGAAAGCATGCTTGCGAAATACTGAGTTATGATGATGTTGCTCGAGCATGAACCCGGCCTTGCTCGGGCAAGCTTCTTGATCAACGTTGTCTCGGGTATGCTCGGGCAAGTTTTTTTGTTTGCTCGGGCAACTTGCTCGGGCAAGCATTTCCTTTGCTTGGGCAAGACTACTTAGTCCGATGATTTTTGCTTCGTCTCGATGTTGCTCGGCGGACTTGTGGCCTTGCTCGGGCAAGCTCGTGCTTTTCGACGCTTTCGGGTGTTGCTTGAGCAAACTTCTTTTGCTTTTGCCATGAGGTTGCTCGGGCGGGATTATGACCTTGCTCGGGCAAGGTCATGCTTTCTGACGCTTTCAGACGTTGCTTGGGCATGATCACTTTGAGCTTCATTTTTCCTTCAGAGACCCCGACATTGCTCGGGCAAGACTATGACCTTGCTCGGGCAAGGTCATGCTTTCAGATGCTTTTGAAGGTTGCTCGGGCATGATTACGTTACCTTGCTTTTCTTTCTTTACTGAAGTCCGATGTTGCTCGGGCAAGGTTCTATCTGTGCTCGGGCATGATTACTAAGAATCTAATAATGCTTATTTTAATTTACTAAGAATTGTGATCATCAAAATATAGGAATTAACAAAAAATTGTTTGGCATCCAATTTCCCTTCAGCCCTCAAATTTTTCAGTATTTTAATGCCATCTGGAATGGAAAAGTGACCATTGATTTCAAATGTTTGTGACATTTCAACCGCTTCAACTGCATTATGACTCTCTGCTGCATTGGGCATTCGGTCTAATGTTTTAAGCATGCTTGTTGCAATCCCACTCTTTTGCTTACCCTTAGCCATTTTTTTACTCATTGATTCTGATGTCATTTTCTTCCTCTTGAGTTGGTTATTTACCATAGGGCTAGCATCTTCATCAGGATTGGTTTCTTCTTCATCATATTCAGCAATTTCCTCTAGAATAGTTGGATTGGTTTTTATGGCACTATCTTCACTCGGTACACCTATTGATGGGGTCCATGAACGTTGACTTGTTGCCACTGTTTTCCAAAAGATGATTTCCAATTCCTCACGATTGAAATTCTAGTCCTTGATATCGAAATCTTGCATATTTACTATTATCCGGCCCAATCATAAAAGAGAAACAAACTTTAGACAAACCCAAATTTTTAAATAAACATAAAATAACTAAAAACTTAAAAATTATAATGCTTACTTTTATCTTGGCTTCCCACCATGTGTCAACACCTACAATAGTTCCTGTCTCATGGTTCCATCCCAATCTTGTTTCTTTGCCCAATAATTGTTTTCTTGCAGTCCAATCAAGCCTTAAAAAATCTAACCTATTTTTCAATTGCTTTTGGTTATAGTTTTTATTAGCACATTTATTAAATTCATCAACTACAACTTCCCATCTCCTAGCTTTAAAACTAATTCCTGGTTTTCCACTAGTATGAATCTCCTTTACACAAATTTCAAGTAAGTTCTTGGTAGTGCATCGATCCCACCTTGCACTGTGTTTTTCTTTGCTAGCCATAAACTGCAATGCATTATTGAAGTGAAAAGAAAAAGATTTTAAAAAAACATAGTCTAACAATGAACTGGATTTCCAAAATAGAGTCTAAAAAACAAATGACAAATATGGGTAAACACTCATACATATTCCATCATTTTTCCAGTAATAAAGCAAAGCAACAAGTCAGACACTGCAATGGGAACAGTGGAGTGAATTATTCAGCTAGTCCAAATTCATGAGGGGCTTATAAATTCCCTATGACAGTTTAAGAGTGCAAAATCACAACATCCAACAGTGTGGCAATGCTAAATCAGGGAGCCTAGTAATACATTCTTCTACTCAAGTGACTCAAATCATTCTTACCATTTAAGATACTCAATGGGTCTGTTTGGGTTGGCGGTAGGAGCGGTGGCTTAAAAGCTATCTGACTTTTAAAAAAAGCTCGGTAGGAAAAAAGTCAAGTTATAGATAATGATTTGTGTTTGGATTGATGGTGGTAGAAGTGGCGGGGCCCACGTCAAAAAGCTGAGAGCTTTTTGGAAAAAGCTGGATTCTGGAGCTTTTTCTTAACGCGCTTTTTGAGCTTTTTTATTTAAAGTCCAGTGAACCTAACGCTCAATCCAAACACACCACGTTGAACTTTTTCTTCAAAGCCCATTAACTCTACCACAAACGCTCCCAACGCTCTCCTAACGCTCAACCCAAACAAGCCCAATTGCACAGTGAAGCGTAAGAGAAAAAGCAGAATTTTCAGTACTCAATAACAAGATTCAAGAGGCAAAAGTCCAATATGAGCAGTCACACAATTCAATCACATGAACAATAGCACCAATACTCTTAAAACAATCACTTATGACAGAAACAAGTAGGTCATGGATGCCTAAGAGCTTAAGCAAGTGGAACTTGTTCCTACTGAACAGCTCAAAATGGGATTTAGGGCAGAAAAAAAAAAAAAAAAAAAAAGTCTAGTAATGAACTGGATGAACAATAACATGTATAATTGAGACAACGTCATTAAGAAGTCAAATGAGATTTTTAACTTTAACTAAAGCATAATGACGTTGGGGTTATTATTGCGCAGAAGCCAATATACTAATTTACCTACTGATAATAATAACAGGCAATATTCCTAACATTAAGGTTTTGCATTTTCAACTGCGATATCTTCTATGAATTTAATAAGGTTTTGCATCACAAGATCTAACAACCATATCCAAAAACAGAATTCAATGAAAATCCTAACATTAATTAGGATCTTTTTAAGCCGTGTAACTCGAGCAATCAAAGAGAAATGCACAAGTAGTGAGATGATATGCAAGGAGCAGATCCTACCTACTGTTAAATGGGTTCAACTACTGTGCCTTTTCCTCTCTAATTATATGAACAATAGATAGATTGGAGAGAACTTTAAGCTAGTCATGACATATAGCTTTATCGGCACTATTTCGCATCACAAATCACAATTTGCAAGAGAGAAATATACGAATTCAAATCCTGTGCTGTAAAATATATAACTGCATAAAATTCCTAACACACATCTGAACCGAAAGAAATCCCAAGAACCCCACCCACCATTTTTTGGTAGAAGAAAACACTCAAACGAAAATAAGCACAGATCTAGAAATCACAACCGGTAGAATTAAGGAAAAAGAAAATGCGAAACAGGTTTGAAACTAACCGAGCAGAGGAGACGATGAAATCTGTGAGCAGAAGACCTCGACAAAGTGCTCACAGAGGCAAACAGGTCCGTTTGAGTGCTCGATGAAATCGTCTTGAACTCTCGATCGATTGCGCCGTGGGTTCTCTTTTAGGGGAAAAAAAAAGAGCTTATAAAATAAGCTCGCTTTTTTATAAGAGCTTTTTTTTTATTGTAAAATAAATTCTTATAATTATAACAGTTTTTGTAAAATCTTATTTGGCCTAGCCTCTACTTATAAAAGAAGATAAGCGAAAATAAGCTAGGCCAAATAGACACTTAGCTTAATCTCTAAGTTTTCATGGAATGGTTGGAGTTAATCTTTTTTAAAAAATAAAAAAATAAAAAATCAATGTTTCACCAATCTTTTCAGAAAGTTTACATATATCATAATTAATAGCTTATCAATATATGTATTAATTTTCTACACATACACACATATGATGTGTGCCTCGGAGATTTTTGTGTACCTTTAGTTTAAAAGATGACTTTGTGTTGTTGTACATAGCTCTTTTTTAGGCTTAGCACAAAAATCTTTAGCATTGATGTTGTCATTTTCTTCTCCATAATCTGAAGTCAAAATCAGTTTTTCTTTTAAAATTGAGGTGTCACGTCTCAAATACCAATAACCTTGTAATTACCCCGTGTCATAAAAGTTTTCCTTTAAGTGGGAGGTTGTGACTCATGAGTTTGATTCCATTTTTAACCTCAAGCCCTCAGTACTTCTTCCTCTAAATAAGAAAAAAATAGAGAGATTGTATGGTTCAACTTGGGATAGTTATACGTGATCAGAAAAATACACCGATACATTTGTTCAAAATACAAGTACCTCAATAAATACATCATACAAATGCACTCAAATTTTTATTTTTTGTGGTTAGTGTCACTAATTTCCCTTACTCAGATTATTATGACGTAGACACATTAAACATTCTGCTTAACCATTGTAATAAAACAAAGGACTCATCATTAAACCTCTTGGGCTACTCTCTATGGATCGACCCTGTGAAACCTTTCCAATAAAATCCGTTGTCCCATATACCTGCACGAAGTGAACAAAGTCATCTCAGATTATTGAATTAATAAAACATAACATATGACAATTTTTTTATTCGATTTTCATTTCTATCTTTGTGAGAGCTAGTTAAGTAATTTACTTCGACTCTAAATATAAGACATCAATATACTTTATTTTCAAAGTTTATATTTTTTTTCTCTAAACCATCCTTATCAATTATAGATATTTTCGGGTTTTCATCAGGAGTATTTCCAATGCAAAAGATAAGAAAATGTTCCAGAGAATTCCACAAAACACTTTCTATAGATAATAAATTTAACTAATTTTCTTAATCTCTACAAATTAGTTATATAGTTTCAATATTAAAAACAAGAGAAGTAAACATCTAAAAGTGTAACTAATGTCAATGTACTTAGCTATGTACCTTCCAAGCATCATAACAGTAGCTTGAGGGTTAGTCCCAGGTGAAGCAGAAAAGGTTGAACCATCAATAACTCTCAAGGAATCCACACCCATAACCCTATAATTACGATCTACGACCTTACCAACATGGCAGCCTCCATGGTAATGCCATATGGTCATAACAGTGTCTACGCAAAATTGTTCCAAAGAGAAATGAGCACTTGCATGTTTTGGCCTCAAGTTCACTGGTAAGCTCAAAACCAGGTCAATTAGGGCTTGAACTGACAAGTGCTTATATCGGAACGTAGAGAAAGCCCTTGAGTTTATCACATCAATGATGGTTCTCATGCCTGCAACACAAGCCCTAAGGTCTTCTGGTTCCTTGAAGTAGTTGAAGGTAACTAATGGATTGTCGTTTGGATTAGCGGTTAGGAGTTGTAGGTGACCAGTTGAGAGAGGTCCTGTTACTTTTTCAAGTATGACTCCTCCTTTCAAATTTCGATTTGCAAAAGATCTAATGAAGTTCGTCCACTTGCTCATGGATGGTCCGGTGGTCTTCCACAAAAACAGAAGTTAAGCTCTCATTTCAAAGATAAAGTACTAGTGTATCAAGGGTAGGATTCTCTTTGTGTGTGTGAGAGAGAGAGATAGCAATCCAGTTGGACCAGGCTTAGCATTATACTCGCTTCGCTCCGATCCTAATTATAAGACTAAGTTGCTTTTTTTTTTGAAACATTTAAGAAACTAATTAAATAGCTTTAGAGTATTTTTATTTTTATTTTTTTCTCCAAACTAATTAGTTTGACTAATAAACTAATATACTAGTATAATCTAAGGATACATAACATATTGATATGATTGAGTAACTTATTTGGCTTCCTTAATCTTTTTTTTAAAAAAAAAAGGTCAACACAGTCTTATAATTAGAATAAAATGTAGTAATTTATATGACCCATGGAATTACTTGGTTGGTTAATGGGTTAACCTAGTTAAATTTCATACAATTTTTACCTACATTGAGTTTGAAACAATGTTGTTTTGAGTTTATAATTTTTTTTTTTTTAAAAAAAAAAAAAAACCAGAGAGAGAGAGAGAGAGAGTCTATTATAAGATTTGTGCTTAGTAACTCTGTTTTGTTGAATTAAATGTGATTTATGCATGAATGTTCTATTTTCTTATAGATTAATTCATTGTTATATTTAATTTATTTAAATACTATACTTTTCATAGTTATATATCAATATTTCTGTGCATTTAAATTAAATTATTTTAATCATGATCAGTTTGACCTCGTTAATTAGTACTAACCCTTGAACCATTGTCTAGACTAGCTCAGTGACCAATCTAGTTTTTAGTGTTGAGCATCTTACTTTCCTATTCATCGATATTTTCTCTTATTTGCCAAAAGACATTTCTTTTCCCTCTCTCTTTCAATTGTTTCCTCTCTATTTTTCATTATCCAAACAAAAGTGTTGAAATGAGACATCTATATGGCATATGACAAACCTGGTTAGAGACAATGTCATAAATCCTTTGAAGCCTTTGGGGCCAAGAGAGGCCCAAGTTTAATCCACTGGAAGCTTCAATGTAGGAACCAAAATTAGTGATTCCCACTGTTTGGATGAGAGACTCTTCAACAGGTACAGGAGATGGCACTACCAGAACATTCGTGGGGTTATCAGCCATCCCTTGGCCCACCATGGGCTGATCCAACACCACTTTGATTCGATGGGCCCGAAGATGTTGGGCCGGCCCAATTCCACTCAGCATTAGCATTTGTGGGCTTCCTATTGCCCCTGCTGACAATATTATCTCACCTTTTACTCTTAAGTTTGCTTTATGCATGATTCCAAACTCATCTTTGTATATTACTCCATACGCTTGTTCCCTCCTTCTTTCTGTACCAAAAAAAAAAAAAACATCACTCTTTTGTGGTCATATTTAAGACTAAATCTATAGTCTATACCCTCAAGTTACTATTTGTCTTTAAATTTGCTGAAGCATATCAGATTATTTGTTTAAATATCAAAAAGACACTATATGATATGAAGGTCATTTTTTTCTTGGAAAGCATCCAAACACCTTTATGCATGTGAAAATTAATTATGAACCTAAAACCAAACGTTTTTATATATGTCAAATCAATTATGAAGTTAAAAGTTAAAACCATGGTTTTCTCAATGGTTACCAAATATCCAGTACATATCAAATTAAATCAATTATGAATCCAAAATTATAGTTATCTTATCATAAGATACAATTATCAGCATTTCTTAGGGATGTTTGTTAACATGTAAGATAACCATGATAATTGGGTCGTACTTGAGTAAATCTACCCTTAACTTATACTCTGTCTTCACATTTGCTCAAGCATAATAAGATTATTTTTTAGACATCAAAGAGAGACTATATATATGATATCAACATGCTTCAAACAAAGAACACTAAACTATTTTGATATTCTCCTCTACTCCTAAATGTATTACAAATTGTGTGTAACATTTAGGATCAAATGTAGTAATATACAACTATCAAACATGTATCGAAATGTCAAATAAAGGACAGACATGTATAAAGACTTAAAATATTAGATTAATTACCTGGACAGTAACGAAACAAAATCTTATGCACAGTAGCATGGATGTAAACAGAAATGGAGCTAGGATTAGCATAAGTTAACAAATCAGCAGCAGTATGCCTATGACCCATGTGATCAAAAATAGAGCCTCCAACTTTAGTCCCACTCATATGATCATAACTAAAACCGTTGTAAGGCAACACCCCAACCTCTTTAAGCCCATCTCTCACCGCAGATTGCCATTGCCTCACCATCGGCTTGAACGCCACCACCTTCTCCACCCACTCATACGACTCCTCCGCCAACCTCTCATCCCAGCCCGCTTCCCTCACATACTTGGCCCCAGCCCGCGAGTAAAACCCGGCGTTTATCACTGAGCCACCGCCCAGGGCCCGGGCCCGGGCGTTGAGGACCCCATCGGTCGATATGAATTGCTGGGTAAAAGAAGATGGGGTGATGTCAACGAGGGAATTAACGAACTTGTTAAGTTTTATGTTGCCTGGGTTTTTGTAGGGTGAGCCTCCTCGTTCAAGAACTAGGACACTGGCTCTTTGTGAAAGTGTTGCTGCTAAGGGACAACCACTTGTTCCTCCACCTATCACTATGTAGTCATATTGTGACACTCTTGGTGCAAACCTTGCTTCTTTAATGAACTTCAAATGTGGGGCTGCATTTTATACACACACACACACACACACACATATATGGTTAAACAGAAAGGAATATAGATCAGAAATCAAATGGCTGCTAAAAATGTAAAACACACACACACACACACACACGTACCCTTTTGGGAGTACGTGAAGGCGTTAAAGAAGAAGAGGCTTGCAGCAAGAAATGGCCAGACAAGTTGCAGGAACCTCGAACCCATTGAGGTTTATCTTCTCTTGTCTCAGATTACTATTGAGGATAGAATTGAGGCTTTTGTGTGCTTTTATATATCAAAAGCTAGGAGGACTTGAAAGTGGATGTTTCACCACCTTTTGCACACGCAAATAAATTAACTGGATCCAGTTCGTACTGCCTCTCCACGCAAAGATCGATTCAGAGTTCTGATCTTGAAGTTTTTTTCCCCCCCTTTTCCCCCAATGATAGGTTAATTACTTTCTTGGACACGTCTCTCTACGTTGGTTAAGCTGTCGTATTTGTACATAAAAGCTTGACAACTTGTGTAAGAATAAAATTAAAGCAATTATTAGTTCGTAACTTTGAACCGCAATAGCAAGACTAGCTAGAATATACCAAATAAACTCACGTTATCCAAGTGGTCCAACTACTCAAGTTGACCCTATTTAAGGATTTTTCCCCCTAGCTTAAAGTTTGCTGTTTGGGTCAAATTATAGCACTACCTAATATTCCTTCCATCTTTAATACTAACTCTAGTCTTAATATAGGAAGTACTTGGGTTGGATTTTGTTCAAAATATAAGATCTTAATCCACTTAATTTGTCTGCTAAATTTATAATTTCTTCTCAAAGTATACATATTAATTGTATATATTAAGGGGTCTCTACCAATGGTAGCATAGTGAGAGATATAGTATTTTAGGAAAAGCAACATATATTTGTTATAAATCATTAATATAATTAAATTCATTAATCTACCTAAATTAGTCAATTAGCTCTTATATTGAAGCTTAAAATTATTATGTAAGCTAGTTAAGGGTATTTACTTAGATTAAATGTAAAACATCAATCACTGTCTATATCTATTGATTACATATAACAAGTGAGTTTTCATGTAGAGCAACGATTAATGAGAGTATTTTTAAAAAACTAATACATCTGTTTTTTTTACAAATACTGAGTTTAACTAATTTTTTATTATTTACAAATCAGTTACCTACTTCCTTACATTAAGCACGAGTTAAATAATTCTCTAATTAATTAAAGTATATTATTGAAGATTTTTTTAAGTTTAGAGGATTAAGATTGATCTTCACTTTAATTTTTTTCATAACTCAGCTCATCTATCATAGGATTAAAGTTGACCTTCACTTAATATTTTTTTACATGTCAATATATCTCCCATAGAAGATTTGAACTCGCAAGCCAACACTTAACAAAGCTCTATAAAGAGAGGCCCTCGGTGTCATTTGTGCTAAAAGTGTTAGTTCTCTGAGTGTGTTTTGATAATAACTAATCATTGTAAACAGATTAAGTCATGTGATCCAAGCTAAAATGTTGTTATTTCACTTTAAGTTGGATCATATCGTTGGATCTTTTGTGTCAAATTGACTCGAGCCAAGGCTTGATGACTGGAGTCAATCCCCTCTCGTATATATTGCGAAATTGACATTTTGACTCTAGCCACCATTTGTGAACCTCGAGTTTGAGTCCAAACTCGAGCCAGCATTTTCGTGACTCGAGCCAAAAGTCTTCGAACTTAAAAATAATTTTTAAAAATCATATTTCACATGACTCGAGCTAGAGACAATTGACTCTAGCCAATCTTGACCGTTGTATTTAAATAAATTGAGTTTCCCTCGAGCCATCACTTATCACCTTAAGTCAATAAGATCTCTTTCAAAAATAGCTCAGTGTTTTTATTGCATCTGACTCGAGCCAGGATTTTGGTGCCTCGAGTTTGGACATAGACTCGAGCCACGTTTTTCTTCCTCGAGTTAAAGAATCTTCAGGAGCTAAGTGATCAATTGGAAATTGACTCGAGCCATCATTTCTGAAGTCTTGAGTTAGAGCCTAGACTCGAGCCAAGAAAATTTGACTCGAATCTGTTATCTTGATTCGTCTCTTCTGCGTTTTCAAAATCAAGTTGACTCGAGCCAAGATAATATTAACTCAAGCCAATTACTCTCAATTTGAAAAACACCGTGTTCGAATCTCTAAATTCTCTTAGATTATTTTAGATACTTTATATCATCTATCATTATTATTCCTAACTATATTTGATCAGTTTATTAATGAGTTTCAGATGATTAGAATGTGGATTAATGTTGTTAATTGGATAAAGCTCTTATGTGTCAGAGCATTAAATTCTCTTGGCCTTTTCAAGACTCTAATCCAACAACCATGCCTCTGATCACACGAAAGACATTTCTGGCAAGATATTCCTCATTCCTATTGTTGTGCCTCAACGGTCATAAATGAAGGAATAAGTAATGTTGAAGACAGCGATTACAAAGCATTAATGATTCATCGCTTCATCTCTCTAACGGACAATAATTCAAGAGTCTCAACGGATAAATCATCAAGCTTCTCAACGGTCATAAATGCCATCAACTATAAATATTAGAAGCTTTGAATTAGCCAACTACCGAAACGTTGTGCAATCAACTCGACTCAACTTCAATTTATTGTTTCATTAACTGAGCTAAATATCTTCGGATATTTTCATTGTACTTCAGTGTTCATCATTTTATCTACTCTGTGAGAGATTTAAACACTTATCAATTTATTGCTCATTAGTCAAATCTTAAGGTTGTGGGACCTTAAGTGTGGGTGTACAATTACAGCTTGTAAAGGGGAGTGAGTCCTAATGTAAGAGGATCATCCGAGTACTAAGTATGCAATTGTAACAGTCATTGAGTTAGTGAAAAATCCTAAGGTGCTTGGGGACTGGACGTAGGTCATGGATTTTGACCGAACCAGTAGAATCTCCTATGTTGTTTTCCTCTCTTTATCTCTGTGTCTTTGTGTCAGCGAAAAGTTTTTAAAACTCACCTATTCACCTCCCCCTAGGTGATATTTCCCTTCAAAAAGGACTCCACAATCAGTTTAATATCTTTTAAAAATTACAACAAACATATCATGAGTGCATAATTTGGGTGGACACCTTACGACAAATTCAAGTAATAAAATAATAAAAAGAGAAGAAAAATAAATAGATTACTTTGCATGTGTACAGTAATATAAAGCCAAATTAATATAGTTTTCTTCTCCATCTTTTGTCGGTTTGCTCTTTCTTGTTTTCATTAAGTATTTCTATAAGCTAACTTTTTTAAAAATTAATATATTCTAACACTTACAAATGATTCAACTTCCAACATATATCTGCCAAGAAAAAATATAATGGTTTTCAAAAACAACCATCATGTAACACTTTTCACAGGTCACAACCCTTCGTAACATCCACTAGACCTCTATTTAAATTCACATATTGCTTGTTATTCTTACTACTTTTCTTTATCAACCTCCTCCTTCTCTACATAATGTTAACGTCCCAGGGAGTTCTTCCGCCGCCACCGCCTCCTCCTCCTCTTCCTGAAATAGAGGCTCTGATGCAACTTTTGGTAGGCCTTGACCGCTACACAAGGCGTGTACGACATATGCCAATAGGCTGAAGATAAAGTTGAACCTCATACTTCATTGCAATGAGGTTGAATATGACTTGCAGTCAGACTTTTCATCATCTCCTTACTCCAATGATAAAAATGAAGAGGAGGACGAGGACGACAATAGTGGTAGTGACTAAACACCATTATTGTGTTTTAAAAATATTTTAAGAAATAAGTTATAAGAAAAACAACTTCATACTTCATTATTATTAATTAATAACCTAAAGTATTTGTGTACCATACTTAACTATTCTAACTTAATAAACATAAATTAATGCTTTCAAAACCTTTCATCTTCCATGCGCTAACTTTGGGTGCCTCCTCATCATTACTCATTGATCGTCAAGAGAACTAGGTACCCTTTCAATAATACGTCATGTTCAACTTCCAATTAATGTGTGTAATAATTGTTTTTTTCATCCCTTCTAGAGTTCCAAATGTCTATTTAAACTCACCATTTTCATTATTATTATTTTTACATTTTCTTCATTGTTCTCCTCTTTGTTCTCTTAATTGAAAGTATGAAATGTCTTGCAAAAGAATTTCAAGAAAGCTCTCAATGTCATCCTCTAACCTCCTCCTCCTCCTCCTCCTCCTTAGCCTCCATATCATATGCTTCCAAAACTAGAGGCAATGTTTCAGCATGCATAACACACTTATTATGCCGTAAGGAGGCTTTCTTTATACATCTTGAGTATGAACAAGAAGAGCAATCTCATACTTGATGAGTATGAGATTGGCCATGATCCTGGCCATTTTTCTGGTGACAAGTAACCTGATGAACATAGTTCATAAGGCTATTTGCGACTATTCTATTTTTTACATTTTTTTCGTTTTAATAGTATTTTTAAATAAATACAAAACATTACTCAGTTATTAGAAAATAAATGTTATGAAATATAATAAATAACGGTTCATTAGCTATTCTTTCGAAACAACTGTCTTGAAACTCATGGCGTGGGAAAAAGAACATAACATAGTTGCGCGAACTGGTCCTCAATCTTCAACTTCTATCGACGCTTTACCTCCAATCAATTTAAACTCCTCATTTTCATTTGTTTTCTTCACCCTCTTCCTCTATTCTCCTTATCATCATGGTTAAGAGACGAGTTGAAGAAATGCTGGAGAATTGTCCTACCCAACCTTCGCCTCCTTCTCCTCCTCGTGCTACTTCTTAGCATGCACCTCTACCTGCTTATGTTCCTCCTCCCACCCAACCTCCATGCCCTCCTCATGCTCCTCCTTCCTAACCTGCTTCTCCTCTGCCTACTTCTCTTCCTCCTCCTTCCCAACCTGCTCCTCCTCGCCTACTTCTCTTTCTCCTCCTTCCCAACCTGCTCCTCCTACTCCTGCCAAACCTCTACGCCCTCCTCATGCTCCTCCATCCTTACTTGCTCCTCCACCTACTTCTCTTCCTCCAACTTCGGCCCATGGTCGGTGATTCTAGAGCTTCTACTTTGCTCGTCCTCATGTTCTCAAATGATTCGAATCACTCCTCTGAGGATGATGGGTAGGTTTTATTTATTTATTTTTTTAAGTTTTATATATATATATATATATATATTAATGTAATGACTCAAACATATGTAAAAAAAATAACATACCTTATAGTTGTTATTAGAGAACAGTGATAAATCAAAATAACCATTATAAAGGTAAAAATATATGTGTTAGCGGCTTCTACCAACTAACCATTTTAATACCCTGAAAACCCTAACTAATATAAGTAAATATTATGATAAATATTATATGGCAACAAATACTGACAAAAACTTAGGAAGTGTGTTCTCTCTAAATTTAGGAATTTTTGGGATTATTTCCTTGGAAAATAATAGAGCATAAATATAATATTATTAAAAGCACTTTTTGGCCCCATGATTTTTAATATTTTACATGGGATATAAAATATCAATGTATCTAAAATAGTTGTGAGATAATAATTTATCCTAATTGAGAAAATTATCAACAATTAGTAAATGGCTAAATAGGTAATTAATGGGATAATATAAGAGGATTAAAATATAAGATAAATGAATTTGAAAAATATTTAATTAAGGGCTGAAATTCGAAATTAAAAAAAAAATAATAAAAATATATATATATATATATATATAAAATGCTTAGAAAAATAAATAAAAAAATAAAAATAAAAAAATAAAATATCTAGATATTTGTAATATAATAATATTATATATGGTAAAGAGCCAACGGGACATTTGAGAATGGATAGAAATTAAATCCTACACCAAAATATAGGGATTTAGTCTAAAACACCGGACCTTATATAAACCGGTGAAATTTACCTCCTGGAGTGGACTATCTCCGAAGTCATTTCGAAACCAACCGAGTCATTAAGACACAGGATAAATAAAGAAAAGGGCGAGATAGTGCAAATGAGAACCAATAGAAAAACAAATTGTTGTGACGAACCGGGATTAGGTTTCTTGGGTCTAGACATATTATGAACCGGTGAATTTTTGTCCGTGTTCGGTGCTATCGAAGTTATTTCCCAGAATCGACGGCGTTTATCCGAAAATCTTCAGAGACTACGGAATACCCTTAACGAGATCAAAAATTTAGTTAACCCAAGTAGTTTTAAAGAGAAAGAATAAAACTTCGTGCCTTGCTCTCGATTTTAGAGATTCTCCGAGATTACGCGTTTCGGACCGAACTAGGAACTTTATCGGTACCGGCCATAAAGTAAGAGCTTGTGTTGTCATGCATGACATCACATTCTCCTTCTAGAAGGAGGGAGAGGTCGGCCTAGGTGCATCCAAGGGCCAGGGATGTGCCACGTGTCGAAGTGCGATCCAACGGTTGAGATCCGGTCTGAAAAAGCATGAATAGTGCCACCATTTTCTTCTATAAATAGCACTCTTCCCTCTTCACTTTCTCCCACCCCAAATCGTGTTTAGAGAGAAGTTTTAGAGAGAAGGAGGAGCCCGGGAGAAACCGCGGAGCCCGGGTAAGTTTTTCGGTCCTTAGTCTTTAGTTTCGGTAGTTCTTTCAGTAGATATAGTAGAAATGCTAGATTTATCTTTAAATTTCCCAGATAGTTTAAATATCATGTTTAGGGGTAGATATGGTATTTATTTTGAAAATATACTGGGAAAAGAGATATGTCAAAATTCTGGAGAGATAGGGTCAAAATAGCGAAGCTCTAGCGAAATTCCGCCGATTAGGGGGTCAGGGGCAAAATGGTAATTTGTACCTAAAATGCCTGTTATAATGCTAAATACTGATAAAAATGATATAATTCGTAAAACGTGCCGGAGTACCATCAACGAAGGTACGTTCGCGGCGTACAGTAACACTAACTTTGATGATTATGATATGCTTATATATGATTGTTGTGTTTCTGTACTGAGACTCTGTCACATTTGAAATTGATGAAATCATGAATATACGGGTTATGGTATTGTTAACGCCGTTGAGAGTTTTCCTTAGCGCTTTGGACACGACTGTACATCGTGGCACCGGGAGGTCGTGCGGATCGGGATAACAAACATATCTGTGGGCCGTGTATTGTTATTGCCTTACATACATATATGTATTTCCTACATCTTATGGGCTTTTGTAGTGATTATTGCGAAAATGTCATGAATACCTGTCATACATATATTGTTTACATAAGCATGAGGTTAACCGTTACCTGAGGTCCGATGGACATTGGACCTCAGTCTGCATGAATAGACAGGAAAGGGTCATGAACCAGAGGAGGCACCAGTAGATGGAGCCATAGATAGACGCCAGTAGATAGGCCGTGAGAGAGCACCGGTCAAAGAAAAGGCGGGAAGAAAGTCAACAGAACCTACCTTATGGCATAAATCTAATAAGGTTACTTCATATCATTTGGTGCTTAAACTAGAAGGGTCGTCTATGTGGTTCAGTCAATCAGTCACCCTAGCACGGTGAGACTCCCACTAGACCTACCCAACCTGGCCAAATGAGATGGTTTAACTGAGTTAGGTTCTATGCCCCAAGTCTATTTAAGGCTTGGTTGAAGAGGGTATAGTTACATGTAAAATTGTAATTGTAAAGTTTTGTATTACTGTATCACATGAACACTCCTTCGGGAAATTTTTATATCAGTATACATCAGGCATCATATGTCTGAGTATTTCATATCAGTTACTCAGTGTTATACCTGTTTGTTCAAATTTTTAGTACATGCTCTTCGTTTCCGCAAAACGCTAAAGCTGTAGCACCTCAAACTCTGATAATTTTTTATAAAACCACGTGACACAATTTATGCTACGAAATTTGGGGTGTTACAACCATTATGTAAGACCTTAAACATGTAGATTTGTTAATAACAAACCTCACATTTTCTTGAATATAACCATTATAAAAATAAAACAATTAGTAGTTATTACCAACTAACCGTTATGTAAGACCTTAAAAATTATAACGGGGGTTTCTTTGTAACACATACAATCAGTTTGACATTCGAAAAATTTCACACTTGATCGAAAGCTCTAGATCTTTCATCTCTGAGAAATGTACATATTCAACCTCAGAGTTTTCTTTCTTCAACTTCCGATCGGGTCAACATAAGGTTCGTTGTTTTTCTGGATGCGGATAATTATGGGATTTTGATTAAGGTTTTTATTTCTAAATTATTTATGTGAGATGGGGCTTGAAAATTGATGACTTTGGCTTAATACAATTGAATTTGAACAAGTAAGGGTATAAAGAAGAGCCTTTCATTTAGGCTTCTTATGCTAAACAAGTGCTCTACATCTGTGATCTTTTTAAACATGGATGGTCTATTATTTTGTTGACAAATAAATTGATTGATTAGGATATGGGTGATAGAGTTAATGATGATCCATGAGGTCACTTGAACCATAAAATTTGGATGAAGAAGGTGCTTTATATGTTAGACACAATCATATTGAAGGTATTTGGGTTTTGAATAAGAGAAAGTTATTATAGTACTTCACAAGAAGAGAAGAATTCCAAATAAAAAAAGTAACTTACAAAAAGCTCAGACTAGGAAAAGAAAAAGAGGCACTTAATTTATGTGTTTTGACTATATATTGTTGTTTTCCTGCTATTAGGATGAGTTAATTTCTATGTTTTTATGGATGGTCTATTATATTGTTGCTTGTTTATGTGTTGTTTATGAAAGTAAGGGGAATCGATAGCAGTACCCCCTAACTTTTTTATAAAAAAAAATTGTTGCAGATATGTAACAATTATTAGCTAGAAATCGTAATATATATTTCCAAAATAACAAATGGTTTCTTGTCATAATCGTTATCTATGTACCAATGGAGCAATATATTACGGGTGTTATATTTGAACCGTTTTAAAGTTAAAACTTTCTCTCTATGTAAACGTCTATTGGCTTTTCCATTTCATTCATTAGCACACTCGTCATAGGTCAAATACAATCCCTCAATCCCACCAACCTCGAAACCCCACTACTCTGGTTGTCTTTTCTGGTCGTCGATCATCATTTTTCAGCTGAACCACACGATCAACAAAGCCTTCTCTGTGCTTCTTAGTGACAACTGCACAAGGCCTAACACATATTTTCATTCATTACAACACGTGTTTTAGGGTTTATGGTAACCAACCAACCTCAGAACCCCCACTTCTCCAGTTGGATTTTTTCTGTCATATGTCAGTCATATTCAGTGAAGCACACAATCCAAAGCGTTCACCATACTTTTGTTAGTGACAACTACACGAATTTATTTTGTTTCCTTACTCGTATTTTTCATTAATAGAATAAACGATCACACGTCGAGTGCAATTTGGGATGGATCAAGACATTTCTAGTTTTATGGCTTGGCTCAATGGAACTCCTTACTGTAAAGGGCTCAATAGGTATGTGGCTTCGAGTAAGACTTGATAGAGAAAGAGAGATTAGATCTATAGAACGCCATATGCAAACTCACGAGAAGGAGCAAATGGTGTACTATAGATCAAACCCCTCATTCTCTATCAACTATTCTCGAAGTTGCATACCCCTAGAGCCTTTTTCGGTAGGAAGTTTCATTGAACCTAGCCACAAAGTCAAAAATGTCTTAATCCATCCCAAATTGCACTCGATGTGTGAGCTTTCGTAATATACAATTTTGTTCTGTCTTCATGTTAGGGGATATTGACAGGAGAGTCCCATTATTATTTTAAAAAAAAAAAAATCCTCAAAACTTAACGGTTCTCACATAAAACCGTTGTATATTTATGCACTATATATTATTGTTGTTTCATTAAACCCATTAGCATTTTAAACAAATAAATAACGGTTGTGATACAATGACCATTACGTATGCTAAAATTTATATAATGTTATTTCGAAAGCACCGTTAGGTATGTTAGAAAGTTTATCATGGTTGTTTACTTGATACTATTTTAAATATGTCAGCATTACAATATATATAATGGCTGTTTGTGTGAAATTGTTTTATTATCACTACAAAATTGCGCACAACATAGCCTCACCACATCTCAATACGTTGTTATACTAGAACAGTTAAAATATATTCAGAATAAATCACAGTTCGAAACCGTAATGTATCTTCGCCGAATAAATATAGTGCCTGCATATATGACAATTTGGAACCATGATGTATAGCAGTTAATAACTATTATATATCATGATTTCTCTAGTAGTGTCAATTCTCTCTCTCTCTCTCTCTCTCTCTCTCTCTCTCTCTCTCTCTCTCTCTCTCTCTCTCTCTCTCTCTCACACACACACACACACACACACACACACACACACACACCACAACTGCCCAAATCACATAGATCAAAGTGGTAGTTAAAATTAATTAAAAGCAATAAATGTGTAACAGATATAATCCCCCCCTCCAAAAAAAAACTTTATTTGTAATACCCAAATAATTATTTGTCTTGAATATTATATTTGGATAAATAATATATCTTAAATATTATATTTGGATAAATAATACCTATTTAAAATAAGTGAATATGTGGTCTCAAATTTTTCTATTATGTTTATTTTATTTTCTAGGCAATTTCTTCCTAGAATTAAGGTGATTGAAGATTTAATTTTCTAAATCTTATTAGGGATCATAAAATACCCTAAAATTATCATAATTAAGCATAATCTTAATTATTTCATTAAAGGCAATTAAATATCATCAAAATGCCTAAATCAATTAAATAAAATTATCAAAAATTATTAGGCAATTAAATTTGCAATAATTGAAATATTTATGTTGATTTTCGAAATTAAATATTAATTAATTAAAAAAGGGCATAATTAAGAATATATCAACTTAATTAACATCCAAATGATATCTAAAGGCCAAAATTAGTACATAAAGGGTTTTTAATCATCAAGATTAATATAGTAACCTATCAAAATTTTGACAATTAGGTCTAATAACCCCTAAAACACTATATTAGAAATATTAACAAAGATTAATTAATCCTCTCTAAAATCATACAAAAGTGGCGAAATTTACTAATTAAAGAGGCTAAGTAATTGCATTAATTCTTAATCCTAAATCATTAACAAATATCATCAATAGTGTTTAGATTTTTTCAACCCAAATCAAAGGCTTGGATTAAAACTAATAAAGCTAAATCCTAAGGCTCTAATTAAGTATCATAAAGCTAAATCCTTGTGAGATTGAAATCAACCAATGAGGGGATTTCTTCTAGGAAAATTAAGATAGGAGAAGACACAATATTTTGAGTGGAAACAAGAGGGAGTACACGGCCCTTTGAAAAAAAAAATCAGAATTAAGATAGTGAAGTAATTAATTTAATTAAACAATAATAATTACACCACATACATGTCATAATCAAGCATTAATTCATGAAGACTTTAGAGGCAATTGGAAGAGGATAAGAGTACTATGTAGTTAAAGCTCTTAATTACATGGAAGAGGATTAATTCAAGACACAAGTGAATGAGAATCTATACAAAATAAATTGTAATTTGAGATATGTTAATCATAGATCAGATATAAAGAGTTATTATGAACAAGCATATTTTAAGCTTGGATGTTATCTTCAAAATCATTTTCTCAACTTTTGTGATTAATATTTAAGTAATTAAAGTGGTTAAAAAGACTTCTAATTAAGTCATAAATTTGAGATTAGAGAAGTGAAAAAGAGACTTGAATAAAACTACCAACTTGCAACTAACTATATGAGCATTTGGTGTAACTAAAAATTGAAACAAACAAACTAGAAGAAGAAGGTGTAGAAGTCGGTCATGAAGCTTAGATAAGGAGTGATTAATTAGTCATCAATCAAGCATTAATCATAAAGTAAAAATAACATTAATGAGGGGACAAATTGGCATTGTACAAATTGACTTTGGGGTAAAAATTTGAAGAGGATAGGGATGAGGGCCACGGTTTGGAGTGTGAGTGAAGAGAGAAAAAGATGAGACAAGGGTAAAATGGGAAGGAAATAATCAAGGGCATGTGAGGTCTTTTTGCACCTTGGACTTTTACTATAAATAGGGCCTTTGGCTCTTCATATTTTCTCACACCAAGATAGCAAGTAGCATCTGATTCTAAGAGTGAAAGAGTGAGTGAGAGTCGGGAGAAAGGAGGAGCAAAGTTCGGGTAAGTTCTTGAATCTAGCTTTTGAGTTTTTAGTTAAATTGTTGTTTTAATCTTTGATCTTCTAAAATTATTTAGATTTCATGTTTTCTGAGTTTAAAAATGAGTTTTTTTCGAAAACAAATGATGGAGGAAGGATTGGAGAAAAAATTTTGGGAGTTGAGAGTCAAAGTAGCAAAGCGCTGACGAAATTTTGTCGGTTAGCGACTTCTGGAGTCAGTAGTAAAAAACGCTGGTATCTTATGTTGAAGATAATGTTCTTAAATTCTGAGAAAATTCATGTTCAAATTAGACATATAGAGCTTTCCAAATATACCTATAGCATGTCATTTTGAGTTTTTGTGCTAGGAGATAAAAATTTCCAAAGTTGGGCTACATTTCCTGGGGAAATTCTGGGCAGAGCTTGGAAAAATGAGAACTTGGAATTGATATTAAGTTCTGGGAAAACTTTAGTATTTTTCTCAAAACTAGACATCCTAAGGAGTCCGGGGAATTTTACGGATCCTTGTTTCGATTTTTCTAGAATTATTTATGATTTTTTAAAGCTAGGCGAAAAATCAGTCCATATGCTGTCAAACAACGTTTTTTACGAAATTTATGGGAAATAATTGGAAAATAAATGCACCAGGGGTAAAATGATCATTTGAGACTAAGATATTTATTATAATATTAATTATGAATTAATAAATACGATATTACCCTTATAGGATATCCGTGATCACAATTTGACCATCCAAACGTACCGTGAACAACAACGAATGTACGTTCGCGGCGTACTGTAACACTAACTCTAATGCTTATAGTATGTTCATATATGATAGTTGTATTCATAAACTAAGATGTTGTCTTAGTTCATTACTTACACATTCAGCTTTACACGGGTTATAGTCTTATTAATACCGTTGAGTTTTCCTAGCGCTGAGGACACGTTTGATCGTGGCACTGGTGAATAGTGTAGACCGGGATAACATGCATATTGCAGGGGTTGTGTATTGTTATTGTCTTACATATCTGATTATGTATTTCCTACATCTGTTATGGGCTTTTGTAGTGAATATTGCTGAAATGTCATGAATATCGATCTGTCATACATATATTGTTTACATAAGCATGAGGTTAACCGTTACCTGAGGTCCGATGGGCATTGGACCTCAGTCTTAAACTAATAGTTCAGGCAAGGATCAAGGATCAGAGAAGTTACCGGTAGATGGAGCCGTATAGAGGCACCGATGGACGGAATCGTGAGGAGGCACCGGTCAAAGCAAATGCAGGAAGAAGGTTAACAGAGTCTACCTTCTGACATGAAACTAATAGGGTTACTTCAAACCATTTGGTGCTTAAACTAGAAAGGGTTGTCTATGTGGTTGATCAATCGGTCCGCCGTGAATTTGGGGAGACTCCCACTAGACCTTACCCAGCCTAGCCGAATGGATTTGATTTAACTATGTTAGGTTCTATGCCCCAAGTCAAGAAATGGCTCGATCTGAAAATGTATAGTTACAACGTAAATTCTGTAATTATATAAGTTCTGTATCACATGAATATTCCTTCGGGAAATATCTAATATACCAGTATATGTCAGGCATCAGCATATGCCTGAGTATTTTATATCAGATACTCGTTGTTCAAATTTTTAGTACATGCTCTCCGTTTCCGCAACACGCTGAGTTGTAGCACCTCAAACTCTGACGATTTTTATAAAACCACGTGTCACCGGCACGATTTATGATACGGAACTTGGGGTGTTACATTATTTATGATAAATAAGTAAGATAATGCGTGGGAAACAAGATAAGAGAGTGAATGGGAAACAAGATGAAAGAAACATGTAATTAATTAGGGGTAAACATGAAAAGTGCATAAATAACAATGTATTATAATCATAAATAACAAAAAAAAATATAAATTAATTTCAACCATTAAAAAGTAACCTAAAAAGCTAAGTGCTTGAGATAAAAAGTAAAACAAATTTACAAAACTTTCTAATAGAAGCCTACAAAGTTGAAGTGTACATACATAATTTTAATACTTAAATTTATTTATGAAAAATTGGAATCAAGTCCCAATTAATATAACTAATTACAATTATGTCCCTTGAAATCTTCAAATTGCAGTAAAGTCTCAAGGGATCATAGTGCTATTAATTCCAAACGTGAAAGTACATTTTTCCCCCAATGACAAGTTTAGAGCAAGCAATAACAAGTTACATGGAAAGCAATGAAAAATTTAGAGCAATCAATGACAAGTTACATGGCAACCAATGATAAGTTTAGAGCAACCAGTGACAAGTTACATTGCAACAATTTAATTTTCATAAATAAATACCATAGATGTGAAAAGGTTGTTAATTGTATGTTGCCTTTATGATTCATGTTGTTGTTTCATTGAGTGTAAGGGACGTATGACGGTTTAGATTTATACTCTGTTTCTATGGAAATTGTATTATGTTTTCATGTACTTAGATAAGGATTTATGGAAATGATTAAGGTTTATGTGTTTATAATTTCTATTATGCGATTTTAAAATATGTCGTCAATATAATGCCTTAAAGTTTTTAATGTGGCTCATTTAGTTGTCAATAACATCTTTGTTCTGCAGGCTGATAGAAAAGATGGCAAGTACGTTTGGAAAGCATGTTTCCATATAGGGGGACAATTTCTAAATGAAAAAGAACGTACTTTGCAATATGTGGGGGGTACCGGTAGAACAAAAACTATAAAGGAAGACACTACGTATGAGGAGTTGAGAACAATTGTAGCATCAATTGTTTGATAAGAAAGCAGTGGAAGTACTATAAAATTCACACTGACTCTTGATAATACAACAACCTTTGTGAACCTTGTAGATGATGAAGGAGTATAACATTTTATTAAATTAAATGGAAAAAGTGATCATGTGTAAGTAGGAGAAAATGTAGATAACACTACATAAGCGACAAAGGATAATGCAATAGAGCAACAAGATGTGTAAGTTGTATTGGTTTTTTAAATTAATATTTTATGTAGTCACTTCTTGTCACCTGGTTGCTCTAAACTTGTTATTGGTTGCCATGTAACTTGTCATATTGCTCTAAACTTATCATGGTTTCCATGTAACGTGTCATTGGTTGCTCTAAACTTGTCATTAAGGCAAAATTGTACTTTCAATTTTAGAATTAATAACACTCAAGTTCCTTGAGCCTTTATTGCAATTTGATGATTTCAAAGGATCTTATTGTGATTTATTCTATTAATTGGGCTTGATGACAATTTTCCCATTTTTTATTAGTATTTTTATATTTAATATTATAATAATATTGTTATTAAATACAAAATTTTACTTATATATTGCATCAATCCTACGAGAGAGAGAATATTGCTTTTATATAGAACCAAAAGGGGTAACTAAACCTTTAATCTACTATTAATGTCACTGTGAATTCCTGAACTATCTCTAATTCAATTATCCTTAAGGAAAGTTCCGTCCAAAAAAAATTATCCTTAACCAAAAGCTAAAATACCCCGTTGATCCCTCTAATTTATGCAAAGTCTCATTATCATCTCTTAATTTTAAAAAGTACTATCTTCAATCCTTAATACAAGAAGTGTGAATTATAATACTCCCTCTCCCTCTCCCTCTGATCCTAATTTGGGGAAAACACTTTTTTTTTTGGTTGCCCACCCGGTTCACCGGAGCTTCGCCCCGACTAGTCCGGATCCGACCCGCGTCGCGCACCTGGCTATGGTGGGAGAGTCTCCCAGTGGGGGTTTTGCAGATTCACGCGCCGAACCCGGCACTCGTTGTCGGACATGTGCCCGCTTACCACTTGAACATTAAGTGATGAAAATATCTTTCCGTGTGTTTGGGCTTAGCTGTCTGGGATTGTAGAGGCCTTGAGCCCAATTAAGATTATTTGGCCCAACAAACCTGAAATTGCCCCAAAAATGAATACTTGTGAGGTCATTAGTCATTACCCCCCAATATATATATATATATATATATATTGCTCACTTTAAATATAATAATAAACAGAGAGAGAAATAGCATAGTATTAAAACCTAGTCCAATATGAAACCGGTCTAACTCGGACTAAACTGGTTGATTTGGGGTTGACCTGGGATCACTTTTTTAATTAAAAAAATGTAAAAACTTCAAAAAGAAAGATGTTTACTAAGAAAAAGAAGGAATGAGAGGAAAAGGAGAAGGAAAATACAAAAGGCATTTAGAAAATATATATTGATAACATATAAATATAAATCATTCCTTTTTACAATATTCAAATTTCTAAATGATCCTTTTTATATTGATATTATATAAATATAGTACTATAACTATACTATATTGTTAGTAGGTAAACAATTAGAGCATTGAATCGAATAACCAGTACCTTGATCAGTCTGGTTAAAGTTTTGAACAAGCTTTGATTGGATTGGATAATATGGGAGAGGGATCTCAAATGAACTTCCTCCATTTCCTATCCATTACTTTCCTCACAATTGGATCAACTTCTAATGATTGGGATTTAACATTTAATAACAATATATTATAATCTTAAATAACAAAAAAGATATAAATAAATTTAAACCATTAAAATTTAACATGAAAAAATCATTGAATTGCCAAAGATAAAATGTAAAAAACAAAATATAAAGCATTTTAATAAAAGTCTACATAGTTGAATATATATATATATAATTTTAATAGTTTAAATTCATTTATAATATTTTTTGTATTTAAATTATAATATTGTTGTTATTAAATGTTAAATCTCAACATTAGAAGTTGATCCGGAAAGTAAATAGAGAGAAAGATTAATGGAAGACACCCTCTTGAATTACATAGGATCATATTTATGATTTAATAAACTATTTTGTTGGATTATATGTTATTTATACATGAATATTATATTTTTTTGAGGATTAATATCTTTTTTATTTGAATATTACTCTTTACAAAGTTATATATGAATATTTTGTATATCTTAATTGAGTCATTATATTATTATAAGCATGGCGATTTAATCAGCACCACCCTTTAACCAAGATATAGTTTTTCTCATAGTTGTCGTAATCATTTTATCTATCTTCGTTTACCGTATCTCTATTTAATATATCTGAGATAATCAGAGTCATTTTATTATTTACTTGTATTGTGTTTAAAATTATTCCTTTTACATTTTTATTTCATCACCACATTTATTATATGTTTTTTTATTATTTATATTATTCATTTGTTTATTTATTGTTTACTTTATTTTCCATTTTACTTTTATTATTGCTATCTTTATGTTAAATTTTTAATTTTTTAATTGTTTTTTCATTTATTCCTATATTTTTACATTTCATAACCTATTATTGTCCTTTTATTGATAGTATTTTATGTGACTATATAGTATAATCAATATGATTGTGGATTTATCTTTTATTTATATTTGATTATGAGCTTGTATTTATTTAATTTCTTTCTTTCCACAATTTATATTGCTAAAATTTCCTCTTGAACTTTATACACCATTTATATTATTTGTCCCTCTCTCTACCTTTCTCCTTTATATATGTTGTTATGTTGTTTATCTACATACACACACATATATACATATATATGTATGTATAGATGTATATACATACACACATATATACATATTTATGATTTTATGATTTTAATGGTAAAATGTTTATTTATGAATAGATGATGAATTATATGTTGGCAACTCATGAAATTTTGCACCCTTTAATTGTGTTGTTCATCAATATGTTGAATATGATTTGGGAATTCTAATATTTTAATTCATGATGATGTTTTATGTTTCATCAATTTTACCATAATTCTAATTGTTATCATTATTTTTAGTTTGAATCATGGCTAACCTTATCAAATTGAGTTTACAGCTCTTAATATTATAGGAAAGAATTATTTATCATGGGTCTAGGATACTGAGATCCATCTAGATGCTAAGGGTTTAGAAAAAGCTATTTTACCAAGAAATTAAGCAACTATTTAAGATAAGGTCAAGGCCATGATTTCCTTTGCCACCATTTCCACAAAGGATTGAAAGTTGAATACCTAATGGTAAAAAAATCCACTAGAATTGTGGACTAATTTGAAGGAAAGGTATGATCACCAAAAATAGTGATTTTGCCTTAAGCTCGTTACGAATGGACATCTTAGGCTACAAGACTTAAAACTGTAAGTGAATATATAATTTAGCGGTTTTTAAAATAAGTTCTCAGTTGAAGTTATGTGGTGAGAAAATAACTTATGAAGACTTATTAGTGAAAACTTTTTCTACCTTTCATGCTTCAAATATACTCTTCCAGTAGCAATATCAAGAGAAAGGTTTTAAAAAGTCACTCTGATTAATCTCATGTCTTTTGGTAGTCGAACAAAATAACAAGCTATTGATGAAAAATCATGAAATTCGTATCACTAGATCTGTTCTATTCCCTGAAGCGAATGTGAGTGTACGTAATAATTACCATGCTCATGGTCGCTTCAAAATGATAATGTTGAGGCACACAAGAATGAAGATATCATTGAGCCCGATGGTATTAATGGCCTTGATGCTATGGCACATTTGGAGGTGGCTGATTTTTTTTAGAATCATGATTAGAGATGAGTTGGTCATTTTCCCTTTTCCATATGTAATAAGAGTATTATTGCTCTTCATGTATTTTGAATTTGTTTTAATGCATTACTTTTCTTTTGGTGAAGATTATGAATGTTTCGATCATTAGACACAAGAATGAAGATATATGTCTCATATATAGTGCTACGACACATATCATACTCACATCTAACAGTAGTGCAAGCATCAATACCATAGCGGATAATACAAAACTAATTGAAGGTTTCAAAAGAGCAATTATATATAATATAAACCAAAGGGGAAAAATTTGTTATTAATGATGCTTTTAGAAGTCTCACAGAAATTTATTAAGTTTTAAGGATATCCGTCAAAATCGGTATCATATTGAGACTATAAATTAGAATAATATGGAATATTTACAAATTATAATTGTTAGATTTGGTGAAAAATGTGTCTTGGAAAAATTACCAACATTATCTTCTGATTTGTACTATACAAATATTAGTAATGCTACAGTAAACCAGAAGTTTGTTTATAAAGATATATTTGTTGGCATGATCAGTAAGGCCATCCCCGATCAACTATGATGCAAAGAATTATTGAAAATTCACATAGACATCCATTGAAGAGCCAAAAGATTCTTCAATTTAAGGATTTCCCACATGTGCTTGTTCTCAAGACAAATTAATTACAATACCTTCTTTGATAGAAGTCGAACTTGAATCCCCTATTTTCTTAGAGCATATCCAAGTGGAAATATGTGGGCCTATTCATCTACCATATGGATCATATAGATATTTTATGGTTTTAATAGATGCAACTACAAGATGGTCGCATGTGTATTTGTTGTCTACACATAATTTAGCATTTGCAAGATTACTCACTCAAATAATTCGTTTATGAGCACAATTTCTAGGTCATGCAATTAAGAAACTTATTTTTGATAATGCTAACGAGTTTTCATCTCAAGCTTTTAATGATTATTGCATGGAAACTAGAATAACAAAAGAAAAATATGTTGCTTGTGTCCACACTCAAAGTGTTCGAGCATAATCGTTCATTAAACGCCTCCAATTGATAGCTAGATCAATGCTTTTGAAAACAAAACTTCCCATATCAGCTTGGGGCATGCAATTTTACATGCATCGGAAATTATACGCATCAGGCCAATAAGTTATCATGAATTCTCCCCCATTACAATTGGCTTTTGGTGAGGAGCCAAATATTTCCCATCTTAAAATTTTCAGATGTGCAGTATTTGTTCCTATTGCTCTACCACAACAAAGATTGGACCTCAAAGGAGGTTAGAAATATATGTTGGTTATAAATCTCCTTCTTTAATCAAATATTTAGAACCATCAACTGGAGATTTATTCACACACGTTTTGATGAGACAATTTTCCCAACATTAAGGGGAGATAATAAGCATATGGATAAAGAAATTACATGGAAAACATTGACACTATCACATCTAGATCCTCGTTCACAACAAAGTGAGCTTGAAATTCAAAAAATAATTCATCTGCAAAATATTGCAAATCAACTTCCAGATGCATTTACTAACCTTAAAAAAATTATCAAATCTCACATTCCGGTTGAAAATTCTTCAATTAGAATTGATGTTCGAGTAGGACAACCATCAATTGCAAACAAAAATAAGCCATGCTTGAAGCGTGGTAGGCCAATCGGTTCCAAAAATAAAAATCCTAAAAAAAAAAGAGCGAACAACCAAGATGGTCAATATGAGGAGGTTAGTCTTATTGGAGAGACCCAAGACATAACTAATTAGAAGACCCCAGAAGAGATCCAGGTACCTGAAAATAATAAAGAGATCTAATGAGTTATGTCACCACGGGAAAAAGATGGAATCAAGAAAGTATAGTTGTTGACAACGTATTTCATATAATGTTGCTATTGAAATAATTAATCAGAATAAGGATCTGGAACCCATATCAATTGAAGAATGTAGACATAAAAATGATTGGCCAAAATGGAAAGACACATTTCAATTAGAATTAAACTCACTCTCAAAACATGAAGTTCTTGGACATGCAGTCCAAATATCAAATGGTGTAAAGTTTGCTGGGTGTAGATGAGTAATTTTGTGAAAACAAAAATATAAAAAATGAGGTCGTTAGATATAAAGCATGACTGGTAGCACAAGGATTTTCGCAAAGACTTGGCATTGATTATGAAGAGACATATTCCCTTATGGTGGATGCAATCACTTTAAGGTACTTATTTACTCTGGTAGTGAGCAAAAAATTGGATATGAGTCTAATGGATATAGTTACAGCCTACTTTGATGCTTTAAATACTTAAATTTATATGAAAATCCCTGAAGGATTTAAACTGCCGGAAGCATGTAAGAATTCTCAAGAAATTTTTTAAATTCATTTTCATAAATCCTTATATGGATTGAAACAATATGGAAGAATGTGATATAACTATCTCTGTATATTTGTTAAAATAAGGTCATAAAAACGATCCTATTTGGCCATGTGTTTTTATAAATGGAAATGGATCATAGTTTGTGATATACAGCGGATGATTTGAATATAATTGGAACTCTTGAAAGTTTCAAAAGTAGTTGATTGTTTAAAAAGAGAATTTGAGATGAAGGATCTTAGAACAACAAAGTTTTATCTCCGACTTACAAATTAAGCACTTAGCAAATGGAATTATCCTTCATGAATCAACTTATGTTGAAAAAATATTAAAGTGTTTCTATATGGATGAAGCACATCCATTATCTACTCTAATGGTTGTAAGATCACTTGATTATTAATTACTTTTGCAAAATAATTTTGTATGAGAAATTATGGTATATACAAATATAAATATATATAATTAGCTCATGCTTTTTGTCATAAGTAATTTACTTGTATATAGTATAAACTTTCAGTAGTTACTGAGACATGAGATCTCATCCTATATTAACATTTTCCAGGTGAATGTATTAGTAGGGAGCAAGGGAATGCACCTATGGAGTGAGCTTTGAAGCCTCTTTTGTACTCTTATAACTTATGTTATGTTATTTTTATTTTTCATGACCTTAGGACTTCTGGACTGTATTTAACTCTAAAATATTTCAGAAATTTATTGACTTTGTATTATGAATTTTATTTGAAATAGTTATGAAATTTAATGATTTGGATGCTGGTCATCCTTGTTGAAGGTATTTCAAATATTTTGGCCAAGTTTTTGGGTGTTAAATTTGGGGTGTTACAGTTTGTGACACTAGAATAAATGACCCACTTCGTGGAAGTAGTAGCAAGGCTAAAGGACAAAGTACTTGTGGCTAAGGACCCTGCAAATGATGGAGCATAATCAGACTGATAAGGTGTTTGGGTAATATGCGCAAGACCACATTGCTGTTTATTATGCAATTTACGATAATTTTTCTTAATGTGACCAATTTCCTTGCAATAATTGCAGATAATATTTCTAGAAGTCATGTGCGGAACATTAGTGCCCTCTTTGGACCTATAATTCTTGTTTTCAAAGGGGCCATGCCAGCCAAAGAACTTGCATTCGGATCAACAGACAAATGAACCAAACTACCAGCACAAAGAACCCGTGAGAACATATCTTCAAGAGATGGAAGCTCCTGACATGACAGAATTTGAGATTGGATGGTGTCATAAGATGGGTCAAGAGCTTCAAGGAAACTGATAATAGCCCGAAATTCCAGATTCTTGATACGGGTATGAAGATCCTCTTGCAGAGACATAAGTATCTTCAACTCTTCATACAACATCTTAAAGTCCAAGAAGAAATTCTTTAAGGGAAGACCTTGCTAATGACAGTGATAGAATCCTTTACAGACTTCGTGAAATTCCCTTTACTAGAGAACATAAATTCAAGGTAATTAATAATTTCTTTCACAGTGTTTAAGTGACTAACAGAAGATAGAATCTGTGGTTAAATAGAGTTCTGAATTTGGAAAAAGAGACAAGCATCTGCTCTAGACCCAACCAAACTTTCCTCATTATCACCAGAAGGGGGATCTTGAGTTAAATGTGTTTCCTTCTCAATACCCAAGAGGTAAACCCTAACAATTTTGTTATAATCATTATAGTTTTTCCAGTTAAATTTTGAATTAGTAATCTTCGCATACATGGGCAGCATATCAGATGTCTTAGATTCAGCCATTGAAGAGTATCCAAAGAATCACTATAACAAGACAACAAGCAGGTTCAAGAGAAGAAACAACAATCAATAGAAACACCAAACAACGAGCACAATCGCTAGCCATACCAAAATCCCAAACCTACAAATGCAAATAATAGTTTCACAATCAGGAAAAAAGAAGAAGAACTTATTGGTTTAGTGAAGACAGAATATCACCTAGAGGGGGGTGAATAGGTGATTTCAAAAATTCTTTTTCTTAAATCTCACGGTGACACAAGAACGAAGGATAGAGACAAGGAAGAGAATTGAACAAGAGAAGATTTATACGGTTCGGTCTCAATCCGGCGACCTACGTCCGGTCCCAAAACTCCGGGTTTTCACTATCTTTCAAATGTAATTACAAACTCGTAAACGAAGGATGATCCCCTTACTTTCGGACTCCACTCCTCCTTACAAGTTGTAATTAATACACCCTCTCTTAAGGTTCATCAACCTCAAGTATAACTTACTGAATGAAATAAATAAGTGTTTAGAAACTCCTCGCGAGTAGATAGAATGAATACTGAAGAACACTCAGAAATTAATGAAGTAGTTGAAACAGCGAATGAATTTGAAATCAAATTAATTGCTCAGAGTTTCGGTAGTTGTCCGAATTCAATGCTTCGGCTATTTATAGACAGCCAATTAATGACCGTTGGTGGAGTTCTTCAAGTAGCCGTTGAGACATATGAATGTGGCCGTTTAGACAGAAGAAATTCTCGTTGTAGGTTGTTCGTGTCTTTCAATTTGATTCATCGAGTTGACATTCTCTTTCATTATTTTTGCATAGCCGTTGTGAGATAGCATTTAATGTGCAATGAGAATGTTGGAGAGGCTTTACTTCGATCAGAACAATTTAACTCCGGTTTGGGTAACTTCAGTTAATGCTTTGTCAGTCCAAATTGCTTTATCCAAATCTGCTGGTAATTTGTGTTTATACGAGCTGAAATCCATCAATACACTGGTTAAAAGCATTTGGTATTCTCAATATATGATAATCTGAAGTAATAAGATAGAATCAACGATTTCGTAAATTGTTCAGAAACGAGTTTTAAAACAGGGGCAATTATGCTCGGGCAATAGCTCAGGCTTGCTCGAGCAAGGCTTTAGGATTTAGTTATAAAGCCTCATACTCGCTGATGCTCGGGCAGGATCATTTTGCTTGCTTGGGCTTAGTGCTCGAGTATGATGATATATATGCTCGGGCAAGATTTTCTATTTAGAGCAAAAGTTATTTTCCTTCGATATTGCTCGGGCAAGTCAGAAAGCGTGCTCGGGCAACCTTCACACAGAGGCAATTTTAAGAAGCGAATATAAGTCTGCTCGGGCAGACACTTTTCTTTGCCTGGGCATAATGCTCGGGCAAGCAGTTTTCCATGCTCGGGCAAGGTTACTTTGAGTGGGAGCAGGCTTCTTGCTTGGGCAAGCTTTTCAGTTTGCTCGGGCAGCTTGCTTGGGCAAGCTTTATTCTCTGCTTGGGCAAGACTTCCTTGTTGGAGGTTTTTTGCTTTCGTCTCGATCTTGCTCGGGCAAGATTGTGACCTTGCTCGGGCAAGGTCATGCTTTCCAATACTTTCAGGTATTGCTTGAGCAAGCTTCATTTTGCCAGGCACGACGTTGCTCGGGTAGGACTATGACCTTGCTCGGGCAAGGTCATGCTTTCTGATGCTTTCAGGTGTTGCTTGGGCAAGCTCACGTGAGTCTTTATTTTTCCTTCAGAGGGCCCGACGTTGCTCGGGCAAGACTATGATCTTGCTCGGGCAAGGTCATACTTTCGGATGCTTTTGAGGGTTGCTTCGGGCATGATTGTTTTACCTTGCTTCTTCCTTCACTGAAGTCCGATGTTGCTCGAGCAAGATTCTATCTTTGCTCGGGCATGATTACTAAAAATTTAATCATGCTTAATTCAATCCACTTGGAATTGTGATCATCAAAATATAGGAGTTAACATTTAGAAGTACTATATCTTAGTGCTATAGGTGCACTTATGTATCTTGCTAATACAACACGACCTAATATTGCATTGGCTTTGAATTTATTGGCAAGATTTAGTTCTTCTTCAACAAGAAGGAAATGGAACGGAATTAAACATATATTTTGATATCTTGAAGGAACAGATGATATATATGGGATTATTTTATTTAATGAATCGGATCACAATTGATTGGTAATGCATATGCAGGGTTTTTATCATATCCACACGATGGTAGATCTCAAATAGGATATTTATTTACATGTGGAAGTACAGTTGTATCTTGGCGCTCAACAAAACAGACTTCAACAGCTACCTCATTAAATCATGCAGAAATAATTGTAGTTCATGATGCAAGTCAAGAATGTGTTTGGCTAAGGTCAATGAGTCAATATATCCATTAGTGTGTGGCCCATTTCCTGAACAAAAGATTCCAACATTACTATATGAAGATAATACATAATGCATAGCTCAATCGAATGGAGGATACACCAAAGGAGACAGAATAAAACATGTTTCTTCAAAATTCTTTTTCACTCATAATCTTTTGAAGAGTGGTGACATAAATGTTCAGCAAATTCACTCATGTGACAACCTTGCAGATTTGTTTACCAAGACACTGCCAACTAGAACATTTGAGAAGCTAGTGCATGGTATTGGAATGTGCAAGCTCAAAGACATAAAGTGTGTTGTCATCAGGGAGAGTAAACATTGTATATTCTTTTTCTTTCACTAGGTTTTTGTCCCAATCGGTTTTTCCTGTAAAGGTTTTAATGAGACACAATATTTGTTCATGGACATCCAAGGGGGTGTTGTAAAAATATTAGATAATGTGGATGTCCATAAACTTCCAATTCTTGGCCTTTTATTTTCTTCACTCCATAAGCTCTCTAATGAATAGTCTTCATCCCATAACTTAAAAGTTACAATTTGTGCACTCATGAGGATTAAAATTTGCTATTTACTTTATGTAACTCTAAAATTGAGGTTGAGGGCCTATAAATAAAGCACTATATACTACACTTTAGTTACATTCAAATGAATAAGATATTACTTCATATTTCTCTCTAATTCTCTCTTCACATCTTTCATTTCATCTCTTATATTTTTCTATTTTTATAACAAGAGTAGAGATTTCAATCAAATAATTATCTATTTACTAATGATTTTTTACCTTTATTTTTTTGACACCGATTCTTTATTTATAAATTTAAAAAAAAAATCAAAAAAATAATAATAAATTCTTGTAAGTAGACGATTTAGCATAATTTTCTTTTTAAACACTTCTAAGAATAAATATTAACTTTAAAAATAATTTAACAATTTTTTTAATAATTAAAAATTGTTTTTCCAATAAAATTATATATTAAATATTTTATAAGATTTATAATTATAGATTTGAGAAATTATAATATGTTTAAGAAATAATATCTTTAAATATTTTCATAAATATTAATAGATTTTGGGGAAAATAAACTTTAAGATATATTCTAATCAAATGGGGTGAGAAAAAGAAAGAAGTATGGTAGTAAGGTTTTACTGCACATCCTGTGAAAACGCTTAAAAGGACAGTTATAAAGCTCGAAGATTAGTCTTCTAGCCACATATTGCAAGAGATGGCTTGCATGGAGCCCGAGTTAGGAATTTTAAAATGGAAAAATGACCTCATCGATTTGTGAATAATGTTTTGTGAGGGAAACCAGTGATAAGCCAGGCAAGAACTTGGCTTAAAATATGAGATATTTTATATATATATATATTTTGATGATATTGATATGGAATGGTTAAATATTATAGACAATTAAAACGTGTCAATCTTGATGTATATCATATTACCATAAATAAATAAAATCTTTGTGGGAGAAGTTACCCCAACAAGCTTTATTGCCGTTCAGCCCCTATATATTATGTATGCAAAAATATGTTGTCTAGTGTTTTACCATCAATATATGAAAAATAAGTCACGACAAGGCCCCGCCAAAAGAACATGTCATAATTAACAAGCAGGCACGTCATGAGTCATGTAAAGTATTTTCTCTTTTTTACATTCAAAAGCAAGTTACTTTTTTCAAATTTCAACCCGGCGATAAATTAATTTAGGATTATATTAATGGTAAAATTAATTCAGATAAAATATTGAAATAAAACATATATATATATATATATATATATAGAGAGAGAGAGAGAGAGAGAGAAAAAAAAAATCACCTTCATAAGTTACAAAATAAAGATAAAACAAATTTACAATTAAGTATCTATATTTTTTTCTTGAAACTGGTACGCCTGTGCGTTTTTTCTTATTTTTTGCTTTGTTAACACTATTAGCCCCTATAACTTTGCTCTGTTATCATCGTTAACCCTTTGTAAAGGAGTTAATGATGACAACATAGCAAAGCTAAAATATTTAATTTCGAGATAAAAACATATATATCAAATTAAAAATTGAAGGAATTGAAGGTATAAGTATCTCTACAAAATGAATTTTTCCAAAATAAATGAGCCATTTTTTTAATATATTCGCGTCTTTCTCGATCTTCGATAATATTAATGTGAATTATGTTTCAGAAGAGATTCTGGTTCGGTTGTAATCAGTGATCCATACATAGTGCAAAATAAAAGTAATCTCTAGATGACAATGGTGGGAAGAAAAAGATGCCTTTGCTTTATCTAACTAGCTGGACTGCAAAAGGAGACATATACACTCACAGACCAAATCAACTTTGCCAAGCAAATCTTGCTGGGGTAGTAGTTGGGGTGAATTTATTTCCCCCCCCAACCCCCAACTATAACTTAGCCGGCCACGTTTTACACACACACACACACATATATATTATAATATATTATATTATAATAATAAAATTATTATTATTATTTTAACTAACATTAGAAAGTTTTACTCCTATATTGAATATTATTGGTAAATTAATTACCATAAATTAATCTATCTTATTATAATTCTTTATAAAATTTCAAGATGTTACACCAACCACATGATAGATAACCATCATTTATTTTCATCGTATGCCCCTTATGCCAACCCCTCTTCCATATTCGTCGCCAATGTTTACTTAGTCCAACTACATCCATTTCGCTATCTTCTCTTCTTAATGTTCTCGATATCACGTTTAATCTTTTGTCTCCTAGTAAACTAACTCCTCATTTGAACTGTTATCTCAATTTTCTCATACCATTGTTTAATTCAGGATCTTTTGATGAAGCAGATTATTGATAGAGGCTATGAATCTAGTGAGCATTACATCCTTGATGATCAAGTGTCACATTCTGTTGCTTGTTCTTGTAGGTCGTCTCCCTCTGAAGTCCATTGTCGTCTCAGTCATGTGTCCCTTTCGTCTCTCAAAAGATTGTATCTCAGTTTTCTTCTATATCTACTTTAGATTGTGAGTCGTGTTAGTTTTCCAAATACGATCGTGTTCATTTGGCACCTCGAGTCAATAAACGGGCTGCGTTCCCATTTGAGTTAGTTCACTTTGATGTTTGGGGTCCTTGTTGAGTTTTGTGTCAGAATGGTTATCAATATTTTGTCACCTTTAATTTGTTGATGACTTTTCCCGAACCACTTGGCTTTACTTAATGAAACAACGTTTTGAACTGTTTACTCATTTTTTGTAATTTATGTGCTAAAATTCAAACCCAGTTTAATGCCCTTGTGAAAATCCTTCGAAGTGATAATGTAAAAGAATATTTTTCCGCTCCATTCAACGATTATATGCATAGTCATGGCATTCTTCACAAATCCTCCTATGTTGATACACCTGCTCAAAATGGTATTGCCGAAAGAAAGAACTGTCATCTCTTAGAAACTGTCCGAGCTCTCATGTTTCACTCATGTGTCCCTAAATCCTTTTGGGCTGATGTTGTGTCAACTACATGTTTACTCGTCAATCACATGCCTTCGGCTAACCTTAGTGGTGATCGTTCAATTTCCCACCACTAAGCTATTTCCTCTTGATCCAAAAAAATTTAGATGTGTCTGCTTTGTTCGGAATGTCTGTCCAAGTGTTAGTTAACTCAATCCCAAGTCCTTGAGGTGTGTCTTTCTTGTTTATTCTCGAGTTTAGAAAGGTTATCGGTGTTACTCTCCTCATCTCTGTCGTTATCTTGTGTCCACTGATATGACCTTTCATGAGTCTTCCCCTTTCTTCAAGTCTTTGTTATTATCTGAGTCTTCCTCCGTCATTGATGAGCCTAATGATATCCTAATTTATCGTGTCCCTATCTCACCAATACAAGTTGTTGTTTTGGAACTTGATATCATTGATGATGCTGATGTTGCCAATACTCTTCCTTTGCCAGTGACTTCTTCGTCGTCAGATTCCGTTCATGACTCCCTGGTTCCTAATCCTGATTCCCCATATCCTTATGTTCCTGTCCCTGAACCAAATGTACCTAATTCTGCAATGACCCATCTGATGACCTGCCTTTGCCCTCTAAAAAGGTACTCGTCCTCATTGTCCTCCCAAAAGATATGTTGACTGTACCTATCTTATCTCGTCCTTTGTGTCCTAACAACATCTGTCCCCTATTTCTTATTTCATTATGGCCACCCTTGAGTCCATCTCTACCCCTACCACCCTTCACCAAGCCTTAACTCACCCTGGTTGGTGTGCAACAATTGAAGAAGAAATAATAGCCCTTGAAAAGGCTGGTACCTGAACTCTTGTTGATCTACCTTCTGGGAAGAAGGCCATTAGATGTAAATGAGTATTTGTTATTAAGACTAAGGCTGATAGTTCCTTGAAATGGTTGAAAGGTCTGCTTGTTACCAAAGGGTATGCTCAAACTTATGGAATTGATTATTTCGAGACTTTCTCTCTTGCGGCTAAGCTCACTTCAGTTCATCGTCTTGTCTCTCTGGATGCCACATATCATTGGAATTTGCATCAGTTGGATGTTAAGAATGTTTTTTTGAATGTTGACCTCCTTGAGGAAGTTTATATGGAGCAACCACATGAGTTCGTTGCTCAGGGGGAGCATTAGAAAGTGTGCTACCTCCAAAATTCCTTGTATGGTCTAAAGTAAAGTCCTCATGCCTGGTTTGATAGACTTTGTGGTATGTTCAAGAAGTTTGGGTTAAGCGAAAGCAAATGTGATCACTCTGTGTTCTACCAGTAGTCTGATACAGCCATGATTCTTCTAGTAGTGTATGTTGATGATATTGTGATTACTAAGAGAAAAATCTCTAGAATCTCAGAACTTAAAGTCTTCATTGACTCCCACTTCAAGACAAAATACTTGGGACCATTAAAGTACTTTCTTGGTATTGAGGTTTTGAGAAGCAAGAAGGTCATCCTTTTGACTCAAAGGAAGTATGTTCTCGATCGCTTAAAGGAGACTGGAAAGCTTGGAGTTGCACCAAGCATCATTCCCATGATTCTGAATCTGTTCTTGGATCTTAATGATAGCATGTTTGATAAACTTCCTTATGACTTGAAGAAGAAGATAGATCCAGAGAAACTAAAGTTGTTTGCATGTCTTGAGAGATCTAGAAGACTCATTGGGAAGCTGAATTATCTAACAATAACTCGTCCTGATATAACCTTATTGGTCAGTGTACTTAGCCAATTTATGGCATCTCTAACAGTGGTACAATGGGAAGCCTTAGAGCATATCTTGCATTATTTGAAAGGTTCCTCAGGTCGTGGCATTCTCTATACAGATTATGGGCACACTAAAGTTGAGTGCTTCTGTGATACGGATCATGCAGGATCTAAGGCCACAAGACGGTCTACTATGGGTTATTATGTGTTTATTGGTGGAAACTTGATATCTTGGAGAAGTAAGAAGCAAGGTGTTGTGTCAAAATCAAGTGCAGAAGCATAATACAGAGCCATGTCACAATCAGTACAAGAAATTCTGTCAGTATTTCATGTCATAAAGGAAATTGACATCGCCACGACATTGCCTATAAGACTATGGTGTGACAATAAAACAGCACTTCATATAGCATCAAACTTGTGTTCCATGAGCATACGAAGCATATTAAAATCGTCTGTCACTTTATCCATGACAAGATCAAAGAGAATGTTGTATCTACAGGGCACGTGCGATCGAATGACTTGTTGGTAAATCTTTTGACGAAAGCCTTAAATTAAATGGGATACGGGTTGACTATCTTTGTAACAAGCTTAGACATGATCAATATATATGCTCCAACTTGAAATGAAGTATTAGAATCATATCCCCTATAGGGATTGCATCAATGTAAATAAGGAAATGGGTCCTAGTATTTATTAGAGAAAATACGATCTCATGTATATAAATAGGCATACACTTATACAGTATTTTTCAAGGAATTCAGATTCACAATTCCCTCTGTTTATTGGTTTAGAATAGTCTTAACCATTTTAAACTTTAATCTCTAATGAGTTTCATGAAATATATAATTTTTATTTTATTTTATATTTAGGGACTAATACATTACATAGTCAAAACTATAGAGATTGAATTGTATCAAATCAAGGTTTAGGGGCTAACTTATAGCTAAGTCAGAATAATAGAGACTAAGTTGTACAGAGTTACAGTTTAGTATCTGAGCTATAGATTAAAAGATTAAGTTTCCCATTTTGATAGAAATCAAAGCCAAAACAAATTGCCCATCACATACGGTGATACGGAACCAAACACACCGACAAAAGCAAGAAAGAAAGAACGATTCGATAGCGATAAGAGGGACAGTGAGGCAACAAAAAATCTTCGATAAAAATTCAGGTCAGCTTCTTTTCTCCACTTCTCTTGCGTAAAGTATACCAAGACCAGCACAACTTTTTAGACCACAAAGAGGGAATCTATAATTTACGAAAAAATGGTCAACAAAAGAAAATTAAAGCAGCTTCTTATATATTGTTAGTGGATATCCACAGAATAATGCATAAACCCTCAAGCATATGCTAGTGTGTTTCAGTGTGGTTTATTCGGCTCTCCCAAACTATATAAAACACTGTGAAACTTATCGGTGCAAAACCAGAGCTAAGTGAGGCACGAAGGAACAAAGGAATGGATCAGTTGAAAACTGTTTCCATAAATATTACTATAAGCAAATTAGCTGTAGGGCATCTCTCTCCTGGCAGGAAAACAGAGACTGAGAGCTCATAATTTTTTGATCTGCCGAGAATGTCAATGACTTCTTGCCAAAGGAGAGTTGCCCTTTGGCTGATTTAGCTTAATCGCTCAAGCTGAAAGCTTATACTTCAGAACATGGTTGAGGTAATTTCTTTTCTGTATCACTTCTCAGAATCTATAAAGTTAAATAGCTTAATGAAAATAGAGGGGATTTTCATTTAAGGCCATGAGAGATTATTTGCTGGTTAGTTAGGCTCTGGTTCCTAAAATTTTGCAGTTTATTGTATATGCTTAAGATTTTGTTCCGATGTTAGTTTTCCCCACACATGCAATCACTCCAGAAATCCTTCTTATATTGAGAGAATTGACATGCTCCCTCTGGTTAGAGTTGTCGAAACTGCCCGGTCCTAAAAGATCAGGGCTTAAAAAGGTCAAGCTAGCTAGAAAGCCTGCTTGTCATAAATTCATCATATTATTGAAGTGTGGCCCTTAGATATGAGGGCTCACCAACTCAGAGCCGCCGGCCCACGGGTTTTCATGTATTTTTATTAAATTTTAATTTTTAAAGAATTTTGAAATATCTAAAAATAAAATAATAAATCTTTTAAAATTTATGATTCAAATGTTATATATTAATATAATAAGATATCAAACTATTGTCTAATTTCAAAAACTAGCACAAATCAAACTTCAAACACTAATAAACTTTTGTCCAAACTTAAAAATGATCTAAACTAAATAATTTGCCCCCCTTTTATAGTTACGCATAAAAACTTTTAATAGTTAAAAAGGCTAGGAAAATGTCATAGTTGCTATAAAAAAAAAAAACAACAACAACAACGTATGATTGTTAAATTTCTTTGTTGCAATATTATTTAACTTAAAATTTACTGTGATAAAGTGTTGAAAAGAGATTAAGAACAGTAAGATTGAAATTATATTGTTTTAACAAAAAATACTATGCTCTCTTGCTTTTAGGAAGTTACACTGTTCCATGTGCAGTGTATGCATGAATCAAGTCTAAAAAAATGTATGCATGAATTAGAGCAAAATATGTGCACAACGTCATTAGATATATGTGAAGTGAATAGAGCTAGTCGTATTAACCTCAACTTGAACCTTTAAAGTTTGATGAAGGAACAAGTGTCAAGTGTGAACTTAAGTACCTAGGTTTTTTTTTCAAGCAAAAGGTATCTCATTATGCGAGTAAATACTGTTATTTTAATAAATAAAAAATATGAGAGCTTAAAAAGACTAGCCCTTAGCCCTAACAGGCTAACCCTTTTATTTTTAAGCCCTAATGGGCTAGCCCGATTTCTTTTTGCACCCCCTAAAATGGAAGCTCGGCCCTCCACTTAGACGGACTTAAATAGACTAGTCCGACAGGTTTGGCCCATTTTGACAGATTTACCGGTTGTTAATGTTAAATAACTAGCTAATTAATATGTGGGTATTGAGAAAATTAGTTGATTTAGTTATTTGTAATAAATATATATTGGTTTACCTAGAATACCTTTTTAACCATGTGTATTGTAAACTACCTTTGATTGGGAAAAAAAAAATCCTTCTTCATATATTTGTGCAATCAATAGAGGATATTTTGGAGAGAAAATTACAAATTTAGTGGACAAAATGGATTAAAGGATTATATTTATTATCAAAATAAACTACTTAGTTACCCCTATTGTTACGAATTCTCATCAGGCCCAACGCTGATATGGCCCATTAAGGGATAGATCCCATCACTGGATACTCCGATGATATTGGGTAATCCCGCTATTATATATAATATCAGTATATCAGAAATCATATCTCGGATATGATATAATGGCCATGAATCACGATAGATACTGGATATCCTACCTAAGGTACACTTTATAAATACAAAGGTCAAACCTTAAAGGTACACACGCTCTAACTAAAACATATTTACATTCAGCATCACTGTACATTTTCCCACTGAACACATCCCCCATCCCCCTTGGCGAAGAGCCTATTGTGTGTACAGTGATCTCGTGCTTTCCCAGATATCTTGACCATAGATACTCCGGCAGAGCCCTTCGATCCAAGATCAAAGCACTAGCCCATCTAGCTAGACATATCTGGTTCTACACCAGAACACCTATATTACCAAATCTATTACCTCACAACAAATCTTTTACCTCGCTGAAACTAGCTAGTAATAATTTCTTTCAGGGTCTAGTTAATCTTAGTCTGCAGGATGGTATATGTGGGGTTGTAACTCATTTTTGCAATGTGTATCTTTATGTTAATTGTAGACACAATTAGAGTTTCAAAATTTAATATGCTTTTCTAAGCAAGGTTCAAACAAATGGGATCCCTTAAAATCGGAAGGCACTTCATCCATGAACCTCAAATTTTAATTCTTGAAATCTCTAGTAAACCGCTTAAAAAATACATAATAAAGAGACTTTTGTTTTTAATAAAACTGCTCTTTTAAAATAATTTTTAAAGAAAACGATAATCATTTTTAGTTTTACAAACATTTGTAAGTAATTTAAATTCATTTCTTATTCTTCAATTGGTATCATAGCTTAATATCAAAGCTAGGTAAGCTTGGTATCAGAGATGGTCTCTTAATAAAGGATTTAGGATTAAGGTCCAATTTTACTTCAGAAGTTTTTGCTTAATAGCGATAAATATCCAAAAGGTTTTTTTAGAGCATATCAATGTTGCCCCAACATTTAAAATGTTAATTTTGACCGTTAAATTTGTACATCCTTACATGCATGCCACCTCATCATATAAAGTCAAAAGTCAATAACATCCAGAAGTTTTACTATTAATATTTATTATATAAGACACAATATAACCATTGATACTAACAACATAATAATATTAGATAAAAAAACATTTATAGTAATCAAAATTCAACACATTGTAAATAAACATCAAACAATTTAAAAGAAATTAATAACTTAAACACTCTCACAATACCTAAACTTCAAGTTTAACATGATTTTACCTAAGTGGCGATCAAACACTTAGAGAGGAATTAAGAGTAAGATAAATCAACACAAAAACTTCATTTGATGCCAAAAGAGAGTAAATAAAGAGTTCAATCCATAAATAGTTTCAAGATAATTCTAGGATGAGAAAATTAGCTACTCATGTTTATCATTAAACCAAAACCATAGATAATAATTCATTTCATATCAGAAAATGAGAAGTAGAGATAAGAAAATCAATGGAAAACCAAGTATAAAGCTCCAAATCTCTACGAATCTTCAAGCCCAAACTCCCTAATCTCTACTCTGCATATTCCTTTCCTTTGGTTCTGTTCACAACAGCGCGCCTGGTCTTCAAATCTTCCTATGGTTTTGTTCACAACTGCGTGCCTGGTCTTCAAATTAGTCCTCTAGTTCTGTTCACAACAGCGCGCCTGGTCTTCAAATCAATCGCCTCCATAGTTCTCTCATCCTCCCATGAAGATGATGACAAAACCCGACTGCCTCCCTCCTTGCTCGCTTCGCCCCCAAAAGATGAAGAACCTATATATAGGTTGGGTTCCTAAATCCTCATTCCAGAAAGTGCTACATCCCTCTAGCAAAATAAAAACAAACAAAAAGATTTTTTTAGAAAAAAGATAAAAATGGATAATGATGATAGTAGATGATGATGATAAACTGAAATATATGTTCCCTTTTTTATCTTAAATTATTTTTTATTATGAATATCATTATTTTTATCTTTACTATTAAAATCATTATTTTTATTTTAAACTTTAATATTTATAATGAAATCCCCTAAATCATACACCAAATTGATATCTTATCAGAATCTCACTCAAATCCCTTTCATTTATCATGGATGACTCCCAAATATATTAAAATATATCTTAAATTTATCTAAAAATAAGGGGTCATTATAGTGTCTGGTATCAAAGCATATTATTAGAGCTTGGTATCAGAGGGCTAGTTAACAGAGTTTGGTTTTTTTACAAAGTTACTTCTATCATGCCTATACACTACGTATAGGTGGAGAGAAAATTAGAGGAAGAGAAAAGTAGGAGGGAAATATATATATCAAAAGATCAAAAAAACGATCTCACTAACATCCTATGTGAACATACAGCTTCATCAGACACTTGGACCTGTATTTTCTTCTTCATCCTTTCCTAGAAAAACTCATCAGATGAGGAACAAAGGAGGTCTGAGATGAAGAGCTTCAAGGACATGCTTCGATGACGTACATGTGTGGTATAGCCTATCGGGCCAGCCCTTTTAAGTCCTGGCTCTTCAAGGGCCGGGCTTGAGAATTAGAAGAACTTAATGAAATAAGCGCAGACTGAGGCCTCAGGCTTAAAAGGGTCGGCCCTACAGGCCCTTTTAATTTATTATTATTATTTTTTGAATGCATAGATTCACATATGATGGTAATTTACTAATTTATATGTATTTTGTATTTGTTATAGAGTTATTTATCCATTTAAGTACAAATACATAATAATTATACTCTAATTTTATGATTTGGTTTATCATTTGTTGCAGATAGAGATTATGGATGTGTTCATGATGCAGGAGAAGAAATTCATGATATTCTTACTCATGAACCATAGCCTACTCAAAGTGAAGCACAATCAAATGTCGTTAAAATTGATGATTGTGGCGAAAATGACGACAATAATAGTCATCATACTAATGTCGCTTAGTGGTATGCTTCTTATGTTTTATGTGTGAGTTATTTGTTAACATAGTTTGCTTTTAATTATGAATTAGTGATTGTGTTTATTTGTTGGGTGATTCGTGTTGTTTTGATATTAATGTTGACAATATTTATTTGATAAATTAGAAATTTAATTGTTGTAATTTACTAATTATATTTGTTTGAAAAAAAACAAAGGAAAAATAGTTAAAATTTAGAATAGTAACTTTCAGGCCCTGAAAGGCCTGGCCCTGGTGCTCTCAGGCTGAGTTTTAAAAAACATATGTTTGTCTTGCCTGGGGCTGTGAGGGGCCGGCCCTGATTCTAGGTATAGGGGATTCGGAGCATGACTTTTTTTCTTGTACCCGTACTCATTTGTTCAGAAGCTTCACAAAGATCGGGTTGTTCACCTTGAAGGAGGACATTGACGATGTCTTTGCAACTCTCAGATTGGATAGTGATAGTAGAGATGAGGGTAGTGTTGATGTCAAAGGAGGATGCGGAGAGGAAGAAGATAATGGCATTGAGAGAATTGAAGATGAGAAATGGATTTTTTGGTTTAACACTTTATATCAGTTGTAAAACTAACTGGTGAGTACAATAATACAATCTCCGGGTCCTAAATGTCAAAATCAAATTATTCTAGCTCTGAATATAGATATTCATATTATCATATTGGTATATATTAATCACAATCATGAAACTGTTACAGAGCTAAAGAAATCATAAAGATAACAAGCAACGATACGGAAATAACCAACTGCAATACAGAGCATAAAAGAAAGGTTCGAGAGAGAAGCACAGAATCTCAGAGAGGGAAGATCTACACAATCATTGCACACCCTCCCTAACAAAATTCGTCTTCTTTCTACTAAGAATCATTCTCCAAATCTTTAGGGCCTATTTGGTACACGGATTCGGTGGGAAGAAAAAGGAAGATTAGCAAATTCTCTAGTTTTGTACGCTTTTTGTCTCAAATCTTCCGTGAAACTCAAGTTCCCGGATCCACCAATCTTCCCTTATATGTAGGAAGATAAGATCTCATCAAAATTGGTGGGATCTCAAGTTCTCATGTGAACAGGGACATTTTTGGACATATTTACCCCTTATAAAATTTTTTTTTTATAATGCATGAAAATATGATTAAATTCAAATTTATGCGATAAGTTCAAACTTATGCAATAAATTCAAACTTATGCGATAAGTTCGAACTTTGTAGGAGAATATTTTAGTCAAATTCAAATTTGGAGGGAAAGTTCGAATTTGGCAGGGAAATATTTTAGACAAATTCGAACTTGATGAAAGGATTTTATTTTATTTTTTTGACAAATTCGAACTTGGCGGGAGAATATTTTAGACAAATTTGAACTTGATAAAATGATTTTTTTAAAATATATTTTAGCAAAAAAAATATTTTTCCTTTTCATTTTGAATTAATTACTTTTGAGGGTAAAATAGGTATTTCTTAATTTTTTACCAATTACTACCTCTTCATTTTCTTCCAATTAAATAACTCATCTTCCCTCAAGTCATCTTCCTTCATCCCTCAAAATCTACCCTTCCCTTTCTTTCTCTTCACTAAATTCCTTTCACTCTTTAAATCTTCCTCGGTATCAAACATGCCTTAGCCTAAGGTATTTTCCTGGACTGAGCACTTCTTCTGAGTGGCTTGGGCTTATTTCTTCAGCATCTAAATTCTCATTCGACCCATTAGTGATTGTCACAGATGCACTTTAAAGTTCAAATTGCACTATAACAAAGATCTCACATTAATAAGCAGATGTAATAATTTTTGTAACAAAATTTAAACTTTCTACATCGATTATAATTATAACCGGAGTAGATTAGATTTTTACTCCAATTAAAAAACTGGCGTAGAAAGTCCAGTACAATACAACTTATTTACACATATATCACCTATTACACTTTTTATCCCCTTAACTGATCTAATAATTAAGCTTTTATTTAACTAATGTCACAATTTAAATTAATCTCTCCCACTACCAAAAAAACAAAAGGACTTTCAATTTAGCGATTACTAAAAAAGCCTCCGCTGAAAGTGAAATCTTGAGTGGCAACTTTAATTACTGCTAAAAGTGTTATTTTCAACAGCGACTTAGGGAGGCCTTCAGCAGTGACATTGAGTGTTGCCACTTAAAATTCTATCTTTCAAAGGATTTCAATGCCGACAAGTCGCTGCTGAACTTGAGACCTTTAGCGGCAGCAATTTAGAGTTGTTGCCAAAATTTAGACTTTCAACAGCAACTTTTAAGAGTCGCCACTGAGACTCAGACTTTCGGTGGTAATTATCTAAGTCACCATTGAAGGTCTCACTTTCAATAATATATATTTCATCTTACAACAATAATCAATAGGTTCTTTCCACCTCAAAGACAACATGGCTGGACACTAAAGGAAGTGGTCACAAGTGCTATCCTTGGACGAGACAGGCTAGGGGCCTCTAATGTGTCATCAAATGCTCTCTCTAACACCCCTTTAAATTTCACAACCTCCTAAGTGTTTTGTTCTTGTTTCTTATAATCATTATATTTTAAATAAAAGGAGCAACATTTTAATATCTTATCGACAAAAAACAGTGAAGTTTTGAAATTTTTTATATTTTTAAAAAATAAATAAATATATACTGCTCAATTTTAGAGTATTTTTTCATTGAAAAATTCATAAAAAAAAATTCAAAACTGCTCCATCCCTTTTACCCATAAAATATCAAAATGATACTCATCTTATATAGAATCTAATGATCACAAAAAACAAAACAAAAAAACAAACAAAAACAAAGCAGTGGGGGGGCATCACAAGAAGTATTAGACAGAGGCAAGGAGTTCTTCCGACTGGAATTGTTAATTTGATCATCAAGATGCACCCTCCTAATAATAATTCCCCTGACTGCTTTACTTGGAGAGCAGCAAAAGATGGATGCTTCTCTGTTAAATCTGCTTACCATTTTCTCTCTGGTAGTAGTGATGGTACCTCTAACAACTTCTGGGCTCAAATGTGGAGATGGCAAATTCCTGAGAAAGTTAAATTCTTCATGTGGCAAATGAGAGGCTTGCCACTAATTCCCTCAGAGCCAGGAGAGGTCTTACAAATGAGAACACTTGCCCTTTCCTTTGTAATAATGAGGAGAGTATGATTCATATTCTCAAAGATTGTGAGAGAGCGAGAAATTTTTGGAAACAAATTTTAAAACCTAACCATTTTTCTCAATTTTTCACAGGTAACTTGCAGGTTTGACTCAATTGGAACACTAACCATAAACCTGGAAAAGGAAGATTTCAAAACTTCTCTTGGTCGCAGGTTTTAGTCTTGGATGCTGGATTCTTTGGACGTCCAGATGTAAATTTCTTTTTCAGGGAGGAAGCACGAATATCGGGGAGATGCTGCACCTTTGCAGTTACGTTCTCATGGAATCTACTGCTAACCAGCATCTAAACCATCAGATTTTCCAACTGAACTATAAGGAGGAGGAGTCTTGGACGCCCCCTCCTGCGCACGCGGTCCCCATTGATGTGGATGGTTCTGTACGGCACCATCATCATGCAGCTTGCGGGTGAGTGATTAGGAATGCCCAAAGTGAATGGTTGATGGGGTTCATTAAATCCCTTGGCCTTCATTCTGTCATTGAAGCGGAAATGCATGCCATCTTGCTTGGTTTAAAACTCGGCGAACAAATGGGGTTGCAAAGAATTCTTCTTTATTCTGACTCTCTTGACGCCGTCAATATCCTTATGCGCAATTGCTCTTCTGATCATCCGCTAAGAGACATTATTGGGGAGACTAGAGACCTGTTTTTCAAAGACTGGAACGTGGAGTTACACCATACGCCCGAGAGATAACATTTCCTACGCAGATTATATGGCCAAGGAAGGACATAGTGCTGCTGTTGATGATGGAGTGGTTCTAATTCCAATAATTCCCAAGGGATGCCTTCATATGGCCTTGGAGGACCAACGGTCCTGTCTTGTTTAGTTTCTTTCCTAGTTTGATGTATTGAGGGCTAAATCTTCATGGTTTAGCTCATGTATTAACTCCTCAAGCTTTGGCTTGTCTCTTTTATCCACACACACACACACACACACACACACACAAAGACAGAGGCATATTGACAGGACCACTCACTTGGCGGCCGACTGGTACTTTTCTCCAGATATTCCTTCTGAGCTGCTCTAACTAACGGGAGTGGCTTCTTCCCTTCCCATCCTCTTCTCAATCTTAGCCGTTGGATTGAAATCTGAACAGTTCAAATTTAATCTTTTATAACAATATTATTTTTATATTAAAATAATAATAAATTATTAAAAAAATATAAAAATAATACTTTTATAAAACATTAGATCTTAACGGTTAAGATTTCAATCCAACGGCTGAAATGAGAGAGAGGATGGGAAGGGAAGATGACCGTAACCAACCCCCTAACTAATAGTGATCTCTATTTGTGCTATATTCCTAACACGCCTATGTTGACGCAAGTGGGAAGTGAAATTCAATAATTATTCTGCTAAAGGAAAAAATGATGCGCAAGGTGCAGTCATATTCATGGGTCGTATATAGGAGTAAAAAGAAATATGTCCTTGAATACCCAAAAAAAAAAAATATGTCCCTTTATTTATTTTGAAATTGAATAGACGCACATCACTCTATAGGACAATGAAGAGCCAAATTCAGCCCAAGAGACATATGCCGCCACCAAAAGAAAAGGTTGGTGAAAGTAATGGAAGAGGAAATATGTAATACCCGAATACTTGTTGATCTGGAACCCTATGTTTGAGAATTTGCCTATTTTTCGGAGACTACTAGGCCCTATTTTTGGGAGTGACAAAATTGGAATCAGAATTTTTGGACCCATGAATAGTATTTACTATTCAAAAATACGTATTCACTATTCATAAAGGCGGAAGAATAGTATTTACCGCCAGTTGATGAATTAAGGCGGAAGATACTGGATGAGGCTCATAAGAGTAAATATACTCTACATCCAGGAATGGTCAAGATGTACCGAACATGAAGACCGAACTTTGGTGGCCTGGGTTGAAAGAGATGTAGCCCAAAGACGTGGCGGGTGTTTGACTTGTCGAAAGTAAAGATTGAACACCGGCGACCCCCGGTCTTCTTCAAGGACTAGAAATGCCGGAATGGAAATGGGAGAATGTAACCATGGATCTTGTGGTGGGTTTACCTAAGATCGGGAATCACGATACAATCCGGGTAATCATTGACCGATTAACCAAGTCAAGACATTTCATACCCATTAGTATCCATTATTCTCCGGAACGATTGGCGGAGATTTATATCAAAGAGATCGTGAGACTACACGGTGTCCCCAAGAGTATTATCTCTGATAGGGATACGCGGTTCCAATCCCGTTTCTGGCAAGCAATACACGAAGGTATGGGTACAAAGCTGAAGTTTAGTTCGGCTTATCACCCTCAGACCGACGGTCAATCTGAGAGAACGATACAAATTATTTGGAGGATATCTTTGCGAGCATGTGCCCTAGATTACAAAGGGAGTTGGGATCAACACCTTTCGCTAGCAGAATTTGCATACAATAACGGCTATCATGCGAGTATACAAATGGCCCCGTTTGAGGCATTGTATGGGCGGAAGTGTCAATCACCTTTATCCGGACAGATTCGTCGAAAAGCAATTGCTTGGACCAGATATGCTTGAAAAGACCTCCGAGCAGATCGCGTTGATCAAGAAGAGACTCTCAAAGACATAGTAGATGAAGAGTTATGCCGACAAAAGGAGAAGGCCGTTGAAGTTTGATGTCGGTGACCATGTATTTTTGAGGTTATCTCCGAAGAAGGGTGTAAGCGTAACGCTTAAGAGGAAGAAGCTCGATCCACGATATGTAGGACCGTTCGAAATTCCGTCGAGCGAGGACAGTCGCTTATCGATAGCCTTACCCCCAAACCCGAGTAACCTCCATGATGTTTTCCATGTGTCACAGTTAAAGAGATACCTACCAGACCGTGATCATGTCATTGAATATGAAGACATTGAAGTACGGCATGATAATACCTTCGTAGTCGAGCCGGAGCAAATTCTCGAACAACAGGAGAAACGGCTTAGGAATAAGACCATACCAATAGTGAAGGTAGTCTGGAAGGGTTTGTCAACTAATGAGGCGACTTGGGAAACAGAAAGAGACATGAAAGAGAGGTACCCGGAGTTCATGGCCCAAAGATTTGTCACGATAGATTAAATTTCGAGGGCGAAATTTTAATTAACGGGGGGAGAAATGTAATACCCGAATACTTGTTGATCTGGAACCCTATGTTTGAGAATTTGCCTATTTTTGGAGACTACTAGGCCCTATTTTTGGGAGTGACAAAATTGGAATCAGAATTTTTGGACCCATGAATAGTATTTACTATTCAAAAATACGTATTCACTATTCATAAATACGTATTTACTATGCATGTGGGACCCACGTCAAATTATTTCTCTCCGAAATGACGTAATTCCGTGAGTTTGAAAAAAATGTCCGCGGGACCCACTCAATAGTAATTTACTATTTGGATAATAATATAATATTCTTTCTCCCACTTCATTCAAGAACGCTATATGGAATAGTTGTGAAGATGTGGAAATCCTGGAGAAAATATAAGGACTTATCGGAACCCACATAATTTAACCTCGAAAGTAAGACCGGTAAAGGTTATTTTTGCTAACACCGAGGAATAAGTTTAGTCCAACTAGGGAAATCTAATTAGACCATAAATCTCGTATTTTGCTACCATCCAAAAAGTATAATCAAAATTTAAAAGTGTTAGTGATTGGTCTAGTAACCATAAATGAATTTCGTTAAAGTAGAACTTTATCGGTACAGTCACATAAAGCAAGGTGTGGGACCTACGGACAATATTTTCTTCGCCTCCATCCCCCTTCACGTGAAGTGTTGAAAATTTGGCTCAGGGAAAATTACGTAGAATGACCCAGAAGTGAAAATTACACTAAAGGACCCATTTTTCCACCCTATAAATAGAGGCTTCATTTCTTCATAATCTTCACACCAAATCAACCCCAAGAGGTGATTACGAAGGAGCTAGAGAGAAGGAGGAGTCCGGAGAAAGTGTAGCGAAGCCCTGGGTAAATTCTTCGGTCCTTAGTCTTAAGCTTTAGTAGTTCTTTCGGTGGTTATAGTAGAAATGCTAGGTAGATCTTTATTTTACCAAGATGGTATAGATATCATGTTTTAGGGATAAATATGATATTTATTTCAAAAATATATTGGAGGTAGATTTGATGGACGGGCGTATTACTACTCATAAATAGTACCGTATACGTGAATAGTGCCGTATACATGAATAGTAAATTACTATTCACATGGAAGGAAGATACGTTCGCATACCGTAACTTTAACTCGTAGTGTCTTGTATTCTTATATGTGATATTATCCTTATAGGATATCTTTGATCACGAACTGCATTGCGCCATTGTCGTACCGCCGTCATCATACACTGTCGGACCACTTTCCGTCAAAACACCGTTTTTGCGCCAAACGTTCCAAATACCGTCAACGAAGGTACGGACGCGTATTGTAACACTAACTCGTGCTGCTCATATTCCTATATGCAATAGATACATTCATAGGCGAGGCTCGTTTAGGGTCGTCAATCATACTTACGGTTTACACGGGTTATAGACATGATAATACCGTATGAGTTTTCCTAGCGCTGAGGACACGTGTTGTGATCGTGGCACAGGGTATGTGCAGACATGTTGTTTGACTTTACATATTGCTGTGTGCTTATGTTCTGTCGTTATGCTATTCATACATCTGCTTTGTGCTTATGTGTTGATATGCTACTGTATTGTTATGAATATCTGTTGTCCATATACTGTTATATTTGAGCACAAGGTTAACCGTTACCTGAGGTCCAAATGGGAATTGGATCTGTTTGTAGCTGTGGTCCGGAGGACCGAGGGTTGGAGACAGGGGCAAGCGGTGAGTAGGATACAAGATGAAGATTTAATTTCCGTCTATGTATTTACTTTTGAAACGTTGGGATGATTTGTATCTATACTATTGCACTATGGTTCATGATTTTGCTATGATTCGTTACTCAATCGCTCCAATGCTCTACTCGATATAAAAAAACGTTTTAAAAATGGGATGTTACATTTTTGGTATCGAAAGCATTCTTTCGGCACGGATTTAACAATGTTATTTCGAACAATTTGGTGCTTAAACTAGAAAAGGTTTTCATGGATCGCCCAATCGTCACCCTAGCACGGTGAGGCTCCCATGAAATACCGGCTGGCCAAGTTGTTTGATTAACGGAGTTAGGTTCTAAGCCTTTTCAAAACTTATAGCATATTTTGAAAATGAGTATGCGATATGACCTGGTGAAATGTGTAGAGATGGACAGGGATGAATTTCCGTATGTGTACCGTTACGGTAAGATGAGACGCACAGCGCGGAAATCAGCGAACCCAGGACCCATAAGGATTAAAATCAACCTTGAACCAGTTTATAACCCATATATCATGTACCACGGGAGGTGGAGACGTACCGCTAGAAAGTACGTAGTGCGTAAATGGTAGGAAGAAGGTGAACCACGACCCCCGTTTACCCTTTACCCGAACACGAACCCCGCTTGTTCCAAAGACCTATTTACTATTTCGAACCTATGAATAATCCCGACTACCCTATAGAACACCATAATGACCCGATCGTCGAATACCACCCCGGTCCCGAATACCTCGAACCCATAAACCTAGAAGATGAAAACTCGGTCTTAGGGAAGCCCTGTCGGGTCAACCCATTCTTCGGTAGGGGATAATTTTGATTACCCCGAAATTTGGAACCTCGATGAGGAGGAAGCCACCCCTGCGGATTACTACCATCTCCTAGATGAAAATGTGACGCTAGTACGGTTGTTAGAGTCAGATTACAATTATGCTGAGCAAACCACTGACACCCTAAAGGAAAGGTATCTGACCTATCTTAGCCGAGTCAAGAGTTATCATGCTCTGTACAACCAATTTCCACCCGGGGACTGGATTAGAACTACCCTATTCTATTTCCCCAACACTCGCTTCTGGGCTAGGATAACAAATGAGTTGCTTGATGAAGGGCCTATCGCAGATGTTCGTATATACTTTCGATATCTTAGATGCATGGTGCGCCAACATATGTAGGGGGAAGAAACTGTTGAAGAAAGTTGTGGGAAAAATAGTAGAAGCTAGATAGTATAGTGTGCTTAATTCTCTAGTAACCCTAAGGGGTTGTAAAATAGTAACTTGTATGACAAAGTTTGGAACATGACCAACTGCTAGGTCAACTTGTATAAATATGATGCAATATTAATATATGCTTGTTTTTCATTGTCTATTGTTGTGCTAATTCTTATATTTATATTTGCCATTCTTTAAGTTTAATGATGCCAAATATAAGAGGTGCGGGAATCCCTAGAGGAAGAGGCCGAAGTCGAGGCCGTGGTAGAGGAAGGGTAGACAACCCCGAGATAATACCAATACCCGAACCGAGAACCTAATGAACCGAAGGTAACGAGATGCAAGAAATGAGGAGAACTCGCAAGAACAGAGGGCTCTAATAGATGAACTCCTGGCAGAGAGGCAGGAAAGACAAAGACAAGTACAAGAACGTGAAGCTGAAGAAGAAGAGGAAGCTGAGGAGTCTGACAGATCGAGGTCACCTCCTAGACGAGAGAGAGCTGGGCAGACCACACAATACTGGGTCACTCAGTTCTGCAAGCTCAAGCCACAGGCGTTCCGTGGTAAGAAGGAACTGGCTGAGGATTGGCTTATGAGCCTAGAAAAGATTTTCAACGTAATGGAATGTCCGGAGAACCGGAAAGCTCAGCTTGCTATCTACAAGCTTGAGGGAGACGCAGATAGATGGTGGAAAAGTGTTGCTACGACACTGCAAAACCGATATTGCCCTATCACCTGGGAAGGATTTTTGGGGAAGTTCAATGACCGCATTTCCCTCCGTCAACTCAAGTGATCAAAGAATCGGAGTTCCTTCACATTCAACAAGGGCGGGAGGAACTATTCGATGATTACTTTTCCCGTTTTACCAATTTGTCACGATATTCGTCATATCTAAGGCGTGAAAATGATGAGAGCTGGAAAGCACATAGATTGGTGTATGGGCTAAAGTACGAGATCAAGGAAAGGCTGGTATCGCAGCAGTTCCCTAACATGACTCAAGCTGTGGAGTCTTGTCGGCTGATAGAGCGCAATCTGAAAGAGTTACGTGGAATCCGGAACTCCAACAACTACAATGCAGGACGTGGAGGGTTAAACCGTGGAGGTTTTCCGCAGAAAAGAAAGACACCATGGAATAACCCCCGAGGCGGGAACAAGAGGCCATTCCAGGTTGGGCAAAAGAACTATCCCAGACTAACGGAGACCCAGTCATGCCCGAAATGTAGGAAGTACCATCCAGGAGTCAACTGTGATGGGAAGCAAATCTGCTTCAAGTGCCAAAAGCCTGGGCACTATAGCCGGGATTGTCCTGGGAATGCTGCAGAGGCAAGACCTCATAACGCAGGCCGGATCTTTGCGCTGACAAATACGGAGGCCAGAAAATCTCCGGAGATTATCCAAGGTACTATTTATCTCAATGGAAATCTATTGCGAGGCATTGTATGATTCGGGTGCCAGTCATTCTTTTATTTCCTATGATTGTGCAAGTCGCTTAGGAATGCATACCTCTAGATTACCTTATGACCTGATAGTGTCTACACCGCTTGGCGTGAAATCTTCAGCCTCTGACGTGTGTAATAATTGTACCACAAATGTGGAGGGACGAGTTTCTAAAGTAGATCTTATCCAATTACCACTTCATGACATTGACGTCATACTCGGTCTTAATTGGCTAACGGCGAACGGTGCGATGATCGACTGTCGAAGTAAGAGAATATCATTTTCCGATTCACCTAGCAGGGACAAGATTGACGTGAGCCTGAATTTTCTCTCTGCTACGGAAGCTGATAGATGCATGAAGCAGGGATGCCAAGCATACATGATATTTTTCTCAGTCAAGGCAGAAGCCAAACTTTCACTCAAGGATATTCCTGTGGTGAATGAATTTCCTGACGTATTTCCGGAGGATCTCGAGCTACCTCCTACAAGAGAAGTGGAGTTCGCTATTGAGTTGATGCACGGTACAGGTCAATATCAAAAGCGCCGTATCGTATGGCTCCGAATGAGATGCTTTGGAGTTAAAGAAGCGCTAGAAGAACTTCTAAAGAAGGGGTTCATTCGACCCAGTGTATCACCGTGGGGAGCCCCAGTGCTGTTTGTAAAGAAGAAAGACGGAAGTTTCCGACTCTGTATCGACTACCGGGAACTAAACAAAGTAACCATCAAGAACAAATATCCACTTCCCCGGATTGATGATCTTTTGGATCAATTATCTGGTTCCACCGTATTTTCTAAAATCGATTTACGTTCGGGATATCATCAGTTGCGAGTTAAAGACGGTGATGTTCCCAAGACGGCTTTCAGAACCAGATATGGGCACTACGAATTCCTTGTAATGCCTTTCGGATTGACCAATGCACCTGCGGTATTCATGGATTACATGAACCGTATTTTCCGTCAACACTTAGATCAATTTGTGGTAGTGTTTATTGACGATATACTCGTCTATTCTAAGAGTAGAGAAGAACATGAAGAACATCTGCGACTTGTGTTGAAAATACTTAGGGAGAAGCGACTCTATGCTAAGTTGAGCAAATGTGAATTTTGGCTGCCGGAAGTTAGATTTCTGGGCCATGTCATATCTAGCGGCGGAGTTGCGGTTGATCCAGCAAAGTGGAAGCGGTTACGGGTGGAAGAGACCAGAAACAGTGACGGAAATTCGTAGTTTCCTAGGTCTGGCGGGGTATTACCGCAGATTTATACGAGATTTCTCACGTCTTGCCTTACCATTGACAAAGCTTACGAGGAAAAACCAACCCTTTGTATGGGGAGAAGACTGTGAGGAGAGCTTTCAGAGATTGAGGGAGAGGTTGACTACAGCACCAGTGTTGATTATCCCAGATCCTAATGAGACTTATGTGGTCTATAGTGATGCCAGTGGGCAGGGATTGGGATGTGTCCTGATGCAGCAGGGCAGAGTGGTGGCGTATGCCTCTCGTCAGCTAAAGCCTCACGAGTCGAATTATCCTACACACGATTTAGAGCTTGCGGCTATCGTGTTCGCTTTGAAGATATGGAGGCATTACCTATACGGTGCAACCGTAGAATTGTCTTGCGACCACAAGAGTCTCGAAATATCTCTTCGATCAAAGGGAACTTAACATGAGGCAACGTCATTTGGATGGAGTTGCTAAAAGATTACAACCTGGAGATCAAGTATCATCCAGGAAAAGCAAACGTCGTTGCAGATGCTCTCAGTAGGAAGAAGGTGCAGGTGGCATACATGATGATACAAGAGCAGAAATTACTTGAAGATTTCAGAGATCTGAATCTATCAAACCAAATTTGCATGGGACTCAACACACCAAATGATGCCTATCTTGCAACTCTCCTTGTGAGTCAAGGGGAATACGATTTGAGGGATGAAGTCGAGGAAGCTCGAACCAAGATGATTGGGCTATCTCCATACGGGAGAAGATCTCTCGGTGAAACCCAAAACCATGACTTATCACCTAGTGGTTTGGTCAGGTACAAGAAGCGAATCTACATACCGCCAGTTGATGAATTAAGGCGGAAGATACTGGATGAGGCTCATAAGAGTAAATATACTCTACATCCAGGAATGGTCAAGATGTACCAGAACATGAAGACTGAACTTTGGTGGCCTGGGTTGAAGAGAGATGTAGCCCAGTACGTGGCCGGGTGTTTGACTTGTCAGAAAGTAAAGATTGAACACCGGCGACCCCCTGGTCTTCTTCAAGGACTAGAAATGCCGGAATGGAAATGGGAGAATGTAACCATGGATCTTGTGGTGGGTTTACCTAAGATCAGGAATCACGATACAATCTGGGTAATCATTGACCGATTAACCAAGTCAGCACATTTCATACCCATTAGTATCCATTATTCTCCGGAACGATTGGCGGAGATTTATATCAAAGAGATCGTGAGACTACACGGTGTCCCCAAGAGTATTATCTCTGATAGGGATACGCGGTTCCAATCCGTTTCGGCAAGCAATACACGAAGGTATGGGTACAAAGCTGAAGTTTAGTTCGGCTTATCACCCTCGACCGACGGTCAATCGAGAGAACGATACAAATTTCGGAGGATATCTTTGCGAGCATGTGCCCTAGATTACAAAGGAGTTGGGATCAACACCTTTCGCTAGCAGAATTTGCATACAATAACAGCTATCATGCGAGTATACAAATGGCCCCGTTTGAGGCATTGTATGGGCGGAAGTGTCAATCACCTTTATGCTGGACAGATTCGTCTGAAAAGCAATTGCTTGGACCAGATATGCTTGAAAAGACCTCCGAGCAGATCGCGTTGATCAAGAAGAGACTCCTCGCAAAGACATAGTAGACAAGAAGAGTTATCGACAAAAGGAGAAGGCCGTTGAAGTTTGATGTCGGTGACCATGTATTTTTGAGGTTATCTCCAGTAACCGGTGTAGGCAGAACGCTTAAGAGGAAGAAGCTCAGTCCACGATATGTAGGACCGTTCGAAATTCTGGCCGAGCGAGGACCAGTCGCTTATCAGATAGCCTTACCCCCAAACCTGAGTAACCTCCATGATGTTTTCCATGTGTCACAGTTAAAGAGATACCTACCAGGCACCGTGATCATGTCATTGAATATGAAGACATTGAAGTACGGCATGATAATACCTTCGTAGTCGAGCCGGAGCAAATTCTCGAACAACAGGAGAAACGGCTTAGGAATAAGACCATACCAATAGTGAAGGTAGTCTGGAAGGGTTTGTCAACTAATGAGGCGACTTGGGAAACAGAAAGAGACATGAAAGAGAGGTACCCGGAGTTCATGGCCCAAAGATTTGTCACGATAGATTAAATTTCGAGGGCGAAATTTTAATTAACGGGGGGAGAAATGTAATACCCGAATACTTGTTGATCGGAACCCTATGTTTGAGAATTTGCCTATTTTTCGGAGACTACTAGGCCCTATTTTTGGGAGTGACAAAATTGGAATCGAATTTTTGGACCCATGAATAGTATTTACTATTCAAAAATACGTATTCACTATTCATAAATACGTATTTACTATGCATGTGGGACCCACGTCAAATTATTTCTCAGCTCTGCCGACGGAATTCCGTGAGTTTGAAAAAAATGTCCGCGGGACCCACTCAATAGTAATTTACTATTTGGATAATAATATAATATTCTTTCTCCCACTTCATTCAAGAACGCTATATGGAATAGTTGTGAAGATGTGGAAATCCTGGAGAAAATATAAGGACTTATCTGGAACCCACATAATTTAACCTCGAAAGTAAGACCAGTAAAGGTTATTTTTGCTAACACTGAGGAATAAGTTTAGTCCAACTAGGGAAATCTAATTAGACCATAAATCTCAGTATTTTGCTACCATCCAAAAAGTATAATCAAAATTTAAAAGTGTTAGTGATTGGTCTAGTAACCATAAATGAATTTCGTTAAAGTAGAACTTTATCGGTACAGTCACATAAAGCAAGGTGTGGGACCTACGGACAATATTTTCTTCGCCTCCATCCCCCTTCACGTGAAGTGTTGAAAATTTGGCTCGGGGAAAATTACGTAGAATGACCCGAAGTGAAAATTACACTAAAGGACCCATTTTTCCACCCTATAAATAGAGGCTTCATTTCTTCATAATCTTCACACCAAATCAACCCCAAGAGGTGATTTCGAAGGAGCTAGAGAGAAGGAGGAGTCCGGAGAAAGTGTAGCGAAGCCCGGGTAAATTCTTCGGTCCTTAGTCTTAAGCTTTAGTAGTTCTTTCGGTGGTTATAGTAGAAATGCTAGGTAGATCTTTATTTTACCAAGATGGTATAGATATCATGTTTTAGGGATAAATATGATATTTATTTCAAAAATATATTGGAGGTAGATTTGATGGACGGGCGTATTACTACTCATAAATAGTACCGTATACGTGAATAGTGCCGTATACATGAATAGTAAATTACTATTCACATGGAAGGAAGATACGTTCGCATACTGTAACTTTAACTCTGTAGTGTCTTGTATTCTTATATGTGATATTATCCTTATAGGATATCTTTGATCACGAATCTGTCATTCTTGCATTGCCACATTGTCGTACCGCCGTCATACCACTTTGTCGGACCACTTTCTCGTCAAAACACCGTTTTTGCGCCAAACGTTCCAAATACCGTCAACGAAGGTACGGACGCGTATTGTAACACTAACTCTGTGCTGCTCATATTCCTATATGCAATAGATACATTCATAGGCGAGGCTGTTTAGGGTCGTCAATCATACTTACGGTTTACACGGGTTATAGACATGATAATACCGTATGAGTTTTCCTAGCGCGAGGACACGTGTTGTGATCGTGGCACGGGGTATGTGCGGACATGTTGTTTGACTTTACATATATTGTGTGCTTATGTTACGTCGTTATGCTATTCATACATCGCTTTGTGCTTATGTGTTGATATGCTACCGTATTGTTATGAATATCTCGTTGTCCATATTTGTTATATTTGAGCACAAGGTTAACCGATTACCCGAGGTCCAAATGGGAATTGGATCTCAGTTTGTAGCTCTGTGGTCGGAGGACCGAGGGTTGGAGACAGGGGCAAGCAGACAGAGTAGGATACAAGATGAAGATTTAATTTCCGTCTATGTATTTACTTTTGAAACGTTGGGATGACTGTATCTATACTATTGCACTATGGTTCATGATTTTGCTATGATTCAGTTACTCAATCGCTCCAATGCTCTACTCTGATATAAAAAAAAACGTTTTAAAAATGGGATGTTACAAAATAGAATATAATTTGTGACCTTACAATATCATTCACTAGCTGAGAATCAAATGAACTCTCAAAATCATTAAACATGCATATGTATATAAATATATTTCCATTAAATTGAAAGACGTCTTGCTTGCTGCACCTGCGAGATTTAGGACGATTATATACATATATAGCTATGTACTCATCACACAAACTAAAAAGCAAGAAAGAAAAAAGATTCGATGCCGATGAAAGGGCCCATAAGCAACGTTAGTGTCTGTTTGGGATAGTGATGGGAAAAATGACTTATTTGCAATCTAACTTTATGCAAACTAAAATTAGGTAAAAGTTAGATTGTATAATGTGATTTATGTTTAGATTAACGGTAGTATAAATGGTTTTTCTGAAACTAAATTTGTTTGGATGATATTTTAAAAACCAAATTTAGATAGAAAATGACTAAAAATGACATGAATCTTATTAAATAATGCATTTATATAATATGTGTGTGTGTTGTGAAAAATATAGAAAATTGTGCGGATGATTAATGGTTTAAAAGTAAAACACTGAAAATGGCATAAATTTTATAAAAATAAAAATAGGTAATATTTGGAAAAATTTTACAATACTAAACTACTTAAAGTTTTTAGAAAAATTGGGGAAAAGTCCACTGAAAATTTAATTGGTGAGAATTATTTAAATCAAAGTATTGTCATAATTTTTATACAAAAAGAAAATATTATCAAGAAATTCTCACCAATTAAATTTCTCATGGACCTAAACCATAGTACTATCATGATTATTAACTTTTAAGTGAATTTATATTTAGGACAAAAAATTTTATCTATAAGGATTTATAATAAGGACCATATAATAGTATTTCAATTCAAAAAAGTGGAACCTAACATTTTTCTTTTATAAGCCACTTTTCTCTCTCCACGGTGGAAAAGTCAAAAACAATAAATTTTGACTTATTACTTCAGCTGTTTTTTTTTTCCCCCAAAAACCCAATTGAAAAAAAGTTATAACAAACGTAGGCCAAAATCAACTGTATGTTTGGGCATCCAAAAGTAGCTTTTGGATGGCTTTATAAGCTTCTTTTTTCCACTTCTCTTGTGTAAAAGAAAATCCCAAAGACTAATACTAAAATTAAAATAAATAAATGAAAAGTACAAGAACCATTTGCAAAATTGGCGGTGGATATCCACAGAATAATGCAAAAACCCATGAACCCTAATAGCATATGCTAGTGTGTTTCAGTATGGTTTATTCGAGTCTTCCAATAAGCATTATAAAAACCAGAGCTAAGCGAGGCAAGAGCAGTAACAAATTAAGAAATGGAGTTACAAAACTGGTTTCCATTTATAATAAGCAAATCAGCATTAGGGCATCTCTCTCCTCGCAAGTAATTACTAGAGATTAGTGAGGACTCTAAAAAGTCTGTAATCTCAATTTGACTTCTTGCCAAAGGAGAGTTGCCCTGTGGCTACTTTTGCTTAATTATCTCAGCAATTTCTACAAGCTAAGGTAACACTTTTTCTAGCTATCTTTTCTCTTAAGCTGTAATTTTAATTAGTTTATTATTATCATTCTCCCACACACAACTTGATGTTATTTAACAGATGTTTTAGTCAGGGATGTTGTTATTTACTTCTAAGAAATGTTCAATTAAGTATAATCTTTCTTTCTTTTTTCTGAAATGGGACATCGCGTTTGAAAAAAAAAACACGTGTGTGTGTGTGTCTTGGATATGCAAGATGGTTTTGGAGGTTCAAGATTTTTTACCAATGAAAATCACTGGATTGCCACTGCATTTCTTGCGATCAAAAGGCACCATTTTCCTGTGCAATTTCATTTAACTCTGGTAATTAAAGAAAACATGGCATATTTGAGTTAGGTTTGAAAAACAGGTTCACACAGTGACACAAGTCCAGACAAAATTTCTCATATACTTACCTTATATACCGTAAATCACGTTGAAAAAGCAACTTTTACCACTAATCCAAACAAGCACATAAACACTAAGATGCGGTAGTCTTAGTAGAATGAAATCAAAGCGTTTTAGCTTTGATGAGATTTGGTGCATTTTGATGTCAAGTTATTCAGTCCTCCTATGTGAATCAAGATCATGGAAAGAATCTCTCCTAGTATATATAAGAGGGCACATGTGTGTGTGAAGGGAAAAAGAAATGAGCTTTTAATGTAACTCAGCAAACCGCTTTTTTCTTTCTATGGCTTCAAGCCTCTCCTAGTGGCTATCTCTTATCCCTTCCACCATCCATTAATGGGTTGTTTGGTAAGAGGAGAGTGAAGGAAAAGTGGATGGAAAGAAAATATTTTGGAGTCAGATTAAAAAAAAAATTTAAAAAAAATAGAGAAGTGAGGTTATAAAATTTTAATAAAGAGGAGATGTAGAATAAAAAAGTAAAAAAAAAATAATAATAATAATAATAATTAAAAAATTTTAACCCAACTTCTTCAATTTTTCTAAATTCAACTCGTAAAAATTTCCCCTCCTCTCCCTTCCAGATTCCTCATACCAATAAATATCTGTTTGGGTTAATTATGAAGAATTGATTTTGCCTAGCTGTAGGAATTTTGCATACGAGAGACAAAACACAAAAGTAATTTTCCATGGAATTCAACCAAGCACAAATTACACTAAAACTATTTTTTCCATCTTGACTTACATCTATCTACACAAAAGTAGGAAGGTTGCCACAAGCCACTCTCTTTTACCAAGAACAATCACCAGCTTGCTCACAAGTATAGATCGCTTAATACCTCTACTTAAGCTTATCTCCAACTTATTGCTCCAAATGGGCACAAATGCATTAGGTTCAAATCAAATATGGGGAGAATGAGACATCAAACATCATATAATTGTCACTTTCAAATCTCTGGGCTCTAACATCACTTTAATTTCCAAGAGCCTCGTCACTTTTCCCAGAGCCAGAAGGAAAAAAGCTAAGGAAAATGGGGGGAAAAGAAAAAAGCAATGCAATGGCACTACCTGATCCATTAATTGATAATGACTTTTACCTAAGACAACAAATTTTGTAAATTTGGAAGATGTTTGATGCATTGGTTAAAAAGGATGATGAAATGGGGTAGTAAAACAAAGATAGAAAAACGATATTTAATTTTTAATAATTTTAATGTGTGTGTGTGTGTAGATTATTGACTTTATTAAAACAGAATTCATAGATTATAAATCTATTGCAATTTAAAAAATCTGAGTTACGTTGGTTATTCCCTTAACAAATGTACGTATGCAGTGAAAACTTGCAATTGTATCTTATTATGTATCCACTTCTTTGTAAAGTTTCCCTCCACGATTTCTTAGATGTATTTCAACAAAATTTTTAATTCCAATAATATTGATGTTAAATTTCATTAATAATATGTAACATTTTCACTTTTATACGTAGTTGCGGGAATTTAAAATGTTGATTTAACAATTCTCCCATTAATAATTGTTTGATTGTTACGTTTATCATATATAATACATCTGTATTACAAATTTAATCGCCGCTTTATTTGAACATATGATTAAATAATTAAAATGGGCAATTGGCTTAATCAATAGTCAACCAAACAGTTTTATTCAATATATGTAAAATTATCAATAAAAAGGGCACATTATAGTATTGCCTTTTTTATGTATATTAGTTTATTCACTATTTAAAAATAAAGTAGCTTAACGAATAATAATATCAATTTAGACAGTGGCCGGCTGACCAAACTGATGACTTTTTTTTTTTTGGATAAGCAAACAAAGCTTAGATAAACAAAACAAAGAAACTAAAAAGAGATTAAATTCTCATGCCTCCTCTCACATGTCGTACTCCTGCCAAATCAGCAACAAGGAAGCAATGAAGACCAGTAGGGGGATCAGAGAAATGGGATTTGTCCGGAGCCTCCACATGCGTCAAAACAAAATTAGCCAACCCATCTGCACACTGATTTCTCTCCCTTAGAACATGGCTATATCGTATAACCCACTGTCTGCGGGTGACTGCTCGTATCCGAGCCACCAGATGGGACTCACGAGCTGCATTACCTTGTTTGGATAGTAATGCAATGACTGATTGACAGTCACTCTCAACAACAACATGCCTGCAACCTGCCTCCCATGCCATCTTCAATCCTCTCAGAACTCCCCACAACTCAGCTAACATCGCTGAGCACCTTCCAATACGTGTAGCAAAGCCTCCAAGCCACTTACCAGAGAAGTCTCACAGCAAACGCCCACAAGCCGCCACCTGTTCTACACCCTTTGATGCCCCATCTGAATTCAGCTTCACAAATGGAGCTTCTGTAAAGGACCAACAAATATTTGAATGATTTTGTGCTACCCGCTGAAACCCCCCTTCATCCCTTCTAGTTTTTAAATCTCCCAATAACTCAAGGATGGGCCTCAGACAATATTTAAACTGTGCATCCTGTGTGTTATGAATAAATTCATTCCGCCATTTCCAAATAAACCAGCAAGAGACAATAAATAACTCATGCCAATAAAATCCGCCTAGAATAGTTTCATCACATTTCCAATTCTCCGTTACCCATTCAATCCAATCATAGCTAAAAAAGGAAAGGGAATTATCAGTAGGTACCACCTCATACCAGAAAGCACGCACCACATGACAGTCTCTAAACGCATGTAGACTGGACTCTGCTTCTTGATGACAAAGAGGGCAAAGTCCGTCGTTGTCAGACCAAACACTTATCCATGACCTCAAAGGGAGTCGCTGATGAAATAATTTCCACCCAAATATCTGTACTCTATGTGGTCCCACCCACTTCCATAGCTTCATCCATATGTCACCATTAATAATAGACTGTTGAAATCCAGATTCGGCTAAATAAATATAACAACTTTTAACACTAACGCCAGTTCAAGTACCAGCAAACCAAAAGGAACGATCTGGCCAATCATTAGGAGAAGGCGGAAGCATGCCTCTAATTAACTCAACCATATTCTGGGGAAGCAGGCTGTTTAATAAAGGTAGATCCCACCGGCTATTTTGATCGACAAATCTATTAACCATACACTCTCGCATCTCAGCAGGAAGGGGACTCACTATGTAATCTTGAAGACAAATAGACGAGGACACCTATTTATCTTTCCAAAAGGATATAGAAAGCCCATCTCCAAATTTCCCATACCACCTCATCTTTCATATTAATAAGAATGTTACATAAAGAACTCCAGAACGTTGAACAGCCCGGTTTAAGGATTGGGAAGTGTCCAAATTGTACCTTGTACTTACCCTGGAGAAATCTAACCCATAGGGCATCTTTTTCGTTTTGGAACCTCCAGCCACACTTCATAAGTAGAGCATCATTCATAATTGCAGCCAATTTTAAACCAAGTCCACCCATAGATTTAGGACTAGTCAATACATTCCAACTTAAAAGCATGATGAGCTTTGCGAAGGTGTGAATCACCCCAAATGAAATTCCTTTGTATTTTATCAATCTCATTACATATACTTAGGGGGAGCCTAGCATATTGCATATGAAATACAGGAATAGTAGATAATACCGATTTGGCAAGAGTTATTCTACCTGCCTGAGACAGACACTGCTGTTGCCACCCACCTAACTTCCTTCGTAGCTTATCCACAATATGTTGATAACATTGTTTAGTTGCATGCCCATGTATCATCCAAGCCCCCAAATATCTTCCCACATTTTTGACTCTCTTGAATCCACATTTATCCGTCAAAGAATCAGCCAAATCTTCATATATGTGTTTGGAGAAGTAAATGACAGTTTTCTCCATGCTTACCCTTAAACATGAAATCTGCTTAAACAAAGAAAGACACTTCATAATAGTCTCCAACTGATCAGACTTAGCCTCTGCAAATAGCATAAGGTCATCAGCAAACATCAAATGAGAAACAGGGGGCCTCCTTGGCCCACCTTAATAGGAGTCCAAAGACCACCAGTGACAACTGTGGAAATAATATGGGACCATTTTTCCATAGCTAATGTAAATAAGTAGGGGGATATGGGATCACCTTGTCGGATGCCCCTAGAAGGCTGAAATGATGCTGTTTTACCCCCATTCCATAGAATATTGAAAGACGAGGTGGAAACAGCCTGCATAATCAAGTCAACTATAGCACGTGGAAAGCCAACTTCGTCAAGGATGTTATGTAAAAAATTCCAGTTCACATGATCATAAGCCTTTTCTAAATCAACGTTAATTGCCATAAATTGTCTCCCTCGCATTTTGTTCATTGTTGAATCAGTTCTTGAGCAATGACAATGTTGTCATGAATTTGTCTCTTGGGGACAAAACTGGACTGGAAAGGCGAAATAACAATATCCATTATCGGTTGCAACTGCCTCACAACCAGTTTAGTGATCAGTTTATACAAGACTGAGCATAATGATATGGGCCGAAACTGAGACATAGACGTTGGTACCTGCACTTTAGGGATCAAAGCAATCAAAGTAGCATTTAGAAATCGAATATGAGAAGGGTTATGCCAGACGTCTGTAATCAATCTCATAATCTGATGACGAAGCACACTCCACTGTCTCCGGAAAAACATCATGGGAAGCCATCAAGACCGGGGCTTTATGACTTCCCATGCTAAACCGCTTGACTTCGCACCTCCTCACATGAGGGAATCCGCTCCAAATCTAACAATAAATGATGCGGAACACTCGGCCAGGTAGAGGTAAGCCACCTACGATTAGTTTCCCCATCCGAAAAAAGGTTCCAAAAATAAGAAAGGGCCATACCTTTAAGTTGATCATCTTCTTCCACCCAGATATTGTGCTCATTTTTCAGACGAGTTATTTTATTGAAACTCCTCCTAGTTACAGTTTTCATATGGTAGAACTTAGTGTTACGGTCCCCTTCAGTTAGCCATTGGTGCCGAGACTTCTGGAACCAAAACATCTCTTCCCGCTTTAATATCTCATTCAAACGTTTTCTGCATTCTAACTCCTTCAAACCCCAACCTCAGAATCATTGCTTACACATTGTTGTTGTAGCAACTCAAGTTCGGAGCTCAAGGTATTCTTCATCTGAAAAATATTCCCATAAACCTCCTTATTCCAACGACCCAAAGGCGTGACCATACGAGATAACATGATAGGAATATCAAGATTGTTCTTCCATTGAGATTTCATGAGAGTTGGAAATTCAGAGTGATTCATCCAATCAGCTAAGAAACGAAAGGGTCTATTTTGCTTACCCTCTGGATGACCAGACAATCTCAGCAACATAGGAGTATGATCCGAGTTATACCGCGGAAGATTAACCACATCAGCCTTGGCGAAAGACAATCGCCATGAAGTATTTGCAATAACACGATCCAGCTTCTTATAGACACGGTCTAAATGCCCCCACCTCGATCCCATCCAAGTATAATAGCTCCCCGACACCTTAATGTCGTCAAGATGCCAATCCAACAAACGACTCCGAAAAACCCGACACGGGCCAATAGCAAAGAAAGATTACCCCTTTTTTCCCCTTCATATCCGCGATCTCATTAAAGTCACCAGCAACCACCCATGGGTCAACAATAGATCCTGCAATAGTATCTAGGCAACCCCATAGAGTTTGACGCTCCTCCTCCCTAGGGCTTCCATACACAGCCGTAAACTGAAAAACATGATCCATCACATTCACTTTTAAATGAACATGCTGAAATGAATTATTCAAAACAGTAACCTGAACATCCTGAGATTTCCAAAGGACCCAAATCCCTCCAGAGAAACCCCTTGCTTCCTCCACAAAGGAACTATCAAACCCAATCTTCCTCCACAACCTCAAACACTTTTCTCCACTAGTCCTCATCTCAACTAGCACCAATAGACTGATATTATACTTTGAGGTCAAAAACCTCAACTGGCGCCCAAGATCTGCATTGGCCGCCCCCTACAATTCCATATGAGGAATGCCATCATAATAATAGTGGAGTATGGACAGGTGAAACGTGCACCTGAGACACTCTACCACTAATTCCCCTCTTTACTTTAGTCTTTCCAGTTCCTACCGGTCTGCCTTGTTTTTTTTTCTCACTATTCTTCATTGGACTCCCAATTGCCTCATCCAAAGAACTATTAGTAACAACATTACTAATTTGCTCATTAATTTCCTCGGTATTAGCTTCCTCAACCACTCATGAATTCACCTCTCTTCCTTGGCCCACATTGGGAAAGTCCAAATTAATATTATGAGAGCTCCCCCCAATCGGCACACTTTCATCGCCCTCAAAAACTACCACGGTCCCCTCTTGCAAAAAATTGCCTCTTGGAACACCTTACTTCAAACCTCTCTCTTCTACGACGCTAACACTCTCCTTCTGACTGGACATGGTGTCCACATCTAAACACCGTAGGTCCCTCAAATCAATATTGCATTTCTGACCAGTTTCCGTTTCCATCACCTGATGGGGAGATTCCTGCAAAATGGAAAATCTATTTGGTATTTCCTTGGATAAAACAGTCCCCTCCTTATCAGCAACAACTTCCTTGCTTCCATCTTGCAAACCTTCATCATCTCCGATCTCGGATGGATCAGTCACGGTGTCACAGATTGGTCGACCTGCTGCTACCTCTACTAGATCTGTCACGGTGGTGTCCTGGACTGTTCTAACTGCCACGATGTTGTCACGATTTGGCTGATCTGTCATAGTGACGTCACGGTTCGATCCAGTTACTTCCTCCAACCCTTGCTGATTAACCTCCTTCGCACCCAAGAAGCTATTTTGACTTTGATTGTTTGCCTTCGACATAACTCGTGGATGATCAATATTCACTTTCTTACCCACTACTTGCCATCTCCCATCATTTTGTTTACTCCGCTGTGCTTCAGATTGAGCCACCATATTGCGTGCCTTTGGACATCCACCTAACCTGTGCCCGTAAACCTTACACCCTGCACAAATGGCCTCTAGACCCTCATATACTATATCATGATGACTACCCTCCAAAATATAACTCAGTTCTAACTCTTGAGACAAGTCCACTTCCACGCAAATCCTTGTGAACCGTCCCCTAGCAACTTTTGTTGCCACAGAATCCATCCGAATAAATCTCCCAATACAAGTACCAACCTCTACTAACAACTTCGTCTTCACGTACTCAGGTGGGAAAGCTGGGAGTTTTACCCATACTTTTACCTTACCAATTACATCAGCATCTGGGGCAAAAGACAGGCTCCATTCCTTAACAGCAAGGTAATGGTTTTGCACCATCCATGGACCTTCAGATTTAGCAACATTCAGATCAACCAGAGATTCAAAACGTACTAGATAATACCCGTTTGCAATATTTGTAATAGCTATTCTTCCGCGCTTTGCCCAGACAGCTTCCAGTCTCTTACGCATATACTCGAAAGCCAACTTCTTTCCTAACGCTTTAACGACAAGGGTCTGTCTCCAACGCCGCCAAGCTCGATGTTTGAACTCGTCCGATAGCGAGAACACCATAATCCCCTTATTGTTACGTTGTTGTGTAATATCCTCTTCCAATTCTGAATTTTCATGTGTGTCTTCATCCTCCAGCTCTCCATCCCACTGAGATTCAACCGAACGTAAAGCGCCTACATAGGACCGGCTAACCGCCCCACCCTCTGCCGCCATCCACCGACAAAAACCAGGAAACCCTAGCAAAGCTTCTTCACCCAAAACACATCTTGCCCTAATTTGACATTATCTTTTTACTTCAAAAAAAAAACTGATGACTTTAAGTGTTGCTTGTATGTTCAAATGCAAGTTTTTCATGGAAATAGACTTAACGGTGAAGATATAGATAATTACTTTAATTGGGAAAATCCCTAATAAAGGGCTTTAAAATTCTTAAAAGATAAAAAGGTGTTTCGAATATTTATAATTTCAAAAGGATGTTAGACTTAAATTGTCTTTTTTTTTAAGTTACAAGAAAATGATCAAATTGCCCTTAAATCACTACAAAAAAATATCAGATTAGCCATGGAATTACCGATGGAAAAAATTCCGTCGGAAATTACCCACGGAATTTTGTGGGTAAAAAAATTTCGTCACAAAAAACACCGTTACAAAATTTGCCGACGGTGTTTTTTCGACGGAAATTTTTTTACCCACGAAATTCCGTGGGTAATTTCCGATGGAATTTTTCCGTTGGTAATTCCATGGCTAATCTATTGTTTTTTTTTTGTAGTGAATATTATATTTATATATATATGAGAAAAAAAAAACCCCCCACTGATCAACCATCAGAGCTCTGGCGGCCGGCCGCTACTAGTGACCACCCCTGCCGGCAGTCGGAGTTTCTGGTGGCTAGCTACCGGTCACCGGAGCTCTGTGGGGGAGTATCCCAAAGTGCCAACAGTGGGATTTAACCAACCCCCCCCCCCCCCAAAAAAAAACTAGTTTGCAAAAAGCATTTAAATATATATTGTGCAAGCAAATGCATATAAGCTTACCTTTTAACTTTAATCTAACTTATTTACAAGTTTTGTTAAGAAATTCACAACATTTCATCAGGTTTTATGAATTTTCTTTTACCCAGTAAAAAAATTTACACTATCAACTCATTCATAAATTTTGTTCAAAAAATCACAACATTTCATTAGATTTTAACAACTAGGTTTTAACAATTTGTGTTTACCCAATAAAAAAGTTTACACTATCAGCTCATTCGCAAATTTTGTTAAAGAATTCATAACATTTCATTAGGTTTTACCAATTTCCATTTACCCAGTAAAAAAGTTTATACTATCACCTCATTTACAAATTTTGTTAAGGAATTCACAATATTTCAATAGGTTTTAACAATTTATGTTCACCCAATAAACAATTTCGTTTTGTTAAAACCTAATAAAATTTTTGAATTCTTTAACAAAACTTATGAATGACTTCATTATGTAAATTTTTTACTAGGTGAATGGATGTTATTAAAACATAATTAAATGTTGTGAACTTGTGAATAAGTTAAAGTCAAAGTTAAAAAGTTAGCATGGCCACCAATGCTTTTTGCAAACTAAGTGGTGTGGGGTTCAAATCCCACCCTTAACACTTTGGGAATATGTATTCCCACCGAAATATTCTAGTCAAAGCTCTGGTGATCGGGATCGGCCACCAAAAACTATGTCCACATGCAAGGGTTGGTCGTTGGTGGCGGTCGGTGGGTGGGGGTAATATTTCAAAAAAAAAACATAAATTTAAAAGAAATTTGCATTTCTTTGTAATTTTAAAACAGACAATTTAAGCATAACATCTTTCTAAAATTATAAATATTTGAAATACTTTTTAAATTTTTGGGATTTTTAAAGTTCTTTATTAGGGATTTTTCCTTACTTTTTTTCATATTATATTTTTCCTTTACATCTTAAAATATAGGATTACTACATTCAGTCTTTTTTTTTTGTTATCTTTTTAAGTTCAAGGATTCGTATTCTCATTAGACATAAGGAGAATAAATTTTGTTTTATTGGTAACTAGCATAACACTTTAAATTATATTTCCCTTTCCTAACACTTCTTTACTTCAAAACAGTACGTATGGGACAAAATACATGTATTTATACCATTTCAATGATGAAGAATATTGATTTTTCAAAATTTTGGTGGTCAAAGTTTTCTTCCACAAATAAATTACTCAAGACTAACCAGATGGCAAGGGTAGTTTTTTTTTTTTTTTTTTAGATTAATAGACGAATTTATTACAAACAAATAAAATTATGCAAGGCAACACAAGTTTATGTCATAACAAACAAGGACAAAATAGTATTTGGAGGTAAAAACTCTTTATGTTCTAAGTTTTGAAAAATATTACTGTAGTTTCAACTCAAAGTGATTAAGAATATCTTGACTAAATCAACAATGTAGACATGAAAAATGCAGATAAAGGGTGGTAAAAATGTAGGATTCAAACAATCCTAATAAAACAAGAGAAGTTTCCTTCCACAAATTATTATATTTTTGTTTTGACTGGATTCATAAACAGAATTATCAACTATTCTCTCCGATCTTTAATATAAGACATACTTTAAGAGTTAATTTTGATCATAAATATAAGGCATATTTTTATATTTATCAATTTTTCTTAATTTACCTCTATTAATATTCTTTCAATAATAATCAATGAGAAGGTGGATAGGGATTAAAGAAGATAAATACTTTTTTTCCTGAATATATTTTGTTGGTGTTTTGACTCGGGTATAGTAACACTTGACCCCATGGGATGCCAGAATCATGTGTTGCATGTCGCACGCATATATATCAATGCATATAATATCTGTTTGCGCGGATCTCATTCTATATGAAGAACTTTGGCAGAAAAGAAACCATTCTATATATTAAAAAAGGGATAAGGGTCTTATTTGCTCCGGAAGTTTTCGTTCAGGAGCACTCAACCCGAAAGTTTTCTTTGGAGCAAAATTGCCCCTAAAGTTAACAAAATGGAGCAATTTTGCCTCGGAAGTTTTTTTTAGGAACAATTTTGCCCTAGAAGTTTACAAATTAGAGCAACAATTTAACGGTCAAGATTAACGAAAGGGCAAGATTGCTACGTTTTTAAACTTCCGGGGGCAATTTTGCTCCAAAAAAAACTTCCGGTCTTGAGTACTCTCGAGCGAAAACTTCCAAGTGGCAAATAAGCACTTATCCCTATAAAAAACAGAGAGAATAATAATTTAGTTTCAAATAATAATCTAATTAAGAGATTATCAGTTTAATGTACAAATGATTTGAGTTTAACTATTTCAAAGAGATCAAAGTAAGTTTCACGTTAGAAACAACATACTCCTGTGGTTCTTAACATAATATATATTTAACTAATTTGATTATATTAAGAAAATTAATTAAATTAGTTAATATGACTTTTTTTTTCTTCTAACAAACATAATCATCAACTTTAATTCTCTCCCCTTCTTTTTTATTTGATTATTATTGAAGGAACGTTAATAGGAATAATTTTTTAAAAAAAAATTAATAAATACGAAAAATATGTCATACAATTAAAACCTAAATCAACTCTTAATTAAGTCCTAGGATGTGATACAAAATTTTCACATGAAGTCATGAACAATGGATGGATTTGAAACTCAAGCACGACACAGATTAATCTACTTTTTAACAATGTTATTATTGTTATGAATATACTAATTATGTGGATGTCCATTGACTCTTGTTCCTCAAATAATATTTACGGATTTACTGTTCATACGGAATCACCTTTGTTCATGTATACGTATTTACTATTCACATATACGTATTTACTATTCATGTATATAGTTACTATTCATGTGGGGCCCACGCGAGTTCTCACAAGTTCCAAGGAACCCACGCTTTGGAAATGATTGATGACTTTGGGGAAAATTATAGCTAATGACCCAGGTGGAATAATTACACTTTAGGACCCATTTTTCTTCTATAAATAGAGGTCTTCTGTAACTATTGAATACACACTGGAATAAGAATTCCTTCTCTCATTCTCTCTTGAATCTCTGCCTTCTCTTGTTCTTACTTTATATTTCTTCACTTTTATAACACGTTATCAGCACGAAAGTGCTCTAACAAAGTCATGACCAACAGCAGTCTTACCAAACTTGAGTTTAGTGCTCTTGACATCACTGGAAGAAATTATCTATCATGGATTCTGGATGCTGAAATCCATCTTGATGCGATGGAACTTGGAAATACAATTTTACTCGAAAACGATGCATCACGAAAAGATAAGGCGAGAGCAATGATTTTCCTTCGCCACCATATTCATGAAGGATTAAAATCGAGTATTTAACGGTAAAAGATCCATTTGAATTATGGACAAATTTAAAAGATAGGTATGATCATCAAAAAACGGTGATTTTACCTAGAGCTCGTTATGATTGGATACATCTCGGGCTACAAGATTTTAAAACTATAAGTGAGTATAATTCAAAGAAGTTTTCAAAATCGGTTCTCAAATGAAATTATGTGGTGAGAAAATAACGATAATGACTTATTAGAAAAAACTTTTTCTACTTTTCATGCATCAAACATGCTATTGCAATCGCAATACCGAGAAAAAGGTTTTAAAAATATTCTGAATTAATCTCATGCTTATTGGTAGCCGAGCAAAATAACGAGTTATTATTGAAAAATCATGAAAATCGTCCAACTGGATCTGCTCCATTCCCTGAAGTGAATGTGAGTGTATATAATAATGGTCGCGGACGTGGCCGTGGCCGTGGACGTGGGACGAGGTCGTGGGCGTGGTAGAGGTCGCGGTAATTACCGTTATCATGGTGGTAGAAATACTTATTATAATCCTTATACCTACCAGAAAAAGATAAATAATGAAGGACAGAAGAATGACAGGGGTGGTCCTTCAAAGGTTGCTGGGAATCAATTTTATCGCCCTTCAAAGGTTGTTGAGAACCTATGTTACCGGTGTGGTATGAAGGGACATTGGGTACGAACTTGTCGTACACCGAGCATCTAGTAAAATTGTATCAAACCTCCATGAAAAAGAGTGTGAATAATGTTGAATATAATGAAAATCATGATGAGGCACGAGAAGAATGATGATGCCAATGAGCCTAATGAAAGTGATGCTATGGCACACTTAGAGGTGGATGAGTTTTACTTGAAAATGTTTGGTTGAATGTATAATAAGAATAATGTTTTTAATATGTGGTTTATGTTTTATATATTATGAGATTATTATTAAAATATGTTTTAATACATTTCTTTTCTATTTGATGAAGATTATGGAAATTACAAATATTGAACACAAGAATGAAGATATGTGTCTCATTGATAGTGCTACAACACATACAATTCTTAAAGACAAGAAATATTTTTCACATCTAACAATAAGTTGTGCAAGCATCAATACTATAGTGGGTAATACAAAAGCGATTGAAGGCTCAGGAAGAGCAATTATAATATTACCCAAAGGTACGAAATTTGTTATTAATGATGCTTTATATTCTTCAAAGTCTCACGAAATTTATTAAGTTTTAAGGATATCCGCAGAATGGATATCATATTGAGACTATAAATGAGAAGAATAAGGAATATCTACAAATTATTTTTGTTAGATTTGGTGAAAAAGGTGTTCTAGAAAAATCACCAATGTTATCTTCTGGTTTGTACTATACAAATATTAGTACAATTGAAACAAATGTTATGGTAAAACAGGAAGAATATTGATAAAGATATGTTTAATGTTTGGCATGATCGGTTAGGCCATCCCGGGTCATCTATGATGCGAAAAATAATTGAGAATTCATGTGGACATACCTTGAAGTGTAAAGAAATTCCACAATCTCATGATTTCTCATGTGTGGCATGTTCAAAAGGAAAATTAATTATTCGCCCCTCAACAATTAAAGTAGAAAGTGAGTCTCTCACATTTCTAGAACGGATACTGGGGAGATATTTGTGGGCCGATAAACCCACCATGCGGACCATTTAGGTATTTTATGGTTTTAATTGATGCATCAACCAAATGGTCGCATGTTTGTTTATTATCTTTCGTAATTTGGCATTTGCGAGGTTGCTTGCTCAATTGATTAGATTAAGAGCACATTACCCCGATTATCCCATCAAGAAAATACGTCTTGATAATCTTTGGTGAATTTACTTCACAAGCTTTTAATGAATATTGTATGTCCCTTGGAATTGATGTTGAACATCCGTAGCACATGTTCATACGCAAAACGGACTTGCGAGAATCATTGGTTAAACGATTGCAATTTATTGCAAGACCTTTACTTATGAGATCTAATCTCTTAATTTCGCTTGGGGCCATGCCATTTTGCATGCAAGCAATGTTAATTCGTATCGGCCAACAAGTTATCTAAAAGTTTCCCCTTTACAAATGGTTTTTGGTCAAGAACCTAATATTTCCCATATAAAGATTTTTGGGTGTGCGAGTATATGTGCCAATATCACTACCACAACGAACCAAAATGGGTCCTCAAAGAAGGATGAGAATATATGTTGGGTATGAATCTCCTTCAATTATAAAATATTTAGAACCCTCAACGGGAGATTTATTTACGGCACGGTTTGCCGATTGTCATTTTAATGAATCAGTTTTCCCAACATTGGGGGAGAAAGTAGCGGTTGGGAAAAGATAGAGAAAGTAAACAAGTTGGGAAAAGATATTAGTTGGAATGAATTATCATTGGCTCATTTTGATCCTCGTACAAAACAATGTGAACTAGAAGTTCAGAAGATAATTCATTTACAGAATTTAGCTAATCGAATGCCAGAAGCATTTACTGACCCAAAAAAGGTGACAAAGTCACATGTCCCAGCTGTTAATGCTCCTATTCGAATTGATGTCCCGAAGGACAAGGTCAATCTATTATGAACAAATCGAAACACGCTTAAAGCGTGGAAGGCCTATCGGTTCAAAAGATAAAAATCCTCGGAAAAGAAAAGGAGCTAAGAATATAGATGGTCAAAATGAGGATAATCAAGGAAAATTTATAGCTCCGGAAGAGCTACCTCATGAAGAGGTATTATCTATAGAAGAGAATAATGAAGTCTCGAAGAGACTCGTGCACGAAACATGTGAAAATAATGAGATCTCAATAAATTATGTTATGAATGGAATCCGATGGAATCGAAATGACGTCAACGTTGATGATGTATTTGCTTATTATATAGCAAATGATGTAATGAATAATAATGAGGATTATGAGCCAACATCTATTAGGGAATGTCAACAAAGAAAGGATTGGCCCCTATGGAAAGATGCCATTAATTCAGAATTGAATTCATTGGCAAAACGAAAAGTATTTGGACTGTAGTCCAAACACCTAAAGATGTAAAGCAGTTGGATACAAATGGGTATTTGTACGAAAGAGAAATGATAAGGGTGCAATTGTTAGATATAAAGCACGTCTTGTAGCCCAAGGCTTCACACAAAGACCTGGCATTGATTTTGAAGAAACTTATTCACCAAAAGGTAGTGGATGCAACTACTTTTCGTTATTTAATCGATGGCGGTAAATGAAGGTCTTGATCTGCATTTAATGGATGTTGTGATTTGCCTTATTTATATGGATCACTTGATAGTGATATTTATATGAAAGTCCTGAAGGACTTAAGATGCCAAATAGCATCTAATTCAAATTCTCAAGAACAATATTCAATAAAGTTAAATAAGTCTCTATATGGCAACGAAACAATCGGGCGCATGTGGTATAATTGTCTTCGAAATATCTGTTGAAAGAAGGGTATAGAAATGACCCGATATGCCCATGTATCTTTATGAAAAGATCGGGAAGAGAATTTTCTATAATTGCTGTTTATGTTGATGATATCAACATTATTGGAACTCTGAAGAGCTTCAAAAAGCAATTAATTGCTTGAAAAGAGAATTTGAAATGAAAGATTTGGGAAGAACAAAATTTTGTCTTGGATTACAAATTGAGTATTTAAAGAATGGGATCTTTGTATATCAAGAAACTTATACAAAGAAGGTCCTAGAGCGTTTTTATATGGATAAGTCACATCCATTATGATCTCCAATGATTGTAAGGTCTTTGAAAGTGGATAAAGATCCATTTCGACCTAGAATAATTAATGAAGAAGGTGAAGAAGATCTACTTGGTCCGGAAGTACCATATCTCGGTCTTATTGGAGCACTAATGTATCTTGCTAATCATACACGTCCCGATATATCATTTTGTAAACTTATTAGCAAGATATAGTTCTTCACCTACTCAAAGGCATTGGAATGGAGTAAAACAAATTTTACGCTACCTCGGAGGCACCATGGATATGGGGTTATATTACTCAAATGTATCCAAGTATGAACTGATTGGTTATCGATCTTTGGATTTTTGTCGATCCACATGATGGTAAATCACAAATGAGGCTATCTATTTACATGTGGAGGTACGGCTATATCATGGCGATCTATGAAACAGACTATATCAGCCACATCATCTAATCATGCGAAATTCTAGCAATGCATGAAACAAGTCGAGAATGTGTATGGTTGAGGTCGGTAATACATCATATACAAACAACTTGTGATTTATCTTGGGAAATATGGTTCCAATGGTTCGTATGAAGATAATACCTGCATGTATTGCTCAACTTAAAGAAGGATATATCAAGGGTGATAGAACAAAGCATATTTCACCAAAATTCTTCTTTACTCATGACCTTCAAAAGAATGGTGAAATAGATATTCAGCAAATCGGTTCAAGTGAAAATTTAGCGATTTGTTTACCAAATCACTTCCAAGTACAATCTTTGAAAAGCTTGTATTTAATATTGGTCTTCGAAGATTCAAATCTTAACGATGTTGTCAAGTGGCAAGCTTTGAAAGGAAGATGTGTTCAAAAGACATTGAAAGTAATGTTATCATCGGGGGAGTAAAGCGATGTAATTAAGAGGGGGAGTTAATATACTATTTGTACTCTTTTTTTCCTTATCTAGGTTTTGTCCCACGAGTTTTTTCCTAGAAAGGTTTTTAATGAGACAAACATTAGAAAATGTATCAATGAATGATGTACTCTTTTCTTTGGCTAGGTTTTTATCCCACCTGGGTTTTTTTCGGATTAAAGTTTTTAATGAGGCATATTCATAAATGGACATCCAAGGGGAGTGTTATGAATATACTAATTATGTGGATGTCCATTGACTCTTGTTCCTCAAATAATATTTACGGATTTCTTGTTCATACGGAATCACTTGTTCATATATACGTATTTACTATTCACATATACGTATTTACTATTCATGTATATAGTTACTATTCATGTGGGGCCCACGCGAGTTCTCACAAGTTCCAGAACCCACGGCGGCTGGAAATGATTGATGACTTTGGGGAAAATTATAGCTAATGACCCAGGTGGAATAATTACACTTTAGGACCCATTTTTCTTCTATAAATAGAAGGTCATGTAACTATTGAATAATACACTTGGAATAAAATTCCTTCTCTCATTCTCTCTTGAATCTCTACCTTCTCTTGTTCTTACTTTATATTTCTTCACTTTTATAACAATTATAACTCTATTTAGCTTCTGAACTAATCATTTGTATCAAAACGTGTAGTCTAAAAAAGCTAACCCATCTCAACTTTTTCACCTCGAAATTTGCGACAAGAACAAAAAGAAGAAATTCAAATCCAAGATTACGCAGCTAATTGTGCATGCTCTGTTTCCTCTGCCCCTCACACTCTGTTTTCTTTGGCCACTTAGCATGAAAACTTTTGCCTTTTCCTTTCCACTAATTGCACGATTTCTTTTATTCTTTTTAAGCCTCTAATTGCATTCTCTTTAAAGACAGTCAAATTCACTTTGCTCTTTTTTCAAGATACAACCTCGGCCTTTTGTTTTTTTCTCTCTCTAAAGCATGAATCCATGAGCCCACTATCCACCAAACCTGACTCCATCTCATCCCCACACACACATAACGTTCATTAATCATTCAAGCTTCTTAAAGAGAACCTAGAAAATGAATAATTCTCAAAGCTTTTTGATACTCTATCTCAACAAGTTCTGAGACTTAAGTTCTAAGCAAGCAAGTGGAGAAGCAATCTAAAGAGTCTTTCTTTTTGACTTCATCGATATTGGTACCTAACAAAGTGCCACTTTTTTTTTATCCTTCTCTTGCTATGATTGCTCCCTCCATTTCCTTTTCTCTCATGCATATTTTTTGGGAAATTACTAGTATAAGGTAATAAGAAAGAGATTTAATAATACAAAATTATGATAACAATTGAGGAGTGTATAATGTAAGTTCTAGTGTGTAAAAATCAGAGTCCAATTATCGTTAATACTTTCTAATAATTAAATCTCGTTCTTGGGTCCTCATAATAGTTCCACTTTTTTTACAGGAAAAAACAAAAGAAAAGAAAAAACAGAACAATCATTAAAACCTAGGGTCTAAGGCAACTCCTCTTTCATCGGACAATTTAAAATATTTTTCTGTGACCATACCATTACTTAATTCTTCTAATGGTTTCTGTCATCAGTGATAATATATAACTTGAGGTCTTGTGCGGATAATATACAATAAAATGTCAGTTTAACGGCTGATAGGAAAAAAGAACAAACACATAGAAGCAAATTTGCATTCATGTGTAACATCACACTGGCCAGTGGGGACATGATATTAAATGGTCAACTTGACAAAATGTTCAAGAAAAGGTCATAATTAAGCTACCCGACCTATCAATGTGTTCATACCCAGCCACTCAAAACCAGACACACCTTGAGCAAAAAAAAAAAAAAAAAAAACCAGACACACATTTATAACCCCATAACCAACTTCATTTCTGTAAAGTTTATGTGTGGCTCTAAATCAGAAATAGGTTCAACAAATGAAAAACCCCACAACATGGTACTCATTATTTATAATCCAGATCTGTCGCTGAGGTTGTAGAGAAGAAAATCAAGAGAAGAAACAAGAATGCCGACACTTGGACACAGAAACGAGGCTTCTCTAGTAGATTCTCAAGGTTGTTGCCCAACGACTTTTTTCAGCTTACCAATATCTCAGCCTCAGATCACAGTAAGCAGCAAACCCAGAAGCAGCACTTCAGAGTGCCGACACAATTTTGCAGCAACTACAGCTTCCTCAATTTTCCCGAATACCCAATTCACCAACCATGAATCTCTGCCATCTCTTGAGGAATCTTTCACTGAGTTTGTCAGAGTTTATCCTCAGTATTCTGAAACAGAACAGGTGGATCGAGTCAGAGCCAAAGAATACTACCATCTCTCTGCTTCTAACCGTACATGCCTTGATTATATTGGAATTGGTCTCTTCTCTTATTACCAATTGCAACGCCATGACACTTTGAAAACCCAGATTGCCTCAACTTCAATCCCTCAAGTGCCTCAATATTCAGAAGCTCCCTTCTTTAGTATATCGTACAAGACTGGGAATCTGAAGACTCTGTTGCTTCATGGGGGACAAGAATCAGAATTTGAGACTGCCATGAGGAAGAAAATCATGGCGTTTTTGAATATTTCTGATAATGATTACTTCATGGTGTTCACTGCGAACAGAACATCGGCTTTTAAGCTAGTAGCAGAGTCGTACCCCTTCCAATCTAAGCGGAAGCTTCTCACAGTATATGACTACGAGAGTGAAGCTGTGGAGACAATGATTAGCTGTTCAGAGAGAAGAGGAGGCAGAGCTATGTCGGCAGAGTTTTCATGGCCACGTCTTAGGATTCAGTCGACAAAATTAAGGAAGATGATTGAAGGTAAGAGGAAGGGCAAGAAAAGAGGAGGACTTTTTGTGTTTCCTCTTCATTCTAGAGTAACAGGAGCTAGATATCCTTATCTTTGGATGAGTGTAGCACAAGAGAATGGGTGGCATGTGTTAATTGATGCTTGTGCTTTGAGTCCAAAAGACATGGATAGTTTTGGCCTCTCTGTTTTTCGCCCAGATTTTCTCATTTGTTCCTTCTATAAGCTATTTGGCGAAAACCCATCTGGATATGGATGCCTCTTTGTGAAAAAATCTGCCATTTCTGTTCTTGAAGCCTCTTCTTGTGGAGGAATTGTCAATCTTATACCAGAAAGGAGGTTTTTCCAGCTACCAGAGGATTCCTCTGGCACTCAAGTAGAACCAAAAGCACCCTCTATCTTACAACAAGAATTAGTGTCTGTGACTTCTTTCTCTGGTCGTATAGAATCCAAGAAAGTTGAAGAGGGAGTACTATCTAAGCTTCAGATCACCGAATCAGCTCAAGAAAAAAGCAACCCAGTTGAGAATCAAGAAAGAAGTAAAGCCCCAGATGGTAAAAATGGAAGCTTTGAGATTGAATGCAGGTGTTTAGATCAAGTGGACTCTCTAGGGTTAACAGTGATCAATAACAGAGGAAGGTACCATGTAAATTGGCTTGTAAACTCATTGTTGAAGCTGAAGCATCCAAACACAGAAAGTGTTCCTCTGGTAAAGATTTATGGTCCAAAGATAAGATTTGATAGAGGGCCAGCTTTGGCTTTCAATGTGTTTGATTGGAAAGGATCAAAAGTGGAACCTGTTCTTGTACAGAAACTTGCTGATAGAAACAATATTTCTCTTAGCTATGGATTTCTCCACCATTTGTGTTTTGCAGATAAGTATGTGGAAGAGAAAGGTAGGGTTTTACAGACCAAAGAAGGTGGAGGAGGAGGCAAAGGAATAGTGAAGATGGTGGAGAAGAAAAAGATAGATGGAGATCAAAAGCTAGGGATTACTGTAGTTACTGCGGCAATAGGATTTCTGGCAAATTTTGAAGATGTTTACAAACTTTGGGCTTTTCTTGCAAGGTTCCTTGATGCTGACTTTGTGGAGAAGGAGAGATGGAGATACACTTCTCTGAATCAGAAAACAATTGAAATTTAGTTCCCTTTCTTTTTAAGATAGTGTTTTGTTTGTTCTTGATGTGAAGTGTAAAATCGGCTGAAGATTTAATAAAAGATTAAGATTCAATTCATATATTTGTATGATGTGTTGTTCAGAATCTATAGTGTCATACTCTTTTACCGAAGCAAGAAGATTGAATGGACAATTAGTGGCTTCGTAAGCCAATTCTCTGCTATAAACTTTATGTTTACAAATTATGACATATATATATATATGACCAATTATTTCTGTGATCATATGCTTTTGTGATAAACATGGCTTTCAAAGAAAAATCAACCCAAGACGAAACATGAAATAATGAAGGATATGAAATATCAGTGTAATACACTGTACACTGTAATAATGGATTTGACTGATTATTGGGAGGCTGTCACACAAATTGAGATTACATATCCTCCAATAGTTTGATGAGATTTATAAATAATTTCAGTTTTTTTCCAGGATACATTTTGAATTTCAACATCAACATTAATTTCAACTTAAAATATTAAATCCAGAACAAAGTTGTATTTCTCAAAGTTGTCGGGCAAAAAACGAAAAATTCTCAAAGCCGTCAACAATGAATTTCATTCTTTAGAAACTCATAAACTCCAACCATAAATAGGGAATTTATCCCATTTCGCTATAAATTTAGGTAAAGTATTGTTTTATGCGTAGTTGGAAAAAAATATTTCACTGACATGAATTAAAATTAAAATATGATTAAGGTGTAATTTTATCAACAAAGTTTTTCCACAGAGGACTAGCACAAACAAGTTTTGGAATTGATAAAAGTATCAATAAATAATTTAAATAGTGCATATTCACCAAGGCTATTAAATTTTAGAGTAAATACCCTTTTGGGTCCCTTGAAAAAACGGATTTCATTTTGCCTCTCACATAAAAAATACCATTTTTAGTTTTGAAAAGGGCGAATAAAAGGTCGATTAGAATCATTTTGGTTTCCTCGCAAATTTCTAAAAGCTCTTTTTAGTCATAAAAAAATCTCATTTTAGTCCAGGATCCGTGTTTTTTTGTCGGGGACCCAAAAGGGTATTTACTCTAAATTTTATCAACCACTTGTTAGGTTTTACTTAAAATTTGCCTTCTTGAATTATTCAGAAGTTTGATGAAATTTTAGGTCCTTAGTGAATCCACACAATTTTAAATTGTTTGTTGGTATTTTTTCCTCTTCCAAAACTTATTTGTGTCAAACGCTCTTCAGGAAAAACTTTATTAGTAAAATTGCGCTTTAACCCATTAGATTATTACAATTGTTGGAGATATGTGATCTAATTAGTTAAGACTACATTAATTGGTTAATCACAATGGGATAGACACATTAGGATTCTATATAACAGGTTCCTAGTTATTCTTTAGCCTGTGTGAGATGTGGAATTCTCATCGAAGAGGACAAGTTAGGTCTCACTCTAAAGAGAGAAAAAGAGAATCTCTCTCAAAGTCTCAAGTAATTCTCTAAATGGGGCTAATTAATCACCCTCAAGATCTCAAATGAATTTGAAGATCATTATTAAACTCAAGTGGGTTAATTTATCTCTTGTAAACAATCATTTGTCTTCAATAAAGATTCTTCTTGATTTACTTAACAATTATTATTATTTAGTCACTTCCATTATTTTGTTTTTATTTGGTTAATGGTATAATCCATTTTGAGTCTTAAAGCACAAAAAGTTTTCATCTGTAAATGCATTTCGATTATTTTTTTTTCATTTAAAGATGTAATATGTGAAAAGATCATTTACCATTTCTCACTAAACAATAATTAATCATAATGTTTTCTTAAAACCGGATTAGCAGGTAATTATGAAAAACCCTTCCTTTTCAATACATACACCTCGGGTCCAGGGTACAAATTTTGCCCACAAACCCACTACAAGAAATCCATAACTCTGGGCACAATTATCGAATAGGAGATTTTATAGCTCACGAGTTTTACAAAACTAACTTTACAATAAAGGGTCTACACAAAACAATTTTAGTAAAAGATATGATTGTGGATCCACTATAATATGTTAGTGTATAAAATAAGGTCTTCGGAAAATAAATAGTCATCCAAAAATAGTTGATGTAGTATTTCAAAAATATGAGGGTCCTGGAATGGCAATATAAAAATCAATACACACAATACCAAAAAGAGGCCTATAAATTCCACACTTCTATGCCTCTGGCTGCTTCCCTTGTCCCCTAATAAAGTTAGAGGTCTCACCTGAAAAATTTAATAATGACGGGTGAGACATAAAGTCCCCGTAACCAAAATTAATTTATCAAATATGTAGGAAAGGATTGCAAGTCAGAGAAGCAGGTTTAATAACATAATCAAAATATCAATAAAAATTAAATAATACATAATATTTAATGCTTCTCCTTATATCTTCTGGACGTGGTACAGCCTATTAGTGCTAGTATACCCGGCCAAGGTTAGCTAGTCACTTCAAGAATATTGTCCCCTCCCATATCACCACCAATATACCGTAACAGGGAGGTGTCCACCCAAAACACTCAACTCAAATTTGGGCCAAGAATGAGAGAGTCGATGGGCACAATTTCACCCTCAATCTCTTCCACACAACTCAACATATCTCATAACAGAAGAAATAATATAATAATAAAATTTTCGACACATTTTATTAAATTATTTTCCATATACATCATCTCACAACAAACATTATAACCATCACCACAATAACAACCCTAATAATAATATTAACTTAAATACACAGATTGGAAAATACACTGCTTCACTGAAATAATTTCATATTCAAACATACACATAATTTTTCAAAACACATAAAAGTACTAAGTAGTATATATAAAAGTAAGACTTAGAAGAAGAAGAAAAAAAATACCTTACAGCCCAAAACAAGCATATAAAATCAATTAACCTCGGTTACCTCAATTCCAAGTTTAACCTTAGTTCGAGAAGCACAATCCGCACAATCACCACTTACAAAAAGGCTCTACATTATCAAAATTAAAGCTTATAATTTCCTATAACTAAAAATACAAAAATCTAATAATAATATATTATTTTAACAAAATTTGAAAATGACATTTTTGGGGTTTAATTATTTTTTTATTTTTTATTTTTTAATTTGGGAGTAATGCTTACAAAAGAAAAGAAGTATATATTTCCAACCATTTACCATTTGGTTCCCATTGAGATAAAATAGAATAACTAATTTACATGTGGTGGGACCAACATTTGACTTTTGTTTATAAGTTTTTAATTATCTGTACACCACTGTATGTGATATATATATATATATGTAGCCAATATGCTTTTCAGAGTTTTTTACCAATTTACCCCTTATAAAATAACTATTTAACAAAATGCCCATGTTTGCAAACTATTTAACAATTTGCCCATGTTTACCCCTTTTAGTCGACTAAACACCTCATTTAGTCGACTAAAACGCGGGCCATTTTTTTTTAATATCCCCACAATTTAGTCGACTAAGCCCGGTAGTTTAGTCGACTAAATCGCCACAGGGGTATTTTTTTTAATTTTCCCATGATTTAGTCAACTAAGCTACGGTGCTTAGTTGACTAAATCACGACAGAAGGGTTTTTTAAAAACCCCAATCGCGGCATTTGGAACCCTAATCGACTAAGCACCCTCCCCAAACCTCTCCCCCTCTGTTTTTTTCACCAAATCCTACTGAATCCGTTGGTGGAATAAAGTTTAAATGTTGCTATTATGACATCTATATACTTAAATGTTGCTATTATATATATATATATATATATACACACACTGTACGCATAAAAAGGTGAATGGAAAAAACTTCATGGTTGAAAATACACACACACATATATATATATATCACTTGCACGTGAAATAGGGATCTGTTTATATTTAGGAGGTTATTTTATTGATATAATATCATGAAATCAAAAAGATAAAATCGACCCAACTTCCTCCTATATAATAGGATCTAATCTAGCTCATTCTTATATTATTTCATTTTTAGTATTATTTACAAATATAGATATATGATATGAAATATATTTTTATGTTGTTAATATTTATTTAGACTCCTAATTTAAAATATTGAAATAAGCTATGAGAGTTTAAATAGTTGTAGAGAAATAATAATAATTGTTATTGTTATTAGGAAAAAAATATAATAAATAAATAATAATAAAATAGATAATTATTATTATTAAAAAAATAGGGAATAAATTAAAAAGGGAGTTAGTAATTAATAAAAAAATAAAAAGGGGTATTATTAATTAGTAACAAATAGAAAAGGGTATTGTTAATTAACAATAAATTGAATTAATTAACATCATAAACTTCAAGCATTCGAAGTTTATTATTAAAAATTGTATACTTTTAATTTTATGAAATTATAAATTATAATTTTATGTAGAATTTTAGAAGAGTTATTAATGGTTAGTAAATTAGTTGTGGTAGAATAAAGTTTCCTTCTAGTGTCATTTGCTTCGATTTGGTGAAAAAAAAGAGGGTGAGAGGTTTGGGGAGGGTGCTTAATCGATTAGGGTTCCAAATGCCGCGATTGGGGTTTTTTAAAAACTCCTTTGTCGCGATTTAGTCGACTAAGACTATAGTTTAGTCAACTAAATCACTTAAAAATTTTTTTAAAAAAAAAATTGCCTATGGCGATTTAGTCGACTAAACCAGGGGTTTAGTCGACTAAATCGCGGAGGATATTCAAAAAAAATTGTCCCCGCGTTTTAGTCGACTAAACTACATGGTTTAGTTGACTAAATCATGGGGATGTTCAAAAAAAAAATTTGGCCTCGCGTTTTAGTCGACTAAATGAGGTGTTTAGTCGACTAAAAGGGGTAAATCGTTAAATAATTTGTAAACATTGGTATTTTGTTAAATAGTTATTTTATAAGGGGCAAATTAGTAAAAAAAAAACCTACTTTTCACGCCTAGACTTAATTCCAAAGCTCAATACTAATACCTCCTCTGTTTTAGTTTCTACAAGTAGAGAACTCACCAGCGATACTTTTTTTTTTTTTTTACGGCAACACTTCTTCTCTCCTTATCCACCCTACGCTATACACTACATCAGGGAGCATTTAGTTTTGAAAATCACCTCTCTTTTCAATCAAAGTCAACGTGCACTCAACACACACATATCTGCATTATATATGTTATGGATGTTTATAATGGGCCTTAGACAGTTAAGGCCCATAATAAGCATATTGAGACAGTTATCATTGAGTACCCATGATAGCTCCATGACCCCATGACCGGATAATGCCTACTACACAGGAAATAAACGTGCTAAGGTGGGAAACATGTAAAACGGACCCCCAACTTCTTACTATAAATAGAAAGAAATCTCTAAGGTGAAAGGTACACAAGTATTCATTCCAAATATTTACAGTCTTACACACTAAGCGCACACACCACCCCCATTGACGGAAATCTCATCTTAGTGTAGCTTGGTGATTCATCTGTCCGGTGATATCTCTTCCATAGATATCGTCTGATAGATATTTAATCCTATATCAACATTATACTAGCCCATAGAGGTTAGACATTTATGTTCTAGTACAGTAACAATATATATATATATAAGCAACACACAGCAACATACACGGTTATATATATTATATATAATTGGGTTAAGGTGTAAACTTGCCAACAAACTATTATCCAAGAAATATTTGGCACAAAAAATAATTGAGGGTACCAAATTGGCCAACGAACTATTAAAAAGTGAAAAAAAAATCAAATAACTATTAAAAAAAACAACTATCACAATTACGTTAAAATATGAGGATATTATGACCTGGCGTAGGACAATCATGCGGAGATCTTAGAGAAAAAAGCGGTTAAAACCCCGTATTGGATAAAGGCAAACATCAACAGAGATGACCCATACTGACGTAATTATATGGTGATGTGATTCTTCTTTGTGGCATTGGAGAGGAAGGCAACCAAGGTGAAAGCGCGCGTCTTACGGTCGAAAGCGTGGATTTCTTGAATGAGTTGAAGGAGAAGTGGAACACCCAACAACAATGGAAAGCTTTGGAGTCGACGAGCGTCGCCGTCGTAATTTGTGACGATCAAATGGAAAGCGAAAAGACACCAAGACGATGTGACGGAAAGTAATAGTTCGTTGGCGAATCTGACCGAATGTGTTTTTGTTCACTTTTTAATAGTTTGTTTGCTTAATTTAGCACTTCAATCGATTGTTTTTTGTCTTGAGATCTTCTTCGATAATAGTTCATTGACAAATTTGCACCTTAACCCTATATAATTAGTAGTGTTTTCCTTCTTTCCTCATAGATACACAGCGTCATATATATATGTAACTACAGTAAGTTCAGCGTCATGCACATATATATATACACGCACAGTAGCGTTTTGCGTTCAAAGAGCAGCAATAAGTATATATAGTTATATATATAGACGCCAAGTAGATGCAGCAACGCTAATGTACATATATTATATTTAACTACTTTGGGCCTTTAGGGTTCTACAAAGCATATTAGTTTATTTTAAGTTTTTAACGATGCAAAACCGCTCCCCTGTTTCAGTTTCATTAGCAGCAAATTCGTGACTTTACTTCTATGGCTTAATACTCAGCATCTAGCGTTGGGAAAATGACAGAAATCAAAAGGAAAAGTGACCCGATGATTTACCTTCAGGTTCAGGCTTGTTTCGCTGTGATCTCCGTCAACATCAATCACCCTGTTTCCAGGATCCAAGACAGAGCAAGCAAGAATGGCTAACTCACTCTCTCCTTCGCCGGCTCTCACTCTTTCACTCTCACACTCGGTGCTGGCTTTTATTCGTGGCAACGAGGATGGAGGGAAGTTAAGGAGCAATGGTTATATAATAAATGGAGTGTCCGGTTCGAGAAGGAAGGCAACTTGGTCCAGAAGCACAAACCGAGAGTCATACTTTGTGGGTCTCAGAGAGGCATGGCTCACTGGTTGCGTGAATAGTCGGTAGCCGAGAAGGGATACTCTGATGAGGAAGTATGGCTGATTCTGATTTGCTAGTATTTCTCCTCTGACAGCGCTGCTCAGACATATAACACACAGAGAGGGGAATGAGATTCCCTTACTATTCTTTGGATTCTTTGGATAGGTAGGGAGAGATAAAACCGGGGGACGAATTTTCCATCTCCAAGGAAAACCATTCTGATCCCTATTAGAAAAATTCCTAATTTTCCCTTTGGGTTTCAACTCTCACATAAAGTTCTCCTCTCTCTTGGACCGTTTAGATTAGATCTGGACGGTCCAAATCTTAATTTTTTTACTTTCTATTTTAAAAAAAAATAATGGTTACAGAATCTAAAATAAAGATAATCTTTTAACTAACATTTTTTTAAAAATGATTTTTTTTATTCAAAAAGCAGCAAATTAAAAAAATAAAATCTGGATCGTTGATCTAATCTGGATAGTGCAGATTAGATAGGTAAATGGTCTTATTCAAAAGATAGGTACCAAAACCGGATCTAGAGAGAAGATAGCTGATTTGCATAAATTAAAGATGTTGGGGGTTGAGTATTTAAACTAATATAATAATGATTATTGGAGATGTATGAGTTTGGGTTGAATACTTTTTTTTTTTTTTTGATAAGATATTAGGTTGAATACTTGAATATGCATATATTAGTCACGTATTTGGGCTGGAGGAGAAAGAAAATTGATCAGCATATTAGGAGTATTTGGACTTGTTTTCTTTTTGCTGTTCACGTGTTGGGCCAAGAGTAGTAGAAGAATGAAAAGAAGGGAAGTGTACTTGTATCTAGGAAATAGGAAATATGTATTTTAGGTGGTAAGGCATCTTAAAATTTTTCCCACTCAATCCTCTTCAAAACTCATATTTGTAAGTATTGAGTAATTATTAAAATTTAATCCTTAATTTCCTTTAAGGATTTCTTTCTCTATTAAATTTCTTTTGGCTTTAAAATATTGTCTCCCAAAAATTATTCCCTAATTATTTATCCTTAACTTATGAAAAATTATGCATTAAATTCCAATAATAAATTTCATAATTAGACTTAAATCCTAAAATTAAAAATTAGGATGTTACAATATGTGTGTATATTAAATTAGCTGGTTAAATTACACATTAGCCCCTTAATTTTAATTTATATACACATAATCTCCGATAAAATTTAAATTTAAAATAATGGATCTACCTAAACTTTTAAATTTTGGTTCCTCTATATCATACATAATCAACGCTTTCGTATTCAAATCCAACTTTCTAACTCAATTACCTCATCTTGATCAAACAAGATGCAAACTAAATTACTTTCTTTTTCCAAACAAGATTATTATTGAGGTTAGTTGAATGTCATGTTTCTCACTGATGTTATCATTTCCAGTGCACAAGAAAAGTACCATTTTTTCATTGAAAAACGATAGAGAATGACGTAACTAGGGTTTGAAACTTGACCAGGTTGAAACTTGTTCGGAAAACTGGTGAACCAGTCTGGTTTGAGCATCAACCTGATTCACTATTTTTTTAAAATTTGTTTTTTTTTTAGAATTTCATATTAATAACTCTGAAATTTTCAATTTTTCACCGATTCTATTTCGGGTTAGCTTCAGTTTGACTTCAATCTGACCTACTGACCCTTGATCCAGTACCCTGACCGATTTAGTCTCATGTCCGGGTTTAATAAACTTGGACGTAACTAAGAACCAATGTATTGATCCATTAAAGGGATCCAAATAAATCATTTGAATTTTCATATAATAAGTTTGGTAGTATTTTCTAAGTCTTTTTGTGAGTGTGATTATCATCTTACAATTACTTAGACTTTTGAAAAAAGGGCAACTCTAGGGCAAAAAGTGTCAAGAATATTACTTTTCGGTCCTTAATATAAGACATATTTGTTTAATTTGATTAATTAAGAAAGTTTGTTAAGTTTGTTAACATGATATGTATTTTCTAAAACACCCTAATCACATTCCTTAATTTCTTCATTCCATCTCCTCCCGATTATTGTTTAGAGGTATCGATAGGAATAAACTAGGAAAAGATTGATAATTATGAATATTTTATTTTATATCTAGAACCAATATAACTCTCTAAATATGTCTTATATTAAGGATAAGGGAGAGTAGCATATTAATTGACCTAATTAAAGATTTAGAAACGTTGATTTCTTAAAGGGGGTGGAAAGTGGGTCAATTGAGATTTTATCATTCAATTTTGGCGCTCAAATACTGTTAATCTCACCTTAACCTTGTCTACAATTAATTTTGATTGATAAATTACATTCTCTGTTCCAATTCAATTGTTGTCTTTACTATTTGGTCTTGTTACAAAACTATTGTTTTTCAAAAAAGGAAACTATTGTTGAATTATCGTGTTCCAATGCTTAGTTTAATTTTTTTAAAGGGTTAAAAATTTGTCACGGAAGTATTAGTAAGGGGTCATTCAGCACCCGGAAGTTTTTTTATATCATTTTTGCCCCGGAAGTTTACAAACATAGTAATCTTGCCGATCTGTTGATCTTGATTTGTTGGATCGTTCTTCTCTTTTCAGAACTTTCGCAAATTTGCTTTCCTAAAAAACTTCCATAGCAAATTTACTCATAAAAAAACTTAGGGCATATTTGCTCCTTTTATAAAATTCCAGGGTAAAAATGATATCAAAAAAACTTTGGTCTTTGAGTGCCTCCTTACCAATACTTCCATAGTAAAAATAGTATTTAACCATTTTTTAAATTATAGAATCATTCAATTGTATATGGTCTCTTTCATTGCTGGTAAAAAAATAATTGCATTAAATGAAAATATTTTAGTTCGCGTAGAGTAATTAACATTATTTCACATTAATTAACGATTTCTTAATGCATGTAGTGCAATAATTAGCATTATCTTGTTTTTAATAAGCACGTGTATTCTTATATTGGAGACTTTTTTTTTTTTTTGAAACACTATTATGCATATGAGCATATCTCCCAACAAGAATTTGGATTTGGATGGTTTGGGTAAGTAATTAACATTATCTTTCTTAATTGTAATTTTTCACCTATTATGACTTGGGCTTGTTTTGTGAAAAGGGAAAAAAACATTACATGGACCAAATTAAAAATTAGGTGAAACTATAAGTGCATGATAAAAAGACAAAAATTATATGGACTTAAATGAAAATTAGGTGACACTATAAATTTATAAGCACTTGGGCAGGCTAATTTTTCCTAAAAATAATTGTCCGAATGGGTGGGGAGGATTGTAATTCCTTATGAAAAAGAGTATTAAAAATTAAGTAAATTCTAAAAATAAAACTATTTGGGATTATTTTGGATTAAAATATTGTCAGCTACAAGATTAAAAAAAGCCTAATATTACCAACAAAGCTGTTGGATGAGGTGATAAGGAGTCACACCCCCGTAAAGAGGAGAACACATGTTCGAATATGAGGAAGCGCACTTGTTGGGAGATGTGAGAACTTTTTGCCCTTTAAGCCTTGAGGGGAAATTCCTTAATCTAATAAAAAAAATCCTAGTATTATTGGTGTTTAAGAAATTCAAATCCATGGTTTGTGAAAACCGGACCGGCCGGTTCAGACGGAACCGCCAATCGGCCGTGAAACCGGTCCGGTTTGGTGCAAAACCGGACCGACCGGTGAACGTCAGACCTTTAAAAAAAAAATCTCCTTCAATTTTTTTTTTCCCTTTTTTCACTTTTGGATGTCATATGAATTTGATTTAGATTCGTTTTTTGGTTTTCCTGAAGTTATTGTGGTTTCTCTGTTTTCGGTTGGCTCTGCTTAGTGAATGTCAAATGTAGGTTGTAAAGAAAAATATTAAGAATATCTGAATATGTCGCAAGTATTGGAGTATATGATTATTTTGTCACTGATCCAAAATATTGAAATTGAAGGGTGGAATATCACCTAGAGGGGGGGTGAATAGGTGATCTTAAAATTCTTTCGCTAATTGCTCAAGAACACTTAAAAAGAGATAGAGAGAAGAGCAATGAACACAAGAGATTATACTTGGTTCGGTCCAACTCTTGACCTACGTCCAAAGTCCCGTAAACACTGGGATTTCACTATCTTCAAACTTGATTACGATTTCAGTAACTCACGAGTAATCCTCTCACTAGGACTTACTCCTCTTTACAAGTTGTAACCAACTAATCGTGGACACAATTACACACTCTGTAAACGAAGGATGATCCTTTCACTCTCGGACTCACTCCCCCTTACAAGTTGTAATTGATACACCCACACTCAAGATACCTCTACCTTGAAATTTGAATGAATTGTAAAACGATTGATAAAACTCTCTTACAAAGTAGATGAATGATAAACACTGAAGCTCAAGAAAATATATATGTACAGAATAGAATTTGATCTCGTTGATAGCTTTGTCTGTGTATGCGTTGGTTCTGCGTTGATGAATTCAATCCTTCGGGTATTTATAAGTTGAAGCTTGAGGACCGTTGGAAGGATTTGAATATGTCCGTTTGAATGTTTGAATATGTCCGTTGGAGGTGTTTAGGCATCCGCTCCTTTTGCTCAACCACGATGAAATGTTTGCTTAGTTGAGTCTCTTTACAGGTTGTCATTCACGTGGTCGTGGATGAAGATGACTTAAAATAATATTCAGATGCTTTTGACATTATGGGCATCCTTCATCTTGTCGGCTCTGTTCATTGTCAATTTCGGTGCTTCACAGCTCATCAAGATTCAAACAACGATTGATCATCTGAAACTTGCTAACAAGCATGATTAATAGCATTGAGAAGTATAGCAAGTAGAAATCAATTGATAACAATCATTTCTGAATTCTTGGACGTTGTTGCTATGAGCTTTGCCCGAGAAATTGTTGTGATCGATAAATGGTGTCTTTGGGTTCTTCATATAATCATCGAAAATCACTCAAAATGATGATTAGTAATATTGAATGATGTAGGAGAAGATATATTGAAGTTGCGAGATGATTTGTGTTTTTGATGAATTTAACACAGTTGCGAGATGGAGATTTCGATCTTGCTCGAGTAGGAATCCATTCTTGCTCGGGCAAGCTTCTCTTGAATCGATGAATATATTCTTGACGCCGATGCTCGGGCAAAGTATTTTGCCTCGCTCGGGCATCGTGCTCGAGCATGGATAAAATCATGCTCGGGCGGGCTTGTTTACAGAGGCGTGGATGTGCTCTCCTTCGATGATGCTCGAGCATGGTTAAATACTTGCTCGGGCAAGGCATAGACAGAGGCGGAGTAGAGAGAGAGCACAACACGTTGCTTGAGGCAACCTAGAAAGCATGCTTGCGGAGAAGGTGTGTTTTGGCGATGTTACTCGAGCATGAAGCAAAGCTTGCTCGAGCAAGCTTTAGACAGAGGCGGAGAAGTGAGAGCGCATTGCTATTGCTTGAGCAACCCAGAAAGCATGCTTGCGGAGATTCGAGTTTTAGTGATGTTGCTCGAGCATGACAATTTTCTTGCTTGGGCAAGACTTTTCATTAGGCGGTGGAAATGACACTCGCATTTGTTGCTCGAGCAAGTCATAATACTTGCTCGGGCAAGGTATACACAGAGGCGAGAATTTGAGAATGATAGATCTTTGCTCGGGCAACGTTTTGCCTTTGCTCAAGCAAGCCTTCTTTCTTTGCTCGGGCAAGATTTCCCGATTTCTTTGAGTTTTGCTTCGCCTCGATGTTGCTCGGGCAAGAAATACTTCTTGCTCGGGCAAGGTTCTCTCGAATGACCTTCTTTTGCTTCGCTCTATGATGCTCGGGCAAGAAATATTTCTTGCTCGAAATCATGAATCATCTTTTGCATTCGATTCGCATAAATCCAAGATTAGAAAATCATTCCATTTCAGAAGGCTCTTCAAATATTCTTTCCATTTCAATAAGAATCAGCTCCAAGCTAGTTGTAGTTCGTCCATTAACATCAGATGAATGGATCTTCTTCTTAACCAGCGTTTTTGCAGAATCCAGAACAGACTACCAACTTCAAAACATCATATCTCCTTCAATTAATCTTTGTTTTCTGATTTCTTGATGTTTATGAAAATTTATTTGAGTCTAGTTTCCAATGGCACCAATTTCAGCTCATTTGGATTTTCCGTTTGTGAGATACACTCAAATTACCGAAGGTTGGTCTGGACTGTGACGTTAATTGTTGTTCCAACTTTCAAAAATCAAATCTCTCTCATCTGGACTCCTTTGGACTTGATATTTTGTCAAAAGTACGTGTTGGATGTCTTCTTTCATATGCCACTGGTTTCATGTCAATCCGATTCCTGGTTTGGAAGATATCATCGAATTCATCGAAGATCGTCGTAAGCAGAAAGCTAAACAGAGTATCTTTGATGTCACGACTTCGCTTCGAAGAAAGCTTCTTTCTTCTTGCTCGGGCAAGAACGGATTTTGAGCGATTTTGGGAGAAATTCCACCTTGCTTCGGGCAAGAACTTTTTGTTGTTGCTCGAGCATGACTTCCGAAACTCAATTTGCTCGAGCAAGACACTGTTTAAGAGAGTAAGAAAGCTGAAATTACTTAAATGCCCTCCAACAAACCAATATTCATCCGGAAAGCTTGAACTTGCTTGTTTTAACTCCGAATTGAGCCGTTCCAACTTCTATTTAATCGTGGAGACTTGTAGAATCAATCTATGAACTTGTATAATGATTTTCTCATTCCATTAAACAAGTTCTTCCTTTCTTTCTTCTCTTTTCTTGATCATTCTCCATCATTAAACTTCACATCTACATTAAATATAAGAATTAGTCAAAGTAGAAGATAAATGTAGTATGCAAGCTTTTTGCTCTTACCAATGACATGTATAAGACATCATCAAAACTAATCATAACCAACAGAAATGATATATAGTATGTCAAATTTAGGTTGGTATGATAAGAAATTAATTATTTTCTAATTTTTTATACCTCACTCGATCTAGGCTCAGGGGCTGACTCGGTCAACCCACTAACCCTTAACCCAAGACTTGATCGGTTCAAATGATCGGTCCGGGTTTCAAAACCTTGTTCAAATCTTCTTACATTGTAAATTGACTTTAAGTAAAAGAGAAAAAAGAGATGAAGTACGAAATTCAGAAAATACAATGATTTGGAATTATCTTGGATTAAAAATATGGTTATCAATAAGTTTTAAAATTTCCGAGTATTATTGGTGTTTCAAAAATCCAAATCTTCTAAAGTTATAAATTGACTCTGTAAGGGGGTTAGGTAGATACAAAGGGGGAAAAATAGGAAAAATTCCTTTAAGGTCCCAAAAAATCAAGAAAATGTTAAAAAAGTCTCATAGAAAATTATAATATAAAAAAGATGTTAAAGAGTTGTTAAAACCCATAGATGGAATTGTTAACCACCTACTGAAGAAGTTAGGGTTAAATATCATTTTTACCACGGAAGTATTGGTAAGAGGGCACTCAGCACTCGAAATTTTTTTTGTATCATTTTTGTCCCAGAAGTTTACAAAAAGGAGCAAATATGCCCCGGAAATTTTTTTTAGGAGCAAATTTGCCTCACAAGTTTTTTTAGGAACAAATTTGCATTGAAAGTTTCAAAGAGAACGATCCAACATGATCAAGATCAACCGATTAAGCTAAAGATTCTTATGTTTTTAAACTTTTGGGGCAAAAATGATACCAAAAGAACTTATAGGTGCTGAGTGCCTCCTTACCAATACTTTCGTAGCAAAATTGGTATTTAACCCAAAAAGTTATTAATGAGAGTTTTTTTACATCAAAATTTTCTGTGAGATTTTTTTGATATTCTTTTAGTCTCTTGAGACCTTAAAGGTATTTTCCCAAACAAATATATAATACATAGGCAAAGAAAAACAAATTCATACGTACAATTTTGTATTTTCATGTATCACTTTCATATAAAAGTATATGATTGTGTGATCATGGGCGGACCCATGTGCCCCTTGAATTGGGGATTTTTTTTTTTAAAAAAAAATTAATATATGTTTGAATGATTATCCACCCTTAAATTAAGTGTCCATACTTAATACATTAAGATTGTACTTCGTAATCGGATGAGGAATGAATAATTGAATGATTGTTTAGCGCTTATATTGAAAAAGATATATTTGATAGCGTTGATAATAAGACAATTATGATAAAATTCCAAAAAATAAGGGTTAGAAGGATGACATTGTAATTATTTTTATTATAATATACTTTTGTTATTAAAATATTTGTACTTAAACTTATTGAGTGTCCACCATTTATTGTAATTTATGTAGTTACATTTCTAACAGCACTTAACGTTGCTTTTCTAAATCACAGGTTTGTAAAAATAATTGTCTCTCTTATTACATCATCAGTATCAACTTGATTTCGTGAATATTTTTTTGATATTTTTTATTTTTTCATACATTTAAAAATTTCCTTAAAAACAATTCAAGCGCGCTACCCCTAAATCCCCCCACCCCCATTGATGCCCTTTATTAATTTTCTGAATCCGCCGCTATATGTCATTATATAAACTTTAATTTCTCTTTTCGTTTAAGTCTTACAAAGTATTAACATCGATCAAGACTACCATATAAACAAAGCATAAAAATTTAATTGAAAGGCCATATAAATAGAAAATGGTCGAGTCTCCTAAACATATTATAAATTTCTAAGCGTATCAAACATTGGAGTCATAAGGGAAAAAAAAAACACTATTCTTAATATTCTCTTTAATATTAGTTAAAATGAGCTTTTTCTTATAAAATCTAAAATTTACCCTCAACAAAGTCATTTTAAAAAAAAAATATTAACTAATTAGAGAGTTTTATAATGAAATATACACGGATATACCAAACATGGGATAGAGACCTGTTTATTATTTCAACATAGTAAGACAAATTATAATAATGATTTAATGTTTTTCCTTTTATATTTTATTTGTTTATTTTATTATTCTTGACTATACAGATTTTCTGGATTTAACTAGCCATCCAATACATTATTTAGAGCTGGGAATCGGGGTTATTTTCTGAGAATGGGATAAGGAAAACATGTTTTTTCAAAGTCCGGCCCGATAAGCATGGGGCAGGGCGGGCCTCTTACAATGCGCCTCGAAAATTACTATTCCAAATTTTAACTATTTTCCTTCGATTTTTTTTTAAAAAAAATATAATTAGTAAATTGCAATAATTAAAGTTTTAATCTATCAAATAAATGTTATCAATATTAATATCTAAACAATATAAATCATTCAACAAATAAACACATTCATTAATTCGTAATAAAAAAAACAAATAAACACAAAGAATATATTTTTTCCTATTTTTTCAAAAAATATTAAACAAAAGAATTCTTTATGTATGCCCACGACAAAACGCATTTCCCTCTCGTAATTTTGTATGTGTCTGCAGATTCCTCCTAGGTTCATGCATGATTTTACCGATAGGTAAAAATAATTATACTTATTTTACACTAAATATATTTATAATTTATTACTTATATAATATTTTAATACCAAAGTATGTGTTTATTTAATATGAAAACATCCCTTCTTTAAAATTTATAATAACTAATTATGTGTTTTAATACAGAATAATAATAAACATAAAAAGGGTTATAGTTTAAATTAAAAAAAAATCTAAGTAATTACAAATAAACATATTCATTAAATGAAAGTCTAAGTAATTAATTTTTATTTTTTTTAAAAAAAAAAAGCTGAGTTAAACTACGTGCGCTAATTTCAAATTTCTGACCTATTTTTTAAACCCGAACCCTGCAATGTTAAGATTTAAAATGGCCGGCCCGATGGACTTGGCCCGATTTCCCAGCTCTAACATTATTCATGAAAGGACTGACTATTAATGTAAGTGTAAACGTGCGGTTCCAAGAGTTTACGTCAGTCTAATATTAAAATTTTATCAAGGCGTCATTTTTTTAAATAAAAATATAGGTATCGCTTAAATATGCATACTTGTATATATTTTCATTTTTATATTAATTAATTAATTTATTAATGGGAACTCTTTGTTTTGTGATACGGAAAGGTGACGGTGACATTAAAACTAGTGGGCCCTACGGCCTGTGGGTTTGAGGTTGTGCTAATAAGACTTTGTTCTCACAAAATCTACCCTTAATTAAACTTGCCATTGGTCCAGTTTGCGCGTGTTTTTTAGTCTTGCAATATGTCTGGTCTTTGGTGACCAACTATGGTTGGTATAAGTGGTAGGCGGTTTTTGTTGCTTAAGTAAAATTTTGAGTTCAAACTTTATGAATGTAGAAAAATCCCGTTGAGAGATTCACCTACCTTAGCTAGGTGCGCGACGCGGGTCGGATCTGGATTAATTACGGCGAAGCTCTGGATATTGGGTTTTTCGAACCAGAGATAGTAATTTAATCATATACAATATAACATATATATGATTAAATAACTTATTTAGCTTTCTTAATCTTTCCAAAAAAAAATCAATTTCGAATCAGAGATAGTATTTTATATATTATTATTTTTTTCAATTTTGTTTGCATTATAAATTGTGTAGATCAGGTTTTAATAGTTTAAATTTATTTATTAATTGTTTAAAATAATATTTATATAAAATATTAAATCTAAACCTTTTATCTTTTTAAATTTGAGGATGGATATGAGATTTTGAAAAGAAAGCAAGAAAAATGATTTTGAGAGAATACATAGGGCGCGTTTGGTACGGGGAAGATTTGAGGAGGGAAAGGAAGATTTTGAGGGATGAGGGAAGATGACTTGAGAGAAGATGATTTATTTGGTAGGAAGAAAATGAATGGGTGACAGTTGGAAAATAATCAAAAAATATTTATTTTACCCTCTAAAGTAATTAATTCAAAATAAAAAAGAAAAAATGTATTTTTTTTTTCATAGTTCAAATTTACAAACTTGCTTGCACCGCATTTGAATTTATGACTCAAATTTGAATTTTAAGATGAAACATTTATTTCACAAAATAGGAAAAAAAAATTGAACTTGTCTAAAATATTATTTTACCAAATTCAATTTTTTTCTTTTGCATAAATTCGAATTTAATCCTATTTTCTTGTCTTATAGAAAATAAATATTTTATAAAGGGTAAATATGTCCAAAAAATTCATTGTTCATATAGGAAACTTAAATTTTCACCAATTTTAATATGATCTTATTTTCCCACCTTTAAAAAAAAAAAAATTGATGCACTGGAACTTGAGTTCCTAAAAAGATTAGAAGACGCTTAAATTGCTTTTGACTATGATCTTTCTTGAGTCTTGGGTTCTATACTTCTATGTCAGTGGTCAGCTTTCATGAGCTCCGACGTCAACAGTCACCGGAAATAGCCTCCAGACCGTCTGACGCACACTGCCTGGAGGGAATTACAAGAAGATAAAGAAACGAGTCCCTCTGAAGTCTGAATCAAACAACGCGACTATTACAGATATGACCACATGCATGGAAAGTGGAGAAGATCGATGACATCTCAAAAGCAAATCTTGCGAGTATAAATGGAACTAGGAGGGAGTTTTGGAAACAACCCCTGGACCCCCAAAAAAAAAAGGGGGGGGGGGGGTGTCCTATAAGCAGTGGTGGAGTCAAGAATTTATATTTGTGGGTGCATAATTCATGGGGATTCGGGGAAAAAGCGCGCTTTTTTTTTTTTTTAAAGAAAGTTTTAAATGCATTAAAAATCAAATGAATATAGATAAGAAAAAAAAACTTCTTTCAATAGGTTCTAAGCAAATCAAATGTGCATAAAATAGGATAGCATCTACCATCAAATCAATCAATAAACTATAAATTTTCTAAATTCTAACAAGTTTCATCCGATGTCAAAAGACAAACTATCCATCACACTTTTGTAAGACAAAAATTGGAGAATTTTACATAAAACCAAAGTTTCAACCACCAAGCTCATTACAATTTTAAATAAAGCTAATCAATGAAATTGGACTACTCAATGATTTCTGAATTAAAGAAACTATTCTTGCCAGTTTCATCAAATCACAAAAATCTTTTTGCTGTTTATAGTGGCTGGTTATAAAAATATATATCTTTCTACTATTTTGAAATTACAGATAAAACTACTACTAGATGTGTTTTTCATAAGGAGTAAAAACTTAGGAAAATAATAAGAAATGAAAAAGGGGTGTATTTTTTTTGGTTTAGAGGCGGGCCATGTATCAAAGAAAAAAATGAAGAATGACCCAGAAGGCTGCGAGGGAGAGTGGCTGGGTTCGAACCAATGACTTCAAGAAGTCTAATAAAATGCTTGACCACCGAGCTAAAGGTATGTTGCTAATACATTATAGCTTAATAATATATATAATTCAAAGTTTTGTGGGTGCAAGTATAAAGAATCTCTGGTGGGTGGGTTTTGATGGATTTGAAAATGTTTCAAAGAGGGTGTAATAAAGATGGTGGGAATCTGCTTTTCTTATGTTATTAGATTTATAAATGTGTTATGTTTTATCTATACATAAAAATGTACATTCACCAACTTTGTTAGCTTGTAATCCATATTTGCATGTTGTGTATCATTCTGTTCCTATTTATAAGTCTCTTCTGATCAAAACTCATACATCAAGGAGAGGTAGGTATCTCAATGATTATGGAACAAATTTCCAACTTTACCCTCATTTATGAATATGTATTTTTCAACTCTTTCTTCTCTCTCTATCTTTATTGGTATAATTAATTAGACAAAATTGTCACAATATCATTTATTTAGTCAAAAAGGATTTATAAATAGAACCAGAGTAGTAAATTAACTTGTACTCAATGTACTCCCTCTGGTCATTATTATAAGGCACCAACTAACTTTTCTCACAAACTAATAAAAGTAGTTTAAGTCAATAAAGTTGTCATAGAATCTAAGTAATTTCCAATATTACTCCTATTAATTGCACTAAACTCGAATATTATATTAGTTATTACTCTCACCCACTACCTTTATTAATTAGGGGCAGACATGAAAAAAAAAATCTTGCTTATTAGGAACAAGCAAATGCCTCATAAAAAGGACCAAATAAACTTGCTAGTTGGTGCCTTATAATAAGGACCAGAGGGAGTAAGAACTAGTCAATTTTCTTTTAGAGAGATTAAAAAAGATAAATAAACTACTTAATCATAACATATGGTGTATATAATTTTTGATAAAAAAAAATGTTGTATATAATTAGAGTATATACCAGTTTATAAGTTAAACAACTTATTTTGAAGAAAAATTATAATTATAAATATTTTAATATCACTTAATTAGCTTATTTAATTTTTTTTTTTTAAAAAAAAGTTAACTAGCTGTTATATATTTAAGACCGAATGTATGTAGTGTTAGCTATTGGAATTGTCTAACCCCATAGTTTATAATGTTTTTTGACTTGATCAAAGATATACTAGTAACATGTAAATTCATCCACTACTTTGTAATTCTTTTAGAGACTTGGAGCGCAAAGGATTTTTACCTCCTACAAGTGCACTAATTGGGATTCAAATGTAGTTTACAATGTTTTGATTTACAGGATAGGATTTTAGAGGATTATCTTGGGAATTAGACTCCTATAACTCATATATCTTGTTATATTGCATATTGTATGAATGTATGTTTTGTTAATTTTTTTCAAAATAAGTCTACAACTTTGAGTCTTAAAATTTATAAAACTACCATATGTCTTAACAAATATTCATATTTCAATAATTAAACAACTTCCATAATCCATTATAAACAAGGCAACAAAATGATTGTAATTAAAGCGAAAATTAGAGAAAGGGAAGGGCCAAAGAAATATATCATTTGATTTATAAGAAAAAATTATATAAAATATAATAATATATATTCTTATCAGGCATAGTAAAATGGCCAGGGCGGCATAACTGCGCTATGCTATGCCGGGCCTACTAAATAAAAAAATGATTAGCCCGATCGTGCCTAATTTTTTTCGAAAGCCGCTTTTCTTCGGCTAGCTAGGCTGGGCGATTTTTCTTCAGGTTTGGATGGGCACACTAGGCTCTTGAGCTTCATGACCACCCTTAGTAGGAGGTGACAAATTTTAGAAAGAGTTGAAAAATTTTGGTTGTCTGTAATTTTAATTTCACAAAAAAAGAAATTGTAAAATAAAATAGTTTACATTAACTATGTTTGGTTGTCCAATCCTTTAATCAAATCTTATCATATAAAGTTTCCTTTATAATAAAAATGAATACTCAAAATAATTTAAAATTATAATAAAATTATATTCACACATTGTGAGATTTAATTGGAGAGTTAAACTGAATGAAAATTTCAAACTGATAGTAAATAGACCTAACTTTTGCTTCATATAAAAAATATGACCCAGCATAAAAGTATTCGAAATATAAAATGTTTCTATCATAAAAAATAATTTAAAAGTTTGATTTTTATTTTTTTTTACTTGGAAGTCTTCCATTTATTATTTTGCTCTCACTTTTCTCTCAATCCAAACATAGCTTACCACAGGAGAAGCACCAAAGTAGCAACTTTTAGCAAAAAATGTATCAAAATAGCGCAATTTTGAAAGTATTTACCGAAGTAAAGCTATTTTGGGGAATCATGTTGGGATCAGACGACGGCAGTAGTCTTTGTCGGGGACTCGACGTCAGTGCTCAGTCGTCGGGGACGACGCGGCACTAAGTGGCGTCAGGGTATCTAACGCAGCGTGGGTGGAATCACTAAGCATCCAGTGATTCCACCCATGCCGCGTCAGTACCCTAACGTTTAGTGACAAAGACTGTCCGTCGGGGGTGTCGTCAAATGACCGTCGACCATGCGTGATCGCCTCAAAACAACCTTACTTCAGTAAATATTTTCAAAACTGCGTTATTTTGGTACATTTTTTTGTTAAAAGTTGCTACTTTGGTGCTTTTCCAAGCGTACCACATTATGAGATAAAAAGGACGAATGGGAAAATAAGAGAATCTACTTTCCAAAAGAATATATATTTGTAATATAATTGTAGCTACTAGCTACGGTTTTCATTGAAAATTTGTGTACTAAGGGATTTTCTTAAGGAAAAAAAAAAAGGATTCATGATGGTTCTAGTCCAATTTTGGTCAAAATTTGGGTTTCAATTAATATTCCCCCAAATCTTGAATTAAATGTGGTAGGTGGAACGTGGAAGTTCAAGCACACCATAAATAGGTAGCAGCGTGCCCACCTTCCTCATACATTTAATTGCTGATTTGAATATTTTGAAGTCATTTTTCAATCATAATTTATAATATATGAATCAAATATATGAAGGTTTTATTCATACCACTTTAGTCCTATTTCTTTTTTTTTCTATCTTTATGAGCATAATTAATATGGGTAAAATTATCAAAATCTCATTTATTACATTAAACTGGACTTATAAATAGGATCAAATATTTTTTATCAAAATATACTTATAAATAAGATTTGAGTGATATTTGAATTTATAGAAATAAACATTTAAGCGTGTTAAGCGCTTATACAGTCCGTACAGTCCCGATCAAGGGACGAGCTTTATGGGCTAATAATATATAATGTATGTTTTTTTCGTTATTTTGATTTCCCTCAACGTTCTTTTCGTTCGCCATTCCTACAAGGCCCTTCTTCCTCGCTACGCTCTTTCTTGCGGTCGCACTTCGCATTTCCTCCTTCTGATTTCTCAATGACGGAAACCGTCAACATCACAGTCATGGCTTCGCGTCCCACGAACGTCGGAATCCTTGCCATGGACATCTATTTCCCTCCTACTTGCGTCCAGCAGGTTCACACTTCTTTCTGTGCTCTCTGTTTTATCGATTTTATACTCTTTGCCTTGAAATTGATAGATCTATGTAGCGTTTCTGTTCAATTTCTTGCTTGATACTGAATTTGTTTGTGGAGATATGCTTAGAATGATTTTTTTTTTTTTTTTTCTGGGGGGCTATGATGTGCTTCTACAGGAAGCTTTGGAGGCTCATGATGGCGTGAACAAAGGCAAGTATACTATTGGACTTGGGCAAGATTGCATGGCGTTCTGCACAGAGGTGGAAGATGTTATCTCAATGAGGTCAGTTACGATTGGTTCAGAATTCACTAGCCAAGTTTAAGTGTTTAGCGTTAGAGGCTGCTTCTTCTTCTGGCTAATTTTTGCGCGCTTACTTCTGCAGCTAAAGCGTTTACTCTGTTTTGTTACAAATTCTGTTACGAATTAGCGGAATATTTTTGTTAATGAAGAAGTAAAGTTATGAAGTACCGATTTCAGGACTATTTATTATGAGAAATAAGTCAAAACGATTCGCTATCGAACTGGCGGAGTTCGTATTTATTTATCTATTCTGATTTATAAATTTTTGTTTAGCATCAACAATAGAGTTCGTGCAGAGAACTATGTAGCTTTCCAGAACCGGGGATAACTTTCATGTTCTTGTTACTGCTAATCTTTTCTGATAACTAGATTGTGCATGGAGATTGTGTCTCATTCAAAGCATAGATATACATCATGGCATACGAATGATACATTTTTGTTTAGATTTCATGTTATGTCTAGAATTTATTGATTAGATACTGCATTTGGGTACATATTTATTTGATAGTGCTGATCTTTATTTATAGACTTGTAGAACGTATCATCAGATCTGCAACAGCTTTCTTGCATTTATTCTGATTCATTCTTTTACTTTCAATACCAGCTTGACGGTTGTTGCTTCACTTCTTGAAAAGTTCAAAATTGATCCAAAGCAAATTGGACGCTTGGAAGTTGGTAGTGAGACAGTAATTGACAAAAGCAAATCCATTAAGACCTTTTTGATGCAAATTTTTGAGGTATCGTCTTCTTATGTTGGATCTTATTACAACTACATTCCATGGAATTGAAGAACTTCTATAAAATGAAAATATGTGGGTTTCCTTAAGATCGGGGGATTCAAGTGGGAAGGCATGTCAAGTCCAACCATATTAAGAAACTGAATTATAATGGTTGTTGCTGTTTGACAGTTGAAACTTCACTTAGTATTTATATTGTTTTCTGTGATCTTTGATTTTTTTAATGAAAAACATATAATCAAGGATATAAAGGTGATGGATGTTGTACTTTTTGACAAATATGAAAGATGCTTGATTTGTGACAATATTAAGCCCTCTCACTGGTGCCATTTCTTTTTGCAAATTGGTTTGTTCAAAATACTTGTGCTTCTCCAAACTAAAAGATTGTATATTACTAATTTACTCTCTCTCTATCTGTCTCTCATCATTTTTGAATTTAGAAAACTATTTTGAATGATGTAGATTAATCCATTTGAAAAGTGAATCGCCAAAAAAAAAAAAAAGTTCATTTTAAAGCGAGTTTGCACAGAGCTCTTGTTTCTCTTTTTCTTAAACTTGAGGCTCAAAAGGCTAATGAGTTCTGAGAACTTTATGGCACAGTAGAACCATTGAGCATGGAGTCTTTCTAGGGTTAAAATCTTGTCAAAATCATGAAAGAGATACTTCTAGCGTAAAATTTTGATTTTTCTTGGAAATTTCTTTGTTAACTGAACTTATTGATGAATCCAAAGGACAAAAGAATAGCAAGAAATATCTTGCCTTTGTTCATATGTGATGCGTTTTTATATTGACTCATGTAACAACCAGGAGAGCGGTAATACAGACATTGAAGGTGTTGATTCAACAAATGCATGCTATGGTGGAACAGCAGCTTTGTTCAACTGTGTGAATTGGGTGGAAAGTAGTTCATGGGATGGGCGCTATGGGCTTGTTGTTTGTACAGATACTGCGGTATGAGCACCCAGCATTTTGACTTTTATTCATCCTCATTTCATTCCCTAAAGTTGCAGTAAATTACAATTAAATGGAAAAGGAAAATTTGATTATTTACTTTTTTTTGCCTTTTATGAGAAGTTTATGGAAGTAAGTGTTTATTTGTGTTAGTCTCTAATCAACTCTATCATTTTTAAATAGACACCACCATCGACAGTATTGCAATGGTAATGGGGTAGAGTGTGGATGTATTCCATAATCCTCACCTCTGCCACTTCCATAGGTCCTCATTCCTGTTACTTGTCAGTTGTCACAGTTGGGACATCATTTTCCATTTCCAACCTCTGCCAGAAATCATATCTCATATAAATACAAAAGTCAAGTTTAAAATAAATCATGATTTCAAATTCAATACCAGTGACAAACACAGACATGTAAGAAAGTCCGTTAGAATAAGATACATATGTACCATCTTATCTACATATAATGTATAATTGCATTCCTTTGTACACATAAAATGCTATTATTGTGGGGAGGTTAGAATCCTCTACTGTTTAAATAAAAGCAGAAAACCATCTATCTACAGAGAAAAACCCAGTGAGAATAGCCTCAAAAATGTAAATTTGTCATCACCAAAAACAAATATTTTGGGCCTTAATAAGTTGAAAACGGAATCGCATTTATTGCTTTATTCTTGTAGCATGTTTTCTTTCTGAAAAAGCATAACTTGTTTTTTTTTGGCAACAAAAACTTGAACTTCTAATAATTCTTTCCTTAGGAAGTAATGATGGTATTTAAACTGCCAATGCAATGGTTAATTTTCTATGGTATAAAAGGCTGCCCTATTGAAAGTAAAAGAATGAATCAGAATAAATGCATGAAAGATGTTGCAGATCTGATGATACATTCCACAAGTCTATATTAAAGTTCGGCACTGCATATAATGTAACTATGTACCCAAATGCAGTGTCTATTCAATATATTCTACTTATAGCATAAAATCTAAAGTTCATGGGAGAACAGAATTTATGGTGTCAGATCAGAAAGTCCTTTTCTAATTTCTCAAGCCATAAAGGGAAAGTTTTTTAAGGCATTTCTGTTTCATAAAAATATTGCTGAGATTAAATAGTTTGGTGCAAGGAAGTTAGTTTTCCCAATTGAATTTTTTTCCCTGGCTGTAATACAAGCGTACAAATACACATACATATTCAATGTAATATTTCTCTAATGATGAATGATATAAATTTATTTTCCAAAGAATAAAAGAAAGAAAGTAAAACCTGCTAATTGCAATAGCCTCTCTAAGGAAAATAATCTGAGACTGCATAATTGAGTTTCACTTTCTATAATCCAATGATGGTACCTGGTACACATCCCAAACTTTCTGAGCGATTTGGCAATACATGTTGCGTCAGATGAAATGTACATCTTTAACACACAAAAATATGCTCATTTTGACCTTTCTTGTTTCAGGTATATGCTGAAGGACCAGCCCGTCCTACTGGTGGAGCTGCTGCAATTGCCATGCTTATAGGGCCAGATGCACCAATTGCTTTTGAAAGTAAATTCAGAGGCAGCTATATGTCTCATGCCTATGATTTCTACAAGCCAAACCTTGCAAGCGAATACGCAGTAATGTTTTGTTACTTACTCTCCATTTCTTTTTCAGATCAAATAAAAGAAATTGAAATATTGCGTTTAGGTTATTACCAAGCATCCTTTAGCATATGATTAAAGCATTCTTATTGTTTTGATAAACTGAAGAACTCCACTATGGTGATGATGCCGTCCAGTCTCAGTTCTAGTGTCATCTTTCATTGGTTTGAATTGTGCAAGGGGTGACCCAAAAAAAGAGGAGAGAAAAAAAATAGTTAAGTGATTATTTCCTGGGAAAGATTTTTCTAAGGCTCGAATCAAATTCCACCATTTTTTCCTTACAGGTCATTGTCTAATGACATGGTCCAGAAAAGTTGTCCCTGCCCCTCCCCTTTTTGTCATATTCAAACTCTGGGTGTTTTATAACCTAAACTCAGAGACTGTTCACCACTGTAGGTCTTTCAGACAGATTGATTTTAAATAGTCCTTTGCAACTTGCAAAAAATCACGGGTTCATACTTTTTTCTGCGCATAACTATAATGTATTACTTGAATGACATTGTTTCTTTTATTTTCTTCCTTTTACAAAAGTTGTTGCATTCTCCATAGGTTGTTGATGGAAAGCTCTCCCAGACCTGCTATCTCATGGCACTTGATTCCTGCTACAAGAATTTTTGTGAGAAGTAAGGATATCCTGAAATGAGAAAGCCTTTCCATGTCTCTTATGTAGAATGGTTATTATTACTGCTTTCCCTTTTGTGTTTGTATACTAAGTATTCTGTGTACAGATTTGAAAAATTGGAAGGGCGGCCATTTTCCATCTCAGATTCTGATTATTTTGTCTTTCATTCCCCATATAACAAGGTAATTAGCGGAAGTCATGCTTGAATGTTTTACCGTGTGTGTACACACACAGCAAATAGTTGTTTATTCATTCTTCACTTGATGTATTGCAGCTTGTACAAAAAAGTTTTGGTCGGCTGTACTTCAATGACTTCCTGAGAAATCCCAGGTGTTTACCTTTTGCTTCAGCCCTATCTTATAAATGTATGAATTTCCAATACAAGATGCCAATCTATACAGATTACCAGTTCTTTGGAATGAATAATTGCTGCATTACTTTTTGGAACCTTGTTGCAGTAACAGGCCAGTAAACTTCATGCGCCTGAGATTTCCATATACTTGTTTTTAATTTCCACCCTAGGTTAAGACATTTCTTAGAAGAGAAGAATTGTTTTGACAGAAAAATTTCTTTACTTTATACAATTTTTTTAATTATTTTAATCACATTCAACATCAGACAGCCTTCTGAATTCTCAAGTAAATGAAGAGTCAGAAAACTTGATGTTTTTAACTAACGTTATTAGCTCAATGTATGTTTTTTCATCAAATGCCCTGAATCTAAGAGTATGCTATGTGCAGTTTTGTGAATGAAGTTGCCAGAAAAACCCTTGGACCATTCACATCTCTATCTGGTGATGAGAGTTACCAGAGCCGTGATCTGGAAAAGGTAGCTACTCTGGTCGAATCTGAATCAAGTTCTTTGACTTACCTGATTGCTATTACCAAAATCATAAATTATTTTTGGCCATTGTGAATTTATAGGCAAACCAGCAAGCCTCAAAGCATTTATACGATGAGAAGGTGCAACCCACCACGTTAATACCAAAACAAGTTGGTAACATGTACACTGCATCGCTCTATGCAGCACTTGCATCTGTCCTTCACAATAAACATAGCTCACTGGTAAAGCCGGATACTTCTATGTAATGCATGTCGTTCTGGGCACCGCGTCTTTTATGCGGCAGGATTGATTTAAAATTGCTTATCAGGATTGTTCTCTTCATTTGCAGACAGGTAAGCGGGTGGTTATGTTCTCATACGGAAGTGGTATAACAGCTACGCTGTTCTCCTTCCACATTCAAGAAGGTCAACATCCGTTTAGTTTGTCAAACATTGTGACACTGATGAATGTTTCTGGCAAGTTGAATCAGAGACTTGAGGTATGTCCCCTTTAATCATATAATTCTCATCGTAATGTTTATCCTCCCCTGGCACATTGGCATTGAAATTTGAAACTAGGCGTAGACCAGAAATCTCTTGAATGTTTAATGCATTTTCCTGTGTTACTCCTGTAATGCAACCCCATTGAACAGGTTGATAATTCAATAGATTTTGTTCAAGAGGTAGAGATTTGATAATCAAACGGACGGTTAAAGATTAAATGAATGCTTCAAGAGCTTTGATCTGCTTTTACTTTTCAAAATGCAGTATTTAGACTTGTGAAAATAACATTTAGACGGGATGGAGAGGCGTTTAATGAATGATTACTGAATGAGGTTGAAAATTTGAAATATTAAAAGCGCCCATAATTTTTCTCCCATCTAAATTAGTAATAGCATTAAATATAGTGAATAACAAATAACTGTTTCAACTATAAATTGTTGGTAGTTATCGGAATTAATGTGACTTGAAACAAAAAATTTGTCAATTTTTTTTATATGCAGTTTCCTCCAGAAAAGTTCATTGAAACTTTGAAGGTAATGGAGCATCGTTATGGGGCCAAAGATTTTGTGACAAGCAAGGATTGTAGCTACTTACCTCCTGGCACCTTTTATCTCACTGAAGTTGATTCCATGTATCGTCGATTCTATGCCAAGAAATGTGATGACGCAAATTCACAATTTGCTCCTAATGGTCAATGACATCTCCCAATTTAATTAGAGTCCTCCTTTTTTTTTATTTACTTTTTTCTCAGAAAATAAAATAGCAAGGGGCTTTCTTAAACTTTGTCTGGACCAAAATTTTTCTCCAGACAAATTCAGTAGGTTCATTCCAACCCCTCTCCCCACGGGCCCGAAAAAACAATTAGAGATTAAAATTCAAAAGTATCAGTTTGATAATTTTTTCCCCTGGTAGAGCTTATATTGTTTGATAGACTAATAAAAAGAAGCTTCGACAAGATTTTTTATGAATTATAAAAATATTACTCCCTCCTGTCCTTTTTTAACTTTCCTTTTTATAAAAATTCAATGTTTACCCATTAATTAATTATATGTAGGGCATCAATTAAAATGTTAGTGATATCTATATTTATTTTATTTCTTTTTACTTTATTTGCCCCTCATAAATAAGAACATATTTGAAAAGAAAGGTTCATTTTAGAGAAACTTGTTATTTTTGACTAATTTTAATCACTTTTTTAAATTGCTTATAAGTAGGACCTGTAGCTCACTTTAGTTTATTTCTAGAATTTGAAACCTGAGAATAGAAATTGAAAGGTTTAGTCAAGTTGTTGTAACTTGACAATTGTAAAATACTGTTTCTTTCTGAAGACAAATGGTGTTTTTATTTGGAACTTTCATAATAGGGTAACAGATTTTAACCTATGTCAGGCACGCATTTGTAAGTAATTTGAAGCAAGTGTTGAAAGATTTGTTAAACAAATATATTGAAAAGAATAGTGATGAAATAATTGTCAAAATAAACGTCTTGAATTTTGGTCTACATATTTGAAAATAGAGTTTTGTGCATTGCATAAAATTTTGGAAAACAAGTTATTTTAAATTATATTGATATTGATTTTATTTGAAAAAAAAAAAGTTTCAATAAATCGTAAAAGATCCAGTCTTGAGGCAAGACATTTCTTGGGCTCATGTGTTGTTTGAAAGCAAAGCAAATGACGAACACATGGGCCCGTATGCGTGGCTGGTTTCCTTTCTTGGATTTGATGCAACAATGAGAGATCGGACCAATAATTAATTCGTTAATGTTTTAGCTAAAGTATTACAACATACATATCTCAAGAAATCAAGACCGTCTAATTGATATTTTAATGAAAGATAGTTTGTCTAGATCTTTATTACTTGATACGTGTCCACCTAATCCACGGACCTTAGTTGATGATGAGTGTATGGGAACAAATTTAGCTAAAGTATTACAACATATCTCAAGAGATCAAGACCGTCTAATTGATATTTTAGCGAAATATAGTTTGTCTGGATCTTTATTACTTGATACATATCCACCTAATCCACGGACCTTAGTTGATGATGAGTGTATGGGAACAAATTTAGCTAAAGTGCAACATATATCAAGAGATTAAAACCGTCTAATTGATATTTTAGCGAAATATAGTTTGTCTAGATCTTTATTACTTGATATGTGTCCACCTAATCCACGGGCCTTAATTGATGATGAGTGTATGGGAACAAATCGCTGTAAAAGAATATTTGATGTAATCATTTATGGGTTTTAACCCTCTCTTGTATTTTTTTTTTTTAAAAAAAAGTTCACTTGATGCTAAAACTTTCAAATCTCATCTGTTTATTTCACCTTCTTCTAACTCTCATCTTTTATTGTCTTCCAGTAAAAAAAAAGTGTTGAAATTAGTAGAGTGTCTTAAATTTTTTGTCAAAAATTAGTTTGGAATTTCAAAAACTATCATTGTATCTCAAGTATCACATTAATTTTCCCTTTGCAAAAATATTGTTACCATTCGATTATCAAAAGTTTGTTTATGGAAATAAGATTGTCAAAGTGATTTTCTAACCACAACAATGAAAAATGACATTTTTGGAAGAGCCCAAAAGATGACTCACCATATTTCACAAAATGAGTAATTTCTTTTTTTTAAAAAAAAAAACAGACACTAATGATTAGAGGTTATAAGCAGGATTAAACCCACTTTATTTAAAAGACTTCAAGACAAAGGGCTCCAAGAGATATCGAGCCTAAACATGCATCATGTGCTTCATGGATGATATATTACATCAACTTCAAGACATTAAATTAACCACCAACAAATTTGAATTTAAGGAAAGAAGTACCTACATTTAATGTCTGACCGACGTTGTCTCCAATATGAATGCCTCTAATTGCCCTTATACAATGTGGGTTCATTTGTCCAAAGTTACATCATAAGTTTAAATAAGGATAAAATTGAACATTATTAAATTTTTAGACAAAGTTAATAAAAATTATAGGAGGGGGGTGTTTATCTGATATCCAATGTTATCAGGTTAGACTTTGAGTATTTTCAATTCTACTTTGGTTAGCTACATGATTTTTTTTATGCACAAAATTCAAACTACTACTTCTTGATAATACTTCCTCCTTTTCTTAATATAAGACATGTTTATTTAAGTTGATTAGACTGAAGTTTTTATGAGTTAATTAATATGGCATATAGTTTCTAAAATGTCATGATCATCTTCTTCAATTCCCTCATTACCTTCCCTCATTTATTATTGTTGATAGAACATCAATGGGAGTAAATTAGGAAAATACTTTTGATAAATATAAAAATTATATCTTATATTTAGGACCAAGACCAACCCCACAAATGTGTCTTATATGTATATGTTAAGGACATGAGAAGTATTATTTTAACATTATGTTTCTCTTTTTTTACTTTTTCTTTCTTTCTTTCATGTTCTTTTGCTTTGCCACAACTCTGAAGTTACCTAAGGTCATCTTCAGACTGTTTTGTGTTTTAAGTTTTGAGCTAATGAGGGGAAAAAGAAGAAGAAAAGATTGTCTTTCAAAGCGGTCTTGTGTCAAGGAGGAGGATGTTGCTTTTTTTTTGGATCAAATTACAGAGAGGCCTCAGTATCCAAGTTAATTTTCCAAACTCATTGATCTTTCTTTCTTTCCTTTTTTTTTTTTTTTTTTTTTTTGTTAAAAGTGATCCTTCTTCTTTATAAGTTTCTCTTTTAATTACATTCTAATTACGCACCCTCGAAATATATTAAGAACAACATATACCTATCAAATAAGCCACGTTAATTCACATTTTTTGTGCATATAATTAATTAACTTGTACTCAATCTCTCATCACCAACTCTCCAAACTCAACTAGATTGATAACTATAAGCGAACAGAACCATAAGCACTATAATATATTAGTACACTTGAATGGTAGTACACCACTCTTTTAAGGACAACAATCAATAATTTCCCTAATATGCTAAATAGCAAAATTATATACGCCTTTTTTTGATTCTGTTTGTAATTTTTTTAGAGAAATTTTACAAAATTGTTTTTCAGAACAAGTTTCGAGAAGAAAAAATAAATTTTTTGGATGATTATTCTAAAAACAAATCATATTTGGGAACATAAAAAAATATAACTTTTTTCAAAAAAATGTTCTCAAAATCAACTCCACCAAGAAGATTGGAAAGTGGAGGCTATATGCATGCAGATTGGACTCGGAGAGTGGTAAGTTCTAGTTTGAGAGGCAATAGCTCAAGTCGTCAAGTGTTGAATGAAGATAAGGTTCTCCACTTATTTCCCAATTTTGCAAAACAAAAGAACAAAAAATAAAAAAATATATAAAAGTTGTTCATGTTTTTTATTTTTAAAGGTCATTATTCATTTAAAACACTTAACTCAAAATTAATTACCAAATATAATTTTTTTTTTCTAAAATCATTTTTTTTTTTTTGGAAGTAGAAAATAAAAAAGGCCATAGTTTTTGTTAAAATAAAAAACTAGGTCACTTTCAGCTGCAGTTAGGTGGATAGACTACTTGGTCTTAAAGCGCAACAAATTAAAAGCTGAGTCAAAGTTTTGATACGCATCTAGACTTTGCTATAACTTAAATAACATTGAGTGACTTTAAAGGATCATGATGATTGCTCGTTAAACATGCATTTGTTTGGTGGATTCACTTCTATATATACAGCTCTCTTGCTTCCGTGGATTCCTCACACTCAATCGCGACCTCATTTCTTATTTCTTGTGTTGTTCTCTGAATCGTACCAATTCAGACCAAAAATGGCGGCTTTGCCTTTGACAAATTTGTGTACAACCATTTTGGCTTTCTTAGCGTTGGCTTGGCTATCACAAGCTGAGCTTGATGCTCACTATTATGACCATTCATGTCCCCAGTTGGAAAAAATCATTAAGGAAACTGTTCTTAATGCTTCCAAGCATGACCCTAAAGTCCCAGCTCGTATTCTCAGGATGTTCTTCCATGACTGTTTCATTAGGGTATGTACATTTATGCTCTTTGTTTTGTTGTGTGTGTGTGTTCTGTGCACATCTTTTTTGTGTGTGTGTGTGTGTGTGTGTGTGGTTAAATTGTTAATGTTGTTTGTTGTGTAGGGCTGTGATGCATCAATACTATTAGACTCAAATCCTACGAGCAAGGCAGAGAAAGATGGGCCTCCAAACATCTCAGTTAGATCATTCTACGTGATAGACCAAGCTAAAGCCCAGCTTGAAAAGGAATGTCCACACATAGTTTCATGTGCTGATATTCTCACCGTTGCAGCAAGAGATGTTGTAACCCTGGTAATCAACAAATCATAACCCTTCAACTTTATCTTCCATATTCCGTACATATCATGGTATTAAAATCCAACTTGAATTATCCGGTGAACTGGGTGAACCAATCCCCTGATGTCTGGTTCAATCATGAGAATTTGGACGTATCGTTTTATATACTTCACTCCCTTATTAGGTCTAAAATGACAACATTTTGAGCTTTTGAAAAAAAGAAGAAAAAGAGTAATCAATCATATTATACTTTGATAACTCTGTTTTGTTGAATTTTTTATATTTTATAGATGAATGTTTTATTTACTCGTGGGTTAATATTCTTTTTATTTAAATATATATTATTTTAATTATGACTAGTTTGATCTCGAGTTAACTTAGTTTCAACTTTATCTTACATATTGTGTACTCTTGTCTATCTATATTATAAGTCACTTCTAACTACCTCACTAGAATCAAGGAGATGACTGACTCGTTATAAGTCAACTTTGCCCATATTCTTCAATTCCTCTAGTAAACTGTAATTGGGATAATATTTAAAAAATAATCATTAATGACTTACCAAGTAACTCAAATTATAGACCGAGAATTTATTTTATACCTAGAAAGCGCCCGATATTTGGGACTAGAAGGAGTATATGTTATTACTATGCACACAAAAGTATCTGTACTGATAAATTAAATTTGTTTCAGTCTGGTGGTCCATCATGGGAAGTTCTAAAAGGAAGAAAAGATGGAAGAGTGTCAAAAGCTTCAGACACAAGAAACCTACCAGCTCCAACTTCAAACCTGAGCCAACTCATTCAAAGCTTCGCTTCAAGAGGATTAGACGTCAAAGATTTAGTCACTCTATCAGGTGGCCACACTTTGGGATTCTCCCATTGTTCTTCCTTCGAAGCTCGTCTCAGGAATTTCAGCCTGTTGCATGACATTGACCCGAACCTGGAATCTGAGTTCGCACAAGATCTTAAGAAGAAGTGCCCACAAAAACCCTTCAGGGCCCATAACGCAGGACATTTCTTGGACTCAACTGCTTCAGTGTTTGATAATGACTATTACAAGAGATTACTTGCTGGGAAAGGATTGTTCATATCAGATCAAGCCATTGTTGGAGATTACAGGACCAGATGGATTGTTGAAGCATTTGCTAAAGATCAAAACTTGTTCTTTAATCAGTTTATTGCTTCCATGTTGAAGCTTGGCAATGTGGGTGTGTTGAAGCATGGAGAAGTCAGACGTGATTGTAGGGTTGTGAATTGAGAAGACAAGCCTGAGACTAACTATTGCCCAATTTTTTTTTCTTTGTTTTTTTCCACCCAGCTTGTGTGGTTTACAAGGTGGTCATGATATAATATCGTTATGACTCGAGCCTAAATAAAATATAAATGTCGTATGATGAAAAGTGTTGTCTTTTTCTTTAAATAAAATGTCTTGTTCTTTCTCCCCCTTATTTGCCTAAAAAATGTGACGATTAAAGTTATATTCAAAAGCACAACGTCAATGAAAATCATTTTCATGAAATAAAAGAAAAAAGAAGTAGCCAAAATAGATATGTCACTGAAAAATCAACCAAAAACCACTAGAACTGTGTTTGGGGTGGCGTTCTGTGTTTTGGTTGGTAATGCTGCATTTTGCTTAACATGAATAATCGTTTCTTGATGACAAAAAAAGGGGAATATAGTCCTGAATTATTGTAGGAAACATTAAAAGAAAAGTGAGTAGCTTGCATCTATTGATACATAAATCTCAATATCTTTTTTATTTTGAGGAACGTGATGAAACACGTATTTTTAATATCCAATAATGATAAATAACCAATTTAACCAATTTTTTAAATTTTTATGAATTAATTAACTAGATCTTATATTTAAGACTTTGAAAGAGTTTTAACTTGCATTTTATGACCTAGGACCTTAAAAAGATGACATATTTGGGAGTGGGAGTAGTACTTTTTAAAAAAAAAAAAAAAATTATTATCGGTAAATCTTCTAAGTTGATCATATGCTAAAAAATACCTGGTTAAGTTTTCCATTTGTGTTTAACAACAATCAATTTGTGGTTATATATGCACATCAATAAAATAATAAATAGTCTAGATTGCAACAAGATGCGATGATAGTTTACTAAAATACCTTTATGTTTTAATAGATGCAATGTATAGTTATCAATTTGTTGTTAAACTTACAAATTTAAATAAACTTATGATAAAGACATAAATTTGAATTATATACTGTAGCATTTATTTTTATCAATAAATAGTTACTAAAAGTATATGATTAAATAATTAAAATATTAAAATATAATAATTTAGTTTAAATATATAACTTAAAAAATTAAATTCATCAATATTCATAATTTATCATACTCAGCAAAGGAATTTATATAAAATTCTTATATATATATATATATATAACAAATCAAATTAAAAAAATTTAGCACGAGCTTAAAAACAAATTAAATTGAGTTGGTGAGTGAACAACAGTTGTTTGTAATCAAAATCAAACCCCTTAGAGCCCCTATTGTCTAAAAAGAAAAGAGGGAGAAATATATCTGTTCCTGGTCATTCAACAAAATTTCGTTGTTTATCCTTTTTCAATATCAATGAAATTGAAGTTCATAATAGATAAAAGTATTTGCTGAGTGGTTGAAAGAATATTTTGCAATTTTCACTGCACAAAAATCTGTTGAGATTTATTACTATACATATTTATTTGGTCATTTAATAAAAAAAACATTTTTCTAATTTCTGTTTTTAACATACATGTCAATACAGTTGATGATATATTTAAGAACCTTAATTTTTTTGTTGAGGAAAAATGTCTGCTGATAGTAATGGCCACAGCTTTTGTCATTTAACATAATGTTTTGAAGCTTTCCCCCTTTTACAAACGTATCAAACACAATAAATAGTTGGAAAAGGAGACAATCCAAGGTGGTAATAAGAAGTATTCAACATTAACTTATTTTTCTATCAAACCAAAATGATCTATACATATAAAAAGTATTCGTGTGCGTGTTATATTTTTATAAAGAATATTTAAAATAATGGCATCCAGTAGGTTTCATATTTATAAAAAAAAATCATTATTCAGAGTATCATTTCCCATTTTCTAGGAAAGAGAAAAATAAAGAAAGTTGAAATAAGATTTCTTTTAATTAATTCTCTTAGTCGTTCGTCCTTCTGGAACCTTGCCAAGCCAAGACATTCAAAGCAAATCTTGTACTCCACCATTCCTCATCATCATCAACATAACATCTTACCTAAACTGAACCTGATATGTTCAATATCCAACAGAATTGTAGTTACAATAACACACACATATATTAGTACCTAACTTAACTATATATTGTACTTTTTCTGGTACACGTTCATATCATACAGGTTTGTTGATTCAAAGAAACTTTGTACAATTCTCCACTTCTTCTCGTCATTGAGTCGCTTCAAAGTATAACGGTCTAGCGTCAAGAATAATTTGTTAGTGAACATATATGGCTCACTTCTATATATATAAACATGTACACACTAGACTGTCCTCAAGTTCTCATTGTATCATCTTCAGTTTCAATTCCTGTGTGTATTATATAATATTTAATCTGTTTCAGACTCTGACAGATTAATTATGGCTTCAAAATACGTCGTCGTTCAGATCTTGTTGACATTGTTTTCAATTGCAACATTGTCCAAAGCTGAGCTTTATTCAGATTACTATGACAAAACATGTCCTGAGTTGGAGAAAATCGTATCAGAGACAGTCCTCAATGCTTCAAAATATGACCCAAAAGTGCCTGCTCGTTTATTGAGGATGTTCTTTCATGACTGTTTCATTAGGGTATTATTATATATAACTCTATTTGTATTGTGGGACTTTGTTTCTATAACAATTCACATTAATTATTTGACTTCATAATATTTATTCACACTTAATTAACTCTATTTTTGTGAGTAGGGTTGTGATGCATCAATACTATTGGACTCAACTCCAGCAAACAAAGCAGAGAAAGACGGCACTCCAAACCTGTCAGTTCGATCCTTCTATGTGATCGACCAAGCTAAAGCCAAGCTTGAAAAGGCATGCCCACGTACTGTTTCATGTGCAGATATTCTCGCCATTGCAGCCAGAGATGTGGTTGTCCAGGTAATATATAATTATTACGAGTCCCGCCGCACAAAGTTTAATTAGACTTGTAGACATAACAAAAGTGCTTTTATTGAGAGGGGAGGATTCTGACGAGCAACCGGTCAGGTGAAGTGTCGTGATATGGAGTTGTTGATGACGTTGGCTCTCCAATGAATCCCACCTCCTCGGGGAGCCTCACAAAGTTTGGTTTACCACTCTGATTCTTATTATAAATTCACTTGGAGATGAAATTTTTGGTCCTAAATATAAGTCCACTTAGAGGTTATTAATCACTATTTTTCAATTTTAATCTTATTTAATTCTAGTTCGAAATTAAAAGAGAAAGAGGGGAGATAAATAGGTGAAAATGATTTGTAAATAGAGAAAATCTTAATAAGGGTAAACTTGAAATTTTTTATCAATTTAAAACGTATTTAATAACTTAACCATCATTCCTTTATATGTTAGTTAAAATGGACTTTAATAAAGACTAAAGTGGTATAAGTTCAAGGAACTCTCCCACATAGTCATCTAGCTAGTGTTTTGGGATTGACTCTCCTTTTATGCTTGAATTACATAACATAGAACTTCATTATGTTTTGTGCATTTATATCACATTGATGATTTCTTTGACAGTCTGGAGGTCCATCATGGGAAGTTTTAAAAGGAAGGAAAGATGGAAGACTGTCAAAAGCCTCAGACACAAGAAACCTACCAGCTCCAACTTCAAACGTGAGCCAACTCATTCAAAGTTTCGCTTCAAGAGGATTAGACGTCAAAGACATGGTCACTCTATCAGGTGGTCACACTCTGGGATTCTCTCATTGTTCTTCCTTTCAAGCTCGCCTTCATAATTTCAGTCTGTTGCATGACATCGACCCAAACCTGGACTCTGATTTCGCGCAAGATCTGAAGAGGAAATGCCCAGCAACACCATTGAGGGACCAAAACGCTGGACAGTTCTTGGACTCGACGGCTTCGGTGTTTGATAACGACTACTACAAGAGATTGCTTGCTGGGAAAGGTGTGTTTTTATCAGATCAGTCACTCGTTGGAGATTACAGGACCAGTTATATTGTTGAAGCATTCGCTAAAGATCAAAGCTTGTTCTTCAAGCAGTTTACTGCTTCAATGTTGAAACTTGGAAATGTGGGTGTCTCTACAAATGGAGAAGTGAGACTTGATTGCCGAGTTGTGAATTGAGAGATTTGAGATTTGCGAGAGAGATAAAAACCAGAAACTGATTTTACTGCCTTTTTCCACTGCGTTTGTTTGTGGTTTACAACGGTGTGACAAGTATAACGATATAATGTAATTTGCTTGCTTAATAAAAGGGATGAATTTAAAATTTCCAAAAAAATTAGTTTTTATTCATTTGCACGTTAAGATATATAGACTCTATCAAGTGTGTGTGTGTATTTTCATTATTACCGTCGATTGATTCAAGTGATTCACTTTTATTCTTCTATTTTAGGTAAGATTTGGGGTTTGAGTTTTGTGTATGCAAAAATAAAAAATTCTTTAAAAATGATGTTCATCATGAGAACTTTTAATTTAGTGGATATTAAAGTAACAACAACCCCCTTTTCCTCCCAATAATCCTCTTGAATCAAGTAGGCATTCACAAAATGGGACTCCAGATGATGCTTATTTCTTTCCAGAAAGTTTATAAATATAAAATAATAAATGCATTTGTTCTTGCATTAAAGTAACTCGAAGTACCAATGGTCTAACGTGGAATGATATTGTGTCTATCATAGACTTGGTATTTTTTCGTTAATTTGAATGAATGGATGTACAAACGCTTAGAAAATTGAATGTATGTATGCAAATTCACCAACTAGTAATGCTTACAGTGGGAAAGTAATATCGTTAGAGTAAGTATGATTAAACGTATTGACCAAAAAGGATTAATAGTATAATTGGAAAGTTTGATCAATTATGTTGTATGTCAATGGTGCTTTCCCCCCCTAAAAATGTGATCACACAATAAATACACTGCTTTTTTTTTGGGGGGGGCCAATTACTAAAACAGAAAACGCATATTGATGATGGACAAAATACGTCTAAAACTAGAAAGAAAGCTAGAACTCAGAAACATATACTAAAACAAGCACAACAACACAGAAACTGTGATCAGCGATTGCTTCTGATGCTCATGTGCAGAAACTAAGTTCCACAAGGCAGTGATCAGGCATGAATAGGCATATACCAACTATAATGGACAGTAGACAAATTTAGAGTTAATAAAGACAAATCCAATATATCCATCTCTTTCTCTTAAAATTCTGATTGAACAATCCAAATCTGGGGGCGAAAAGAAGAGAAAAGGACTCAAAATATTCTGCCATAGAAATGAAACCAGATCAGTTCCCTTTTTTGTTCATGCTTTCCTGTATTCCCTTTCTAGTAAGTGAATAGATGCTTGTACAATATTATGAGACTGCAGAGATAAGTATCTGATAGGTTAGTTGTAGAAGAAATGGGGGAAAGAGAGGGGGGAGAGGCAGAACGGCTGCACTCTGCTCATTCATTCATCATATTCAACAAAATCAATCTGAACATCCTTCTATTAGCCCAAGCCTCATATATATAGGACAGAGACTTGTGACTCTCAAGGTAATTCCTAACAGTCCTAACAGAATAACTAATCAACTGACCCTATCCTAACTTCCTAACTAACCCAACGGAAATAACAGCAGCAACAGTAATACTAACTAACTCTAATATTTATATTTTCTACACCTTACATATCAATACCCCCTTCCCAAAAACATCCTTGCCCTCAAGGATGATTGACAACAAAACACAAAACTAAACCTCAAAAAACAGAACTGACGCAAAAACATAGGCTTGAAACTTCAAAACTTCTGCTGGTTCTGGAAAACTTCTGAGTATAGCAAAATCTGTGACTTGAAATCTTGTACCCAGAAGCTTTTCTTTTCCTTCAGATTGCGTTTTAGCACTGGTGGACCCTATTCCTCCAATCCTATCCCATTTACGTAGCAAAACTTGTAGGCTTGATAGGAAAGAAGCAGCAATGAACTTGGGCCATTTTCTTGAAAGTTTAAGCCCATATTCTAATCTGATAAGACCAACCCCAAGTGTCTCTCAAAATACTTTTGACACAGAAGAAATGCTATCCAGCTGTAACCCATCAACACTCTTCTGCCCAGAAATAAATTGCAAGCCAGCTGTACCCTTCAAAATACTTCTGACCCTGGAGAAAATAGAGGACAGCTGGAAGTTTGACTTTTCCAACTTAAAATCCCTTAGCCACGTGAAATTCAAGTCAGTTTCCAAAAGCATCTTAGTCTGCCACTGACCCCTGCTTTCTTCTTCTCTTTTTTTTTTTTTCTCAAAAAAACAGAATCTCTCCCACAACATTGAGATCTACTCTCCCCTGAACCAAATCCGATTTATGCTCAGGGTAGGAATGGGTTTATCACAGACTAAAATCACACTCCTGCCAATTTTTCCCTTGCGTGCTGCCATTTCGTGCTCAAGGACAGAGTCTGCGACTGGCCAGGGACTAACGTGTTGACACCCACAATGATGACTAAGCAGAGGCTGAGTCTTCAAATGCGTGGGAACTGACGTGTCGACACCATGCAAGTATACTCGGTGCTGGCGGTGGTGACGAGACAGCGATTGGGTTTGAATGTTGCAAGAGTTGAGGAGACCTAGACTGTGCTTTTGTTTTTTTGTAAGAGTTGACGTGTCGACAATAATCACCAAATGCAGAGGACGTGTCGACCAACGGATAAGGAATCAGAACGAAATCGTTGAAGCGCTTCAATACTCCAGGACCCACGATACTCGAACCAGAATCCACGAACCAGTCGACCCAGATGACGGAAAAAAGTACAAACCGACGAGGCAAATCAAGAATCCAGGGCCGCCGCTACTCGAACCACATACCAGAAATAACGATACAGCAATGCCCAACTGATGAGAAGCCGTCTGTATGATCTTGACCGTTCTTGTTAATTCTTTTTGAGTTTTCTTGGTGTAATTCTCAAATGCCAATTCGAATCAGGCAGAGAATGACTCTGGCCGAATTAAAAATGGCACCTGCTTCTTGTTTGGATTTTGTGGACGTTCTTGACTAATCCCAATTGCCAAACTGAATCCTAGAGAGAATGACTCTCGCGGTCCAGAATTGCGCTTGTTCTTGAACGTCTCTTTGATTGTTCTTGACTATCAGCCTTGCCGAGGGAAGAAGGGCTATAGCTGATGCAAGAGATTCAGAATGTCACAGCAGAGGAGCCGGGAATGACCCGCTTTGATACCACTGATAGGTTAGTTGTAGAAGAAATGGGGGAAAGAGAGGGGAGAGAGGCAGAACGGCTGCACTCTGCTCATTCATTCATCATATTCAACAAAATCAATCTGAACATCCTTCTATTAGCCCAAGCCTCATATATATAGGACAGAGACTTGTGACTCTCAAGGTAATTCCTAACAGTCCTAACAGAATAACTAACCAACTGACCCTATCCTAACTTCCTAACTAACCCAACGGAAATAACAGCAGCAACAGTAATACTAACTAACTCTAATATTTATATTTTCTACACCTTACATATCAGTATCATATCTCAGCTAAAAACTAACTAAATCGAGAAGAGCTTGGTTGTGGTCTGCCAATTTGTAGTAACCAACAGGAATCGAAGAGAAAATCGTCACTACTAGGAAGTGTTAACAGGTTTTATAATATATTAGATCACATAATACATTCAATAATTGAGAGGGGTAGTTGAAGGGAAAGACAAACTGTTTTCTGCTCAAACTTTGATTTGGATCACATTGAATATGTCAGCGAGCAAGCCAACAGCTATATCAACATACAAAAATTCAAAGATTACAAGATTTTAATTTCCCTATTTGAATGATGAATTCCTAAAGGGAAGTCGAGGTCTGTGAAGGTGCTTCAGATTTAACCAACACAGTATATTGAGGTGGGTACAAGAATTCAAAACTCCCCCTGCGATAACTAGGAATTAGCAAGGGCCTCTTAGCGATGCTGTAACAAGGGCTATAGAGAAGAGGAATTGTACGGCAACTGCACTGAAGCAATGAGTATGATTACGAGTGTCAACAGTTGTTGGAATATTATATTCACTCTACCTAGCTGTCTCCTTAGTGCTCCACTACCTCCATGATTCCTTCCTTTAATCACTACCTAATTCCCTCCATCATTTCATCCACTAATGTCCCCCACTAGTGCATTGTACCTTTACTATTATGGCCTTCTATTTGTGTATAAGTATGACTTGTATCTTCACTATCTATACATCAATGAGAATACATTTCTTCTCTCATATTATTTCCACAACAGTGAACGTCACCCACACAGTAATATCATGGAGGAAGCTAAACAAATACTTGGCAGAAATTAAGTTTATGCACAGGGAAGCTAACCAATGTGCAAATATACTATTTAGAGTATTTCATGACATTGAAATTGATTTTTGTTCCTACGATCAACTCACACCTTGCTGTACAAAGATAGTAGATGATGATAGAAGAGATAGCATTTCGCATGATCCCATAAAATTTACTTCTCTTTTTGGAATGAATGATTCAGTTTATATTTAAAAAAATTTGACAGTCAATGAATTACAGTAGTTGTTTTAGATGATGGGCACATAATTGATGAGCATTTATTCCCTCCATAACAAAAGCGTCATGGCAATAATAAATCAACATTTCATTGCTTTAGAAAAAATCAACAACAGCCCCTACGGCTATTTCAACCACCCAAGTCACAACAATCTTAATCAACTTTCAACAATGACAGACTTGATCAAAGAATTGGAAAAGGAAGAAAGGTATCATCCTTTATGCCCAACAAGACCTGGCTCATGCAGCATTGACTACAACGATGAACTGTGAATAAATGACCGAAGTACATATAATGCTAAAAATATTAAAATGTTGATTGTTTTGAATCGAGATGAACAAATAAAAACAATATACTTCACTCTCAAACAATTTTTTTGCCAATGTAATTGAGGGTAAAGGACCTTTTTGAAGGCATTTCTCCTATAAAAAGTGTAATTTCATAGCAACTTTAGATTAATGGAAAGACCATATCAAGTCAAGAAACTTGTTCCACAGGACAGCGTAAAATTTGCCCCCACCCTGTACTACTCCACTCTCAACCCAATCCTTGCACCAAATACGCTTCAATGGCTCATTTCATACAAAATACAGAAGATGAATAAAAATAATAAACAAATTTCTATTTCAAAAAATGATAAATATATACAAAATTGTTTGGTAATAATATTTAAAAAAATATCAAATGAGCCATGAGAATCTTTAATACAAAATCATCAACAAATCTCAATGGGGAAACGGGGTCTGCATGAAGAGTCTCTTGCCTATCATTGAAGCAGGGTAATCCAATCATAAACTGCACATTGATTACGAGAACTTAAACTCTCACTGAAGGCAAAATTTGCCTGAGTTATTTTTAATGTGTGATAAATTTGAAAGGATGAAAAATGTTTGGTAAGTATACTTGTCGTTACATGATAACAGCAACTAGGTTCACCAGCTACTTTAGTCTCTTCCAAACAAACTGATCAAACCAACTTCTTATATGCCTCTAAACTATTTAAGGCAACGGTTTGTACCTAGAATCAGCCCTAAGGCTTTTTGAGCACCTCAACCCTACATATTTACGGACCTTAAACCCATTTCATATGATGAAACCCATACTCGACATTAGTGATTCCAAAAACGGAATCAGTGAACATCACTTCATTACTTAAATATTGAGGCCCAAACTTGTTAGTCTGAGGTTCAATCAGTAAATACAAGATTATGAGATGAACTGAAGAAACCTCAGCTTACCAGTGTCCTCATGGAATTTTTTATAAACCAATTCAAAAATATCAAATTATAACGAACATATTTATTGCCTATTTGAAGTATGAAATGATTAATTAAGATGTTTACATTGGAATTGATTAATGGTTTTCAAGATAAGGAAACATAGTAGGAAAAAGATATAAACATATAACCTAACAAAATGTAACATAGACAATCATAATATATCTCCATAAACTAGAACCTCCTCCATTAGCATTGCATAATCTTTCATGAAACTCACATCTAAATAGAACAATCATGAGAAAGTTGAGAGTCAAAGGTAGATGCATCACAAAGGCAACAAGCATCACATTAGAGTTTTGGACATCGTAATGTTCCAACCACAGTAAGAGGTAAAACTAAATCTGCAAAATTAGTTATTAGTTCTGTTTTTCCAACAGTAAAAGACCAAAGGCATTAATCTCCACACATAAAGGAATTTCTGCATTGCACCAACATTAATCATCATCATCATCATAATAATAATAATAGTAGTAGTAGTAGTAGTAGTACATTTAGTTGAGTGATCAGCTAACAAGGATAAATCCTAAAGGATATTGCGTTGTATGGCACAAGATATATGCCATTTGTCAAGCAAATACTACATCTGAGCGGAAAACATACTTGACACCCTTTGTCACATTTCTGGCTTCATGCAACAAGCATTTATCTCCATGAAGGTGCAGGAGAGCCACCCCTTCAGTAGGAGTCACCTGTAAAGTCAATTTTGTGTTCTTTAGCAGACACATTGTCCAAAGAGGATCAGAATGCACAATCGAAACCATGAATTACAAAGTCCAAGCAATTTGCCCCAACCAGCAAGCCATGAGTTCGAGAGGCAGTCAATTTTGTATTAAAACTTAAATCATACAGCATATTCTAGAACATGCAGAAGTAAACATAAAAGCTTTATTTTGAAGTGGAAAGGAAATATTTATATCCATATTTCTATTAAAAAAATGACAGATCTACCTCAGCCACAATGCTATTTCTTGAACCATAGAAGACGGTTTCTCCTCCTACCAGAGGATCAACAGACGAATTGCCTAGGTTTTTTGTCGCATTTTTGGGACTTGATTTAAGGCCACCGCTCAAATACACAAGCAATGTGTAATAAGTGCGCTTCCCCTCTCCAAGATCATCACTTTCATCAATATGACGTCCAAACCGTTGACCAACCTTGTATCTAAAATGCAGAAGTGCATGATCATTAGTGATGGTAATGCATCTCATTTACCTCAACCCCAAATTCAAGGAGATGATGTTTGCTGTTTGTCAAGGACCACACCATATGAGAATCTTGTGTCCTGAAAAAACTTTTATCCTTCCAAGTAGTGCTTTCACTAATATGTTTGGGGGTATAATCTAGGGAGTTAAGAACTAGAGGAAAAAAATACCAACCTGTAGAATCTAATATTTGGATTCAGACCAACAGCAACCTTCCCTCGTATTCTTATATCAGAAAATATTTTGCTGAGTCCAGACTCCCAAATTGAATTTGTGAGTACATGATCATGAACAGAAATTCTATCATTATCCCTGTAAGCTTCACCTTTAGCTGGACCAAGACTCCCTTGATGCGAAAAACCAATTGCTTCTGCAACTTTAATGAATTCCTTTGATTCAGCAGATGAGAAAAAACTCTGAACCTGAAATCTTCAAGAGAAGATCAAAACAGCAAGAACACTTTGCAGAAAGATTTAAACAGACGTATGTGTAGCAAATGAGCAAGAGTTTTGTGAGCCTTTTATTTGTTTCAGAACACTGAAAACTCGACTCTCATCTTAATAGTGTGGATCAAGTTGAATAGCAATGTCGGGAAAGGGGACCAATAATAAAACAAATTAACCTCTTGACCCAAACTTCAACGCAACCGCATCTAGGTATGTACCTAATACAGGGTTGATGTTCTTCCTTACAACATGAATTGCAGCCATATTTGCTACTTTGTTATAGTACACACATGATGCACTTTCACATCGACTGGAGATTTTCCCTCAGCCATCCTAAATTTTGTTATCCATTCCTAATCCTACCTCAGAAGGGCAAAGACAAACCTCTATAAGGGCTTTTTCCATTTCAAGTTCTATAGAGCCGCCAAAAAAATTCTTACTAAATTTGAAACTATCCACGGCCTATATTTACATTCCACTCAGTAAAAAACACAGCGAAAACATACGCGCAAGGAGTAGCATCCTTTTAGCATATCTTTTTTTTTTTTTTTTCAATTTTACTGCAGCTACAAAAATCCATCGGTATGATCTCATTGTTAAGCAGCAGGATTGAAATCCCAATTAAACATTTACTCTTCTTATGGTCCCCATTCTGATATGAATTTCTGAGAATTCAAGCATTAAAGTTAGCTTTGGTGAGTATTATTGTTCTCGATCAAATGAAAAACGGAAGTAGGCAACTATTTGATAGCGAATTGGATGATGGAACAAAGCTCACGTATCTCATTATTATCTTATGACACCCAATCAAATCAAACTGTACAGAGTAAAGATGAAGCTAAGATGTCGAATACAGACATGTCTACAGATACAAAAGATTTTGGAGGATGTAGGTTAAAATTCTTACCGTGAACAGATCGCTATCTTTGAACCGAGTAATCTGGAGATTCTTTTTTGGTTTGATGACCGGCCATTTTGATGTTGCTTTGTTCGAATCTATCTCCTTCCTGTCTCCCATTTTTCTCTTCTTTGTTAGCATTTCAGAGCGTGTTCGCAATTCGTTATACTGTGGACATCTATATTAAATACCACCTTACCTCCTCTCCTAATAGTTGACTTGGTTTGGATGGATTAAGGAAGCTAAATAAGTTCTCATCTTTTTAGGGATAGGATATTGTCACTACCAATTTTATGTCATTACCAAGTCACTACCACTTTTTCACTGTTAGATCATAATCTCATTTACCTTTATTATTTCTCTTTCCTATTGAGATTCCGATCTAACAGAGTGAAAAAATGGTAGTGACTTGGTAATGACATAAAATTGATAGTGACAATATCATATCCCATCATTTTATATGTTGTGTATCTTTAGATTATATATTAATTTATTAGTCAAACTAATTACTTTGAAGAAAAAAATAAAAATAAAAATACTCTAAAGTAATTTAATTAGCTTCCTTAATTTCTCCAAAAATTCAACTATGCCTTATAATTAAGACGGAGGAGTACCATTTTTGCTACGGAGGTATTGGTAAGGGGCACTCGAACCGAAAGTTTTTTTGGTATCATTTTTTACCACGGAAGTTTACAAAATGGAGCAAATATGCCCCGAGGTTTTTTAAGGAGCAAATTTGCCCCGAATTTTTTAGTGAGCAAATTTGTCCAGAAAGTATACAAAGAGAGCAACGATCTAACTGGTCAAGATCAACCGATCAAGTAAGATCATTATGTTTGTAAACTTTCGGGGCAAAAATGATACCAAAAAAACTTTCGGGTCTTTGAGTGCCCTTATCAATACTTTTGGCCAAGAAAATTGGTATTTAACCCTATTTTACATAAGATGAATATAGATAAAATATAAAAATATAATTTAAAAGAAATTGATAAATATTTTACAATTTAAAAATAAAAGCAAAGTAATCATTATGTGTAACATTTTTGTAATGAGTATAATTATTTTAATATTTATAGTTTTATAACTTATTCACACACGTTTGACATTTTCTCACCAATCTTTCCTTTTTCTATATAGTTTATTTGATTTATTGTTAAATTCAAGTATTGTCATGCTCTAACCAACTTTTCTTTTTTTCAATACTTATAATATGTAAATATGCGTAATGTACAACCATCCAAGTTTTCTTTTGAGTAGTTAATCATGTTTCATTTAGGATAGTGCGCCCTAAGACAAACACCCTTTATAGCTTCTTTTGCAAGGCAATCCGCTACCAAGTTACAAAAGCAAGGAACAAAGGTTAGTAAAATATCCTCGTTTGATTTAAAAATAGCTGCAAGATACTAGAACTGATGCATCCCATGATCCCAGTCAAGAGCAGTGAGAGTGATTCAACACACCATGCATCTACCAAAATTAAATGCGCAATGTGCCATTGAGGCCAGTTTGAGTTGGTGATAAAAATGTACGTTCATGTAAATTGAGATAAAATTTCTCTTACAAATTTACATCTGTTATGGACTGAGATAAATGGGCCTCGGTCGAGAAGGCCCATCAACGTGCTCCCACAAGCACAGGCCCCCACGATCCCATGAACTCGGATCCCACGATCCCCATCATCATAAATAATGGGGGAAGGACATGCCGAGTAAAGTGGCTAATCACGCGTGAGGACCCTTCTATAAATAGGAAGGATCCAACGGGTGCCGATACACACATTTTACGAACCTATTTACCATATCGCATACAAGAAAGCACACACCCCACACTCTCGGGTGAAAACCCCGCGTTTAAGCTCGTGATCTCCATCTATCCGGTATCTCCACCATAGATATCTAAGAGAAGAGTGAAAGATCCTATATTAACTTACTAGCAAGCCTAAAGCTAGACACTTGTGTTCTATACCAGAACATTGGCCATACCAGGGGTGTTTTTAATAATTTCCCTGTCTTCCTCCGGGATGGGTCTACCGTACATGTCTAGCATCTCGGGATCGGAATCCATCTTTATTTTCGGCAAGAGTTTTCAGGCAAATAACCTTTAGACGCTCGACTCGAACACCCCGAAAACCAAGAACACCAAGAACGCCAAGAAAACCAAGAAAACCCGAGAAAAATGACGAATAGAGAAATCACCTAATCGTGTATAGGGCGAAGGAATACGGTTCAAATGGAAGAGCACGAACGAAAGGTCAAAGAAAATACTCCGAAAGGAAGAAAGGAACCGCATTTGGAGTAAAACGAACAGAGAGTGAAGATGCGCAAATGGGTTCTCTTTCAAGATCTTCAAATGCGTGATGTGTGTGTGAAGGATGAGACCAAGTCCACCAACTACATATAGGCGAGCCAAGCGAAGGGAATCCGAAACGCCTACCGTCATGACAATAACGAGGCGTAAACCCTAAGGCAATAATGACAGATATGTCGAAAGACGGGGAAACGACAAGGGCCATTAATGGGCACGAAGACCGAAGGCGGCGTTTGAGGACGTATTCCGCAGCGTCGGGAATAGAGGTTATCCGTCGCTACGCGGGTAAATGAAAGGCGCCCGACCAACCTAGCCGATCGACAGGGCGGAAGAAACTCGTCAAGTATAAGTTGATACCCGAGTTTAAAGTCGGGCATTCATAGGCTGCAGACGGAGGTTACTCAACTCCGAAACTCGGGCGTAGCAAATTCGTCGAATAACATCGGCTCGGCCGTCGAAACCTGAACGACCTAGCTTGGGGGCAACTGTTATGGACCGAGATAAATGGGCCTCGGTCGAGAAGGCCCATCAACGTGCTCCCACAAGCACAGGCCCCCACGATCCCATGAACTCGGATCCCACGATCCCCATCATCATAAATAATGGGGGAAGGACATGCCGAGTAAAGTGGCCAACTGCTGGTGAGGACCCTTCTATAAATAGGAAGGATCCAACAGGTGCACGCATACACATTTTCCGAACCTATTTACCATATCGCATACACAGAGCACACCCCACACCTCGGGGGTGAAAACCCCTGCGTTTAAGCTCTGTGATCTCCATCTATCTGGGTATCTCCACCATAGATATCTAAGAGAAGAGTGAAAGATCATATATTAACTTACTAGCAAGCCTAAAGCTAGACACTTGTGTTCTATACCAGAACAACATCATACATCATAAATTATGTTGAGAAAGTAGTTTCTACCGTTAATCCAAACAAGTACGATATTTATTAGTGTAAACCCCCCAGTGGAGCTACATTCTACTCAAGGAAAGGAGCACTCCTAATAATTCCTATCACATTAAAATTTTATGGACAAATTTTTATCACTAGAACAACTTTGGTAGATAATGTATTAGTAATCTTGGCATGGAAATAAGGGGCTTACTAATGATAACCTATCTCATCATTATAAGTACTGGGACCTTGTAGTCCAAATGACACCAAGCATCTCTTTTAACCTTTTATTTGTTTGATGTTCTGAGTTATTATTGTTAGCTCCCTATTTATGTCTTGATGATGATTAACTTGGAAATAAGATTTAAGCAAAATAATTTTAACTCAGTCAAAAATGAGTTTTTATCAGAGAAATTTTTTGCTGTCAGATTGGCTCGAGCCAATGTTGCAGACTCGAGTCAATCTCTTATGCATCTATTGCCAAATTGCTACATTGCCTCGAGCCTATGAGAAGATTGCCTCGAGTTTGAACCTAGACTCGAGCCAGGATTTTCTGAGCCTTGAGCCAATGGTCTTTGTTTTAAAATGTTTTTCGAATTATGGTTTTATTGCCTCGAGCCTATAAAAGGTCTGCCTCGAGTTTATTCCTAGACTCGAGCCAGGATATTCTGAGACTCGAGCCAATGGTGTTTGTTTTTAAAATGATTTCAAAATCGTGGCTCTTGTGCCTCGAGCCAGCAAGAGTTGACTCTAGCAAGAATCTTGACTATTACATTTAAAAGTCAAGATTGACTCGAGCCTACACTTGATGACTTGAGTCGGGACTTGTTTATCAAAGCTTCAATTAATTTCTCTTCGCAGTGACTCGAGCTTACTTTCCTGCCTTGAGTTTATAGGTTGACTCGAGCCTCATATTTCGCCTCGAGTTAATAGTCATCATTATCTTTAATCAATCTTCTGAGATTGACTTGAGCCTTGATTATTGTTGACTCGAGCCTAAACCTATACTCGAGCCTATGCTTTATCTGCCTCGAGTCAGACAGAATTTTTCAAATCTTCTCTTTGCATTTAACGTTGCTTTGACTCAAGCCTATGATAATATTGACTTGAGCCAAGTCTGTCTCTACTTTTGAAATTACTTATCTACAATATTAAATTCTCTAAGTATGCTTTTGGATTCTTCATATCATCTATCATTGATGTTCTTAACTTCATTTAATCAATTTGTTAATGAGTTATGATGATTAGAATACATATTAATTCTGGATTTGGAATAAAGCAATCCGACGTGTCAGAGCATTTATTGCGCTTACCTGTTTGAGACTCTCAATTAATAGACATACCTCTGGGCATCCGAAAGACGTTTTGGGCAAGATTATTTCATTCTCTTTGTTGGGCTTTCAACGATCATAATCGCAGGAATAAAAGAATTAAAGAATATTATGACGGTGATTATACAGATCTCTCGCGCTTCATCTCCAACGGACATATTAAAGAGTCTCAACGGATATTTCTTCAAGCTTTTCAATAGTCATAAATGAGATCAACTATAAATACCTGAAGCTTTGAATTCACCATCTACCGAAACACTGGGCAATCAATTTGACTCAACTACTTCTTGCTGTTTCATTAACTAAGCTAATATATTTGGATATTTTTATTGTACTTCAGTGTTTATCTTTTATTTACTCGTGAGGAGTTTCTAAACACTTATTTGATTATTTGATTTGTAAAATCTTAAGGTTGTGGAACCTTAAGTGTGTGTATACAATTACAGCTTGTAAGGGGGAGTGAGTCCTAGTGAGAAGATCATCCGAGAGTACAGTGTAATTGTATTAGTGTTTGAAAGATAGTGAAATTTCATAGTGTTTCTGAGGACTGGACGTAGGTCAAGAGTTGGACCGAACCAGTATAATATCTCGTGTCCATTATTCTCTCTCTGTTGTTTATTCATTCTTGAACTTTTGCAAAAGAATTTTTTTAAATCACCTATTTACCCCTCTAAGTGATATTCCATCTTCAATTATGAGGAAAAAAAATATTATAAATAGGTTTGAAATATCTTTTTTTTTAAAAAAATAAAAATAAAAATAAAATTGAGGTGTGCTTGACTTTGAAAAGATTCCCAACCTTAACTCATCCAAGTTCAAAATTTAACCGGATTGTTTTGAGGCTTACAACACTATGCTTTTATATTCCAAAAGTGAAAATGATATTGAAAAACTTGATAGATTATTAGAGTCAAAAAATCAAAAAATAGACAAAATACATATATAAAAAAACCTGCACACAAATTTGAATACTATATTTCTTGGCTAGCAACAGAAGAGCATGCAAATCATGCAAAAACAATTAATCAATGACTCTCCAATCAGGGCCGGGGTTGCTTTAAGGCCCAATGCCTTTGCCCTTAGGCCTCCAAAATGTGTTAGGCCCCAAAATAATTACTTTTGCACATTGTCATTTCAAAAAGGTTAAAAATATATTTTTAATGCTTTAAGTTTACATGAAATATATTTTATTTTGACAAAAAATAACATATTTTTTATCCTTTAAATTTTAAAAATATATTTTTGGTTTTATAATTTTAACACTATTAATATTGTTAACGAGAAAATGTTGATGCATCAAAATCAAATGATGACTATTAAGTTTAAGCGATGCATTAAATGTTATTAATCTTAAATACAAAAAATGTGTAAATTGAAAAATATCTGAAAAAACTAACAAAGTAGTCAATATCAAAACATTGATTGTATTAACAAAATTTATTTTAATAATATAAATAATTAGTTTAATAATTTAAATAGTAAAACCTCAATTTTATTTTAAAGTGATTTGTCAATTTATTTTAGTTTGATAATTTAAATATATTATATTAAAAATTAAAACTTAAATATGCTTTGTCAGCTGCACAGTCATCACTTAAGTTTGCCGCATTAATATTTTTCATTGGTAACATTAACGATGTTGTAAATATATCACTAAAAGTATATTTTATAAAGTTAAGAAACTAAAAGTATATCTCATGTAGCCTTTCAAAAAATAAGGGGATTCAAAAAACAACATTTGGGCCTCATTGTTTTTTACCTACAGAATTTAATTTAATTTTAAACTAAGGGGTGCAGTTAAGTTTCATAATCTTTGAAGGGTTAAATGAAATAAAATTCATCCCATGGGGGCTAGCTTAAATTTTTCTCACTTTTAAAACGTTGCACTGGATAGATGGATGGCATCAAAGTCATCAACAACCCAACAAACAAAACAATCTAGCTATTCTTCTATAACATTCAAATTTTTATATTAGGATTTAATTATAAATAAAAAAAATTAATTAATCATAATATATGATATGAATTTATTATGTAATTGTCAAAATAATGATTTTCATATAAAATGTTATTTATGATAGTAAAAGAAATTAGTGGAATAAGGATATGAAAATGAAAAAGAGAGAACGAAGAGAAGAAAAAAAAAAAGGGGTCTTTTATGCTACTTTTTACTAAAAAATGAAAAAATAAATAACAACAACAGGTGGTAGCCACCTATGTTGCTTGGGGAGGAGGAAATAATAAATCCCCTCCCCTCTGGTATATATATATATATAAGGGTTGGACCTAAGGGGTTAAGGGTGGCCTCGTATAGAATTTGACCCAAAGTTTTAGAAAATTATATTTTCGCCTTATAAAACTTTTAATTTTTTTTCACTTAGTCCCTATTAAATGTTTTATGGAGGGACTAAAATGAAAGTATTGAAATTTTTTTAGGCTGAAATGTAATTTTATTAACACTTGGGGTTCTATTATATAATTTTCGCCCCTCAAATTTCAGTTGCTGGTTCTGTCCCTCATATATGTGTGTGTGTGTGTGTGTGTGAGTGTGTGTGTGTGTGTGTGGTGTTGTGTGGGTGTGTGTGCTGTGAGCAGACTGGGCAGTAGAGTGAGTGAAAGTGAGACGAGAAAAGAGAGGGGGGGAGAAAAAAAAAGATATTATTTGAGTTTTTAAGGTAAGTTATTTATTTTATAAGATCATTTAAGTACTTAAATTAATTTATTTTTAACAAAATTTCTTATAAAAATTATTCTACATATTTTTCTCTTTCTAATAAAGGTAATATAGTACTGATTAGTGAAAATTTTGGAGTTAGGATTTTAGCAAAGTTTTGAATTTTGATAATGAATGATTATATATATATATAGAGGATGATTACTATATAATTTTAATTGGTTTAGGTTTGTCAGTTGGTTATTGTAAGAGTTTAAATTTAATTTTCTATTTAAAAAATTAGGATTTATATCTTATAGGATATTTTCACCGATTAAATAAGGTTTGAGGCATTAATTTGGATCACTAAAGGTATTATTGTTAGTTTAAAAGGTTAGGTTTTGCTAAATCTTGAATTATATAAAATTATGAGTTGAGACTTGAAATTTAAATTAGAGTTTGATATGATTTTGATTATGTGGAGGTTTGAAGATTTGTTAAATAAATTGGGTTATGTTTATATAAGTTAATATTAGGTTAAGAAATTAAGATTTGTGATAATAGGTCTTTTATATTTGAATTTATAATTCATTGGAGGTTATATTGAAGATTAGATGGATTAGATTTGAGGTTTATAAATGAATGTGAATATTTGAATTTTTAGGTGAAACTGTTATTTTAGGAAATTTGGTATTTTGTTGGTTAAATTGAGGATATGTTGATATTTTGATGATCATGATTAATGAGAAATAATTTATGAAGGAAGGAAATGAGATTGTAACAATAATTTGAGGAGTAGATAAATTATCACTTCTTCTAAGAAAACTAAAATGAGACAATTATAGTTTAATTAATCATTTATTATTGTATTAGTTGGTATTTTCGTTAATTCTATTAACGTATACTTATATATTTATTTTGAGAGTGTACTTGATATCTTTCAAGTTTATTTCTTGTGTTAAGAACTTGAGGTAACCACTTTCCACTTGTTATATGTATTAATATGTTGTTTGTAAGTATTTTGTGAAATGATTATGAGAATGAAAATATATGGATATTGATTTTGAAATGGTTATTGAGACAGAAAATAATGATATTATATGTTTTGGATAATACACTTTTGTTATAATTTTGTGAATTAAAATAATATTGTTATTTTAATGATTATTAAAACAATGCATTATTTTTATAAATCTTGTTTGGAACTCGTATATACATGCTAAGATTATGATTGTTTATATGGATCGATGTGGAGTGGTGATGGATGTTATTATGTATAAATACCACGTGGTATGCCACCACTCAGTGCACAGTGGATATCTTTGATATTTTTAGGGCTCTTGGTATCACTATTTTCCTTTGGCCGGGTTAAGGGTCAGTTCTTGAGACAATGACACCTTTCTCTATTCGAAAGAAAGGGAATCCATGGTCCGATATGAGTTTTGTAGTCTTTGGCCGGACTACACCTTATCATTGGAGGGCTTGGTTCAGTCTTATCAAAGAGACTAAATCTATTATGTTACAGCCCATAGGTTCTGTGAGCGATTATAAGAGTAGGGGTGATAAGGATGTTCGGGATATCAATTTTTTGCTTGGCATGCTATATATGTGAGTTATTATGCAAAATTTGATAACTAGTACTTTGTTATAAAAAAGGGTTAAAGTACTTAAATATACATGAGCTTTTACTCAAAGTGCACCCAACACCATATGCTTTTCAAAGATGCAAAATTACTCATGAGCTTTTAAAATTGGAGCAAAAATGACATTGCCGTTAATAAGAGCTAATGTCTGTCTAATATCACTCTGAAAGTACTAAATTACCCCAATTATCGTTCAACCTCAACCACCTCTATGACATTCTCAGCCACCGTTCACCGTCACATCCCCCGTCAACGCTCTCATCTCCTTCCTCTCCGGCATCATTATCATACTTCGTTCTCCTCACAAGCTGCCTTACAATACTATCCTCAAGACCATCTCCCCCATACCCACTTTACCTTTGAAAACCAATTCTTTATAACTTTATTGAGCCACGATCTTCTTTGTGAAGTTGAGGGTTTTGTTGGGAACTCTTCCTTCCTCTCTCCATTTTCCCTATTCCTAGAAAATTTCTGATTCTAAAGTATGTGATCTAGGAAATCCCATGTTTTGCCCTAAATCTCCACTTTCGACGGCGGGGGTTCTAGTCTTCGATTTCTTATCTTTGGTTGTGATGTTTTTCAAGATTGGTTTGCTTTTAGGTTTCTACAATGCGATTGTTGCTTCTCTTCTTTAATCTTCATCCTCTAGTACTCCAATGGCTGATACTCCCTTCTATGGATTGACGAGTTTTTTTTTTTTTTTTTTAAATTTCTAGTTTCATGCTTGTTGGTGGTTATGAGTGTGTTGAACGGTAGTAAATGTCTATTTTTTGACAGGTGATGGTGGTTTCATCTCCTTAATTTATTATCAATATTGTTCTGTTCCTATAGTATCACCTCGGATTGATACTATTCTTGGTGGATATTTGTGGCTGTCCAGTTCAAAGTCACTCATGGATATAATCATGCAGGGCAAAAGGAGCGATGGCAGCACTTGAGCTCTTGATTTTGCAAAGGGAGATTCACACCTTTAGTATTGTTTCTTCTATTTCCTTTGGTGATTTGTAGTTTGTGGATTAATAAATTGTGAATTATTAAGTTTAGAGGAGCTGTATGATTCAATTAATACATTGATAGAAAGACTTGTTTATTTGAATCTGTTCATGAATTGCTGCTGGAATTTGTGATATATTGAACCTTGCTAGGTTTGACTATTGATTTTGGAAGAAAATAATCTAGTTGAAAAGCCCAAGTTGGATGATTAGAATGGGGTAGTTTATGAGTTCAACGTTGCCGGCTCGATTTGGAAAAGATGAAAGGGATGAATCGATGAACTGAGAGGTTAGGAGGAAGAGAGCTTTTTATTATTATATTTAAGTTGGGGGCATTTTGGTATTTCCACATTGAAAATCGACATAATGTAGCTCTTATTAACGGTAATGTCATATTTGCTTTAATTTTGAAATTCATGAGTATTTTTGCACCTCCAAAAAAGTATATGGTGTTGGGTGCACTTTGGGTAAAAGTTCATGAGTACTTTTGCACCTTAACCTTATATAAAATGTTTCACTTGGCACCTCATGAGCACATATTAGCATTTATAATGAGCTGGATTGATGGTTACAAATATTTTTTAGGTGATAGTTCTTGTGTGGGTCTATCTGGGAAGGCTTCAAAAGCTTAAATTGCTTTTGCTAACGGCAATGCTTTTACCTTTTTGGTACATGTTTGAGTTATTGTATATTGCCACATTAGGGCTCATTTGACATACTCTAGTATATTTTGGTTGTTTTGATAAATCTTGAAATAAGACACAGTTAAAAAACTATGGGCCCATGGGTCGATTGCTGGCTTTAAAGATTGTTTGTATCGGTTATATCTAAGAAACTCAATGGCGCAAACCACAGAGATTGGGCATAGGTAGTCAAACTTGCTATTGGAGGCTACGGCAAGGCAGAGTTACTGACCAGAGAATCTAAGGCACCGAAGGATGCGTCTTCTTTGACAATGAAGAAGTGGTTGACCGAAAACTCTATGGTCTCTTCATGGCTCATCAATGTTATGGCACCCAATCTGCAACGGAGCTTCATATACCTCCCGATAGTGCGGGAAATTTAGGAAGCACTGTGTATCTCTTATTTTGATGGGGAGGACCTATCTCAATTATATGTTTTAAAAACAAAATTTGGGAGTTGAAACAAGGTACCTACAGTGTCATTGATTATTAGCTGGAACTTGTTTCACTTTGGAAAGAAGTAGATTTGTATACAGAAGAAGAGGTTGGTTCCCCTGAGGAGGCTGCTGGAAAGAAGAAAAGTGTAGAAAAGGAACGAGTCTTTCAATTCCTTGCGGGGCTTGATCTGATGTATGATGAGGTTCAAAAGGAAGAATCTTGCCGTCAGGTGATGTTGGCTAATTTAATCCCTCAAATCTTGTTGTTGATTCTTCTGCTTTACTGAGTAAAAGTGCAAATTCAAACTCTTCTATTTCAAATTCCTCAACTTCATAAGGAAAAGAGATTTGTGACCATTGTAAGAAGACTGGCCACTTTAAGGATTGCTGCTGGGACCTCCATGGGAAATCGGATAATTTTAAAACTCAAAAGTAAGACTGAGCAATGAACCTACAACCCGGTGTAATTGGGTCATTTTGAGCCTCCCCAAGAAGGCCCATAATGGGTTGGATTAAAATCCGTCCATTTAAGACTTAAATGGGTGGGCTATGGGCACACCTTCAGGCTGCTCGTACCTACCCATTTAGTTAATTATTTTGGATCAAGTAGTAAATCTGTCCCGGAAGTATAGATCCAGGAACAATGTTGCCATGAAAGTTTTTCTTGTTTCAATGTTGCCTTGGAAGTTTTGAAACGTAGCAATGTTGCTATATGCTGTTAAAAAATTAACGTTGACTGTCAAAAAATTGATGTTGACCGTTAACTTTTTAATGAAAATGGGCAATATTGTTACGTTTCGAAACTTTCGGGGCAACATTGAGACAAGCCAAACTTTTAGGGTAACATTGCTCCTCAGCGATAACTTTCGAGACAAATTTGCTACTTAACACAATTTTCTTAAAATTAAATACATGGACAGAGGACAGGACATTGAGGACAATAAGTAATAGAGTAATACCCATTTTTCCTTGACAGCCCGACTCTCAGTCTCTCACTCTTTTTTGTTTTGTCTTTTCTTTGTGACTATGACTTTTAATTTAAAAGTTGGAGTTTGAACATTAAAATTATGTTATGATGGTCCTTGTCTAAATTTATGTTATTTTGTTTGAATTGTGATTATTGAACCTTGAAGATTCAGATTTCACAATTTAGAATGATGGATCCTTAATTCTCATGTATGTTTTCTTTCTTTTTTTTTAAAAAAAAGGTCAAATGTAAATGGGTAATCCAAATCCTGGTTAGTCCATGCATTTATGTTTTAGCTCGTTTTACATAGGTTTAAATGAGTTGAGGTACGGGTAGCCTACCCGTATAAAGTTAAATGGACGATTTATGGGTTTGAGCATGGACTGCCCAACTTGCCCATTGCTCTGCCCTACTCAAAAGCCAAAATCTTGTGGTTATTATGTCACCCAAGAGCCCTCTTCGTCTGTAACAGTACCTACAGTAACTCACTTAGGAAAAAATTGATCAACTTGTAGACATGGTTAAAGCTCTTCAAGCTTCACGAAAACCTGTTGCCTTGGCTTCAATAGTACTCGAAGGTAGTACTTGGCTTCAGTAGCACATAAAGGTAGTAATTCTGTGGCACTACATACTTCGTGTTTACCATCAAAATTGATTGTTGATACATGTGCCTCTGATCATATGACTTCTGAAGCTTGAATGTTTGTCTCTTATCTTCTCCATGTAGGAAATGAAAAAATTCTCACTATAAATGGTACTTCCTCGACCATAGCTGGGAAAGGCACCGTAAAATTATCTTATTCTTTAGAGCTTGAGTCTATTTTACATGTCCCTCATTTAGCTTGTAACATGCTCCCTATCAGTAAATTGACTAAGGAAGCAAACTGTTCAACTCACTTTTTCCCTTCTTATTGTGTTTTTCAGATCAAGGAAGACGATTGGTTTCGCTAGAAAGTATGAAGGGCTCTACTATCTTGACAAATCTACCATGAGTGCCTTGTGTTCACAACTCCTGAGTGGTCTTACCTCGTCTGACAATAATGATCTTTTGTTATTGCATAAACAAATGGGTCATCGGGTTTTACATATTTGCAAATTTTGTTTTTGCATATTTCTATTAATAAAAATATCCGTTGTGATGTCTATGAATTTGCTAAGCATCATCGCTATGTTTTTTTCTCTGTCTACCTATAAATCTACTCGCCCATTCTCCATTATTCATAGTGATTTGTGGGGTCCATCTTGAATTCCAAGTCGTTCTCATGCTAAATGGTTTGTCACATTTTTGGACGACCACACATGCATGTGTTGGGACTATTTACTTAAAGACAAATCTAAAGTTTCCGCATTGAATTTTTTCAACTAATCATAAACCAACATAATACCATGATCCAGGTATTATATACAAATAATGGCACAGAGTAGTTCAATCACACTCTCACCACCTTTCTCAATTCTCATGGTTTCGTACATCAAATCATATGTCTTTATAGCCCTTAGCAAAATGGTATTGCAGAATGTAAGAATAAACATCTTCTTGATGTTGCTCATGCACTCATGCTCACGTGTGATGTTCCTAAATTATTTTGGGGGGATGTGGTTTTGACTGCAACCTATCTCATCAATCGGATGCCTTGTCGAGTTCTCCCTAACCTATCTTCAATTGATAAGCTTTGTGAGACTCATTCTCTTGTTCGCGTTGACCATCCTGTACCCTTTCGGATCTTTGGTTGCATAACCTTTGTCTATCTGCACCACCCTCTTTACAAGTGCTATGATCTTATTTCTAAACAGCTCTATATCAGCTGGGATGTCACTTTTTCTGAGTATGAACCTTACTGTTATGGACTCATATATTGGGCCTAGCAGTTATGCGGTCCAATAAGAGGACTCATAGCAAAACACTCATTTAGCCAGGTAAATGGTTCACCACTACTCCATCGTGACTGTAATGCAGGATCGTACAGGTAGTGAAGTAGGCGTTAGCAAAACGTGGGAGGCGCATAATGCTTGAGCAATGGATTCGTCTACATGGGAGTGAAACCCTAGGTAATCCCTATAAATAGGAGATTACCCACCAGGTGCACTCTAGACATTCTCTATTCCATTATTTATCATTCAGTCACACTGTGCACACACCCCACCCTCAGGCGAATCGCCATCTCTGTGTAGCACAGTGATCTGAGTTCACTCGTTGATATCTCCCTCATAGATATCACTGAGTTGCAGCCTTCTCTTTGTTGCTTAACTCTCGAGCACCCTTGAGGGGCCTATTGATCCAATATTAACATTCCCTATCTCATTGAAGCTAGACATCTGTGTTCTATAGCAGAACATTGGCGCCGACCGTGGGGATCCATAAACTTCGATTCCCAGACCATATAAAACCACCAACGACCATTGAAGATGGCCGCAAGTACAAGGAGCCGTAGTCAGGCGCTCCGGCAAGATCAACTACCAAAAGAGCCTCAACAGCGTTTACGTCAGGAGCACACGATTCAGTATTCTGATTCAGTTGCTCCGGATCCTAACAACGTCATCGTGATGACGGAGGACGAAACTGAGGATACAACACATTCTCCTCACCCAAGCTTAGTTGCTCAGCAAGAACAACGAAAGGGTTCAGCATCAAAGCCTTCCCCTTCCTACTCGTGAGTTTCAAGTGGAACACCCCAACACTAGAATGTTGCACAAGACGATGGATTCACTGATCCAACGAATGGAGAATATGGAAACTCGTCAGCGACTTCAGAGAGAGGAAGATATCCGACTCATCCAGGAGAACTTGGACCACCGAAACGTCGTCTGGCTGCAAGAAGAGCAGAAACAGATGAGACAAGCTTGGGAAGAGCATGAAGGACAAAGGGAGAAACAGGTTGAAAATACAAGACGAGATGGTGCTAGCACAAGTCGGGTCATGACCTCGATGTCGGTACACACCAACGTAGAAGAACGTAGTGAGAATCATGAGGAGGAGGATCTAGTCGGCAATGACCGAGAAAAGATCCCTGAAGGGGAAAGCCGAAAAATATTGTTGCTTAAGGAACGTATAAGGATATTGGAAAATCCTACCCAGAACACCATGGTAAGCCCAGCAGGGCTACTGATATGACGGCTACCGAGATGAACGCTGACACCCACCGAATTACTGGAGTCGACTTGTCTCGAGCAAAAGGAAAGCAGTCGGTCGAGAACTTGGATTTAAACAAGGATGAGGCAACACCCCCTTCATTTAGCATGCCCAAGACAGTTGCGGAAGGGCACTGCGGAGACAATATCTTGAGCCAGTTTTCAGATGAGATTATGGCTGCTACTTACCCCAAAGGTCTAGACTCCCAGGAATTGCCGAAATACAATGGGAGTTAGGACCCGCTGAACCATTTAAATAATTTCAAAATGGAGATTGGGGTGAAAGGGATTGTAGGGCGTGTAATTCCTCGGCTATTTGCAGGAACTCTCCAAGGAGCTGCTCATACTTGGTTTCATTCTTTGCCGTTGCATTCTATCCGAGATATGAAAACCATGGAACACAAATTTTTGCTCAATTTCGCGACGAGCAGAAAGCAGCCAAAGACCGAGTTCCAATTATATCAGGTAAAACAATTGCCTAATGAGACCTTACAAAAGTATTTGGATCGTTTCAAAGACACTGCTCTTCAATTACCCGGTTTGAAGGAAGATGTACACTCACACTGTGTGATAGCCGGTCTCAATAGTTCGTCTAGGCTGAAGAAGTCGGTGATGAAGCATCGCCCTCAAACTTTGGCCGACTTCCGAGATCGGTCAAAGACGTACTTGGAGCTTGAGCAAATGGAAATGTTGAGCCAAGTACCGAAAGAAAGGGGTAAGAGTCCACCTCCCAAGGCCAAAGAGTAGTATAGCGGTCGAAAGCCGGAATCTCATGGACGCGGTGGGGATATCAGGCCAAAAAAAGGCAAATCAGAAGGAAGATTTGATAGATATACTCCACTGAAGGTTTCCCAAGCATAGATTTGGAAGGAGGTGTCGGCAACCGAGATGAAAAAGGTTGAGCGACCCCGGTCATTGCGCAGAGAGGCTAACTTGTGTTAGTTCTCTATGTGTTTTGATGATAACTAACATTTGTAAACACAAGTTGAAGTTTGTCTTTGGTAAGTTGAAAAACTTACTGTTTAAGGCAAACTCGAGTATTGGTCTTAATACTCGAGTATTGACTGACGAGAAGAGTAGCTCAATTTTATTAAACAAAGCAATACTCAAGTTTCCATTTGGAAACTCAAGTATTGAACTTACAGAGAGCACTCCAAGTTTTTCACCCTGAGCCAAACTCGAGTATTGGTTTGAATAGACTCTTTCAATATTCCCTAAAGTTTTCAAAACTCAAGTATCCATTTAGATATTCAAGTATTGGTCTTACAAAGAGTCACCAAAGTTTTCAACTTGAGAATACTCAAGTATGGGTATGAATACTCGAGTATCGGATTGATAGAAAGTTTTTCAAGTTTTACACATGTCTTTCAAAACTCAAGTATCTATTTGATAACTCAAGTATTGGTCATATAGAGAGTCACCAAAAGCTTTCAACTTGTGCAAACTCGAGTATGGGTCTGAATACTCGAGTATCAGAGTAACAAAAAGTTTTCAAGCTTTTACACATGTTTTGAATACTCAAGTATTGACTTGGGATAAGATTTCTCAAAGTTTTCAAAATCTCTGAATACTCGAGTATTGAGTTAGACACTCGAGTATCGGGCGTACAGAGAGCTTTGCTCTTTTTCCAAAGATTTGAAAACTCAAGTATTGAAATAAATACCCAAGTATTGAGGTTTTGGACTTAAACTTATTTTCATATCAAAAGTCCAAAACTCGAGTATTGGTTTTGGAAACTTGAGTTTTGTTCCTAATTCAAAGATATGGTCCAAAGCTCAAATCACGACATTCCTCTCTAGAAGAGGAATACTCGAGTATCATCTTGGATACTCAAGTATTGATATAAGTGCACAGTGCCAAACTCGAGTATAGAAGAACACACTCGAGTATAGGTCGCAGAGTTTGAAAATCAAATCTGACGAATTTGTGAAATCTTCTTGTTTGATCTCAATACTTCTCCTCTACATTCACTTCTATACTTAACTATGTTTAATGAGTTTGTTAGTAAGTTTCAGATTGTTTAGAGGACATTAAATGAGGATTTGAACAAAACCAAAAAACAATGTCGAACATTAAATGCAAAGTCCGAGAAACTTGCATCCTTTTGTACCATCATTCTCTACACGTTACAAAGGGATTAATGTCTCCGCTTTCCCTAAGCAGTAGCTGCTCCTCCAACGGATCTATTACAAGGAAAGTCAACACTAATCCTCTGGACAAAAGGAATTAACTGAAGAGTAGTGAGAGAAGACACCAAAGTGCCTCCAACAGCTAGTTTAATACTTCAACAGTTATAATGGAGTTAGCAACGGTTACTAAATGCTCTCTTAGTATAAATAGAGTAGCATTCAAATTCTTCTCAACAACACACTCCGCTTGAAAAGGAATTACATTCAAGTTTTACAACCACTCTTTCAGTTTTCACTTGTAAAGTATCTTCGATACATCAAGCTTCGGTGTTTATCATTATCTACTCTTAGAGAGAGTTCACCGATTGTAAATCATTTATTGTAAAGAATCTCAAGTCTGCGGGGACTTGGAGATTGGGATATTGATTGAAACTTGTAAGGGGGAGTAAGTTCTAGTGAGAGAATTACTTTGAGTTACGAGTGTGTAATCAATAGTGATAGTGAAATCCCAGAGTGTCTGGGGACTGGACGTAGGTCAAGAGATTGGACCGAACCAGTATAAGTTTCTTGTGTCTTGCTATTCTTCCCTATCATCTGTCCGGCTCTGTTTTAGTGTTCAAAAACAGAGAAATTTCGAAAGAATTTTATAATCCCCACTTCACCCCCTCTTGGTGATTAAGTTTCACTTTCATTTGGTATCAGAGCTAGGTTCTCTCTGAAGAGATTAACATCTCGAGAAGGATCACTATGGAAGGTATTCTACCTGATGGAGCTTCGATCAACCGACCACCGGGATTCACTGGAGAGCACTATTCTTTCTGGAAAGCCAAATTCAAAGTCTTTGTACTAGCTTCTGAATATGGTCTCTGGAGAGTGTTCGAAAGAGGAGATTATGTTCCGGCAACTACTAAAGATGGAGTGAGAACTCCAAAGCTCGAAGAAGAATATGATGAGAATGACAAGAAACTAGTCACTCTCAATGCAAAGGCGTTCTCATGCTCCAGAGTGCCTTAAGTCAAAGTGAATATTTTCGAATATGCACTTTAATTTCTGCTAAAGCTATGTGGGATGCCTTGGAGTTAGCTCACGAAGGAACCACTAGAGTCAAGGAGAATAGAGTCAACACCCTCATGACTGAGTACGACCTTCTTCGTATGAAGTCAGGGGAACCGATTGGTGAGTTTCGGCTTTAGATTCACTCATCTGATCAACCAATTTGCTGCAATGGGAAAAGTCTATCAACCAGTTCAAGTCAGAAAAATCTTGAACATTCTCAGCAAGGAATGGGAAGCCAAGGTTACTGCCATCGAAGAAGCTCATGGTGCATCAATGTCATCTGTAACAGCCTTGTTTGGCAGCTTGTCTGAATATGAAGGCAAGATCAAGTTCAGAAAGGGACTTGATGAAATCAATGGAAAGAACAAAGGTATAGCTCTTAAGGCTGTCAAAGAAGCTAAAGAGACAGATGATGATGATGAAGAAGACGAAGCAAAAGAGCTGGGAATGATCGTTCGAAGATTTTAAAGATTCTACAGAAAGGATCAAGGATACAAAAAGTTTCACAAAGGTAGCTCCAGCACCGAGACAAAGAAGCCAATCATCTGCTACGAATGTGAAAAGCCTGGTCACATCAGATTAGAATGCCCCCAGCTGAAGGATAAAGACAGAGACAAGAAGAAATTCAATAAGTTTAAAAAGAAAGCTTATGTCTCAGCAATATGGGGAGACAGCTCATCTGATGAAGATGAAGCTGAAGAGGAGGACAAAGCTAACATATGCCTCGTAGCTCAAGAATAAGAGCACTCGGAAAATAGTAATGAGATATATGATTCACAACCAACTTATGATGAGTTATTTGCTGAATATAACCTTGTACAATCTGAATTTGAAAAACTTGCTGAAAAATATCTTGTTTTGAAAAAGAAAAATATAACTCTTGAACTGCAAGTTGAAAAGCTTTCCTGTGTTGAAAATGTTGTTTGTGAAGATTGTCCTGATCTAAAGAAAAAGAATTTGCATCTTACAAAGGCACTTGAGAAATTCATAGAGGTAGTGAAATGCTCAATGTCATTTTGAAACAACGAAGATTTACAAATGACAGATCAGGAATTGGTTACAAACCAAATTTTGATAAAAAGAAAGGCAAAAAGAAATTTGGAGAAAAGACTTATATGAACTATTTTAGAAAATCTGTTCATTCTTCAAATCCTTTTGCTCATTGCAATTATTGCAATCGTAAAGGTCATACTACTTCTTCATGTTTTCATAAAAAGGAAAGAAAGAGTAAACCTTCAGGAAATTATCAATAGGTGCCAAAGGGATCTTACAAGATTCCTAAGACACAAACTAACCCCAAAGGACCCAAGAAAAGATGGGTACCTAAGACCTGATTTGTTATGTTTTGTAGGTGTCTAAGAGCATCAAATCCCAACAAGTAGTACATCGATAGTGGATGCTCAAGACATATGACGGGAGACCAATCCAAATTTGCTTCAATCAAGCCCAAGGTGGCAAGGTAACCTTTGGTGGAAATCAATATGGAAAGATTGCTGGGATTGGTGAAATTGGAAACAATGAAGGACCACAAATCAAAGATGTCTACCTAGTAGAGGGACTTTGTCACAATCTCCTCAGTGTAAGCCAAAGTACTGATAAAGGTAACTTAGTTATCTTTGATTTTGAGGAATGCTTGATTATATGTAAAGATATTCTCCCTTTAGAAAATTTAAAATCAAAAGCTTTATTCAGAGCTCATAGAGAAGGAAATTGTTATACACTCAATCTCTCTAGAAATGGTTCTATTTCTGAAAAATGTTTTGTTAGTAATTTGGATGATAGTTGGCTATGGCACAAACGATTAGCTTATGTCAACATGATCCAACTTGACAGATTACTTAAAAAGGATTTAGTTATTGGTGTTCCAAAACTTCGTTTTAAAAATGACATGATTTATGATGCTTGTCAAAAAGGAAAACAAACCAAATCATCCTTCAAATCTAAAAATGAAATTTCAACTAATAGACCTCTTCAACTACTTCATATGGATCTAGTTGGACCAGCTAGAGTAAAAAGCCTTGGTGGCAATCTTTATACTTTGGTCATAGTTGATGATTTTTCTAGATTTGCTTGGACTATTTTCCTATCCTCTAAAGATGAAACATTTGATTAGTTTGTTTGTTTTGCCAAGAAGGTCTAAAATGAGAAAGGTTTCTCAATTTCAGGAATTCAAACTGATCATGGAGGAGAATTCGAAAACCATGCATTTGCCGAGTTCTGTGACAACAATGGTATTGATCATAACTTCTCAGCCTCAAGGACTCCTCAACAAAATGGTGTTGTAGAAAGAAAGAATCGAGTTCTCACCGAGATGGCAAGAGCTATGCTGAATGAGAACAAAACTTCTCAAGTGTTCTGGGCTGATGCAATGAGTACGGCTTGCTACATCTCGAATCGGGCATATCTCCGGAAGAAGTTGAGCAAAACTCCCTATGAGCTGTACAAGGGAAGAAAGCCAAACTTGGCTCATCTACATGTTTTCGGATGTAAGTGCTTCATCCACAATAATGGTAAGGACAATTTGGGAAAGTTTGATCCCAAAGCGGATGAAGGTATATTTTTAGGCTATTCAAATAGGAGTAAAGCTTATAGAGTTTTTAATACTCGTACTCGTATTGTTGAAGAGTCTATGCATATTGTTTTCTGTGAATCCAAAACTGATAAATCCTTGGATGATGATGAGGAAAATGTTTTCAAAAATCAATTCTTTTCGAAAACTACTCATGCCTCTATTGAAAATCTTGAAAATATTTTCGAGGTTGATCCTCAAAATAATTTAGAAAACCCTGATCAATCTCAGCCTAGAGCTTGGAAGTGAAAGACCTGGCTATCACCCAAGAGGGGGTGAATTGGGTGTTTGATTAAACTTTGGTTACTTTGAAAAAACTTTTCGCAACTTACTGAAAGTTGTTTGAGTGACAGAAATAATTTATAAAGTGATAATCAATCATTCAAATATATATGCTGGAAACATAAGAGATAAGGGAAGAGAATATACAAACTGAGATTTATCCTGATTCGGTCCAATCCTTGACCTACGTCCAGTCCTCAAGCTCCACTTGAGATTTTCAATCCACTATCTTCTTTCAACTTGATTACACGTTCTGTACTTGGAGTAATCCTCTCACTAGGATTCACTCCCCCTTACAAATTGTAATCAATGCACCCACTTGATTACACACTCTGTACTCGAAGTAATTCTCTCACTAGAACTTACTCCCCTTACAAGCTGTAATCAATACAATGGGTTTCCCACTCAAGATCACCCAATCTTGAGTAACTCTAAGATAGTATGGAAGGAATGATTACAATAAATCTTCTCTCTTAGAAGTGAATGAATAAACACTGAAGAACAATACAAATCACTTCACTCTCTATGATAAGCTTATCTAAACATGAAAAACATAGAGTAAATGATGTGAAGGTCAGAGTATTAGCATGTTGAAGTTGTAGCCTGTTGTCTCTCTTTTCTGTCTTGAATCTGTCTTCTTTTATAGGTAGAGATCAATATATGACCGTTGGAATCTTGATTATAACCGTTGCCTTCATTAGACAAGGTTCTGGTTTTGTGTTGGTCTTCTTCTCTCTCTAATCTTCACTTAATCCAGCTGTGTAGAAGTTCAAAGTTGACTCTCTGCAAATTTATCCGTTGGAGTAGCAGGTGCTGGATGTGGAAATCATTCTTTAATTCTTTGTAAGCGTGTGCAGACGGATTACCCAAAAGTATGCAACTTTCTGGGTTTTGCATTTAATGTTCTGACATGCTTTTTTGCTTTTGCTTTAAACCTTCAATAAACACTCTCTAATTCATCTGAAACTCACTAAAAAAGTGGTTAAACATATCTAGGAACATTAGAGAATAATGATAGGAAGTATTAAGATCGAACAAGAAGGTTTTACAAAATCGTAGAATTTGAAATTCTGAAGACGCGTTGAAACCTTGAGGTTTTATCAGAAACCTTGAGGTTTCACTTGAATATGAAACCTTTGAGAAAATCGCGCCAAGAGCAAACCTGGAGGTTTTCTAGAAACAATGAAAAGTCGTTTGCTCTCTGGATGCCAAAACCTGGAGGTTTCGCTCAAATGTGGAAATTCTGAGTTTTTGCGCCCAAAACGGAGGTTTGAGAGTAAACTTGGAGGTTTTGTAAACATGGAAAGCCCAGATCTCTCTCGCTGGACAAACCTCGAGGTTTGTCCAGAAACCTTGAGGTTTCTCATAATTTTCAGAATTTTGAGGAAACAACATTTGAGCTCAAACCCGGAGGTTTCTAAACCCGGAGGTTCTAAAAACCGCGAAAAACCGAGTTTTCTCACGGAAGGTCAAAACTTTGAGGTTTCTTACCAAACCTTGAGGTTTCACACAATTTTGTGAAACCTGAAATTTTCAAGTTAAAATAGAACCTTGAGGTTTTAGACAAAAACTGGAGGTTTTCAAGTGGTCAAAACTTAGGAGACTCTACGTAAGTCAAAACCTTAAGGTTTAAACAAGAACCTCAAGTTTTCCATTTTCCGAGAAAATGCCGAGAAGTCTCGTGTTATGAAACCTTGAGGTTTCTCCGAAAACCTTGAGTTTTGCTCGGTCCATTTTTTCTCGTAAGGCCAAAACTCTTGGCTAATCTCAAACTCAAGTTTACATCTCCAAGCTTGAGGTAAGAATCCAATGCAAGAAGAATCAGCTCCAAACTCATTGTATTGTGTCCATTATGATCCGATGAATGAAGACTGTTCTTAACCAGCGTTTTTGAAACGTCTTGAACTGACTATCAACTTTCGAAGGCCATATCTCCCTGGTCTGAACTTTATTTTGGTTGATTCAAGTCTTGATGGAAATTTCTGTGAGTCTACTTTCATATGCCACCGATTTCAGCTCAACCCGATGTGTAGTTTGTGAGTTATACTCAAAACATTGAAGCTTGGTTTGCTGTGTGGCGTGAATTTCAGTGTCAACTTCCACAATTCATAACCCCTTGATCTGAACTCCTTTGGGCTTGAATTTTATATCAAAGTGACGCATTGGAAGTCTAGTTTTATATGCCACTAATTTCAGCTCAATCGGATCTCTGGTTTGGGAAATATCATCGAATTACCAGACCTCGCCCGAGCTGACCGTAAAATAGAGTTGCTGAAGACCGCTGAAACCTCGAGGTTTCACTTGCAAACTCGAGGTTTGCTAGTCCAGAGACACCAGAGATCTTTGAAGACACTCAAACCTCGAGGTTTGTACTCAAACCTCAAGTTTTCTCGTCCTAAACCTTATATTTGCTGGTTTTAACTCTGAATTGAGCTATTTGAACTTCCATATGATCTTGGATTCTTCTAGCATTAATATAAGCACTTGAATAATTATATTCTCATTCCATCCAACAAGTTCTTCCTTCTTTAATCTCCCATCTTGATTATTCTTCATAATCCAACTCTTTCTTTCTTCTCTTCTCTTGATCATTCTCTGTCATTCAACTTGCACTCATCATTCTCAACAAGTTCTACCTTCTTCAAAATCTTCTTCTTCCTCGGATTATCCCCAAAATCCATTGATAACATCTTGCTTCCTTGACAATATGATATTCCCATTATATTGTGTGCAAGAACTTCTTTCTTCAATCTACTTTCTTGATCAATCTCCATTATTAAACTTTGCATCTACATTCAATATAAGAATTAGTCAAAGCATAATGTAAATGTAATATGCAACCTTTTTGCTCTTAAGAATGACATCTATATAAGACATCATCAAAACTAATCATATCTAACAGGAAGTTCATTAGGAATCATCCTTTGGACCAAGTGATAGGTGATGTAAATCAAGGAGTAAGAACTAGAAACAGTACTTTGAATGAAATAACTTTTTTAGCCTTTATATCACATATTGAACCCTCTAAGATAGATGAAGCCCTTTCAAACAATGATTGGGTGATAGCTATGCAAGAGGAGTTACATCAATTTGATAGAAATCAAGTTTGGGATTTGGTACCTAGGCCTAAAGACCATCCTGTCATTGGCACTAAATGGGTATTCAAGAACAAACGAGATGAATCGACAATCATTGTCCGTAACAAGGCAAGATTGGTTGCTAAAGGCTATAATCAAGAAGAAGGAATTGATTATGAAGAAACTTATGCTCCAATGGCAAGATTAGAAGCCATAAGAGTTCTTCTAGCCTTTTCTTGTGTCAAAGGATTCAAGCTCTATCAAATGGATGTAAAAAGTGCTTTTCTAAATGGTTTTATTCAAGAGGAAGTTTATGTTGAACAACCTCCCGGTTTTCAATGTGATCATCATCCAGATCATGTTTATCGTCTCAAAAAGGCCCTTTATAGTCTTAAGCAAGCTCCTAGAGCTTGGTATGAGTGATTAAGCAAATTCCTTCTTGATCAAGGATTTATTAGAGGAAAAGCAGATACAACTCTCTTCATAAAGAGTAATAAGCTTGGTGAAATTTTAATTGTTCAAATATATGTTGATGACATTATATTTGGTGCTTCTAATGATGCTTTGTGTGAAGATTTTGCTAAGAATATGCAGGGAGAATTTGAGATGTCCATGATGGGAGAACTCAACTATTTCCTTGGTCTGCAAATCAAGCAAAGAAAAGATGGAATCTTCATATCTCAGACCAAGTATCTCAATGATCTGCTGAAGAAGTTTGGGATGGACCAATGTAATGGAGCTAATACTCCAATGAGCTCAACCACTTCATTGGATGCTGATGAAGAGGGCAAGGACTTCAATATTTCAAGATATAGAGGAATGATTGGATCACTGCTCTATCTTACTGCAAGTCGCCCCGACATCCAATTTAGTGTGGGGATGTGTGCAAGATTTCAATCTGCTCCAAAGGAGTCTCATGCTGAGAATGTGAAGAGGATCTTTAGATATCTTGCTGACATAAAAACCCTTGGTTTGTGGTTTCCTAAAGGTCAACCTAAACATTTGGTGACATATTCAGATTCAGACCATGCTGGGTATAAGACAGATAGAAAGAGCACAAGTGGCCAATGTGAATTCCTTGGTGGCTCACTTGTCTCCTGGTTCAGCAAGAAGCAAACAAGTGTAGCTGTGTCTTCTACTGAAGCTGAATATGTAGCTGCCTCAAGTTGCTGTGCTCAAGTCTTATGGCTCAAGCAACAACTATCTGACTTGGGAATCAACCTGAAGGAGATCCCAATATTGTATGACAACACAAGCACAATAAGCTTGGCCAAGAATCCAGTGCAACATACTCGAACCAAGCATATTGATGTGAGACATCATTTCATAAGGGATCATGTTCAGAAGAAGGATGTCAAAGTCATGTTCATCCCAACTCATCTTCAACTTGCTGACATCTTCACCAAACCATTGGCCAAAGAACAATTTAATTTCATAAGGAGAGAATTGAGAATGGTAAATCCCAATGAGTTGTAAGTATCTCTCTCTCTCTCTCTCTCAATGTTAGTTATGGTTTTGATGATTGTTAGAAACTAATTTAAGCATCTGAGTATCTAGTCATGTTTTATGCAGGATGCTTGAAATACTGGTGTTTGCTGTCAAAGGAAGCAAACTCGAGTATTGGAGACAATACTTGAGTATGTCGGGGTCAGAGAGCAAACTTGATTTTTGGAGAAGATGAATACTCGAGTATGTAAGTTGAATACTCGAGTTTCCACCAGACAGAGAACAATCATGTTTTTGAAGAAGATGCATACTTGAGTGTGTAAGTTGAATACTCGAGTATTGGTCGCGGAAGTTCAAAGGTTCACCTTACACCTTTGAAGTCCAGGTTGGTAACCATTCCTCAAAACCTGAGTATTGCTGCATCTATATATATATAGGTTACTATTCATGTTCTTCTAAACTCACCCCAAAACTCAAGTGTGCCCTAGACGTTCTCTCTTCCTTTATCTGATTCTCGCTTTTCTTGCCCAAATCTTTCACTCCAACTTCAGACATGGCTTCCAAATCAAATCCCAGGAGATTCACGACACTAGCTCCAACCAATAAGGGTCGAAATCCTGGTATGCTCCTCCTCCTCCTCAGCGACCACAAAGAGTAAAAACCGTTTGCAAACTCTTCCACTATGGCGTCGATCGTTCAATCAAAGGAATAGACAAGGATATCCCTGATTCTTCGCCCCAATCGAAGGGTGCATTTGAACAATCGTCTATTTCCAAATCGAAGGGCATCTCATTTAAGGAACCGGCTGTGTCTTCAAAGAAGAGAAAGGACCCTCAACCAGAAGGGAAAGGAAAGGCGAAGGTAGCTGAGCCTTCCAAGCCTGCTAGGAAGAAGAGGGCTACTGCAACTACATCGCACACCATTGAGCAAGGCCAAGCTTCCTCCAGAGCTACTTCTTCCACACGCAATCAACCTGAGAAGGAACTTCCAGTGATGGCCAATGCTGTAGAAGATATCTATCGTCACCCTACTCCTCCTCAAGGTTTTACCATTACCTCTTCAGCTCTTACTCCTGATCAGAATATTAAGTTTAAAGAAACATACATGAAGAAAGATTTATGCCCTGTCGTAGCAATAGACTTAGTTCAACTTCATCAGGATTGTAGTGTCAACCTATCCCTTTGGGTTGAACCTTATGACACATTCGTATCTATTTCTGCTCCCTATACTCCCAACTTGGTTAGATTATTCTACTTCAATATGGAGTCTGCCAATATCCTAGATTCAGATGGTGAGCTAGTTGAGGAAAGAATAACTACTATTGTCAAAGGTGTCAAATTTACCTTGTCTGCCTCAATTCTTAATACTATCCTGAAAATTGACAATCCTCCTCCTGTTTCCTCACCTAACTATAGAAACCAAGAGATTTTCTCAACCCTTAGACCAAATGAGCCATTTCCTGAAAACCAACAGCAGTTGCTGTCTTTCAAACCAAGGACAATGTCTCCTATGAACCAAGTTCTCTGGTATATCTATTCCAGGAACTTCATCTAGAAGGGAGGGAGTTTCACACATTTTGCCCAAAGAGATTATCGCTTCTTCACTGCTTTTGTGAAAAAGAATCCTTTGAATCTTGGCCACTGGATCTTCCAGGAAATGATTAGGTTTAAATTTTCATCCAGAAGGCCTTCCTACATACCATTTCCATATCTGATTTCTGTTATCCTATTTTACCACAAGATATGGTATGTTGGTTCTGCTGAGTCCTTGAAGAATCCTCCATTCTTTGGCAAGGCTCAACTCAATCTCATGAGAATTAGCTTTGAAGCTGAAGATTCTGGTCAATCTCGGGCTCCTTCAAGATCTCAAGCTAGAGCTTCACAGGAAAGAGCATAGGAAGCCCAATCTGCTCCTCGTCCTCCTCCTCAAACATCTCTGCCATCTGATTTTGACTCACGAATCAAGGCTATAGTAGATGCTGCCATCGCCTTCCTCTTTATTCGCTTGGAATTTGAAATAGGCAAGTTGGTAGCCGAAGTCCAAAGAGGTAATCATAAGAATGTGGATGCTCAGGATGCTATGAAGGTGTCTGTTGAAGCTGTCTCTAATCAGAATGCTACTCTCACAGAAAAAGTGAATGATCTCACTGGGCACATGATAGATCATGATGCCAAATTATCCACACTTATGGTTGGCAATGTGCTCCTTAGTGACAAGGTGGATAAAATTCTAAAGCACTTTCATCTTGGCTCCTCGTCTGGTGTGAAGCCTGAGTCTGAACCATCATCCTCATCCCCTTCATTTACCTTCACTAGCCCTCAGATCCCTACCTCCTCTCCTATGCCTGCTTCCACCCCTACCATTGAAATTCTAGCCTTTCCACCTCCTATTACCCCATCTACTGAGGTTCTACCACATTCACCTCCTTCTACTCCAATCATCAACCCTCTCCAAGAACCCTCCATCTCAGCTCCATCTCTTTTTGAAGATGCCAAAGGGGGAGAGAAACGCCAAGAGTAGAACTTTTAGGTTTTAGTAATTGTGTAGTTTTGAATGTTTTGATATTTGTGCCCTTTGAAGATGTATATCCAAGTTCCTATAAATGAATGAATGCATTTTGTGGATTTACATGGTTACTAGCTTCTGTTGTTCATTTATGATATTCTATCATTTTTGAATACTGCTATGTGCAAAATCATGTTTTCAAAATGTCTAAGTTTTTCAAAGTGTCAAAATGCAATTTCTGTGAACACTTCTGAGATTTGAAAACTCTGTCAAATGCAAAACATAATTTAAAACACAAACTCTCTCAAACTCTAGAAATCTTGGTTTAAAAGTGTTGTCATCATCAAAAAAGGGGAGAATGTTAGTTCTCTATGTGTTTTGATGATAACTAACAATTGTAAACATAAGTTGAAGTTTATCTTTGGTAAGTTGAAAAATTACTGTCTAAGGCAAACTTGAGTATTGGTCTCAATACTCGAGTATTGACCTGACAGAGAGTAGCTCAATTTTATTAAACAAAGCAATACTCAAGTTTCCATTTGGAAACTCAAGTATTGAACTTACAAAGAGCACTCCAAGTTTTTCACCCTGAGCCAAACTCGAGTATTGGTTTGAATACTCGAGTATGCATTATACAGAGACTCTTTCAATATTCCCTAAAGTTTTCAAAAATCAAGTATCCATTTGGATACTCAAGTATTGGTCTTATAGAGAGTCACCAAAGTTTTCACTTGAGAATACTCGAGTATGGGTATGAATACTCGAGTATCGGATTGACATAAAGTTTTTCAAGTTTTACACATGTCTTTCAAAACTCAAGTATCCATTTGAAAACTCAAGTATTGGTCATACAGAGAGTCACCAAAAGCTTTCAACTTGTGCAAACTCGAGTATGGGCTGAATACTCGAGTATCGGAGTAACAAAAAGTTTTCAACATTTTACACATGTTTTGAATACTCAAGTATTGACTTGGGATAAGATTTCTCAAAGTTTTCAAAATCTCTGAATACTCGAGTATTGAGTTAGACACTCGAGTATCGGGCATACAGAGAGCTTTGCTCTTTTTCCAAAGATTTGAAAACTCAAGTATTGAAATGAATACCCAAGTATTGAGGTTTTGGACTTAAACTTATTTTCATATCAAAAGTCCAAAACTCGAGTATTGGTTTTGGAAACTTGAGTTTTGTTCCTAATTCAAAGATATGGTCCAAAGCTCAAATCACGACATTCCTTTCTAGAAGAGGAATACTCGAGTATCATCTTGGATACTCAAGTATTGATATAAGTGCACAGTGTCAAACTCGAGTATTGAAGAACACACTCAAGTATAGGTTGCGAGATCAAAGAAAGAAAGCGACAGGCAGTGATGATGAGTTCCCGAACTCCAAGTATGACTGCAATGTGATTAGCGGAGGTTTCGGGGGTGGAGGAGACTCAGTAAGTCAGTGAAATAAATACTTAAGGGAGGTCCTTTCAATCAGAGATCGCCCAGAGTTAAAAAAGGATTCCTCAAAACCCGAACCCCCAGTGCTGAGTTTTACCAGAGAAGACTTAGAGGATGTACCGTCAGGTCACCATGACGGATTGGTAATTACGGGAACCGTAGTCAACTATTGTGTAAAGAAAATTTTCATTGATAATGGAAGTGCGGTGGATATTATCCTGTGGGATGTATTCAAATATATGAGGTTTGACCCAGAAGATTTGAAGCTGTGTAAAATGACCTTGACTGGGTTCAATGGGCAGGATACCTGCCCCAAAGGATATATTGACTTAAGGTTGACTTTGGGAACGAAGGAAGCTTTCAAGTTTGAGCACGTCAGGTTCATAGTGGCCGGATTTCCTTCCCCATACAATATCATCTTGGGACGGCCTACCATCCATGATTGGGACATGTTGGTGTCCTCAAAACACCAAAAGTTGAAATTGGTCAACAGAAGGAATCAGATCGTCACGGTTAGGGGCGACCAGAAAGATTCTCGGCAGTGTTACTTGTTGGTTATGATTAGTTTTGATGATGTCTTATATACATGTCATTCTTAAGAGCAAAAAGCTTGCATACTACATTTATCTTCTACTTTGACTAATTCTTATATTTAATGTAGATGTGAAGTTTAATGATGGAGAATGATCAAAAAAAGAGAAGAAAGAAAGGAAGAACTTGTTTAATGGAATGAGAAAATCATTATACAAGTTCCTAGATTGATTCTACAAGTCTCCACAATAAAATAGAAGTTGGAACAGCTCAATTCGGAGTTAAAACAAGCAAGTTCAAGCTTCCGGATGAATACTGGTTTGTTGGAGGGCATTTATGTAATTTCAGCTATTTTTCTCACTTGAACAGTGTCTTGCTCGAGCAACAACAATGTTATGTCTGAGCAAGGTGCTTTTCCAGCCCAAAATCGTCCAAAGTTCGCTCTTGCCCGAGCATGAAATGAAAGCTTGCTCGAGCAAGGTTGTGGTTTAGCCTACTCTGTTCAGCTTTGTTTTTGGCAACCTTAGTAATTTGATGATATCTCCCAAACCAGGAATCGGATTGACATGAAGTTAGTAGCATATGAAACTAGACTCCCAATGCGTCATTTTGACATAAACTTTAAGTCTAAAGGAGTCCATATGAGAGAGCTATGAGTTTTGCAAGTTGGCACAAACATCACCATCACAGTCCAGACCAAGCTTCAGTGTTTTGAGCATATCTCACAAAATAAAAATCTGATTGAGCTGAAATTGATGGCATATGAAAGTAGACTCACAAGGATTTCTCTGAAGACTTAAACCAACCAAAAATGAGTTGACACCAAGGAGATATGACCTTCGAAAGTTGATGGTCAGTTCAGGATGTTGCAGAAAACGCTGATCAAGAACAACCTCCATTCATCTGATGTTAATGGACGAACTACAACTAGCTTGGAGCTGATTCTTATTGAAATGAAAAGAATATTTGAAGAGCCTTCTGAAATGGAATGATTTGCTAAACTTGGACTTATACCATAGACGTTATATGCTCGCTGGAAATTGCTTCTTGTACTGTTAATGAGTTTACTTCTTGAAAATCTGATTTTTGCACAAGATCATGGTAGGCAGCAGCCTAATACTCAAGGATAGCCTACTCAAGCAAAGTGATTGGGATGCCCAAGCATCAACAAGTTCAGAGTGAAGATTTGCAATTTGGACAGTCATGCTCGAGCAACCCTTATATAGCTTGCCCGAGCAACATCGAGCCAGAGTCAAACGCAGCATGATTGAACAATCATGCTCGAGCAAGAAATATTTCTTGCCCGAGCAACATTGAGGCAAAAGCAAAAGAAAGCCAGTCAATGAACCATGCCCGAGCAGAGAATTTTGGCATGCCCGAGCATCATCGAGACAGAAGCAAAACTCAGCAAATCAGAAAGTCTTGCCCGAGCAGCAAAGAAGGCTTACTCGAGCACCATGCTCGAGCAAAGGCAAAACGTTGCCTGAGAAACACCTATCAATCTCAAGTTCTCACTTCTGTCTGTGTTTTGCCCGAGCAAGAACATTGGTTTGCTCGAGCAACAACGAGAAGAAGCACTTCTCACTTCATAAGAGTAAGCTTGCCCGAGCATGAAAAAATATCATGCTCGAGCACCATGCCCAAGCAGGAGAGAAGACTTGCTCGAGCAACAGTGATGCAAGACACCTTTCTTTAAGCCACCATCGATGCTTGCCCGAGCATGCCTCTGATCCTTGCTCGAGCACTGTGTCCATTGCACTTTGAAATTACTCCTTCTCAATTTGATGCCCGAGCACATTGCTTATCCATGCCCGAGCATAACCACCTCTGTTTCAAATCTTCGTCTTCGTAAAAGCTTGAATAATCAAATGTAATTTCATCTCTTCAGATTATTACTCATTATTATTGCTAATTGCATTTAATCAGTTTGCTAATGAGTTTCAGATAATTTTATCATGGATTAACAACAAATTTGCATAAAGAAAATTGTGTGTCAGAAGAGCATTAAATGCTATTACCAAAACCGGTGATATCCTCAGTAACCATTTCTCTGATCAAAGTAAAGCAACTTCTGATATTCCGTCTACACAATAAATGCTATCTCGCAACGGTCAAGACAAATGGAATAAAGAATGTGTATGAAGAACGAAGTCAGCAACAGTGATTGTGACCAGCGAAGCTTCATCTGTTTAACGGCTATATTCATGAGTCACAACAATTAATCTTCAAACATCTTCAACGGTCATATTCAAACATTCAAACGGGCATATTCAAATCCTTCAACGGTCCTCAATCTTCAAGTACTATAAATACTCGAAGGTTTGAATTCTTCAAAGTAGAATGAGACGCATACACGAGACAAAACATTCAAAGTGTTCAATTTCTACTCGTATATATCTTAGGATACTACGAGCTTCAAGTGCTTATCATTTATCTACTCGTGAGAGATCTTATCATTTGTATTACAATTCGTTCAAATCTCAAGATAGAGGTATCTTGAGTGTGGGTGTATTAATTACAATTTGTAAGGGGGAGTGAGTCCGAGAGTGAAAGGATCATCCTTCGTTTACAGAATGTGTAATTGTGTCCACGGTTATTTGGTTACAACTTGTAAAGAGGAGTAAGTCCTAGTGAGAGGATTACTCGAGAGTTCTGAGTCGTAATCAAGTTTGGAGATAGTGAAATCCTAGAGTGTTTCGGGATTTGGACGTAGGTCAAGAGTTGGACCGAACCAGTATAATCTCTTGTGTTCATTGCTCTTCTCTCTATCTCTGTTTTAAGTGTTCTTGAGCAATTAGTGAAAGAATTTCAAAATCACCTATTCACCCCCCTTTAGGTGATATTCCACCTTCATTACTTCGAGACGGTCAAAGAAAGTAAGGCCGACCTAACAATGACATCTTAGAAAGGAAAGAGTAAGGCGTCCAAGGAAGAGGAAAAAGGAAAGTCGGTCAATCTTGTTGAATTGGATTTGCACAAGGAAGAGAAGATGTAGAGGACAGAACCAAACGGCGAATTAAAGGACCTCGTTCTAGGGAGAACTTGTCAACTTGCCACAGATTCTGGACACCCAAATTCATCAGCAGTGATCGGCGGATTCATGTGAAAAACTCTCTGCTGCTGAGTGAACTCCTAGATACTTATCATGTGGTGAAGATCCCTATCAGCCACGATGAACCCGTTGGTATGGAACAAGTTTCACGCCAAAGATTCATCATGAGGAGAAGATCGCTGAGTCAGAGATCTTCAAGACAAAGATCTTCACCAGTAGCCAACGGAACTTGATTGAGATCCCTGATTGAAGTTGAGCCAGGTGGGTGAAGACTGGCAAATATATCTGGACTCCCAGATGCCCGTTGGGGTATGTGGATGAAGACTGACAAATATATTTGAAGATTGCCGCTGGCGAAGATTACTCGCGGCGTTATGACTGAAAGTGAAGGAAATCACCAAGAGGGGTGAATTGGGGATTTTAAAAATTCTTTTTAAAATCACTCACACAATGAAGCTAAATGGAGATAGGGAAGAAGAGCTTGGCACGGGAGATTTATCTTGGTTCGGTCTCAACTCTTGACCTACGTCCGGTCCCGGACTCTCGGGTTTTTCTACTATCACTCAAATCGAGATACACACTCGTACTCGAAAGCTATCCTCTCTTGGATACGCTCTCCCTTACAAGTTGTAATCTGAAAGCCCAACCTCAAAGTCCCACAACTTTGAGATTCTTACAATGAATGAATTACAGAAATGAACTCTCTAAAGAGTGGATAAAGATAATCACTGAGATACAATGTACTGATGAGAAGTATAGGCAGAAAAACGATTGATAAGTTTGTATGAGTTTTCTGTGTGTTACTTCTGTGTTTGCAGACTTCAAATCTTCATGTATTTATATTGGTTTGAAGTTTGTGACCGTTGGAGATGCATTCGGACTTGGAGCAATTCGAAATACTAGTTTGTTGGGTCCAGTGTCGTTGAATATAGCTGTTGGGAGATCTTCAGATTTGATTCTTTGAATCTGTCCGTTGTGGCTTTAAATTTGTTGCACCAATTTCGGCATAAGGGGATATCTCCAATTGATATTGAGCCGTTAACTCAGATTGACGGAAATCTGGAAGCATAATTGATTGATATCTTTCCTCTTTGAATGCTCAAATGTTTCCTAAATCGATTTCTAGGACTTCGAAATCTCATAAGAAAACTGGTTAAATCTGGTTAGGAATATTGATATAAGGCATATAAATCATAAGCACCTAATTCGTAGAAACAATCTAAAGCAGAAATCAAACTTGAACAAATTATACTCAGATTTGTTCATCTGCGCAGAAGCTCCAAGCTCGAGTTTACCATACCAAGCTCGAGTTTGGTCTTTATTTAAACTTTGAGTTTTGCTTCTGGAAGTCTCAAGCTCGAGCTTGTAAGTGAGTAAGCTCGAGTTTAGCATTTGTCGGGGAAACATATTTGAAATCATTTTGAGAGCCAAAATGGAAAAAGGCAAGCTTGAGCTTATTAGTGAGTAAGCTCGAGTTTGGCACTATTCATGTCAAAAATAATTTTGATTCCCAAAGTGCAAGCTTGAGCTTAGAGATGTAAACTTGAGTTTGCTAAGCTCAAGATATGACAATGCTCTCTGTCTGACCCAAACTTGAGTTTGCAAGGGCAAGCTCGAGTTTGTCACAAAAGTTAAAAGCTTTGAAAAGTTTTTGTCAGACCTAAGCTTGAGTTTACAACTCCAAACTTGAGTTTACTCTTTGAAGGAAAACTTAAAAACTTTCTGCCTGATGCAAGCTCGAGCTTACTCATAATATGAGTAAACTTTGAAAACCTTCAAGCTCAAGTTTATGGACCAAGCTCAAGTTTAGAAAATGCAAAATAGCTTGGTTTTCTTTACGTAGATGGGGCAAGCTCGAGTTTGGGTAGCCAAGCTCGAGTTTGGAACCCGATGAGAATGTTTTTTGATTTGAAATCAATCAAGCTTTACAAATCTTTATCAAAAACATTCTCTCATGTTTACAATTGTTATTAATCATCAAAACACATTGAGAACTAACAATGACCAATATTTGTTCCTTTCTTTTTAACGTTTCGCCCGCTCATTCTGGAAAACTTTGAAGGATAAAATGAAGGGCTAAAGCCTGATTTCCTTGACATCTGCGATTCAGCTTGTGTGAAATAGCAGTTCATTTGTAAGACTGAAGAAAATAGAAGAAGGATCAGAAGTTTGAAAAGTGTAAGGTGGGGAAAATAAGGTGAAGAAACAAGAGTATATATGGGCGGTTTGATATTGAAAACGCCAGGGGTAATTAATGCCTCTTCAAGTTGGATATTGAAAACGCCAGGGGTAATCAATGCTTTTTCAATTGAGAAATGTAAGCGTCGGGGGTAATTAATCCCTTTTTGATAGGTAATCAATGCCTCTCTAGTGGGAAAATAAATCTTTTTGATGGGAAAGTGCAAGCGCCGGGGGTAATCAATGCCTCTCTAGTGGGAAAATAAATCTTTTTGGAGAAAGTGCAATGATGGCTAGATCGGAAAAGGTGCAAACACTAAATGTGCACAAAAACCAAGAAAGATTGTTACGAGAAGGCGGCGATTGCGTATCCCAAGGTGGGTAGGTGAACAGCTGCCGCAATCTTTGCAGAATCATACCTACGTGTGCGGGCAACTTTTCATGAAAACCCAGATTGGGGGCAACACGTGGCGGGAATTCATAATACCGGTTAAGGCCGAGTTTCGGAACTAACAACGTAAATCTCGGTTATCATTAAAAGGGATTGGATGACCATTCACTCATAGCGTGGCTTGAATTGACGAGGTGATAGGAGCTCATAGCCGGTTATGACCGAGTTCATAACGACGGTTTTGACCAAAAATCACTCAGCGGTACAAGTTTCGCTCATTATAAAGGCTGAATAAATGCTTGAAAGTGGGCCTGTCATTTATGACAGAGAGCAATAAGGCATGACGAGCAAGAAAAGAATCCTAGAGAATCGGGTTAAACTTGAATTCGGATACACGAAGTCAGGGTTAGTTGATAAGCTAATCTCGGCAACGAGTTTGAAACTACCCATATATACACTGATTGACATATCGTGTAATCTTCATTTCTTATATTCTCTTTTGTCGGCTATAAAACTAACGCTTTTGTTTTATTTCGTAGCCCAAGCTATGGGAAAACTAAGATTTATGGGTGTCTTTGCGGCGCTCCCTGGGAATGCCAAGGTTAATCCAACTACTCCGGCCTTGGGTGGTCCCACTATTGCATCCGCCCACCAAGCTCCTACCCATGAGGCTGCCACCATCGGAACCTTGTGCAAGCGTTCCGTGCCAAAAGATGGAGGAGGGAATAAAGAGGGTGCCTCCAAAAAATCCAAAGACAAACAGACCGTAAATGCTTCGGCTGCTCCAATCGCCGATTCTCCAGTTGTGCCAACCATGGAGCCATCGGCTGCTCCGTCCACATCTCCTCAGGCTCAAACAACCTCGACCCCGTCTTCGACAATGAGTCAACTCGGTGTAACCATTCTTCCCACAGGCATCCTTTGGGAGCAAGGGATAACGCAAGAAATATTAACTGCCACTCGTGCTCCTGCCCATTTTCATGATGCTACGGGCCTGTCTGACGCTGACAAGATAAAAATTACCGACATGGAACTACACAGCTACACAGCCATTTCCGTACTCCGGCCTTATGCGATCCTCAAAGTCCAATATGCTTTAGTGACCGCTCAGCTATTCCAACTGAAGAAGGAGAGAGAGATCATGAAAAATGAACTTTCATTCCTGAAGCAAAACACTGAAGTGACTAAAATCACCGAGGTGACTAAAATCACCATGGAGAGGGATCAAGCCCGTGATGAACTGTAGGCCCTGAAGGTAGAAAATGACAAGCTGCAAGAGGATTTGCAGTCCTTAAAGGCCGAGAAGGACAAACAGCAGGAAGAATTGCAATCCTCCAAGGCTGAAAAAGGGAAACTGCAGGAGGAAATGTCGGCCCTTAAGACCAACCTGTCCAAAGCCGAGGAAAAGTTAGCCATGGCAAACTTGGATATTCATCGTCTGGAGGATCTCCACTCCAACGACATGTTGATTGTAGAGAAGGTGCAATCTGATGCGGACCATTGCAAAGTCCTGCTGGCGATGAAAGATGAGGAACCCAGTCAGGCCAAAGCGCAACTCACAGAGTATGCTGGAGCGGCCGTAGAGTCCTTTGACAATGTCGTGGCGCAGATCCGCGCTCTTAATCTTGATGTCGTTCTAAACACCTCCGGATTGAATTATCTAGCCTATGTTAGCAAAAAAGGAAAGTTGATTTCCCCCGGAGTGGATGAAGATGAAGGTGAAGAAGAAGAAGAACAAGCTCCTCCCTCTTAGGCTCGCGCCCAGCTTTAGTGGCTATTCCTTGTAATGAATATATGTTTTCAGGGTCCTTTCTTTTTTGAGGCCCCCTTTTGTTGCCGCGGTTGTAACCCGGCTTGAAATTTTGGCATAACTACATGATGCTGACAACTATAACTGTTTTAACTTAATACGATTCGAGTTATGTTACACAGATTGAATCTTCGCTTAATGCCGTATTCAATTTATGCATTTGATTGAACTACTCTTTTCCATGATATTGGATGTGTTTGTAACCGCATTACTTAAGCCGCCCAAAATGGTTTTAACCGAAGCCCCTTCCGAAATAACAGTAGTCCGGCTAAATGTTTGACCTTATTTTAATAAAGCCTTAACAATCCGACTTGATCGAGATCGGTACGCCGTTTACTTTATTATCCCGGTTGACTTACCCATGTTGACTTTGTCTGCGTCAAACATAATTTTTGAAAACTGGTTTCTTGGCCATGAATTCATGCATGTTTCGCATATAGACATGATTTGAGAAAACTGGTCGACTGACCATGAATTCATGCATGTCTTTCATGGTCGTGTTTTTAGAAAGCTGGTTCGTTAACCATGAATCTATACACGTTTAATGAGGACATGATTTTTGAACCCGAGTTTATTCACCACGGATTCATACATGTTTTACCCCGGTCACGATTTTCAAAAGCTGGTTTCTTTACCATGAATTCATACGTGATTTAACTTTGACATGATTTTTGAAAACTAGTGTTGACACCATGGATTCATTCATGTTTACCTGGACACGATTTTTGAACACGGGTTTAAGTACCATGGGTTCATACGTGTTTTACTTCGGTCACGATTTTCAAAAACTGGTTTCTTTACCATGAATTCATACGCGATTTAACTTTGACATGATTTTTGAAAACTGGTGTTGACACCATGGATTCATTCATGTTTATCTCGAACACGAGTTTATTTACCACGGGTTCATACATGTTTTACTCCGGTCACGATTTTTGAAAACTAGTTTCTTTACCATGAATTCATACGTGATTTAACTTTGACATGATTTTTGAAAATGGTGTTGGAACCATGGATTCATTCATGTTTATCTCGAACACGATTTTCGAACACGGATTTATTTACCATGGGTTCATACATGTTTTACTCCGGTCACGATTTTTGAAAGCTGGTTTCTTTACCATGAATTCATACGTGATTGGATCCAGACTTGATTTTAGAACTCGGGTTTATATACCACGGGTTCATTTATCGCCTAACTCAGACACGTTTCGAGAAAACTGGTTCTTGACCATGAATTTCTATGTGTTTCGCGTTGACGGTGGTATTGCTATAACATGATTCCTGAAAAAGGGTTTCTAGACCCAAAATTCATTAATTATAAAAGGATCAACATAAACGCCATTGCTATACTACTTCCTTTGGGAATAACTCGAACAAAATCATTACACATAACTTCTCAGCTATAGTATGCCTTACGCTTATCTGCGTTCCATGTCCGTTTTACAGCTTTCTTCTTTAACGTTTCTAGCTTATAAGCACCTTTGCCCAAGTTTTCTGTTACCGATATGGGCCTTCCCAGTTTGCTGCGAGTTTACCTTGGCCAGTGTTCTTATTACCTATGTCGGCTCGCCGTAGAACGAGATCTCCCTTGTCGAACAACCGGGGTCTAACCTTCTTGTTATATCGATTAGCAATTAGTTTCTTAGCAGCCAATTCTCGGCAATGTGCCGTTACTCTGACCTCATCAATTAGATCCAACTCCATTGCAATTGCCCGACTATTCTCGTCTTCCTCATGTAGAGCCTTGATTCTCCTCTATGAGGGTTCCCCAATTTCAACTGGGATCATTGCCTCGCACCCATAAGTCAGTCTGAACAGGGTTTCGTGTGTTGCCGATTGGATAGTAGTCCAATGTCCCCACAAGACCAGATATAACTGTTCTAACTAGTTTGACTCAGCTTCCTCCATCCTCTTTTTCAACCCCTCCACGATAACCTTATTGGCCGCCTCGGCTTGCCCGTTAGACTGTGGATGATCGACAGAAGTGAAGTGTTGCTCAATGTGAAAGTCGGCTACCATCTCTTGGAAACCCTTATCAATGAACTGGGTTCCGTTATCAGTAACAATCTCAGCTGGGATCCCAAAACGGGATATAATATTTCAATGAAGAAATTTCTGCACCCTAGCCGAAGTGATTGTTGCTAGTGGTTCTGCCTCTATCCATTTTGTGAAGTAGTCCACAACCACTATGAGCCATCGCAACTGTCCGGGGGCCATCTTAAATGGTCCCAAAAAATCCATGCCCCACTTGTAGAACGACCATAGAGCCGAAATAGATGTTAACTGAGAGGGGGGAATTCATAGGATGTTAGCGTATTTTTGACGGCTATCACATTTTCGCATGTGCTCTTTGGCATCTGCTGCCATTGTGGGCCAAAAGTATCCGGCCCGTACAGCTTTCCGTGCTAACGCCTTGGCCCCCATGTGATGCCCATTAATTCCTTCATGAATTTTTGACAACACGTACTCAGCTTTAGTTGAATCAAGGCATTTCATCAATGGAGAGTGAAAGCCTTTACGATATAACTCATCACCTATCATAGCATACAAAGCCGCCGTTCTTACCACCTTCTTTGCATCTGCCGCATCTACTGGGAGGATTCCTCTCTCCAGATAGTCAGCAATTGGCTTCCTCCAGTCACTTGGCTCCAACAGATTCTATTGAACAATCGTGCGGTGATTCCTAGGGCTTTTTGTGCTTGCCAACTTAGACAAAATATCTGCCCTTACATTATCTCCTCGTGGGATATGTACCACAGTTACTTTGTCAAAGTCGGCCATAAGCTGTCTAACCTTTCTCAGGTATTTAATCATCAAAGGTCCTTTAGCATGGTATGTGCCTTCTATTTGGGACGCGACCAGTTGAGAGTTAGTAGAAACATGAACTTTCTTAGCTCCATTCTCTTTAGCTTGCAGTAACCCGGCAATTAAAGCCTCGTACTCAGCCTGATTGTTGGAAGTGGTGAAATTGAAACGGAGGGAGTGTTCCAAAGAAACTCCTTCTGGGCTTTCAATGATGATACCAGCTCCGCTCCCCCTTACATTGGACGACCCATCGACAAACAACTTACAAGTTGTGTCAGCCTCGTTGCCCCAGTCTTCTACCGACGTTAACTCCATTACAAAGTCTGCTAGTGCTTGCGACTTGATAGCATGCCGGGCTTCATAAACAATATCAAATTCTGACAACTGATAGCCTAACTAACTATTCGACCAGCCAAATCTGGCTTATGGAGGATCTATCGTATTGGTTGACTGGTGCGTACCACAATTGTGTGGCTTTGGAAGTATGGGCGTAGTCGTCTCGCCGCCATAAGTAAGGCGAAAGCCATCTTTTCCAACTTTTGGTATTTTGACTCAGAGCCTTGTAAGGCCCGGCTTACAAAATATACCGGCGTTTGGCCATCCTTTCCTTCTCTAACCAACGCCGCACTGACCGCCTCATCACCCATAGCAAAATACAAGATCAAATTTTCCCTTAGCTCAGGCCTGGATAGGACTGGGGGGTAGATAGACACTACTTAATCTTTGTAAAAGCTGCTTCACACTCTGCATTCCATTCTCCCGAATTCTCCTTTTTCAATAATTTAAAGAAGGGGAGAGAGTTTTTTGCGGATCTCGGCAAAAACCAGGTTAGTGCCGCCAGTCTTCCCGTCAACTGCTAGACTTCCTTCTTATTTCTTGGTGCTTTCATGTCTAACACATCTTGACATTATCCGGATTGACTTCGATCCCTCTAAGTGTAAGCAAAAAGCCTAAAAACTTCCCGCTGGGACACCGAAAGCACACTTGGCCGGGTTGAGACGAATCCGATATTCTCTTAACTTGTCAAATGTTTGCTGCAAGTCTTGAACATGATTTTCCATATATAAATATTTAACAATCATATCATCTATATAGACTTCCACATTCTTCCCCAACTGGTCTTCAAACACTCGATTCATCATCCTCTGATACGTGGCCCCTGCATTCTTCAGCCCAAAGGGCATGACATTATAACAGTAATTGGCCTTCTCCGTAATGAACACAGTTTTCTCCTGCTCTTCTGGATGCATAACGATCTGATTATAACCCGAGCATGCGTCCATGAAAGAGAGTAACTTGAATCCAGACGAGTTATCAACCAGTTGGTCTATATTTGGCATGGGGAAGGAGTCCTTTGGACACACCTTGTTTAGGTCCTTATAATCATACCTGCCATTTGCCATTAGGTTTTTCACCATCATGACATTCGATAGCCAGGTAGTATACTGTACTTCTCGCACAAAACCAGCTTCCAGCAACTCCTCAACATGTGCCGCCAAGGCCTTTCGTCTGTCCTCGCCGATTTTTCTTTTCTTTTCTTCTGCGCTACCAGGGTTGACCTGGGAAAAATGACCAACTTGTGACAGCACACGTCGGGGGTCCACCCCAGGGATCTCAGACGGTTGCCAAGCGAAAACGTCTTTGTTGCTTCTCAGGCAATCCTTAAGTTTTGCTTGAAACTCAGGGTCCAGCATCCTGCGAATTTTAGTGACTTGGCCGGGCTTGGTTCCTAGAACGAGGTCCTCTAATTTTCCGTTTGGTTCATAATCTTCCTTCATTTCTTTGTCTCTTATGGAATTTAATGCAACACATTTGGCTTTGTTGCTGATGTCATCTAGTCCCTTCTTGAACTTCATTTTTCCTTCATATTCGGATAGTCTTCCAAAAATAGCAGCTACTGATCTCATTGATTCTCTTCTGGCTTCTTCAATTGTCGTGACTTTCACCTCCCAGTCCTTTGTGAGAATATTTAGTATTTTCCTCACTTGAGAGTTTTGGTCATACATCTTACACGAAGATGGTAATTGATTTATCAGATAAGTGAATCTGAGTTCAAATTTAGCTATGGATTCTCCTAACTTCATACGAAGTAAATCGTATTTAGTCATTAAAGTGTTAATCTTATTTTCTTTTATGCCAAGGTACCTTCGTGAGCTATCTCCAGAGCTTTCCACATTTCTTTAGTAGTTGATAAGTTACATATACTAAAGTATTCCTTCTGGCTCAATGCGCTTTGAATCATCAAGATGGATACTATTTAGTGTTATTAGCCCCATGTCGTTTTCATCAAATTCTGCTTCAATCTTTACTACACGAACTCCTTCTTTTACTTTCGTTGGAAAATAGTCTCCTTACTCGATCACTTGCCATAGACCATATTCAGTAGCCAAAACAAAGACTCTGAATTTAGCTTTCCAGAATGAGTAATGTTCTCCATTAAAGCCATGTGGTCTATTGATAGATGCACCGTTAGATATAATTCTTTCCATCGGTTTTCTCAGGATGTTAAGCCTTTAAAGAGAAGACTTTGCTCTGATACCAAATGTTAGTCGTAGAGTATCACCCAAGAGGGGGGTGAGTTGGGTAAATTATAAAAATTAAAACAATCTTAAAAGATAATTAAATCAATAAGGAAGTATTAGAAGGATATCACTGAAGTGTGCACATAGATTATATTGGTCCGGCCTTAATATCTTGATCTACGTCCAGTCCTTAGAGCGTCTCTGAGATTTCCACTATCTTTCAACGTTTACACAAACCTATAGAGAAATCCTCACCAGGACTCAAGAGTAATCCTCACTAGGACTAACTCCCCCTTACAAGTGTAATCGGACAACAATACTCAAGGTCCCATTACCTTGAGATTTTACAACAATCAGTTAAGTAATAAAGACTCTCTCACAGAGTAGATATATGAATAGTGAAGAATATGAATATCACAAGAGGTGAGTCAGTAATACTCGAGTACTCACTTGGATACTTGAGTACTCATCAAAACAAGTTTATATCAGTAATGAGAGGCCAGTCTTGGGTTGAGGCTTTTGTCATACTCGAGTAATTCACTTGAATACTCGAGTATTGCTTTCAATACTTAGGTATGCTCACCCTTAGATCTCACTGAATTAAATCCTTTTTCTTTTCCAAATTTGTTATCATCAAAACATAAATATGAGAATCAACATAAATGCCATTGTTTTAATATGTTATAACATGAAACAAGTGCCATAAATTCCCAAACTACACCTAGGAGACCTCTAAAGGCCCATAGCTTGTGATTGATGACCATAGAATGAAAAGTCATAATTGTTCTTCCTTGGCCTGTTTTGGATAGCATAATTATAGCTAGAGGAAGTAAATTTTGGTTAAAAGAAGCATGAGAAAAGAATTTCCAAGTCGAAGAATGAATAAATTAAAATTTAAGTAAGAGGAGAAAAGTAAAAGAGCCAAGTGAAAGGTTTAGATTTGGGGCTACATAAGAGATTAATTATGCTATTAAAATGTAACAGAGTTAAGTATTAATCTGCCCCTATATATATAATTAATATATTGGATATTTTCCATCAAGATCAAAGAGGTGGCAAGGCAAAGGAAGCTCAAGCAAGAGGAGGTAACTTGGAATAGAAGAATCACAAGGTAGTAAAACTTACTCTTATATAGTTTGTTCTTGATTGATTGCATGTTTATTTGTGATGTATGCCTTTGAACATGTATATCCTTGCTTGAATTTGTGTCATGACCATGTTTATATGCTTGTAAGGTATTGTTCTTATATTGGCTATTTACATGCTTAGTGGATTACCATTGCACATTATATATTGAGTTTATGTTTTGCTACTGAGATTCCCCTGAATCTCATCCGTTTCTCCTATGTACCAACAATAGGTGCAAGTTCATCTATTGGGAAGGAGAAGCTAGTGGAGGATTAGAAGAAATGGAGCCTTGAGGAAGCATAGTTGTGTTATGCTTGTTACATCTATTGTTGTGTTATGTGGGTTTTATGATAATTATACATGGTTATGAAAATCAAATATATATTAAGGATTGTACCTATTATCCATAAGGAGTAGCAGGAGATCCATGCATCAGCTAAGGTAAGAGCTATGGTAAGCATAGCAACAAAAATGCATGGTATTGTTGTAGATAGTTAGTTGTTACTTAGTCTGAGTCATGATTTTGAAAGTCATGTTTATAATATCAAATGAGTGAGTAAAATCATGAAATTTTTTGTTGTTAAGGTACACATCCAGACCTTCAATATGAATCTTATTTCATAATTTTAGGCGTAGATTGAAATATATGATTTTTCAAATTTGACCCAGGAAAACTGATCACTGTTGTGAAAATTGAACGATACAGATTTTAGAACTAGGAATTTTCGACTCAAGAGAACAATGGTTAACCTGGATAACCATGGGCACCAAGAACTAACAATACTGCTATTAATAACTAGCGTTTTGTATTCAGTCCTCTCCAAAAACATTTTCAAGCATGTTTGGGGTCAGTTTATCAAAGCAATGAAAATTCTTTTTTCAAGATAATAACACCTCGTATCTAATACTTCATAATCAAATTCCCCAGCATGAAGGTTCACAAAAATCATCTCAGATACTTTCCTTTAGATTCCATTTTGTTGACAAAAACCTTTTCAAACATCAAGAACTCGTAGACGAACATTTCAAATTGCAAGACCATCTCACAATGAAAACTTATCAACGATATTTCCAAAATTTCCTTACAATTTAAGTGTATAATCATGAATAATGAATAAAATCATACAAAATAAGAGGATGAAACAATTCCGATAACTTTCATTCACGAAATCATACTTATAAATATGGTAATTGATATAAAATTATGACAAGTAGTAAAATATCATTTATAAAAATTATAATAGGACGCTATCCACTCACCTCTTGAGCTCCCAAAATATAACTTGCTCTTTCCACAACTTCCCAAAAATAATCACCCTTAACAAGCACTTAACCACCTAAACTAGAGAAACTAGCTATATCAATACCTCAATAACATTATTTTACATTGTATGCTTTCTAAGATCAAAATGTTAGTTCTCTATGTGTTTTGATGATAACTGACAATTGTAAACGCAAGATAAAATGAGTTTCTGATAAGTTAAAAAAAAGAGAGAGAACTTGTGTCGGTGAATACTCGAGTAATGGTTTCATTACTCAAGTATTGAATACTCGAGTGATGGTTTCATTACTCAAGTATTGAGTTGACAAAGTGAATGGCTCCTTTGTGCAAAAATGATCATTACTCAAGTATTGATTCCAATACTCAAGTAATGAACTTACGAAGAGAGCATTCCAAGTTCTTTTCACAAAGATCAATACTCGAGTAATGGTTTGATTACTCGAGTAATGACCAAAAGAGACTCTTCATCTAAAAGGTAGAAATACCAATACTCAAGTATCCATATGGATACTCAAGTATTGGTCATACAGAAAATGATTAAAGTATTCAACATGTGAATACTCGAGTGTTGAGCAAACATAAAGTTTTCAAAGTTTTTCACATGTTTATCAATACTCAAGTATTGATATGAATACTCAAGTATTGGAATGGCATAGACTTCACAAGTATTGAAAATAGTTCAATACTCGAGTATTGATATGATTACTCGAGTATTGACCGACATTTAAAGTTTCACTATTTCCAAGTGATTTGAATACTCAAGTATTGAGGCGAATACTCAAGTATTGACTTGGAAAAGATCTCACAAAGTTTTTCAAATAGTTCAATACTCAAGTATTGGTTTGAATACTCGAGTATTGGCCATACAGAAAGGTTTGCTATTTCCAAGTGATTTCAATACTCAAGTATTGAGATGAATACTCAAGTATTGACTTGGAAAAGTTTTCACAAAGTTTTCAAACAGTTCAATACTCAAGTATTGAGTTGAATACTCGAGTATTGGGCATACAGAGCTTGGCTCTTTTTCAAATATTTTGAAAACTCAAGTATTGATTTGAATACTCAAGTATTGAAGTTTTGGACTTAAACTTATTTTCACATAAAAGTTCAATACTCAAGTATTGGTTCAATACTCGAGTATTGGTCTTACTCAAGGAAATTGTCCAACGCTCAAATCATGTAGTGCCTTCTCTGGAAAACGAATACTCAAGTATTCAGATGAATACTCAAGTATTCACATTAGTGCACAGTGCAATACTCAAGTATTGAAGAACTCACTCAAGTATTGGGAGCAAGTATTCAAAATTCAAATCATACGAATTTGTGATTTCTTCGTGTTTGATCTTAATGCTTTCTATTATCATTCTTATATATTCCCAGCTATGTTTAACCACTTTGTTAGTGAGTTTCAGCTTGATTATAGGAGATTAAATGAAGATTTAATACCAAAAGCAAAAAGCTGTCAGAACATTAAATGCTAAACCCAGAAAGTTGCATACTTTTGGGAAATCCTTCTGCACACGCTTACAAAGGATTAATGCCTACCTACCACATCCAAGAAACTGCTAGTCCAATGGATTTATTTACTAGAAGTCAACTCGAACTTCCGCCCAATTGGATTAAGTGAAGATTAGAGAGAGAAGAAGACCAAAATCGAACGAGAACCTTGGTTAATGTTACCAACGGTTATATGAAGGATTACAACGGTCATTTAATGCACTCTCGGTATAAATAGAGCAGCATTCAATTCCTCTCAATAACTAAGACTCTAGAAAGCGAAAATCATTAAAGTTTCCATCTACTCTTAAGTCTTTCTATACTAAGTATCTGTTGATACATTCAATCTTCAGTGTTTATCATTATCTACTCTTAGAGAGAGTTCATTGATTGTAAATCATTTATTGTGAGTATCTCAAGTCTGGGGACTTGGAGATTGGGTTCATTGATTACAACTTGTAAGGGGGAGTAAGTTCTAGTGAGAGAATTACTCTTGAGTGCAGAGTGTGTAATCAATTGTGATAGTGAAAAACCCGGAGAGTCGGGGATTCGGACGTAGGTCAAGAGATTGGACCGAACCAAAGTATAATTCCTTGTGTCTTGCCATTCTTCTCTACTCCATAGTCTACTCTGTTTTAGTTTCGAAAAACAGAGCTTTTCTGGAAGAATTTTTTTTAAAAAAAATCCCCAATTCACCCCCCTCTTGGTGATTAAGCTCCACTTTCACAAAATCCATATCAAAATCAATATAAAACTTTTCATGAGTGGTTTTTAGCAAAAAATCCTTCATTCGATTTTAATTACATGACAACACCAAAATGAAACACCAAACCCATTATATTCTAATCAAAGTTGCCTTCAAGCTACATACCAATTTGAGATTATAACCGTAATCTCTCTTGGACACATCATCAAACACTTCATAGACATCACAAAGGCCAGCACAAACTAAGTAAATTTAATCCTTGAAATTTCCAATCAACTTCTTCCTCTCATTATTATAAAGTTACAAGACTTCCAAATTTCATCTTTAAACAATAATTAAATCCAGAATTATTCAAAACAATACATAAATTCTTCTGCACCAGAATTAGTTATGAATTTTCAAAGTTTCAAGAAAATTCTGAAGAACTAGCTATCACCCAAGAGGGGGGCGAATTGGGTGTCTGATAAAAACTTTGGAACTTTGAAAATCTTTTTGCAACTTACTGAAAGTAGTTCGAATGATAGAATTAGTTTATAAAGCAATAATCAATCATTCAAACATATATCTTTGGAAATGTAAGAGTTTAAGGAAGAGAATATGCAACCGAGATTTATCGGTTCGGGCCAATCCTTGACCTACGTCCAGTCCCCAAGCTCCACTTGAGATTTTCAATCCACTATCTCCTTGTTTAATCGGGCACAAGAGAAAGCCTTTACAACTTCACAAGTTTAGTCGGGCACTTGTGCAGCCTTTACAATCTCTTACCGAGATACTCCCCCTTACACACTGTAAGGATACAATTACGCACTCGTACTCGGGATGATCCTTTCATACTAGGACTCACTCCCCTTACAAGTTGTAATCGTACACTCACTCTCAAAGGTTCCACAACCTTGAGATTTGATCACTAAACAGATAATCAAATAAGTGTTTAGACTCTCTCACAGAGTAGATAAATAATAATCACTGAAGTACATAATCGATCATCTCACTCTCTACTGTAAACTAATAAAACATTGAGAAACAGAGTGTATGAGTTATTGAACTATCGACGGTGAAGTAGTAAAATCATTTCATTGGGTTCGTCGAGTCATTCATCAATCGTCGTCACTCCTTCTAGTTTGAAGACTTCAAAATTTATAGGTAATTGTGTTTCGACCGTTGTGAGGATTCGACCATTGGACTATTCTTCCACTTTAGAATATGACCGTTGGATGTCTTTTGGAATTAGCCGTTGGAGCTTCTGACGTAATCATCTCCTTTTTGTAATATGTTGTTAATCCATGATATAATCATCTGAAACTCATTAGCAAATTGATTAAAAACAATTAGGAATATTAATGAGTGATGATTTGAAGAAACGAATTGATATAGAACGATTTAAGATTTACTGAGTCGTAGATTTCAAGAACAGAGGTGACTTTGCTTGAGCATGGACAAGGAATCTGCTCGGGCATAAAATGTGAAGGAGTAATTTTAAAAGAGTGATTCACCCATTGCTCGAGTAAGAGATCAAGTCTGCTCGGGTAGGCTATTTTGAAGATTAGCCACTTTCATCAATGCTCGGGCAAAGCACAGAGGCATGCTCAGGTAAGCATTTATGAAGGCTTTTGAAAAACAGAGTTTATCAACGTTGCTCGAGCAAGCAAAATCCCATGCTCGAGCAAGCCCATCGCCAATGCTCGAGCAAACTACCAAAGCTTGCTCGGGCATGCTTCTCCTGGAGCGTTTTAAGAAGGTGGTTTCTTTCGCTGATGCTCGAGCAAGACAAGCTTCATACTCGGGCATCATTCGCCAATGCTCGAGCAACACCAAACCTATACTCGAGCAAGCGCCAAACAGAGAAAAGGACTTACAGTTTTAATGATGCTGCTCGAGCATGTTTTCTCCTCTGCTCGAGCATGGTGCTCGAGCATGACATTTTCATGCTCGGGCAAGCATCATCCAGAGACGAAGAATGAAGAGTCGATTGATGCTGCTCGAGCATCCTTTTTCTTCTGCTCGAGCATGGTGCTCAAGCATGCCTTTCACTCTGCTCGAGCATGACTCTTCAATTTGCAATTTTTCGCTCTGAGCCCGATGATGCTTGGGCACGCTTGTCTCTCTGCTTGAGCAAGCTTCTCTCTTTGAGACTTATGATCATGTGTGAATAAGCATAATACTCTCTAGTACAAAGCTCAACTTCCAGAATGTAGAGACTTTCAGGAAACAAGAATATTGACAGCTCAATAGTCAATTTCCCATAAGCGTAACGTCTTTGATATAGCTTCAATTTTGTCAAACCACCCATGCTCATAAATCTCTTCAAGTATTCTTTCCAATGCAAGATGAATCAGCTCCAAACTCATTGTAGTTCATCCATTATCATCAGATGAATGAATGTTGTTCTTAATTAGCGTTTTTTGCAACATCCTGAACTGACCATCAATGTCAAAACATCATATCTCCTTCAATTGATCTTTTTTCCATTAAATTGATGTTTTTGGAAAGGTATGTGAGTATATTTTCATATGCCACTAATTTTTGCTCAATCGGATGTGTCGTTTGTGAGATACGCTCAAAATACCGAAGCTGGGTCTGGATTGTGACGTTGATTTTTGTTGCAACTTCCACAATTCATATCTCCTTGATCTGAACTCCTTTGGACTTGAATGTTATATCAAAATGACGCATTGGGAGTCTAGTTTCATAAACAATTGGTTTAACCTCAATTGGACTTCTGGTTTGAGAGATATCGTCGAATTACCAGAGGTCGCCTGAAACAGAGCTGAACAGAGTAGCTGAAAAACCGTTGTTGCTCGAGCATTAGATTTTCTCTTCTCGAGCAAGGCATTTTTTCATGCTCGAGCAAGGACGTTTTTCATGCTTGAGCAAGACCCTGAAACTGCAGCAATGACCTTAGCAAACCACTATTCATCAAAAAGCTTGAACTTGCTTATTTTAACTCCGAATTGAGCCGTTCCAACTTCTATTTGATCGTGGAGACTTCTAGAATCAATCTAAGAACTTGAATTGTCATTCCATTTAGCAAGTTATTCCTTTATTTCTTCTTCTATTGATCATTCTCCATAATTCAAGTCTTACTTTCTTCTCTTCTCTTGATCATTCCCAAAATCCTTTGATAACTTCTTGCTTGCTTGACATTCTCCACAATTCAATTTGGACTAATCTACATTAAATATAGTAGTTAGTCAAAGTAAAATATAAATATATTATGCAAGCTTTTTGCTCTTAATAATGGCATCTATATAAGACATCATCAAAACTAATCATAACCAACATTCTCCCCCTTTTTGATGAAGGCAAATACTCTAAGAAAAATATGTATGAATATGAGAATACATTAGGCCCAACATATTTTTCTTGCCATTCTCTCCCCCTTATTTGTCATTAGCAAAAAGATTGAAGTAAAGAGGAAATATTTTTAGAGAAGCAAGTATGAAAACAAGTTAGAAATGATTATCTCTCCTTAAGCATATGTCAAGAAAACAATTTTCTCTCCCCTTTTTTAGAGTATTTTGATATTTAATGAGATATAATTTGGAATGTTTTATGAAAATAAATTGGAGAGAATTTGGAGAGATTTTCAAGAAATCTTTCACAATTAAAGCATATAGATACGAAACATGTGCAAAATTTTCACTGAATATAAAAGGATAAAGATTAGAAATGCTCATGAAGATTCTGCAAATTTGATGAATGATCAATGAAGTCCATTTGCTTGCTTTCTTGTTGTATGATATCATTTCTATCCTTTTCTTTTCTTCATATAGCTCTTCTGTAGAATATGTCTCAGCTGGCTTCAAGAGGTTTTCCTCTTCATTTTTAGAGCATAGCTTAGCTTCAATGTGATTGAACATCAAAGCATCTTTCCTTAATTTAATTGTTTCTCCTTAAGGTGCATTAAGGAAAGTTCTTGTACAGTAAGAATTCTCCTGCCATAATTGTAAAATTTTCTTGCAAGAGAGAAATGTGTTAGTTCATACCAAATGTAATTCCGTAGTGATACCTCTACCATGGCATTACATGGTATCTCAGCCACTAATTTATGCATCGCCTCACGGCTTGTGCAATCGGCTATCAAAATATCCCTTTCTATATAATATTTTCAAGATAAGATATTTTCAATTATAAGATTAACTCATCATCAAAACTAATAAAAGATAATGAATGCAGATGAGTATGCTTAAAAGAGTTTTCTTCAAATAAAGGAGATGAGCTCTTTAAGATATAATATACATGAGAATGTGAAGCTCCCCCTTAATGAATGCATAACTAAAAGTATGAAGTTTCTTATAATGACACCAAATAATAATGTGACACCAAATGTTATGAGGTTTGGAGTTATCCCTGCTCCAGAGGACACAACATGGTATCTCAGAATTAAGAACTTTCAAGTTCACTTGGGTGGACTTGAAATTGGTATGAAGAAATCACTTATGCTTTCTATGATGATAAAAGAGTTTAAAGCATAAGGATCATTTTAAAAATAAGTGTGCTCGAGGCTAAATTTCATAAAATAAGATGGAATGGATGGAATCAAGTTAGCCTAGCATGATTATGATTTATGCATATTACAATACCTCACTTAAGTAATATCGTAATTACTCAAGTCATATTCATCTGTAATCCATAGATGCATCACTGGCTAGCCACTATCTGATGATGTGATCAATACATAGAGTTGTCTAATCTTGTCATTCATAGACGAGATGAACTTCAATATTATTTGGGGTAAGCTCAGTGTAAAGTTGTTGAAGTTCCTTTTCCACATAGCTCGAGTGGTTACTCATGTGATGTCCATGACTTTGTAGTCATCATTTGTAGTTCACACGAGAGGACCTTACAAGCTTATCTTCCTCTGTTTATCCCTGTTTCCCAATGCAAGAACAGAGGATCCTGCAAAACAAATATATGCTTTTTGGTACCCTTTGTTTCTTGGGTCCACACAAGTTTAGACATAACAACTCTTATGCTCTTATAATTTAACCATATGATATTTGAGCAAAGAGTAGAACAATCAAAATCAACAACATAATTTTACCTAATCAAATAAATTCAAGCCAATGAATCAGATAGGGTAACAGCTAAATGATTCCAAGAAAGTTATTCCTCAATGGCAATTTGGAAATACACTTTAAGTAGAAAAGTATGTCATTGATATGAATCTCAGTAATCCATGGATGAGATTAAAATTTCAAAAATGATCATGAAACATGCAAATTGTTTTAAATCTTGAATGTTCTTTCAAACATTGATGATGTATTAAGAAATTATATGAAAGATTCATTTTTGAAATATGTTTAAAATCGATGCACACGCTAAATATGGTGGAAGTCAACTTGTCAAAGAACATGTCAGAGTGCTTCAATATTTGGAGGACATGTCGAACATTGAAGTTTACATGTTAAAGAATTTTCCTAAAAGCAAAAGTCATGAGGGAAATGAATTAGCCAACAAGACTAAGTAGAATAGAAACATATAGGCAAAATGACTTTGCTATGACCAAGAGATAATCTTGCCTGTTAAAAAAAAGAGTCTTGAAAATATATGAACATTCAAGGAAAGAATATGAATATACAGATATAGTTACTCAAAATATGGATGAAAAAAAATGCTGATGTATTTGAGTAACAAAGTGGATACTAGGATTCATGGATGATGAAGCACATACTCATTAGTACAAATGACTAAAGTTCCAGAATATCATCCTAGTAAGTTATTCCACTAATGGTTAATGCATTATCATTCAATGCACTAATGAACATTCATAAAGCTTGGAATAACTCAGCAACCTAAGAATTTATGCTTAAAACATAACAGATTAACAAATTGAATTATTTTCTTGAAGATAGACTTGAAAATCATATATGATCAACTTGTTAGACTGACATGAGGTCCAACTAGTCAGAGAATAAGGAATGAGGAGTTCAAGTATCGCATTAAATATTAAGATCAATATGTGAATGACAGGAAAAACTCAACTGAACAAATTTGAAGCATGTATGACATTCAACATACAAAAATATTAACTTTCGGTTTTGAAACACTATTTGAATGCAATAAAAAACATGAATATTTTTCAAAAGGCATTTGTATGTATTTTCAAAAGATAGAATGAATTGAAACAAATAAACTTAGAAAGTTATGCACAAATTCATTTTCGGTCCATTTAGCAATCTGAAAAACATTTTGAAAAACATAAATAATTGATTGCTAATGGAATTGAATAATGGACAAGTATTCATTACCCAAAAATGAATATATAATCACAGGATGGGGTAAGAATTAGATATCACCTTAATTCATCTTGTCCTTGTAGAAGCTTGCTTGATTAAGATGAATTGATGTAAATATCTCATTTTTCGTCGTTCACCATAATCTTCAAGCATAGTTTGTTTAGCTTCCTTAGGACTTGAATTATTTCTCTATGTTGCATTCTTGAGAAGCTTTCTTTGATCCTATAGAGACATATAAACCTTTTTCTCCCATGATATCCAATCGTGCTTGGATCCATTAATTGTTAAGCTTGTAGGAATCATAACAGAATTCATATGCTCTTGCGAGAATAATCAAATCAGAACAATTGAGCATAATGAATTAAACATGACTTTATGCATAAAAGCATAAAAGTGATACTTTCTTTTCAAATCATCATGTATGCATAAAGAACTAAACTATTGAACATTGCAATCCCTTTATAAATTTATTAAGTGGATTTTTAAGGGATGTGAAAAATAAATTTTAAAATAGTTTGCAATGCTCATTCCTAAGGCTCCAAAATATAAAACCTCAATAACTTTAAATGATAATAGCGTAGGAGGTTTTACCATTGTATACCTTTACCTTAGGTACTTGGAGGATTGGCTTTGCTTACCCACTGATTCTTCATATATTTTCTTGTGGATGTCGGCAAAGCTCTCTTAGAAGATATAGACTTCAAGAGTCTTCTATTTGATAATTGAGAGAAGCTCCTTTTCTTGTTCTCCTCAAGATAATTGAATGGTACTCTATGATAGTCCATTCTTGAGGGAACATACTCATCTCTTGCTTGTAACCATTGCTTCTTTTGATTTGAGGATAAGGTTGTAGCAATGGCTTCTCCACGAGTTCTCTTTTGATGTGAATCTTCTTTTAGGTTCATGAGAAACTCTGGACTCTTCTTTCCTCCGTACCTTTATGTCCATTGCTTTTCGAATTATCCTGTACACATGGAGCACTAGATGGACATTTTGGTACCCACTTATACTCGGGTCCTTGACGGTTAGTATTGGACCTTGCTTGTCCTTTAGGAACCCAAACAAATTTATTTCTCACATTAAAATTTCTCCTAATATAGCATGAATGAGAAATATGACCATTTTTACCACAATAATTGCAAATAATATAATGACGCTTATTATGAACAGTTTTGCAAGAATTGTGCTGGTCGAGTGGATGAAATGTCAAATGACCTATATTTGTATATTTTTCCTTCCCACATGATTTTCTAGCATGATTGAAGACATTTTTGTTTTTCAAAATAGAATCAGTAAGTGGTTGAAAAACAATTTTATGTAAACTCTCAAAATCATTTTTCTTATCTACACAAGAAGAGTTGGGACTATTTACCACATGTGCATCTTGAGCTCTAGATATGATTTACCATAATCGTCCATGAGCTCTTCCTGGGAATCCTCTTCCTCTTGTTCTTTTGTGTTGGTTGGATCGTGAAGGTATTCTATGATTTCTCCTTCTTCATTCTCCAGTTGTTCATCAGACGTAGATGTAAAACTCAAAGTCTCAGATGAACTGTCAACACCTTGAACTTCAACACAGTTGTTAGAGGTATATATAAAATCAAGAGTATCCCAAATTTCTTTAGCACTAGAGCAAAACTTGATTTTCTCATAATCATTTTCGGTTAAAGCACTATATAAAATTTTCATTGCTCTAATGTTCAACGAAAACATTTTCTTTTCCTTGTTAGTCCAATCCTTTCTGGGTTTGAAATCAAAGACATTTATAAAAACATTCCACATATCAAAATCAAAACATTTTATAAACGATGTCATTCTAGCTTTCCAAAACCAAAAATCAACATCTTTGAAAAACGGTGGAATGGTATAATTGGAACCTTCTGAAAATGAACAACACCCAAAATTAGCCATTGACAACTCTTGAGATTGTTAAGTCCTTTAAACAAGAGCCTAGCTCTGATACCAAATAAAAAACCAGCTATCACCCAAGAGGGGGGGTGAATTGGGTGTCTGATAAAAACTTTGGAACTTTGAAAATATTTTCGCAACTTACTGAAAGTAGTTTGAATGATAGAATTAGTTTATAAAGCAATAATCAGTCATTCAAACATATATGCTGGAAATGTAAGAGTTTAAGGAAGAGAATATGCAAGCGAGATTTATCGGTTCGGGCCAATCCTTGACCTACGTCCAGTCCCCAAGCTCCATTTGAGATTTTCAATCCACTATCTCCTTGTTTAACCGGGCACAAGAGAAAGCCTTTACAACCTCACAAGTTTAGTCGGGCACTTGTGCAGCCTTTACAATCTCTTACCGAGATACTTCCCCTTACACACTGTAAGGATACAATTACGCACTATGTACTCAAGATGATCCTTTCACACTGGGACTCACTCCCCCTTACAAGTTGTAACTGTACACCCACTCTCAAAGGTTCCACAACCTTGAGATTTGATCACTAAAAAAATAATCAAATAAGTGTTTAGACTCTCTCACAGAGTAGATAAATAATAATCACTGAAGTACATAATCAATCATCTCACTCTCTACTGTAAACTATATAAACATTGAGAAACAAAGTGTATGAGTTATTGAACTATCGACGGTGAAGTAGTAAAATCATTTCATTGGGTTCGTCGAGTCATTCATCAATCATCGTCACTCCTTCCGGTTTGAAGACTTCACAATTTATAGGTAATTGTGTTTCAACCGTTGGACTGTTCTTCCACTTTAGAATATGACCGTTGGATGTCTTTTGGAAGTAGCCGTTGGAGCTTCTGACGTAATCATCTCCTTTTTGTAATATGTTGTTAATCCGTGATATAATCATCTGAAACTCATTAGCAAACTGATTAAAAGCAATTAGGAATAGTAATGAGTGATGATTTGAAGAAATGAATTGATATAGAATGATTTAAGATTTACAGAGTCAGAGATTTCAAGAACAGAGGTGACTTTGCTCGAGCATGGACAAAGAATCTGCTCGGGAATAAAATGTGAAGGAGTAATTTTAAAAGAGTGATTCACCCATTCATCGAGTAAGAGATCAAGTCTGCTTGGGCAGGCTATTTTGAAGATTAGCCACTTTCGTCAATGCTCGGGCAAAGCATAGAGGTATGCTCAGGTAAGCATTTCTAAAGGCTTTTGAAAAATAGAGTTTATCAACGTTGCTCGAGCAAGCCCATCGCCAATGCTCAAGCAAACTACCAAAGTTGCTCGGGCAAGCTTCTCCTGGAGCGTTTTAAGAAGGTGGTTTCTTTCGCTGATGCTCGAGCAAGACAAGCTTCATGCTCGGGCATCATTTGCCAATGCTCGAGCAACACCAAACCTATGCTCGAGAAAGAGCCAAACAGAGAGAAGCACTTACAGTTTTAATGATGCTGCTCGAGCATGCTTTCTCCTCTGCTCGAGCATGGTGCTCGAGCATGACATTTTCATGCTCGGGCAAGCGTCATCCAGAGATGAAGAATAAAGAGTCGATTGATGCTGCTCGAGCATCCTTTTTCTTTTGCTCGAGCATGGTGCTCGAGCATGCCTTTCACTCTGCTCAAGCATGACTCTTCAACTTGCAATTTTTTGCTCTGAGCCCGATGATGCTCGGGCACGCTTGTCTCTTTGCTCGAGCAATCTTCTCTCTTTGAGACTTATGATCATGTGTGAATAAGCATAATACTCTCTAGTACAAAGCTCAACTTCCAGAATGTAGAGACTTTTAGGAAACAAGAATATTGATAGCTCAATAGTCAATTTCCCATAAGCGTAACGTCTTCGATATAGCTTCAATTTTGGAAAACCACCCATGCTCATAAAGCTCTTCAAGTATTCTTTCCAATGCAAGAATAATCAGCTCCAAACTCATTCTAGTTCATCCATTATCATCAGATGAATGAAGGTTGTTCTTAATTAGCATTTTTTGCAACATCCTGAACTGATCATCAACGTCAAAACATCATATCTCCTTAAATTGATCTTTTTTTTTTCATGATATTGATATTTTTGGAAAGGGGTGAGTATATTTTCATATGCCACCGATTTTAGCTCAATCGGATGTGTCCTTTGTGAGATACGCTCAAAATACCGAAGCTGGGTTTGGATTGTGACGTTGATTTTGTTTTGTTAGTTCTCTAAAGGTTTTGATGATTACCAACAAGTTGTAAGCAAAGGATAAAGTTTTGCTTTGTAAATTAAAAAAACTTCTTGTCAAAGCAAAACTCGAGTTTTGGATTCAAAAATCGAGTTTTGACCTTACGAGAAGAAACCAATTCTCTTATCAAAGCAAAACCGCAGCTTTTCTTTCAAAACTCAAGTTTTAACTACACGACGCAGACTTCTCGTATTTTTGAGAAAGTCAAAACTCCGTTTTTCATTTAAAACTCGAGTTTTGGACTCCGTAAAAGTCTCCTACATTTTGAGATTTTGAAAACCTCCGGTTTTGGCTAAAACCTTCGGTTTTCAAATTAACTTGAAATATTCCAAGTTTTCACCAACAAGTGAAAACTCGAGTTTTGAGGCAAAACTCGAGTTTTGAGTTGCGTAAAAGCTTTCAGTCTTTGGCACATTTACAAAACCTCCAGTTTCTCAAGAAAACTCCAGTTTTGGTTTTGGACAATGTTTTCTGTAGAGTGAAAACTCGAGTTTTGATTTCAAAACTCGAGTTTTGATCGATGTAAGGTTCTTGGATTTTCTCGGCTTCCAAAACCTCCAGTTTTCCATGAAAACTCCAGTTTTGGTTTTTAACAATGTTTTCACAGTAAAGTGAAAACTCGAGTTTTGATTTGACAGAAAGTCTTTGAATTTTCTGAGTCTTGAAAACTGCCAGTTTCTTCTAAAACCTCCAGTTTTGTCTTGGCGCAAATTTACCCAAGTTTTCATGTTTAAATGAAAACTCGAGTTTTGATATCAAAACTCGAGTTTTGGCCAGACAGAAAGTTTGATACACTTCAACGTTTTGAAAACCTCCATTTTGCAAATAAACCTCCAGTTTTGATGTTTTGGACTTAAATCAATTTTACTCATCAAAGTCCAAAACTCGAGTTTTGAAATAAAAACTCGAGTTTTCATTACTGAGTTTAAAATTCAAATCGCGAATACGTGAATCCTTCTTGATTGATCCTAATACTTTCTATTATCATTCTTGCATATTCCTGCTATGTTTAACCACCGTGTTAGTAAGTTTCAGCTTGCTTAAACAAGATTAAATGAAGATTTAGTGGAAAAGCAAAAAGCATGTCGAACATTAAATGCTTAAACCAGAAAAGTTGCATACTTCTGGTAATCCATCTGTACACGCTTGCAAAGCATTAAAGAATGTTCTCAACTTCCAGCTTCTGCTACACCAACGGATTGATTTGTCTGAAATCAACTCTGACCTCCTACACAGCTGGATTAAATGAAGACTAGTGAGAGAAAGCCAAGAATTGCCTCCAACAGCTAGAATAATCCCTCAACGGATATATGAAGTTGGCAACGGTCATTAAATGATCTCTGAGCATAAATAGAGCAGCATTCAAGTTTCCCAATTAACACATCTGCTGAAAAACGAAAATCATTCAAAGCTCTCAACTACTCTCTAGTTCTTCTGTGTGAAAGTGATTTTTGATACAAAGCTTCAAAGTGTTTATCATAATACACTCTTAGAGAGAGTTTCATTCTTGAAAAGCATTTATTGTAAGGAATCACAAGTCCTGGGGACTTGGTGATTGGGTTCATTGATTACAACTTGTAAGGGGGAGTAAGTTCTAGTGAGAGAATTACTCTTGAGTACGAGTGTGTAATCTTTTGAAATAGTGAAAAACCCAGAGAGTCCGGGACCGGACGTAGGTCAAGAGATTGGACCGAACCAAAGTATAAATCCTTGTGTCTTACTCTTCTACTCTCATCTTAGCTCATCTCTCGTTTTAGTGTTCAAAAATAGAGCTATTTCGAAAAAGATTTTTAAAATCCCCAATTCACCCCCTCTTGGTGATTTAGCTCCACTTTCAGTTGCAACTTCCACAATTCATATCTCCTTGATCTGAACTCCTTTGGACTTGAATTTTTTTATCAAAATGACGAATTGGGAGTCTAGTTTTATAAATAATTGGTTTAACCTCAATCGAACTTCTGGTTTGAGAGATATCATCGAATTACCAGAGGTCGCCTGAAATAGAGCTGAACAGAGTAGCTGAAAAACCGTTGTTGCTCGAGCATTAGATTTTCTCTTCTCAAGCAAGGCATTTTTTCATGCTCGAGCAAGACCCTGAAACTGTAGCAATGACCTTAGCAAACCACTATTCATCAAAAAGCTTGAACTTGCTTATTTTAACTCCGAATTGAGCCGTTCCAACTTCTATTTGATCGTGGAGACTTCTAGAATCAATCTAAGAACTTGAATTCTCATTCCATTTAGCAAGTTCTTCCTTTCTTTCTTCTTCTCTTGATCATTCTCCATAATTCAACTCTTACTTTCTTCTCTTCTCTTGATCATTCCCAAAATCCTTTGATAACTTCTTGCTTCCTTGACATTCTCCACAATTCAATTTGGACTAATCTACATTAAATATAGTAGTTGGTCAAAGTAAAAGATAAATATATTATGCAAGCTTTTTGCTCTTGATAATGGCATCTATATAAGACATAATCAAAACTAATCATAACCAACAAATTCAATCTCTCTTGGTACCTAATCTTAGAGAAAGAATTTTAAGTTTCTAGCTTAATCACGGATATTTTTGTGTCACATATTGTTCTTAAATGACTAAAATGCTATGATAAGTGATCATAGAGTAAGATGTTACCCCTACATACTATCTTTCTCTAATTTAAGAAAAAGTTAATTTAAATAATGTATAGTAATACTTAAATAAATACTTAAGTTCTTACCTTGGATTTAATCCTAACGCAACGAGCTTTCCCCAACATCTAAGGAAATAATATACTTAATGGTTAAAGAAAGTTTACTCTAGCCTAAGTTGTTAATTCAAATGCTCCCTTAACAATCATCCTATAAAAATTAAGAACTTCATTGTATCAAATTCATAATTAACCTTTTGAAATCAAATTCATAATTAACCTTTTCAATTTACAATTAATTTTTTTTAAAATGTTCCAAAATTAATTTTTTTAATATAGTATTTTGCATAATCAACTCAAGTGATAATAGCGATTTTTCTTCATTAAATAACAATTTTCTCCTTTATTACCTAAGATTGGAGTAGGGTAAAGTCATATTTCATATTTGAGGTTCAGAAAGATCAAAATGCATAAGCATAATAACCTAGTACCAAAGCCAAGGGTCGTTGCATTCGACTTTAACGAGTATCGTAATATGAATCATGCATCAACAACATGCAGATGTCAGTCCTAAAATTCTATCCACTATGTCTAACACACAAAAGTCATCTAACTCCTTTAGAGGTGGGGAAAATGCAAGAAAAAAACCTTGAAAAACAAATGCTGTAATCAAGATTCAATTCATAATATTTGTAAGATTCACGTGTTAGTCATAATTATTTTATTTTTTGAGTAAAATATTCTAACTATCCCTCTATTTTACCTTAATTACACAAACCTCCATCTATTTTGAGAATACATATAAACCTCCCTTAAAATAAAAATGTATATTACACGAACCTCCCTTATATTTTGAGATTCAATTTTCTTCCACCAAACATGTTATTTAATCGTTAAGTTTGACTTTTAAACTTTTTTTTCCTTTACCAAAATGACCTTATTTAACATTAGAATTATTTAAACACACAAATGGGCCAAAACATTTAGGGAAAATTATAATAAAGGACCTAAAAAAGAATATTTATTAAGAAGGACCATAAAAATGGTAATTATTTTGAAGGATCAGAAATTAAAACATTAAATAGAAAGACTAAATTGCCTATAGGAAAATTTTCTATATTCTCTCTAAGTGAATTAGAATCTGGAGTGATTGATGGATAATAACAAATAGAGATCAATTCAAATAACCTCGTTCTTTTTCGATTGCATAAACTTGAAACTAACCTTCACTTTTCATATTCCATATCATATTAAACTTGGAAATATTAGCGATGAAGAAGAACATCATTTTTTGATTGTCTACTTCCAAGCCATCATCGTAGCTTAGGTAAAGGATTTTGAGTGAATTAATTAGTTGCTTAGGACAATATATATTTTTTGAAAACAAATAATCTGGTATTCTTTTTCTGCATTTTGGTTTTTAGGTTGGTGAAATCAAAGGCTGATTGGAGTGACGAAATGGGAATGGTAATTGCAGCTTAATCTGATATGGAATATAGGACCTAAGCATTTTTGAATTGGTCTCAAATTTGTCATTATCCATCAATCACTCCAGATTCTGATTCACTTAGAGAGAATATAGGAAATCTTGCTAAGGGCAATTTAGTCTTTCTATTTTAATGTTTTAATTTTTGGTCCTTCCAAATAATTATCATTTTTATGGTCCTTCTTAATAAATATTATTTTTCGAGGGCTTTTATTATAATTTTCCCAAAAATTTATACCACAAAAAATTAATTCTAATAGATTTTCTAACTTTCTAATATGTTAGATATTATAAAATTTATAATTTTAATTTTTCATCATAATTATTAAATTTATTTATTTTTAGTTTCTTAAATGACTAAAAATATATATCAAACACATTCTTTTTTCTATCAAATATTATAATATACGTTTGAGAGATTATATAAGTAATTTAAATTTATAATTTCATTTTTCTTCCTACAAACATTTAGAAAACGTACTCAATTTTTTAAAAGTTTGTGATATTTACAACCTATCAATTAAAATTTGGGATTTAGTATTAAGGGTAAATTAGTAAATATATTTTATTTTTTATATAAATTTTGATTAAAAATATATTTTTAAAATATTCATAACAAAGTTAATGATTTGGACTTAAGTGTATGTTTTCAAAATTGAGGGGAGGATTGTGTAACTAAGGCAAAACATGATGTGGTTAAAGTATTTTACTCTTATTTTTTATATAGATTGATTTTGTATTTTTAAAGTTGTCTGTTCAATTTATATTGCATAATATAATTTTTAGAAATAATAAATTAATAATCCAACAGCTCCGTGAAACAAAATAAAACATATTTTTTTTAAAAAAATTGCCTACTTTTAGACCAGGTATGAAATTACTTGGTGTAAATGAAAGTGGAGCAAATCACCAAGAGGGGGTGAATTGGGGATTTTAAAAATTCTTTTTAAAATACTCTGAAACTTAACAGCAAAACAGAGCTAAACAAAGGAGATGAAAGAATAGCAAGACACAGCAAATTTATACTAGTTCGGTCACAACACTTGACCTACATCCAGGTCCCGAGACACTCTGGGATTTTCACTAACTCATAAGATCAGTTACACACTCTGCACTGGAAAGTTATCCTCTCACTAGGATACACTCCCCTTTACAAGTTGTAAACTGATATACCCAATCTCCAAGTCCCACGACTTGAGATTCTTATAATAAATGAAACTCTCTCTAAGAGTAGATAAGATAATCACTGAAGTACAAATGTATCAAAAGATACTTTACAAGAGTAGAAAACTGAAAGAGTAGTTGAAACTTTGAATGCTTTTTGTTTTCTGCAGATTGGTTGTTGAGAAGACTTGAATGCAACTCCTTATATATGAAGAGAGCATTAAATGACCGTTGGATTGAACAATGTAACCGTTGGAGACATTGGACTAGCTGTTAGAAACAAGTTGGTCACTTCTCTCTCTAATCTTTAGTTAATCCAGGTGCACAGAAGTTTATAGTTGACTTCCCTTGAATTAAATCCGTTGGAAGAGCAGCTTCTTGAAAGGGAAAGAAAACATTAATCCCTTAGCAATGTGTAGAGAATGATTGTCCAAAAGAATGCAAGTTTTTTGGACTTTGCAATAAATATGCTGACGTCACTTTTTACTTTAAGCCAAATCTTCATTTAATATTCTTTAAACCATATGAAACTCACTAACAAATTGATTAAACATAGTTAGGAATAGTAATGCGTGATGATAGAAGTATTAAGATCAAACATAATGATTTCGCAAATTTGAGCAATTTGATTTTCAAACAGGGTGACACAAACTCGAGTTTGTTCTTCCAAACTGGAGTTTGTAGTTTTCCTTCAGAAGCCTAAACTGAAGTTTACAAACCTAAACTCGAGTTTACTTCATCCAGAGAAGAAAGTCGCGATTTGATCTTTGAAGTATATTTTGAATAGGAGCAAAACTCGAGTTCATTAGTGACTAACTCGAGTTTTGGACTTTTATAATGAAAAATACGTTTAAGTCCAAAAGCTAAAACTGAATTTTTCAAATCTAGACTGGAGTTTTCAAAATCACAAGATAGAGCAAAGCTCTCTGCTTGGTACAAACTTGAGTTAATAAAAATAAACTTGAGTTTCCACAAATGTTTGGAAAAAAAGGAAAACTCTCTGTATGGTGAAAACTGGAGTTTGCAAAGGTAAACTGGAGTTTCCAAAACTTCATAAATATGATATGCTCTATGTATGATCCAAACTCGAGTTTGCAAATGCAAACTCGAGTTTCCTCAAAAGAGAGAAAACTTTGAAACTTTCTGCCAAACACAAACTGGAGTTTATAAAACAAAACTAGAGTTTTCTCAAATTCAAAATAGAGCAAGGCTCTCTAATTGCCACAAACTCGAGTTAATGAAACTAAACTTTGTTAGTTCTCTATGTGTTATGTGTTTTGATGATGTCTAACAATTGTAATCTCAAGTGATTGTTGTTGATTTAAGTCAAAATAATTTAGTTTAAAACTAACTTGACTCAACAATCAATTGATCTGATATGACTCAAGTTACAATATTTTAACTCAAGTCATTATAGTACTCTTTGATCCTAGTAACTCAAGTTGTCCAACATGACTCAAGTCATAAGTTTTGAAAAATTCAGATTTGCAAAGCACATAACTCGAGTTGTCACTTATCAACTCGAGTCATGAGTTGTACTTCAGCTTTCAAAAAGGTCATCACGATATCAGCTTCTTCTGAGTCTGATATGACTCGAGTCATGCGTGAATAAATCGAGTCATCACATTGCTCTTCACTTCTGTTTGAAGTTGATTCATAATGACTCCAGTCATAACTTGCATGACTCCAATCATGACTCGAGTTACCACTCTAAAATTTCTTTCTATCCGAAATTGCTTCAAAAATGACTCTAGTCATAACTTGCATGACTCAAGTTACTGTGTTATAACTCAAGTCATCCTGTTACAATTCCTTTCTATTTGAAATTTCTCTGCGATGACTCAAGTCATAACTCAAGTCATCTTATTGTAAATCTTTTCTGTTTGAAATTTCTCAGCGATAACTCCAGTCATAACTCAAGTCATCAAAGCGCCTGTTTGAAATTTCTCAATCATAACTCCAGTTACAACTCGAGTCATCTAAATTGCATTGATATATTTTGAACCATAACTCTAGTCATGACTCAAGTTATGCTTATCAGTTTTTGATGCCTCGTCTGCGTAATCTGACATTCATCGATTAAGTCTTGGGTATTTCATATTATTGATTCTTACTATTCCTAACCAAGTTTAATCAGTTTGCTAATGAGTTTCAGATATGATTAACAAGCTTTAATCATCATATTATCATAAAGCAAATCTTGTCAGACGCATTAAATGCTTGAACAGAGTTAAAGCATGAAATTGGAAACTGAGCTTCTTAGCAACCAAAAAGCATTCCGGCCATTCCTAGTCAACATTCTTATTGAGTCTCAACGGACAAATCGAATGAGGAATGTCAACGGAGAATAATGGCAACATCGGACGATACGAAGAGAGAGAGCAACGTTCAAACTCAACGGATATATTTATTATTCTCAACGAATCATTATCTCTCCTCAACGGTCATTAATTGCAAGCATCTATAAAATCCAGAAGCATTCAAGTCTCCATTCGATCGAAACACTATGCATTCAATTAGAATTTATTGCAATTAATTGTTTCGTTAGTTTCATTTAATATCTTCGGATATTTTACTGTACTTCAGTGATTATCACTTATCTACTCAGTGAGGAGTTTAAACACTATCTGATTATCTTAGTTGTTAAATCTTAAGGTATTGGAACCTTAGTGTGGGTGTACAATTACAACTTGTAAGGGGGAGTGAGTCCTAGTGAAAGGATAATCTCGAATACAGAGTGTGTAATTGTGTCTGTGGTTATTTGGTTACAACTTGTAAAGAGGAGTAAGTCCTAGTGAGAGGATTACTCGAGAGTTACAGAGTGTGTAATCAAGTTTCAAGATAGTGAAATCCCGAGTGTTTACGGGGATTTGGATGTAGGTCAAGAGTTTGACCGAACCAGTATAATCTCTTGTGTTCACTGTTCTTCTCTCCTTCTCTGTTTGAGTGTTCTTGAGCAATTAGCGAAAGATTTTTTATAATCACCTATTCACCCCCCTCTAGGTGATATTCCATCTTCAAACTCGAGTTTCCTTGAAAGCTTGGGAAACTCTCTGTCAAGTGTAAACTCGAGTTTGCCTTTGACAGTAAGTTTTTCAACTTACCAAAGACAAACTTCAATTTGAGTTTACAATTGTCAGTTATCATCAAAACACATAAAGAACTAATAGTAAAGTGTCAACATTTTTTTATTATAAATTAATACTTTTTAAGATGGGTCAATAAAACAATTAGTCTTAAAAAGTAACTTTTTAAACCATTTGTAGGACTAACCTTAATAAGGACAAACTTTTTAAACCGATATGTAAGACCTAACTTAAACCCAATCTAAAAGGCTAATTTCAACCAGTCTTGAAGGCCTTTTTTTTCTAGTAACGAATTCATCACACATTAAAGCAATCAGTTTGAATTTAAGACTATACTGGTTGAAATCTTACTTACATAGAACTGACAAACTCACAAAAGTTCCAGCACGAGCATATTCTGAATTTGAATGTGCAAATTGTTTAGTTAGGCCACATAATACTTGAGTGGGAGAAATCCTTCACGGCAAGATCTAAAAGCCTCTGACAGCTCTTCAATTTTTTTTTTCTGGATATTACAAGGATCCGTTTTTAGATGTTTACATCTAAGAAATTTCCTTTGTCTTTGAAGAGTTCTTGTCAATAGTATAGGAGATAGATAATTATTTGTTTTAGCATTTGACCAGACAAGCTCTTAACAGTAAAAGGGTCAAGAGGGGACTTGGCTTGAGACCATCGCGAGGCAGCGTCCGCTTCTGTCCTTTACTTTAAACTACGCCAAAGCAATGTAGTTTTAAGTGAACCTTTTCTTCTTCTTTTTTTCTTTTTTTTTTTTTAAATTAAGGTACTGATAGGTACTAAAAATATACTTGACCTAACCGACCGCAGTCTTTGAAAAAATACCTCATGATCTTGAAAAATTATTTTAGGATTTTTAAAAAATACCATGAAGTATATTTTTAATATAAGTCAGTACCCTGAAATATTTTTTCAAGATCATGAAATATTATTTCAGTACCATACTAGTACAAAAAAGGCTTTTAGACCGCCTCGTTTAGACCGGAGTATTGAGGGTCCGATCTAAAAAGTATGACTGGTGGTAATTTCATAAATATCAAGAACTTTTTGTACCGGATAATAGAAGATTAAGTTTAAAAAGTATGACCGGTGGCAATTTCGTAAATATAGAGAACTTTTTAAGATCTGATTATAGAGGATCAGGTCTAAAAAGTATGACCGGTGATAGTTTCGTAAATATAAAGAACTTTTAAGACCAAATGTTAATAATATCTGGTTTAAAAGGTGAACTTTTTAAGACCAGTAGTTACAAATATGCAGTCTAAAAGATAAGGAAAAAATTTTAAAAAAAAATTATTACTTTTAAAACCGGGTGTCAATAATATCCGATCTAAAAGGTGAACTTTTAAGACCAGCAGTTAAAAATATCTGGTCTAAAAGATAAAAATAGTAATAATAATAAATTTATTACTTTTAAGACCGGATGTTAATAATATCCAGTACAAAAGAGATCACTGTTGAGTCACGGGTTTAAGTTCATATCTCTCATCTCTCTCTGACACGGTCACAACACTGACACACCCTCTGCTAACTTTTCCAAGTTGTACTTTTCATTTAAGGCTGAATATGAAGAGTTGAGTCACAGGTTCACTTCAGCTCCCATTATGCTATACAAGTTGATATCCTTTAAGGCTTTAAGGTTGTGTACTTGGAATTTTACTTTTCATTATCTTAGCAGTACTGGAAATTCCAACTATTCTCGCTTTTGTGCAAATCTCTCATCTCTCTCACTCGGTCCAGATCAAGAATATGAAGGCTTGGGATTGGGAAGTGCAGCTGCAACAAGGTTGCTGATTCTTTAGCTAAAAAGTTCATAATTCTTCGCGACCACAGCACCTATGCCCTCCAATGGACTCTCGATCATTTCCTCCTCCTTCGCTGTATTGTTATGTATCCTCTCTCATATTCGTTATTTTTTTTTCAAATATTTAATTTTGGATTCACTAATCCACACACACCATCTGTCATTTTGGATTCACCTCCGCAGTGACCGTGGCTATTCCAAATATGTAGTATTTCTTTCATTTCTTAGGCTCCTTCACCTACGCATCGCTCAACACCTACAACACCCCCAAGGAAGCCGCCAGATTTGGAGCTGAAGCAGCACATATCAGACTTGGAGTCGCTGCTGGGGCTAGAGCCGAAGGCAGAGATGAGCAAGCAACGGCAGGTGATGAGTGGCGGAGGGAGCAGCGACGGTGGTGATTTGGACCGATGGAGGTTGTGGCTGGGAAGGAGGAGATTTTTTTTTTGCCAACTTACTTTTAAGACCGGATGTTTAAAAAGTTCAGTCTAAGAATCTCCTTTTAAGACTAGTTGCTCAATCGGTCTTAAAGGTAATTGACTTTTTTAACCGCCTGGATCTAGACCGGTTCTAGATTTGGTCTCCAAGGTGTTTTTTTTGTTCGGTCTTAAAAGTTTTTTTGTACTAATACTAGTCAATATCCTGAAATATCTTTTAAGTATCCGTCAGTATCTTGAAAGATTAAAAAAGAAAAAGGTTCACTTAAAACGACGCCAAAATGACACAGTTTTAGGTAAAGGGGCAACGGACGCAAGCCAAGTTTGTCAAGAGGGTCAATATGCTTCAACCAGTTTTCCCAATTCTAATTGCGTGGTTGAGAAATTGTTTTTGAATTAATGTTAATGTTCTTCATTTAAAACTAAATTTAAAATTTTTGTTATGGCATGTCAAATTTTAAATTTCTGCTTTACTTCCCATTATACTAATTCATATATATTTTTTAATTTATATGGATTTTAACTCCATTTCATTTAAATCCTTTCCAATTAATTTTAAGAATAAAAAAATTGTGATACAATTTTTAAAATTCAACCTGTTAGTTTTCTATGTTTTGATGATAACAATTATAATGGAATTCAAGGCAAATTCATTGTGACTTTTTCTGTCATAAAGTAACTTGGAGTCATAGCAAAAAGAACCTCCGAGGTAATGTCTTGAAAAAGTTTTTAAATAAAACTTTAACTCCCAGTCAATTATGATTTGCCTCAAGTTAACTGTGCCCAAAGATTTAAATTCTATGTTTCGCGCCAGTACTCTATTTAACTTGAAGTTAAATCATATTTGACTCAAGGAAAATATGTTTAACTTGAAGTTAAAACTGAATTGACTCAAGTTAATGTTTTTCTCTGAACTCCTTTTAAAGTGAGTATCGTTTTTAACTTCAAGTCAATTAGTAAATGACTCAAGGCATTTGGCATTTTTAACTTGAAGTTAAAACATATATGACTCCAGTCAATATCACGCTATCTCAAAAGGAGAGATTTTAACTTGAAGTTAAATAGCAAATGACTCAAGGCAAATCATTTTTAACTTGAAGTTAAAAATAATTGACTCAAGGCAATATCTCTCTAAACATATCTTTTGAACTCAACTTGTGTTTTTAACTTGAAGTTAAAAACTAAATGCCTCCAGTCAATAGCATTTTTAACTTGAAGTTAAAAACTAAATGTCTCCAGTCAATAACGATATGCTTCAAGATTTGCGCTGTTTTGAAATGAAAGCTTTTAACTCTTTCAAATGAAGTTATTGCTTCAAGTCAATGACTCAAGGCAGATATTTTAACTTGAAGTTAAATATTGTTCTCTTCCAATTTGCGCTTTTAACTTGAAGTTAAAATATACATGACTCAAGGCAAATGCTACTTAACTTGAAGTTAAATACTAAATGCCTCCAGTCAATGACTTTATGTATCAAGTTAAGTGTTCTTTTCTAATACTTTTCGTTTTTAACTTGTTGGAAATTATGCCCTAGGGGCAAGTCATTGTACTTTAAACGTTAATGTCATTTAAAGTATTCTCCATTTAGTTATCATTTTCATTTGCATGTTTATAGTTATAACTGTATCCTTGGATATATCTTATAGATTATCCTAAATGTTCCTGGTCAGTCATCTACGCGGGAGCGAAGATGAAATAAGACCAGTATGACTTTGATAAGGTATGGAGATACGAATCAAAGTCATAGGCACTTGTAAGAGTACAAGGTGCTGGACCGACTCACTATGAGAAAGCTGCATGGATTAAGTCATAAACTTTTCTCATGTATAACCGTATCACAATGCCCTTTGACCTGAGATCATCATGGATTCCTACATGATAAGTCGCTGGTCTTTGACCTAGTCAAAAGTCACCTTTGACCGGGTGATGATAAAGGCTTGGATTGGGATCAGTGGTTTTCATGCAGAGGAATGTGAATGGTCAAGATGGAATTTGTCCCTCACATTTGTAGAGAGATATTACTGGGCCCCTTGATGTGAGTCTGAGAAATGTATGGTCATACTACGATGGAAAGGAGTTTCCATTTCAATTGTTAGACTACTCAAGATCGAGAAAGTAATGGTTAAGAACAGGAAGTTGACATTATCTATGTCTCATCCTTGACCAAATTATCGCATGACAAAAGGGACGTGACATGGTTGTACGATAGGTTGTATCGTATTATCGATCCCCATATGAATTGGATAGTCGCAATGTCTTGCTAGAGGCCGCTTACGACTTGTGGGCTGGTACAATATTAGCCCGCTGCCAATCTCATGTGGGCCTGCAGGGTCACACACAAGAATAGCCCAACATGAGCAATAGTGTCCAGATTCATTGAATCTTAGATATGTCTAAGATTTAATGAATACAACTTTAATCTTTAATCTAGGATATATATATATATATATTATATTATAAATTCGAAATTAAATAATAATGATATTATTAATATAGACTATAAATTATTATTTTTTTGTATTTAATTTATTTGATAAATTAAATATCTAAAACAAATAGATATATTGTATCTCAAATTTAATTTTTGAATAAAGATATCATATATCTGATTTAATTTAAATTGAGATATAGTGTCTCAGATTTAATTAAATAGATAGATATCATAGATAAATTAAATCAGAAGGCTTTTAATTCGGATTAAATAGATTAGATTAGATCTATTGGATAGATTTAATTAATATATTATTTTAATCCAAATTCAAATTTCAAGATTAATAAAGATTAATTTTGAATATAATAAGTCGATTGAGTTTTGAAAACCTACGGGACATTTTGCAAGATGTATTAGAAAAGCCGCGAGAAACCTTAGATAGAAAAGAGAGAGACACGAAAATACTGAAGGCGCTGGCACGCTACCGTCGGTGTTGGAGGCTGTTCGTGTGGATACCGGTAGAGGGAGTGGACACGCAAAGTCAGCTCCTGTTTGATCGAACAAGATCGCACGACGTTCGAGACGCTCACGAGTTCGCATAGGTATGGTTTCTAACAAACCTTGATTTAAACGTCGTTGATGGATCCTCTCAATGGGATTCGTAAGTTTTAATGGATGAGAATCCTTCCGCTGCGTCTACGGACCCCAACATAACTTTCCTAAGTAGAAATTGCCTTGAGTCATTATATCAAGTTAACTTCTTCATCTTTCAAGTTAACTTTTTCAAACTTATCTTTTAACTCTGATTTTAAGACTTTTATGAAAGAGTTAACGTGACTCCAGTTACAATATTTCTTGCCTAGAGTAAATGACTCAAGTTAACATTATTTTAACTTGAAGTTAATCTTATCAGATTTAAAAATCACCGTCTTCGTAAACTGAAAATCATTTCCTGTTATTTCATTACTTCATATCTCACTCATCACTACTCCTAATTGCTTTTAATCAGTTTGCTAATGAGTTTCAGATGATTATATCAAGGATTAACAACAAATTATCATAAAGCAATTTGTGTGTCATAGTGCATTTAATGCACTTGCCTTATCGAGACACAATCACAGCAACCATATCTCTGAGTATTCGAAAGACATTCCTGCTATTCCAATCTCGCAATAAATGTTATTTCACAACGGGCAAAACAAAAGGAATAAAAGAATAATGAGACGGCACAAATCCACCTGGAACATTAACGGCGAATGTGACTATCAAATCTTCATCTGTCTAATGGCTATTTCGAAGAGTCACAACGGATAATCTTCAAGCTTCTCCAAAGGTCATTAATGATAACAACTATAAATACCTGAAGCATTGAATTCACCAACTACCGAAACTCTACGCATTTAATTCAAACTTATTACATTCTACTGTTTCATTAGTTTCATTTAATATCTTCGGATATATTTTGTACTTCAGTGATTATCACTTATCAACTCAGTGAGGAGTTGTTAAAGATTTATTTGATTACTTGTTTAGTTGTTAAATCTTAAAATTGTGGAACCTTAAGTGTGGGTGTATGATTACAACTTGTAAGGGGAAATGAGTCCTAGTGCGAAAGAATCATCTTGAGTTACAGAGTGTGTAATTGTATTTGTGTTTGAAGAGTTAGTGAAAATCCCAAGGTGCTTGGGGACTGGACGTAGGTCGAGGAGTTAGACCGAACCAGTATAATCTTTTTGTGTTCATATCTTCTCTCTGTCTCTATTTTAGTGTTCTTGAGCGTACAACAAAAAGATTTTTATAATCACCTATTCACCCCCTGGTGATATTTTACCTTCAAGCCCAACACGACACAATTTTACGATGATACAATTTTAAAATTATTGACAATTTAGCATAAGACAAGCATTTTTACAAAATTTTTATTTGAATTGTATTGACTAGTAACTTAAGGATTAGACGATCAAACAGGTTGATTGTCACCCACATTTGCTAATAAGTCTTGGGACAAAAAATTTGGAGTCGAGCAATTTTTAAGTCGAAGCTCAAAATTAGATAGAGAACTAAAATGGTTTTCTAAAAGCAAAGCGGTCTTTTGGGCTTAGCAAAAAACATTGGATATATATAATTGACAATTTCAAATAGCTAAATATATTTTAAGACTAATTAATTGTTGATTAGGTTGACAATTAGACTTTTATTGATTTATTTTTTAAATGGAAAATGGGCAAATTTTTTTATTAGGCATGTGAATCCTCCTATTGAAAGCAATCTTATTCAAGGAAGTGACACCTCTCCCAGTAGGGATTCGAACATTGGTTTGCCACATTGTGAGGAACTAGCGCCTTCTGCTAGACCCAACCCCCATTGGGTATAAAGGCAAATTTAACAATAAAGTTATAGGTAAGGGGAATCTGGCACCATGAAGTTTTTTAAGGTGCAAAAATATACATAAAAATTACATTTTGGTAAGAATACCAATTCCAGTTTTTCTGACTAACATCCGTTATTTTATTTTGTAGGTCCCAACCATGATTTCCAGCTGTAAACTTCATCTCCTTCTTCTTCACTCTCTCTCTCTCTCTCTCTCTCTCACAACAACCCAACCTTCATTAAAGCTCGCCTTCCTCGTCACTCTGCATTCTCCAACACCAACGGAGAACTCTGGGGAGTTTAGGCTTAAAGAGTTCAAAATTCCTCTATGTGATGACGCACACGGCATCTTTTGCAGTATAAAGGGGCATGTCGGAGCCGTTGCCAGCGATGATCATAGTCAAAAGGATGGCACTAGTGCTAGTCCTAGCAATCATGTCAAAGAAGTCGACGATTTGAGCTTAGGGGTTGCAAGTATGGAGACGGCTCTGGTCATCGAGACGGACCAGGGCGGTGCTGACAACAATGGCAATGGTTCCTTTGCCATCACTATTGAGAATGCAGATTTTGTTGGTGGTTTCACAATGAGAGAAGAGCCATTTCTGCTCATGTTTGGAGAAGATCTCTAACGTCACTTTGTTGAGTTCTATTTGCTCTAGGGTCTCAGTGGTTAGTTTTCCCACTTATGAGCTTCATTCGAGTTTCAAGTTAGGTACTCGCAACCTATGAAGCATAGACACACTTATTTTTCAAAAAATATGCGTGTTAGACGAGTGTCGGATGATGACACGATCTGACATGCATCGACACCCGTGTCGAACTTGGTCAACAATCACCGACACGTTGACCAGTCTGACATGCGTCTTTGACTGTATCGGACACGATCAAGGGGTAAACTAGACTAGAGCTCAGAACGAGAATGAGAAGGAGGGAAAAGTGTCGAGATCGGGATTTGAGTTTGTTGAAGGTCGAAGATCGGCAACCAAATCCTCCATTTGTGGTGAAGGTCCTCCACCATGACAATAGCGACGACGACGACGAATCTCTACCAACGACATTCCTCCGTCTACTTTAAGCTCCGCCCATGCTTTAATCTACTCCCTTCTTCTTTTTCCCAATAAGCATTCTTTTTTATAGAGAAGAAGATGATGGTGATGGACCTACTTCCTTCTTCTTTACTAGCTACGGCAGCAATAGACCTATTCCCTTATTCTTTTTCCTAGTAAGCAATGTTGGGCATCCTATTCGTTCTCAATGTCGAGACAGAACGAGAAGGAGGAGAGACGAGAGAGAGAGAGAGAGAGAGATCTGAATCTGAAGAGTTGAAGATGAGAGAGAGAGAGAGAGATCTGAATCTGAAGAGTTGAAGAAGAGAGAGAAAAAGATCTCAACACGAAGTCACAAACTATGAACGATGGCAGTGGGAAAAAAACAAGTATTGCTAACTTTACTAAATAGATTTTAAAAAAATTCAAATAGCCTATACCCTACTATACACACGTCACATTTAAGATGTGAGTGACAGAGATTTGTCATGTCTCTCAAAATAATCAGATTCAATAAAATATTTGCAGTAATAGGGAACCTGGGCCGTTTTCCCAACGAATTCACAGCGGGTTTAAATGGATAGTAACATCGAAACAAAAAGAGTAAAAATGGGGGGGGGGGGTTTGGTTCAAACAGAATAAAAATGAAATAAACAGAAACAAAACTAAATGATCAGATTAAAATTGATTAACCTAACATCCATATTCCAGAAACTTCCATCATTGAACGAAATATGAACGAACTCGTGTTTGGTTCTGGACGAACCGAAATCTCTGCGTTCATCCGGAAAATCCCTTGACTAGATGATCGCCTAGCATCTATCCGAACAGTGGCATCTCACTGTGTCATCACACAGTAACACTGGAACCTAGTTCGAACTCAGTCCTTAGGATGAACCAAACCGAATATTAAATCTAATATTCGAACTATTTCCAAAAATCGAATCTGATAAGATGAAAATAGAAACGAGTAAAATTACCGATTAAGCACAAGCTCTCTGGAAGAATCATGGAATCCTCAACGTTGGGTTAATCACAGAAGCTCAGCCAAGCATAGATGGAAAGAATAAAGAATAGACGAAGAACATTGCAGAGAAAATGAAACTTTTGTGTTTAATCCGAAAATGTGTAAAAACGTGAATGACAAAGGTTTGTAAAAACATTTAATCATAAAATGGAAAAAACAAAATGGGGCTCCAATCCACAATTCAGTTCAGGCCCAAAATGGAAAAGAAATAAAAATGGGCTTAAGTTACAAAATTCGAGCCCAATTAAAAATCCAAAAATATACATTTGACTTTGGCTCCAAAATCAACCGCCCTCTTGTCCGAATTTTCCCTTCAGGTCTTCATAACAATTGTAGCTCTTTGAATCATCTGAAATATGAAACAAGAATGAGGCAAATCTGATGTCTGGTTCAAGAGTTATGGTAAAAATAGTGAAGCAATATAAAACTGAAATTTTATTATAAAAAATGGCTAAAATATAATAAAAGGCCCAAAGCCCAAATAAGTATAAAAGCCATTATTTATTAACTAAAGAGTCCTAAATTATTAATCAAGAGATAAAAACAAGTGTATGAAATATTAAATTATTAGTGAGATCTGTGGACGTCGTGAACTATGATCTCTTTTCTTTTTTTAAAAAAATCAATATAATATTTTATATCTTGTTATAGTTAAAGTTATCCATCATCACATCATACTATATATATTAAATGTAAATTATACTATATATATTAAAAATATATATTTAATATCAAAACGTGTCTTAACGTGTCAAAATTTAGAATGTTTTAGGATTAACGTGTTGGAGTGTCGAGTCTATCGTGTCTCGTGTTGGTGTCGGTGCAACACAACTCGCAGCTTTCTTCACTGGACTTGTATGTTTATCCACTTCGCACCACTGCATAGTGAAAAAGAAGGAGAAGAGGTATATAGTTAGAAAGCATGGTGGGACCCACAAAATAAAATTAACGGATGTTAGCGAGAGTAACTGGAATTGGTATTCTTGCTCCCTCCTTAAATGTTTGTGTCTTTTTGCACCTTCAAAAGTTTCATAGTGCCTATACCTCTACTTATATAACTTTATTGTAAAATTTGTCCCTATATCCTTTATTAAAAAGTAATTTAAAATTTCATATATTGTGGTGTTATTTGGTTGATAATTAATGTTTTTATATATTTACTTTTTTACATATTACTATTACATATGCATAAAATTATTTTTATTAAATTTTTAATTAATTATTATTTTAATTATGGTGACCTGCTTGTGGACTTCTAAGTTTTAAAACATTGCCCTAGAGGGATGAGTAGAGCCGAGAAATCGGGTGGGCCTGTTTAAGCGATACCCTTTAAGGGTCGGGGTTATAAAATGGAGCCTCCAAATGAAGTCGGCCTAAAAAGGCCAGCCTTAAAGGACCGAGGGCTTAAAAGGGCCGGCCTTGCAAAGCCAAGTGCTAGCCCGTTATTTTTTTTAAAAGTTGAATGTTCTATAAAGATGCATGATTATTGTTGGTCAAAATCCCTTTATGGTAAGTGAACCAGCCGAACAAGTAATAAAGTAGAGAGCAGAGTATCGTCCCACAGAAATTGAAATACCGATTATGCTTCCAGTTAATGAGCGAAAGTTGCATGATGGTATAAAATGAATGGTTGGTTTGACTATTAATTCTAATAACTAAATAAAACAGTTGATCGAGAATGCGGATGTGAATAATCAGATTTAAAACAGGCAGAGCTCAGACTTCCTCTTAAGTTGCATTAATCCCCCAGATTGCATCTATTGCATTACTATAGCAATCTGATGCACAGCTTCTGCAATGCTACAACAAACTACCTACTGCAATGTTATTTAGTTAACCCACCACTTATATATATATATATATATATAAAAGCTTCCACATCATATAAATAAGCTCCTTACTCTTCTTCTCCCATATTCCTATGCGGATTTTCAGGCTTAGAATGTCAATCTAACCTAGGTGTATTGGCTATATGAGGTAAAATCATTCATGTAGCTTACAATTTAGATCAGGTTCTGCACAAGCTCGCCCATTACACACTACTCAACAGAAGTCTAACCTTAACTCTTTTCCAGTAATCTAAGGCTACTACTCTTGCCTATTAGCGGCCAACTAACAAATAAAACCAATGCTAATATCATAATTAAGCAAACTGAATTTATTGAATTAAAACTGACAATCTGGGTTCATACTACAACTTAAAGATCCATCCTCGCTAAGCCAACAGAGTTTAGTTCATTGCTGACGAGAAGAATACAAGTAAAACAAATGAAATATGATCCATGAAGAATATAAAAGAAAATCTATAACAAAGAAGATCGTCAAAGTGCTCGATGACACAGGGGACGTTTGTCACGCAACGCCTCTACGTCTTCTTCGATTCCACCTAGCTTTTGTCACAATAAGCCTTTCTCGAGCTCTCCACAGAATTTTGATATATTCTCTAGTGATCCGAATCTGCACATTGAGTCGTGTCGTTCTTGTGCTGACTATCTTTCTAGGTCTAACTGTCTTTCCTTTTATGGTGAGGGTCTTTGCGCCATACATCTAGTGAGATAGGCTTTCCAATTCTGTTAGGCCCAACTCCCTATATTCGGTTTATTGATTCTCTTTTAATTTCGCAAGATTCGGTTAGATCTTCAGTTCGATTCTCTGCGCTCTTTATTTCCATCTCCATCAAGTCAAACATCGTCTAGACGTTCAACTCAATTTCCTATAATGATCTTCTTAAATATCCTCTATAAAAGATCAGTGTATAACAATATATCACAGATTATCACTTATGATGCTACAACATTGAGGCAGCACTGTAATGCTAGTTCAGAACAAAACACTTATGATATTGTAGCATCACATAAGCATTGACATGCTCTTCCAGAATACATCAAATTAAGTACATTTTCTGCCTATATGCGAGATAACTTATAAGAAGCAGAATTTTAGCTCATCAAATCTTTATTTCCACATATGCATGAATTCTATCATATTTTATCATATAAAACACATTCAAGCTCAGAATTATCATGTATAACAATCATAACACAACGGAAATATATGGCAGAAATATGATATATCAAACTCCCACACACTTAGCTTTTTGCACTCCTGGGCAAAATTAAGGGATAAAAAGATATAGCACAATCAACTATACATCATTATGTATGCTTTTAGGGACTGCGTATCCTGTTGTTATCTCAAGTTCAACTTACTATGTAAACAATCTCATTGCCCAGCACTAACTTAACACTATACAAGGCTTTGCTCTAGCAAGGAAGCTTCCAGAAACTCTCAGGTTAAGTGTTTATCGCTCTCTCACATTGGGGGATTTATCTCACTCATCTCTGCTAGTCCAAACTGTCTGTAAGCTTGTCAAAGGTTTATAGTCTCTACCTTACATCTAACTTTACCTGCATCAAAAGGACTTTTAAGGGTTGCAATATTGGAGTGGCTAAATGAATAGATTACATGAATGTAGATTTAATGGAATGATATTGCTACAGCAAGGTGTTAGATAAACATGTAGTAGAACTTTAATTTTTCTTAGCATCTTTCTATATGATGCTGCTCTTGCTCCCTTTTTCATTTGTAATATGGTATTTTTTAAGCAAACTGAATTTGGAGAGCATCACTATTTTGCAGCAATTGCAATTGAGGTCATTATGCTAAAACATCATCAAGTCAATTCAACTACACTTCCTATATATCCCTGCCACAACAATACGCGAAGGCTCAAAGGGGGTGACAATGGATATATAATAGGAGTGGTTTGTGTATGAGATTCAGGGTAGAAAACAATTGCCTTAATCATGTGCAAATTTACTCAGATGCAAAATGTCTTCAACCTAAGAACTAGAACAAATCAAAGAAAGTGCTAGATCTAGAAAGTATACTCACTGAATTTAGAAATTAAAGGCTCAAAGATCCTTCCATGTGGCTAATTCTTTGTGTTCTTCCTAACTACAGCTCTACCATATACATTACTAAGGCTAGTGCCATCAATTTCCCAAGCTTACATATGCTATATCCCTTAAGATATACATTACTAAGCCTAGTGCTACACAATTATTTCTGCCCTCTTGAAAAACATTTTTCAAATTTAAAATTGGCCCAAATTTTACGAAAATGCTAAGGAACTGGGGAAGTCAAACATCACACATACAACATACATAAATCTACTACATAGACCTCTCCTACACTTAAGTTTTACAATGTCCTCAGTGCAAAGAAAGAACAATCAGAGAAGGAGTAAGCAGACATAAACATCAGGAAATCGAGTGTGTGTAGGGTGTTCACTTAGTAAGCATAACGATGGAAGATCAACAAGTGAAAAATGCAATATGAGAGACAAAGGAATGCGAGAATAGTGCTAAATGACAGAAAATGCTTTGTTTTTCTTGGCCCTTGTTGCTAATCAACAGGGGGATGAATCTAAGAAAAATCAAAACAAATTAAAGCAGTGAAAATTCAAGAAAGTAACCAAAAATGGGACTGGCCACTACCATGAGTTGAAGTTAATCTTTCGCCTCAAGAGAGATACCAAAATCGAGACTAGCCACTACCAGGAGTTGAAGCTAATCTTCCGCCAGACGGGCAGATGTAGTTGATGCAGTATCAGCCTCTTCATCATCCTTCTCCTATATGGACTCCTCAGTAATTCCTTTCATAAGGCTCTTACCCCTTCGCCGCTTGCGCCACCTAGAGGCATTATGAGTAGGTTGTGCATCAACGGAGCTGGATATCTCAAAGACAAACTCGGGGAATGATGGCATAATGGTGTACTTAGGGAAGTTGGCCAAGAGGTTGGCAGATTGTTAGAAATCAAACTCAATTTAAAGTTCCTTTGTCTCTCAGCTTATTCACCGCCAGACTAGATGAAACGAGAATATTGTTGAAGCCTCTGGTAAGTATATTCAATCACGTGAAAACACATAAGGTGCAAGAGAGGTATGGAAGGTGCTAATGAGCTGTCAACCAAAATGGATAAAGAAAGCAAATAATAATAAAATAATGAGTACAAGAAGATAGAAGGAAAAGTGTTTGTAAATTATGTAAAGGGAGACAAAGTCAAAGTTGGTTGCTATAAATAAATGAAGTAACACGAACAAACAGGAAGCTACAAGAAAAGTTAAATATGATGGCTAACGTGAATAAGGTGGAAAATATGGAATATCCTGAAGCTACGAGATGCAACGAAGAAGCAGATAAGGCGACATAGAAATTAATAAAATATTATGTATAGGCGGTTTAGCTAGTCTATAAATATGTGTGTTGTTATTGTAAGTGTATTAGATGTATCCGAGAGAAATGAAATAGAATGAAATAAAGAGAAATAGAGAAATTTGTGATAGTGTGCTGAAGCACTATGATAGAGAAAAGTGAGAGAGTTATTTTGTGAGAAAAATATAAGATAGTCTTGTGTGTGAGACAGAAAAAATAGTGTGTGAGAAAAATATATTTGTGTATTTTTATTTGAGTTTTTTCTCTTATAATAAATTATTGTTCTTCATCTGTTTATACCTCCAATTTCCTAATAAGTGGGATCAAAGCAATTTTTTCCCAACAAGTGGTATCAGAGCCTGGTTGATCAAAGATGGCGGAGATGGTGCAACCGCAAATTCCAAAATTGTCAAAAGGCAATTATGGAAACTGGAGCATTCAGATGAAGGCATTATTAGGTTCTCAAGATATTTGGGACCTTGTTGAGGATGGATACACGGAGCCCTCTAATGCGGCCCAGCCTTTGCCTTTATCGATGCTCAAAGGAAGACGCTTAGAGATTCTCGAAAGAAGGACAAGAAGGCTCTATTCTTGATTTTTCAAGGTGTTGATGAATCAACCTTTGAAAAAATATCAGATGCAAAATCATCCAAAAATGCATGGGAGATTTTACAAAAGTCTTGTGAAGGAGTAGACAAAGCCAAAAAGGTACGACTGCAATCACTTAGAGCAGAATTTGAGAATATGAAGATGCACGAGCCGATTCGAGATTATGTCTCACGAGTGCAAAAGGTGGCCAAAGAGATGAAAAGAAATGGAGAGACTCTAGATGATGTCGAGTAATGGAGAAAGTTCTACGGTCATTAACAAGAAAGTTTGATTACATCACATTCGCTATTGAAGAAGCTAAAGACTTGTCGTTATGTGCGTTGATGAGCTTGTGGGTTCTCTTCAAGCTCACGAGCAAAGAATGAAACTAAATGAAGGTTCTAGCAATTTGGAGCAAGCCTTGCAAAGCAAATTGTCTTTAAACAAAAACCAAGCAAGCGGAAGGTCTATGGTCATGGTAGAGGAAATCGTGGTGGATATAACACCCAAAGTGGTTTCAACGCCGAGGTGGTCATGGTAGACGTAGTGGATATGACCAATCAAATGGAAGATTTGAAACTCACACGTAGAATATGAACGTGGTCAAGGATCATACAATCGAGGTCGTGGACAAAGCCGAGGTCGAGGATTCTTGTCCGAAGAGAGGAGATCTCAACAAAGAGGTGATAAATCTCAATTACAATGTTATAATTGTAATAGATTTGGTCATCTCGATTCTGAAAGTGCGAGATGCTTTTGCTAAAGTTAAAGAAAGAAGTCTTTATATAGCAAATGAAGACAAAGTTGATAAACCGCCATCTTGTTCTCATATAAAGGTGAAGAAGATAATGGAAAAGATGTGTGGTATCTGGATACAGGAGCAAGCAATCACATGAGTGGCAAAAAGGAGTTATTCACAGAATTGAATGAAGAAGTCCAAGGCGAAGTTACATTCGGCGATCAATCAAAAGTCCCAGTTAAAGGCAAAGGTAATACTACAATATTTACAAGGAATGGAGATAGAAGCTACATTTCAGATGTCTTCTATATACCATCTTTGAAAAGCAATCTTCTTAGTCTAGGTCAATTATTGGAGAAGGGATATGACATACATTTAAAAGATAGCCGTCTCATCATAAGAAATCAGAAAAGAGAATTGATAGCGAAAGTTGATATGACAAGCAATCGTCTATTCAAGTTGAATATACAGTCAGGAGGAATCAAATGCATGAAGTCTATCGTTGAAGATGATTCATGGTTGTGGCATCTCAGATTTGGTCATCTCGGATTCACTGGCCTGAAGTTGTTATCAAAAGCGAGAATGGTGTATGGATTGCCAATAATAAATTATCCAGATCAACTATGTGAAGGATGCATGCGAGGAAAGCAACATAGACAAAGATTTGAGGTTGGTAAATCATGGAGAGCAAAAAGACCACTACAACTAGTTCACTCAGATATAGCTGGTCCAATTGATATTCCATCACTTGGAGGAAACAAGTACTATATCACATTCATTGATGATTTCAGTAGGAAAGCTTGGGTGTACTTTCTCAAAGAAAAGTCAGAAGCCCTTGATAAATTCAAGGAGTTTAAGGTAATGGCAGAAAAGCAAAGTGGTCGATATTTGAAAGTGCTAAGGACAGATAGAGGAGGAGAATATACTTCCAGATTATTTGAAGAATTTTGTCGGAAACATGGAATAATACATCAGTTGACAGCTGCTTACACACCACAACAAAATGGAATTGCAGAAAGGAAGAATCGCACAATTCTTGATATGGCAAGGAGCATGATTAAAGGAAAGCACATGCCGAGAACATTTTGGGCTGAAGCTGTTCAATGTGCTGCATATCTATTAAATCGATGTCCAACAAAAAGTGTCCGGTTCAAAACACCAAATGAAGCATGGAGTGGTAGAAAGCCAAAGGTGAGCCATCTAAGAATCTTTGGTTGTATAGCATATGCTCATATTCCAGATCAGAAAAGGAAGAAGTTAGATGACAAAGGAGAAAAATGCATTTTCGTTGGTTACGCGCATCGGAGTAAAGCCTACAAATTGTATAATCCTCTAACCAAAAAGGTAATTGTCTCAAGAGATGTAGAGTTTGATGAAGTAGACTACTGGAAATGGAGTGATGAAGAAAAAAGAGTAGAAGGCTTATTCTTTAACGATGATGTTGATTCAAAAGATCAAACGGTTGAGGTAGACAATGATCAAACTCCTCCACCAAGTCCTAATCCAACAACTTCCCCATCTACATCATCAGAAAGCAGTAGCAGCGATTTAGGGGGAGCAACAACAGAGAAAATGAGAAGCTTAAGTGACATCTATGATGCTACAGATCCGGTACAAACTACACTTGATTATTCATTATTTTGTTTAGTAGCAGAATGTGATCCGGTGACATATGAAGAAGCAGCAGAAGATGAAAAGTGGAAGAAAGCTATGAATGATGAAATCACCGCAATTAAAAAGAATGACACGTGGGAGCTTACAACTATGCCTAAGGAGCATAAGCCCATTGGAGTAAAGTGGGTATACAAGACAAAGACCAACAAAGAAGAAAAGGTGGAAAAATATAAGGCAAGATTAGTGGCAAAAGGCTACAAGCAGAAAGTTGTGGAATTGATTGATATCTTTACGAAACCATTGAAGGTAGATAAAGTTCAACAAGTTCAAATATATGATTGGTATGAGAAATTGAGTTTGAGGGAGTGTTAGAAATCAAACTCAATTTAAAGTTCCTTTGTCTCTCGGCTTATTCACCGAGACTAGATGAAACGAGAATATTGTTGAAGCCCTCCGGTAAGTATATTCAATCACGTGAAAACACATAAGGTGCAAGAGAGGTATGGAAGGTGCTAATGAGCTGTCAACCAAAATGGATAAAGAAAGCAAATAATAATAAAATAATGAGTACAATGCAATTAGTTGAAAAGTCCAACATACTATGCAGGAGTGAAGCTACGGAAGAAAGAAAAAGAAGTGACATGAAGAATCATGAGGAAATAGAAGAAACAAGAAAGTTGTAGAATATGCTGATAAGAAAGAATAAAAAATTACAAGCTTAGGTACGAAGGAAATATGGCTGCAAGTTGAAGATAGAAGGAAAAGTGTTTGTAAATTATGTAAAGGGAGACAAAGTCAAAGTTGGTTGCTATAAATAAATGAAGTAACACGAACAAACAGGAAGCTACAAGAAAAGTTAAATATGATGGCTAACGTGAATAAGGTGGAAAATATGGAATATCCGAAGCTACGAGATGCAACGAAGAAGCGAGATAAGGCGACATAGAAATTAATAAAATATTATGTATAGGCGGTTTAGCTAGTCTATAAATATGTGTGTTGTTATTGTAAGTGTATTAGATGTATCCGAGAGAAATGAAATAGAATGAAATAAAGAGAAATAGAGAAATTTGTGATAGTGTGCTGAAGCACTATGATAGAGAAAAGTGAGAGAGTTATTTTGTGAGAAAAATATAAGATAGTCTTGTGTGTGAGAAAAAAAATAGTGTGTGAGAAAAATATATTTGTGTATTTTTATTTGAGTTTTTTCTCTTATAATAAATTATTGTTCTTCATCTGTTTATACCTCCAATTTCCTAATAAGTGGGATCAAAGCAATTTTTTCCCAACACAGATGACGATCACAATCGACGATATATTGCCAGAGCACTTATTACTGAAGAAGCAGAGTAGCGACTTGCTAGTGGAGGGTGGCTACTTGTTGGGCGAGGCCGTTAGAGCTAGAGTCAGAGGATGAAAAAGATAAGGGACCCGATGTGGAACTAGAGGGTTTTGCCTTAAAGGTGTTGCCCGAGGTCCTTTGGCTAGATATCCGTTGAATTTTTGTTAGAGATATGAGGGCCGAGAGTTGGAGTCTTTCCTCAGTGATTAGGGCAAGGAGCCAGAGGTTTCTGTGGTTGACTTCATAGAGGCACAAAGCTCGCGGTAAATAAGCACATCTACATCAACAACCTTCCCATCCAGGTGCAGTAGAGCGAGAATGCTCTTTCTTGAGAAACGGTTTGAGTGTGTAATATAGGGAGGAGACAATAGTGAAGGAAGTAGAACCATACCCTTGCTTTAGGCTAAAGGCGAGCTCCAGGAAAGGTATAAGATACTTCATTCAATGTGTTCCATGTGGTTCCTGGGGTATAGAGCTTGGTGAGGACTTGATCCTGCAACTTTGGGTCATTACTACGTATGTGCAAGGCGGAGTAGTCATCGTCAGTTGGTGGAAAGTCATTAATCTCTCAAATGTCCTTTGGTGTTGTAGGCATCGACCTTCCACAGATGGTGATGAAGTATGGCAAGCCCCCTGTGTAGTTCGCACAGAATTCTCGGACTAGAGGGATAACAGCCTCAACCGGACTTTGGCAAAATTTCTTCCATTTGTAATCATAGATAACCCGTAGCACATATATAGGATACACGCCCTAGTCAATCAAGTCTGCGTCAAACCCTCGTTTTGAGACTAAGGTTTTATCAGTCGTTAAGGCTTGAAAGCGTGATTCAGCCTCTTTCAAACTAAACTTTTAAACTTTGGCTCTAGTCACATACGAGGTCTTGTGCATACTTGCTTAGCACAGACCATTTTTGAATTAAGGCAGATAGAAAGGGTTTGGCAGAGAAAACTCGAAGGAAATTCCTAGAGCATGGGGTTCAGTGGTGTAAGGTAGGCTGAAGTGTTAAACTCAAGCTTTATGGGAAAAAATTAAAATGTTGGTTAAGGTTAGAAGGGTGAAGAGGCTAGTAGTATGAGATAAAGGTAAGGCATTTTTGGAGGGCAGAGTAGGAGGCGTGGATGTCGGGAGTTGCAATGTCAGTGGGATTGGAGAGATAGTGTGTGGAGGAGTTATGGCCGGCAATTTTGGGGGCGAATGGATAGTTGGAGAAAGGGTAATTTGTGTTGGGAAGTGGAATTGAGAGAAAAATTGAATTTCGTAAAGATCCCTTAGCCCACCACTTAATGTATTCGATGGTGACAATGTTAGAAGTACCCCATTAAGAAACATATCAAGAATTCCGCTAACTTACTTTATTCAACGTCATATGTTGTTGTAGCAATGTTGCATTAATTCTATATAATGCAGTCATTCTTTCAGTAGCACTCCCTATGATTCATTTCTTCACTACAAAGTAGGCCTTTCACCATGAACCTTCGCCTTGATATCTTTCCCATGCTATTCCTATAGTACCTCTAGCTTTGATCTACAATAGACAAACCAAAAAAGAAAAAGTAATTAAGAAAATTTTTTGGGTTCCTCCCAATAATACTTAGTTTTAAGTTTATAGCCTGACTTTTTCGTGCCATCTAAGTAAGGGGCTGAAAGGGGATCATCACTTCCCCATTGTCCTCATTCTCATCCCAATAGAGCCTGCATGTTAGTTTCTTTGGTAGCTTCACCATTAGCACTTTATTTCCCAGATTCTGTTGAACTTCATGTTCCACCCAACTCATGGTGACAGGGCTCGTACTATAAGTCATTGGGAAGTTGTCCCATCTAATTCCTTCCATCATCATGATGGCCGAGCAGTCTTCAATGTTGTTAGAATATTGCATTGTTTTCAAAACTTTGAAGGTTACTTGTTCATCATTAACCTTCATAGTAAGTACTCCCCTTTGGACATCAATTAATGTTCTGCCAGTGGCCATGAATGGTCTTCCTATAATGATTGGCACCTCACGATCAGCTTTGAAGTTTATAACAATAAAGTTGACACGGAAGATAATTTGTCTACCTTTACCAATACATCTTCGATTTTTCCTTCTAGATAAACAATGGATTTATCAGCTAACTATAAAGTTACTATCGTTGGTCATGCTTCTCCAACTACAATTGCTTAAATACTGACATTGGCATAAGATTGATACTAGCTCCTAGATCACAAGGTGCCTTACCGTAGTAGTTTTGACTGATGACACATAGTATTGTGAAACTCCAAAGGTCTTTCAGTTTCAAATGCAACTTATTCAACAGTATAGCACTGCTCTCTTCAGTCATTGCCACTGTTTCGAACTCACCCAGTTTTCTCTTTTTAGATAAGATGTCTTTCAAGAACTTCACATAGCTGGGCTTCTATTCAAGAGCTTCAACTAGAGGAATATTAATATGCAACTGTTTCAAAACATCCAGAAATTTTCTGAATTGCCTCTCCTAGCTTTGCTTCTACAACTTTTGAGGGAGGGGGTTGTTTCTTTAGTTCCTGTGACTTAGAACCGTAGATTGCTATTACGACTTTGTTATAGCATCGTATGCACCCTCGAGAGTTTCGAATTCTGGCACGTGATGATGTGGGGCTATTATAGCATTAGGTGCATGTTACTTTGCTGCAGCTCAAGGTTGTTTTGCTCTATTCCTTGTGCTTCTTCAGTGGCTTCTCGCCCCCTCTTTGTTTCTCTTGACGATGGCTCGGCGTCTTCAATGGGTTGTTTAGTTTCCTTCTGCTGCTCAACATTCTTACCACTCCTCAGTTCTATAGCTTTAACTTGTTCTTTGCCATGATTCCTAGGGACTTTAGTGTTACTAAGCAAGGAACCAGAGGGTCTATTTTCGAAGCGAGTTGTCCAACTTGATTCTCGAGATTCTAAAGGGACACTTGCTAGCTTTGTATTTTGGCATCATTTTTAGCCATGTATTCCTTAAGCAAGCTTTCCATGGAAGACTGAGGAGTTGGTTCTATACTCGGTTGCCTAGGTTGTTGATTGAATCTAGGGGGTTTTAAGGTCTGTACAAGTGCGAAGGGCTTGCATGTTGTTTTTGCTAACTCCAAGAAAAATTTGGGTATTGTCTCCAACCTAGATTATATGTGTTCGAGTAAGGACTGTTGTTACTGCTTAGGTTATAATTTCTCGCATAATTGGAAGATTTAGGATTTGTTAAAGCAATGAGTATAGAGATGTTCTCCACCCACAATAAACACAGGCCACCTGTACGGGTTGCATTGATGGTGTTTTTGATCATGTTAGTGAGTAAGGAAACTTGTGCGGTGAGGGTTGTCATGGTGTCGACCTCGTAAACTCTAGCTACTGTTCTTATGGATGGCAACCTCTCTATTGGCTATTGATGATTGTTGGTGGACATCCGCTCTAGAATTTCATAGGCCTTATTGTAAGATTTCAGCATAAGGGATCCATTTGTAGATGCATCAACTATCGATCTCGTTTAAGTGTTCAGGCCATTATAAAAAGTTTCCAATTGCACCCACGGTCTGATTCCGTGTTATGGGCACTTTCTTAGTAGATCCTAAAGTCTCTCCTAAGCTTTATATGTGGATTCTCCAGAGTGTTGACAAAAACTCATAACATCTTCTCTCAGTTGGGGCGTTTTTGGTTGGTAGGAAGAATTTCAACAGAAATTTCTCACCCAAGTCATTCCAGGAAGTAACTAAATGAGTGGGTAGGGTGTTCAACCATGCTCTAGTTTTATCTCTGAGTGAGAATGGAAATAGTTTAATTCTGAGAGTGTCGACTGGCACTCCTAGGATCTTTAAAGCATTGTAGACTTCAATGAACATTCTGAGATAGAGATGAGGGTCTTCTGATGGCAGTCCGTTGAATTGTCCCACTGTTTGGAGCATCTGGAACATAACGGGTTTCAATTCAAATTGTACATCAGTGATATCTTGCGGAGCTATTACAGAGTTAAGTCCATACAAATTTGGAACTCCAAATTCCATGGTAGCTCGATTAAATCATTTACATTGCCACCCGATGGCGGCGGGGGTTAAGGAATTCGATCTCTGTTCCCATGGATCAGAGGTTGTTTGGTTTGATCTCTATCAAGATTTCTTTGGGCTTCTGCCATGTGTGCTAAGGTACTAGGACGATCTCTTCATCTCCGCTTTTTGTGCCTTTGCTTATACGTTTCAATTTCAGGATCGAATGGCTCAAGATTAGCAACTTTTGAAATGATCGAGAGAGTGAGAGTAGAACGGTGAATTAGAGAGAGTGAGAACAGTGAATTAAACGCAACTTTTCAAAACCAAAATTCCTAGCATAAAAAGTATTTTCAATCCCCGAGAATGGCACCAAAAACTTGTTGGTCAAAATCCCCTTTTGGCAAGTGAACCAGTTAAACGAGTAATAAAGTAAAGAGTAGAGTATCGTCCAACAGAGATTGAAATACCAATTTTGCTTCCAGTTAATGATCGGAAGTTGCGTGATGGTATGAAATGAATGGTTGGTTTGACTCTTAATTCTAATACTAAATAAAACAATTGATCAATAATGCAAACGTGAATAATCAGATTTAAAACAGGCAGAGCTCATACTTTCTCTTGAGTTGCATTAATCCCCTAGATTGCATCTATCGCATTACTATAGAAATCTACTTCACAGCTTCTGCAATGCTACAACAAACTACCTACCGCAATGTTATTCAGTTAACCCACCACTTATGTATACAGAAGATTCTGCAATCCTGTACATACGCTCCTCACTCTACTTCTCCCATATTCCTATGCATATTTTTCAAGCTTGGAACGTCAGTCTAACCTAGGTGTATTGGCCATGTGAGGTAAAATCATTCATGTAGCTTACAATTTAGATCGAACTCTGCACAAGCTTGCCCATCACATACTACTCAATATAAGCCTAACTTTAACTCCTTTCCAGTAAGCTAAGGCCACTGCTCTTACCTATTAGTGGCCAACTAACAAACAAAACCAACGCTAATATCACAATTAAGCAAACTGAATTTATTAAATTAAAACTAACATTCTAGGTTCATACTACGACTTAAGGATCCATCATCGTTCAGCCAATAGAGTTTAGTTCATGGCTGCGAGAAGAACACAACTGAAACAAATGAAATATGATCCATGAAGAATAGAAAAGAAAAGCATTGAGTCACGTCGTTCTCGTGCTGACTGTCTTTCTAGGTCTAGCCATCTTTCCTTTTATGGTGAGGGTCTTCGTGCCATACGTCTAGTGAGATGGGCTTTCCAATTCTATTAGGCCCAACTCCCTATATTCGGTTGATTGATTCTCTTTTAATTCCACAAGATTCTGTCAGATCTTCAGTCTGATTCTCTGCGCTCTTTATTTCTGTCTCCGTCAAGTCAAACGACGTCTAGACGTTCAACTCAATTTCCTACAATTATCTTCTTAAATATCCTCTAGAAAAGATCAGTGTATAACAATATATCACAGATTATCACTTATGATGCTATAACATTGAGGCATTGTAATGCTAGTTTAGAACAAAACACTTACGATGCTGTAGCATCATATCAGCATTGACATGCACTTCCAAAATACATAAAATTAAGTTCTGCCTATACGCGAGATAACTTATAAGAAGAAGAATTTTAACTCATCAAATCTCTTTTCCCACGTATGCATGAATTGTATCATATTTTATCATATAAAACACATTCAAGCTCAGAATTATCATGTAAAACAGTCATAACACAGTGGAAATATATGACAGAAATATGACTTATCGATTATCATATATTTATGCGAGTATGAATCATTCTTCCATAAGCAAGTCTGAATTGGAAACTTATTGGAAGAACTAATATTGAAGCCTGATAATTTAAAATAATTAGATGTCTTGAATTGGTGGGAACAATCAACAAAGATTTTTAATTCTTTCAAAGATGACAACTAATATTATGAGCATTCCAATTACTACAGTAGCCAGTGAATCAACTTTCAATATTGGTTCACGTGTTCTAACAACATATAGAAGTTCCATTTTTCTATAAAATTTTCAAGCACTTATTTGTACTCGCAACTAGATGCATGAATTTACTTATGATGGTAATTTACAAATTTATATGTCATTTGTTTTTGTTATAGAGTTATTTATCCATTTAATTGCAAATACATAATAGCTATAGTTTGATTTTATGATTTGATTTATTATTTGTTGTAGATAAATATTATGGATATATTCATGAAGCGGGAGAAGAAATTCTTGATATTTTTACCCATGAAGTAAAGCCTATTATTTGAAGTGAGGCACAATAATTTATATGTGGTCAAATGTCTTTGAAATTGATGATATAGCGAAAAAGATGAAAATGATGAAAATGATCTTATGCTTTGTGTGAGTTATTAGTGGACAATAATTTACTTTTGATTATGAATTAGTAACTGCGTTTATTTGTTGCATGATGTGTGTTGTTTAGACCTTAATGTTGACAATATTTATTTTGTAAATTAGAACTTTAATTGTTATAATTTACTAATTACATTTCTTTGGAAAAAAAACGTAGGAAAAATGGTTAAAATTTAGAAAAATAGCTTCCGGTTGTAGGCCGGCCCCGCCCGCATGCTCTCAGGTCGAGCCTTAAAAACATTTTTTTCTTACCCTAAGCCTAAAAGGGTCCTAACCCTTCAAGGGCCCGCCCTGTAGGGCCAGGCCGTCCTAATTCCCAGCTCTAGGGATGAGGGATGGAAAGCATCAAAGTCATCAACCACTAACAAACAACCTAGGATTGGACCTGCCACGTAAGGAGAGCCACGTGATGATATCTTTCTGATTGATCCCTCGTGTCGTCTTCACACTGGTTTGGCTCGCACTTCGTTGCAGATGATCGTCCCCATCACCCGATTGGGTGCACATTAGGTGCTTCTCACCTTATGTGCCCCTTACATGCCCATCCCTCTAATTAGAGGGATGAGACACTTTTTTTATATATATTCTATATATTTATATTTATATTATATGCTGCTTTCTGAAATTTTTTTAACACCCAATATTTCAAATTAATTAGTTTCCAATCCTGCATTTCCTACATTAAAAAATGTTTGTCTTGTAATACCAGTATCCTGAAAACTAATTAATTTGAGATACTGAGTGTCTAGAAAGCAGCATATAATATAAATATAAATATGTAGAATATATAAAAAAGATTTTAAAAAAAATGTCTCATCCCTCTAATTGGAGGAAAGGGCATACAAAGGACACATAAGGTAGAAGCTCCCCACCCGATTCTGCTACTTTTCAACTTATTATTTTCCTCCTCACACCTGTATGCGTTTATGCCTCTCAAACGCGCGCTTATTCTTTTTCTATATAAATACAATAATATTAGCTCTTTCTTATTGATCTTGCTAAAATCAGAGACATGTCAGGTATTATTAGACTTCATAAACATTATTAATATTCTCTCTTTCTCTGCCCCCAGTCACCACCTTCTTTTTCTTCGTCCTTTTTCGGAGCACAAAAGTTTCTTTGGCCTGAGAATAAAGAGGTGGAGGACTAAATTAATCCAAAGTACAAGTAGCAACCGCTCTGAATCTAAGGCTTCTTCTTCTTCTTCCTACGGTACTGTATACCAAGTTAAAACTATTTTTGTTTTAAATATCTCTTTTGATGAACTCTCCTTCGTCTTTGAATCTCTATTATGGCTTCCTCTGCTGAAATATACCGTACGTGAACGATATATATACTCGTATTTCTCTTTCTTGCTGCAGATTTTAAAGCTTCCAAGGCTTTGTAACTCTGTCTCAGTGAAGTTCTTGTGGAGTCTGTGAGTACTATATTTTAATTCCTACCAAAAGGTTTCAATATTTTTATGTGTATTATATCTATCTAAGGGGAAGACATGCCTGAAAGATCTTTACTTTCCCCCTTTTCTTGATAGTTTTTAATCATTTTTTTTTAAGATTTGTTTTTGTGTTTATATATATATATATATATCCAATCTGGGTTTCAGATTAGCAGACAAGTGACATTTTCAAAGAGAAGAAAAGGGCTTCTGAAGAAAACCTACGAGCTATCAGTACTATGTGACGCCCAAGTAGCTGTGATTGTCTTTTCACAAAATGACACGCTCGATCACTTCTTCAGTTCTGAGTACGTTCTTGCTGCTTCCAATATTCTGCACTCTACCTTTTTATTATGAAATGCTTTGCTTTGCACGTCAAGTGAGAAACCAATTTTGGTATGAAAAAAAGAGTAAGTAATCAATTTGAGTTTCGCATTATGTGGTGTGCGTTCTTAGTGATAGACTTGATTGATTTTAATGGTCTTTGTATGGTACCTTGATCTTTACCTTTGCCTCACAATTCAAATATATCATCATGACTCGTCTTTCTCAAGCTTTGTGATATAGATACCTCTAGAGATTCGGTCACTTTTTCATCGAAATATTCGTAATGATTTTGTACATGGGGGATGAATTATCCTAAAATCAATAAAATGTGAGCTTCTTTTTTTTCTCTGATTTATGACATGTAAAAATACTCTAGTCATCTTCCTTAATTCCCATTATTCACTCTTATCCTTCTTGAATATTGTTGATAGAGCATCAATATGGATAAATTAGAAAAATATGAACAAAATCAACTATTCAAATGTCTTATATTAAAGACCAAAGGGAGTAGAATATGATTCGTATGAAGACTTGTCACTAAATTCATTGTTAATTTCTACATATCATATAATTACACTCTTTAATCTATATCAAGGAAAATCATTAAAAGACTTATAAAACTAAATTATACAAATAAAGTTAGAACTTTAAGGACCTACCAACACGTTGAAGGGAGGAGGTTGATGAAGAGATGTTGATGTTGTTGAAGAGAAGAGTTCATGGTTTGGTTGAGAGGAAGGAGATGATGTTGAAGTTGGAGAGGAGGGAGCTGAATTGTGTGAGAATGAGAGAGGAGAAAATGGATCAGATTTGGGGAGGTGGAGTGCATGCATGAATGAGAGGGGGAAGAGAAATCAGCTGATTTGTTTGTGTGTGTAGGTGTTTAGGTGTGTGCCAAGTGTTAAGCATGCAAGATGCCATGTGTCTTGTAATGTGTGTATGTGTGTTTGTATGCTTGCCAAGTGTCATGTGTGTTGGTGTGTGTGTACGTGTTGGTGTGTGTGTTGTCTTGTCTCACGGTTTTCGGGAAAGTGCCGTATATGTTGATTTTTCGGTGTTCGTATTCTTGGTTTCCACGACGTACTCAGAATTCTTTCTTGAGATTGCGACACAAATATCAAGACCCGACAAATGATGCCACAAATTGGTGTTTTCTCAAAAACGCAGAGCATACCCGACTGCCCTGAAAATGCCGTATACTTATATCGGAATATTTTCACTCAACTAATTGTTATATATCTCAGGACATAGTTGGGTGACATCTTTTCCAACCGGATTAACACCATATAGGTGTTCTTGCCTTTTTTTCATTGTCACTTTAATTTCGCGGCTTATACATACTAGGTCCACTAGCCCGTATAGCCAAGGTACTTAGTCCCCAAGAGGCTTCCTATCTCTCAACATTCTTGAGACTCTTCCCGAATTGGGCTTAATCGTCCGCCTAATTCAGGCTTATTCTCATTTCTTAGGGCCCAAAATTCGGGATGTTACATACCATGTTTATGTTGTCCTACAATTGGCTCTTTTTGGTGAAGAAATCTAAGAATCATGAATGGAAAGACTTGTTTAAGTTAGCTATATCGGAAGCTATTGGGACATCATTGCTTGATCAGTTGTTCTTATGAACAACTTCAAGCAATTGAGGGTCAGCTCCAAAGGAGTTTACAAAACGTCAGAAATGAGAAAGGTACGTATGTATAAACAAATTTCATCAACTGAGATCATGGTTTATCTTAATTTTATTACACTTAACCCATTTTCTTAATGATTTTTACATTCGGGGTGTGTGTGTGTGGTGCAATTAATTCAGTTTTTCCTACAAAATTAAGGAAATATATACATCTTAAAAAATGCGTTGATGACTTTGAGGCTACACCTGAGCGCCTATGTTGTGGTTCTCCCTCATTTGTTACTGTACTCTGACCATACATGGGATTACACAATATTGTCATTGAAGATTCAACAAAGTTTTATGTTGGCTACCGAAGCCCTAACACAACTCTTCTCCTATATTCGAGCTTGGAACTGGTTATAAAACTTGAGCAGATTTATTTAACATTTGTTTAAGGGGATATGAACCACCTGTGTCTACCTACTTATAAGTGAAAAAGATGATTTCACTTAAGATAGATTTTTCATTCTATATATCTTCTTTCAGGATCAGCTTTTTAGGGAGCAACTTGAGCACCTGAAAAATGAGGTACATAAACAAATTACAGGGAATTTGTGGTTTATAAAGTAGTTTTTTATGCAGCCAGGAGAAAAAAATCGTCAAAGTGAAAGTAAGGTACGATCAAACGGTGAGGTTTGTATTTTATATTCCTATAGTTTTGTACTGTACGTATGGTTGGTTGTGTCTGCATGATCAAAATGTATCTAGCTTTCTATTTGGCTCTTCCTCCCCTATTTTGAAATTTTAAATCCAAATCCTCTAGCTCTGTAGTCTGTCTTCGTTTATTTCTAGAGGACGATGGCCACAAGAAATTTTCTCACGCTGTCTGCAGCATGAGTGCGTGTGTGTGTGTCTGTTTGACATTGATGCTTTACTTTATTCAAAGCCTCTAGCATAAAACATCGATCCTTCAAAATAGGCCAATTATAAACTTTTTTCTTACTAGATTAGTATTGAGACAGTTTGGTTGACATCTAAAATTAGTGTTGCGTCATTGAAATTGTATCATATCACTAGATTCCTTGGTAAAGCCATGAAAATAATTTAATTAGTTTCCTTAACATCTCCAAAAAAAATCAACTTTGTTTTATATTTTTGGGACCGGAGGGAGTATTTGATTTAACTATATAACTATTATGATTCTTCCCCAATCTAAGAACTTGCATTTACTTGTGATCCGCTAGCCCTGGTCGTGACTCGTGAGTCAACTTTAGACTTGTGAGAATATTACGCATTTATTACGATTATTATCTTATTATTATGATTAGATATAGGTATATTATATTTTAGGATATTTCCTATTATATCTCAATCGGTTTGATTGAGATTTAATTAGATTTTATGAGGGTTAGGTTTAGGTTTGCCTATATAAAGGCCTTTTATGTACTCTTTCTGATTAAGAGATTAAGAATAATATTTCTCTCTGATTTCAACATGGTATCAAAGCTTAGTTAGTTCTTGGCCAATTTCAGTTTTCTGGTGGCCGCTGTCATTGTAGCATGAACCATATTGTTGCGTGAACAGTGACAGTGGCCAGACAGAGTGTGTGAATTTCTTCATTCAAAGTTGTGTAAATTTCTTCATTCAAAGTTCTGGTTTGTTGTACCAGTGAGAGGGTCCGAAGTTCTGGACGTTCTGGGTTACTGAAGTAGTGAGAACGAGAGAGGGAGAAGAGTTCGCGTTCTGGTCCCGACGGCTTCTTGGAACACGCGCCACCCCACCGGAATCCCCACCCCACGATCGGCGAACGCCCAAAATTTGGCGACCATCCGACATCTCCAAGGCGGCGCGTGGTGTACACGCGCTCGGCTGGCAGCGGCGCGTGACGGCGCGTGTGATCTCCGTTTCGTCGGAGACTTCCTATTTCGGCCTTCTCTTCTTATGTCCGGCCTGATCCGTGAGTTTTGCAGCTTTTGGTGACTGTTTGAATTTTTCCGGCGAGATCTCCGGTGAGAATTTCTAGATTCCAGCGACATCATCATTTTCTGATTATGGAGCATAGCTAATATTCAACCCTAATAATGTTTGGGGCACAGTTCTTCATCAACATCATCGTTGTTGGTAGTTCCTCTGTCATCGTGCCTCTCATCTTGTCCGACGACTGGTCCCGTTGTCGTTTCCGGCACAGTTCTTCATCAACATCATCGTTGGTGGTAGTTCCTCTGTCATCGTGCCTCTCATCTCGTCCGACGACTGGTCCCGTCGTCCTCAACTCGTAAGCACAGTTCTTCATCAACAACTCATCTCCTCTTCGACGTTGTCATCGTCGTCGAGCCTTTCATCGTTGTTGGTGGTAGTTTCTTTGTCATCGTGCTCCTCAACTTGTCAGACGACTGGTCCCGTCGTCCTAGACTCAACGTATTTTTGAAGATTGTCGCAGCTGCTGCCCGTCGAACTTGTCGCAACTGTTGCCCGTCTCCCATTGTAGTCGAGTATCTGCTGCTCTCTAAATAGGCCTCTGAGACTCAAGAAGTACAAGCTTAAGGGGGAGTGTCAGTAGTATAAAGTTGTATAAGCAGGTTGGACATGATTAAAATCCATGATCCAACTTGAGGGGGAGTGTGAGAATATTACGCATTTATTACGATTATTATCTTATTATTATGATTAGATATAGGTATATTATATTTTAGGATATTTCCTATTATATCTCAATCAGTTTGATTGATTTTGATTTAATTAGATTTTATGAGATTCTAAGGTTAGGTTTAGGTTTGCCTATATAAAGGCCTTTTATGTACTCTTTCTGATTAAGAGATTAAGAATAATATTTCTCTCTGATTTCAACAAGACTTATACAATACCACTATACAAAACATAAATTTCACTCTTTTCTAATGAACTTTTACTCAAAATACGGCAGAGCTAGTTTTGACTGTGCAGCGCAAGTCACTGAATCATAGTTGACAATAATTGTGTATCAGTGAACCGATATTTCCCACCGGCATTATCTTTCTTTCTTGTCAATTAATAAGAAGAGGTTGAAAAGCTCTGCTTTAATTCATTAAGCAAGACAGGATTATGATTGTTTGCTAATTACTCACCCTTAATTAAATTTGTGATTTTAATTACTTGAACTTGTGAAGTTAAGAGAATTCGTTACTTCCTTATTTTCTCTTCTGCTGAGTATTGCAGAAGACCCTGAGACTTCTTATATAGTTTGATAAGATTACTTTCTTTTGTCTTTTCACCTTTTAAGGCTTATATAAATCATACCTAGAAGCTTTTGTTGCCCCTTTTATTATATGGGACAGTTATTCAAATTTACAAGAGCCAAAATATTTTTCCAGAATCTGCAGACTGTAAAATTTTCTTGTGCTACAGCTATATGTTGGTGCAGTTTGGGGAAAATGCATGGCAGCAACGGGATATAGTGCCTAATAAGCTCATTTCACACAATTACCTCGTAAACCATAAATCAAGTTGAAAAAACACTTCTACTGCTAACCCAAACAAGCATTGAGAAGAAGAAGCATATCAAAGTTCAAGTAAAAACTGCCTAATAAGCTCATACGTTGAAACTGAATTACATATTGGATTGCCATAGAAGCTTTTCTGAAATGACATATAGCTGAGTTGGTCACCAATAATTACTATATTGGTGGACCAACATATCAGTTTGTGAGAAGTTATAGTAATACTTATTAATTCTGTTCTCCACCTAAAATTTGATTCCTATTTCTCCAATAATTAATGTAATTATGCATATATTGTTGTCCCTATTTGAATGAAACCTAATAAGTAATGATGTATGTTTTTGTATGTCATGTATTATGTATGATGTATGGAATAAGAGACATGAAATGGAGTCCTTAATTGTTTTTTCCCCCACATATATATACATGCGTGTGTGTGTTGTTATCAAACAATGTGCCTTTGTTTTTACATCTTTGTTCAAATTAAAATCTTATTATTCATGACTTATAAATAGTACAGTTTTCTATAAAAGTATAGGTATTGACAATCAACTCATTTTAGGAGAAAGTCGCTTTTTTGAGATTTTGAAGTTTAAATTGTATTTTCTTATCAATCTCCTTTAATTTGCATGCAGCTTTTTAAAGAAGTTTTAAATGACCAAATTACAAAGGTTAAGAAGCAAATTAGAATTGATTAAAGATTTAAAAAAAATGTATAACAAATGTGTATATCTTTTTCTAAATATACCATTATTTTGAGTGAGATCGAGAGATAATTAGTGTGAACTGGCTAAAATTAAAGTAAAGAGAGACCGGATTCATTACAAAATTTATACTATCTTTGGTCCTAATTACCAGACTAGTTTTGCACTACAAATTTAGTCTTATAATTAGGACCGATGAAAGTAACAAATAAAACCATATTGTCAACCAAAAAAAGTTAATATCTCTGATCCTAAATATGAGACCTAATAAGTTAATATCTCTGATCCTAAATATAAGATCTAATTCTAATTTGTAGTATAATTTAGGACTGGAGGAGTACTATAAAAGCATATGAGGAAGCAGTATTTATTTCCAGCTCCAATCATGACCAGGCAGAGCAATGTTAACAAACATGAAAATTTGGAAATAAAATAAAATAAATAAACAAGCTAGAAAGCGATTTGACTCGCCACATAAAGAAAGCCACATGACAACGTCGTCTTTCCAAATGATCCCTTGCGGCAGTTAATTTTGCTATAACAAGCATCAAAATAGATATTATAAACTTTACCATTTTCGTATGTTCAATAATCAAGCTCTCCCTCTCCCTCTCCCTCTCTCTAACCTCTCTTTCGCGCGCCCATCATCGTCTTTTTTAAAAGTTGAAGTTTCTGTGGCCTTGGAATAAAGAGCTGGATAGCACAGAATCTAAAAGTTGATTTTCCGGCTTCCTCTATTGGAGTGTACGGGAAAATGTTTGTCTTCTTGTAGCATTAGATTCTAATAAAGCTTCCAGAGCTTTGTAAGTCGGTCTTCTTTATAATATATTCCAGATCTTTCCCTCTCTCTCTATCTCCCATCATCGTCTTTCTTAAAAGTTGAAGTTTCTGTGGCCTTGGAATAAAGAGCTGGAGAAAACAGAATCTAAAAGTTGAGTTTCCGGCTTCCACGGTTAGAGCGTACGGTGAAATATTTGTCTGCTTGTAAGCTTCCAAAGCTTTGTAAGTCGCCGGTCTTCTTTATAATATATTCCAGATCTTTCCGTTCAGTTCTTTCAAAATCTCCGAAGAGTTTTCATTTTCAGTTTGGGAGCTACTAGTACCATATATAAGGAAGTTTTCAACCTCTTTGTGTCTAGTGTGTGTGTGTGTGTGTAACCAATCCAACTCCTTCTACTAAACTGGGAATGATCTTTTTGTCTGTTATATTCTTTGTTCTCTGATTTCTCGGGGTTAAAATGAAAACTAGGCAACACATCAATTCCTGGAAATCTTCTAATCTTTCTCTTTTATTTTCTATATGATTGTTCTTTTTTCGGCCAAATTCTAGGGTTTCAGGTTGGAGTCTAATCAGTTTTTGGTGGGTATATGCTTTATTAGGAGATGGGAAGAGGGAAGATAGAGATAAAAAGAATAGAAGCAGCAAGTAGCAGGCAAGTGACGTTTTCAAAGAGAAGAAAAGGGCTAATGAAGAAAGCCTACGAGCTATCAGTTCTGTGTGAGGCACAAGTAGCTGTAATTGTCTTTTCTCAAAAAGGCACACTCTCTGAGTTCTTAAGCTCTGAGTACGTTCTACATCCTTCCAATATTCTGCTCTCTACTTTTCCTTATTAAATGTTTTTCTTTGCAGGTCAAGTAAGTAATAATCAAATAGGTTATTTCTTATATGGTATGTTTCCTTAGAAATGATATTTGTCCATATTGAGTGTGATTTCTTTTGATAGATAGACTTGATTGATTTCTTGTCTTGGTCTTTGCATGGAACCTTCGTATATACTTCTAAAGATTTTGTCAGATAACTAGTGAAGACGTGTCACTGTTATTTCCTTTGAATATTCGTATTCATTTTGTCCCAAGTTTTTTCTCTGATATAATCTACAGTCATTTGCAAGCCACATGTTCCACCATAACGAGGAGGAGTAGCTGGGTCATAAAAGCTTTACTTAATATGACATATTTTTTCTAAACTACCATAATCAACTTCTGTAATTGCCTTCCTCTCCATCCTACTTAATTATTGTTGAGGGAATATTAGGGCTAATTTGGGGGGAAATGACAAATATGTGAAATATGTCCTACATTTAGTTCCAATATCAATTCCACAATTAGGTCATACATTAGGGACTAGATGAATACAATATTTGGTCCTTATCCCAATTTTGGTTTTAGCCTCCTCACACAGAACCTAATTATAATTCCATGTTCAAATCCAACCTCTCTAGCCAGCCAATTGAGAGAAACTATACTTCCAAAAAGCCATCCATAAAGAAGGTAATAACCTCTTGTGGTATCCAAACTGAAAGCCATCCAGTAATCTCACATTTGTATACTTCCAGATTCACACCCTATACAAGACCCATCTTCACCTATGTTTGACCCAAAACGCCTCAACCATCACTTAGAATCCATACCCCACCAACTTCTCCGGCAAAAAGGAATTTCATTCCACTCTAGTAGATGTCCATACTATTGCTCCACTTTCATGAAGTCTTTCTTGCCACTCATATGGTAGAATGTCATCAAACGTAAACCATGGTCCAGAGGAAGGTCTTCCTTCTAGATTTTTGGCTCCTAAGGACCTTGATTCTCCTGTTTGACCTTCTTCAGAGGATGGATCTTCAACTATAGGAGATTTGTGAGAAGTTTCAGCTTGTTCTACCATAGCAATAGTAGACAAATCAGCATAATGTTGTTCTTCAATGGAAGTTTCTTCTTCCAGTGTGGAACTATTAGAAATGTTTGTTTCAAAATCAGTAGATTCCACAATGTTTGTTTCTTCTTCATATGTGGATAAACTTTATGAGAGAATAGGGAATTAATCATCATTGGCCAAGAATCCAATAGTTTTAGATGAATCAGTACATACACCTTTTTCTCTATTTGTAGGTGGTGTTAAGGTTTATGCCTCTTGAGTGGATAAATAATAAGAGTAAGTAATGACGTACAGTGGATCACTTCACAAAGGAGGGCCAACTAGTCTCTATCTCTCATGTTAGTGGACACTTCATATTGGACTTAGACTATCGCATGTGTGAGCCAAACTGTGAGTGCTAGTACCCTGATTTTTGGGATCTATCAAATGATGAATACCTGATAGATTTTAGCTCCAAGAGAAATGGCAAGAAGTAAAACAAAGGGTCCTCATGTTCTCATGTTGATCACCGAAGGCATTGTAAAGGTGATCAGGCCCCTAAGCTTAAGGTTAGCAGACCAGTTCCAACAGTCCCAACTAAAGAGTTGACCATCCAGGGTCTGCTCAAAGAATTAGGACACGATGAAAATATGAAGGTCACCACAAGGCCTTATGTTCCAACAACTGAAGTTACCCCTTAAGGAACTTATAAGTCGGTCACACCAGCTGAAGAAGTACTAAATTGGCATATTGGAAATGCTATTATTCAGAGCAAACTCTTGCATCACATAGATAAAAAGCTTGATCATCTCACTGGTAGGCTAAAAACTTTACCATTCAAGTAGATGCAATAACAAAAGAAATCAAAAGTCTGCACAAAAGACTTTTTACTAAGCCTAGCAATTGGATGAAGACTTGAGGAGATATATTGATCACAAATATTATGGCCCTGAATTCCAACGAAAAGAACAAGAACTTTCTAACATCAGAAAGGAGCTATGTCAAATTGAAGCTGATATATCCAAGCCATCACCACCACCTTCACAACCTACTATAGATCCTTTTTCTCCATATTCTTCATGCCAACAGCCTATCTAGTATATAAGCCTCCTTACATGTAATCTGATTATAATTCCATTTTCAAATCCAACTACCCTCTAGCCAGGTAACTGAAAGAAACTTCTTAGGGCCCATTTGGTATGGGGAACATTTAAGGTGGGAAAGGAAATTAAAGAAGGGAAGGGAAGGGAAGATTGAGAGGAAACTTTAAAAAGTTGAGCTGTTTGGTAGACATAGGAATATAAGTAAGTTGAGGGAAACTAAATTGTTTGGTAAGAAGAATTGGGTGTTGGTTAAGTGGGAAGGTTAGATAAAATTCCCATAATGCCCCCCCAAAAAAAAGGCAGAAAACATTTTGTTTTTTTGAATTGGACAGAAATGACGGAGCCAAACCAAATTGCGTCTTGGTGGAGAAAAGTTTGCAAACTTTAGCATAAAAACCAACCCTACTGATGTTACAGAGCAACATGAAGAGGAAGCAGGCCCTGGACAATAGGTAAACCAACCCTAGGCATGTATGTGGCAATGGACAGTTGTTGCACTAGACCAACAAGTACCAGACCCAACCAAATAGTGTAGAAAGCAATTAACAAGTCTCAGTAAAATTAGATGTGAACCATAAGGTTAAATGACATAAAACAAACATAAGATATGCCAAAATAGCCCACAAATAACTTACAAAACCAGTTACACACTAAAGTTGCAAAAGAAGACATTCAAGTTCAAACCAAACAGTCAAGCTCGAAGTTGCATTACAAAATGTCAACCAGTACAGTAAACAAGTGAGCAGGAGTAACGACGTTCGAAAAATCAGATATAGCTTAACAACGACAATAACAACAATTACCTAGAAAAACCAGATCTCATCTCTGCCTCACTCCCTTTTCCTTCGTCACCATTACCCAACAACCCACACACATACGGCTTAACAACGCATGACAAATTACCCAACTTTCTTCCCAAATTGTAACTCTACCTCACTCCCCAACTGGAATAAATAAGGCATCGACCATTTTCAAAGCTCACGGAAAGAACAAACTCATTCAACTCTTATCTTGATTCCATCTTTGTTGATGAGTCTTGCTTCGATTCCAGCTTCAACTATCAACGCTTTCTTTGCGACCTCCTTCTTCAAGCTCGTCGATGATGTGGTTTATAACTTTTCAGAGGGACTTTTTTGTCCCAACAATTCACTCTCCCGGGAACAATTTCAAGATCCCGCCAGTTTTAAAGGGATAGCACTTTCCCGCGTTTGTGGGAAGATTAGGCAAGGCGGGAAGTCCACCTTACCAAAACCTTTGCCGCCAAACGGGTTTTGGGAGTGGGAACTCTGTTATGTTCCCTGGAACTGACATGAGTTCCTTGTACCAAACGGGCCCTTAGAAAAAGCCATCCAGAAAGAAGGTAATAACCTCTTTTGGTATCCAAACCGAAAGCCATCTAGTAATCTCACATTCGTATACCTCTAGAACACTCCACCTATGTTCGACCCAGAATGCTCTAGCCATCACTTAGAATCCATACCTCACTAACTTCTCTACCAAAAACCTCAACACCACCCACAGATAGAGGAAAAGGTATAGCTACTGATTCATCTAGAACTATTGGATTATTGACCGATGATAATTAATTATCTATTCTCTCATCAAGTTTATCCACATATGAAGAAGAAACAAACACTATGGAATCTATTAATTTTGATATAGACATTTCTAATAGTTCCACACTGGAAGAAGAAACTTCTAATGATGAACATTATGCTGATTTGTCTACTACTACTCACAAATTTCCTATAGTTGAAGACCTGTCCTCTAAAAAAATAAGGTGGAAAAGAAGAATCAAGGTCCTCAGGAGCCATAAATCTATAAGGAAGACCTTCCTCTGGACCATGGTTTACGTTTGATGACATTCCACCATATAAGTGGCGAAAAGACTTCATGAATTTAGAGCATGGATCGACTTACAAATGACCCAGTCTTTGATTACTCTCCTCAAATCTTGACTAAATTTGTCTCTAGAATGAATGGAAGTTTGCATGAATGGTTTACAAAACTTAGTGAGTATTAAAAGCTCTAAGCTGTAAGAGCAAAAAGTCCAAGAGTATTTCTTGGAGCTACTCACAAAGAATTCTTAGGTGATATCATTGTTATCCAATAAAGACATTATCAAGAATATTTTGAAATGAAATGTTGCTTGCTGAAGCGAAAGGACTTACAAAACCATTTCACTCGCATGTCAGAAAAATATTATCTATTGGGAGGATCCCAAGATCCCAATCTCAGACATATTTTTGTTGCCTCAATTCCTGAAGAACTCCAGCCAAAACTGCATAGAATGATCAACTCCCTTCAAAAAGAAGTTTCTCAACTTACACTTGGAGAAATGTATCAACTTGCTTTAGCAACGCTAGACTAGTTGTGTGAACAATAGAAACTCTTCAAATCTATGCCAAAAGTAAGTTTTAAGCTCAAACCTACTTGTAGTCATTCTTACTTAAGGATCAAATACAAAGATAAGCATGTATGCCATAGCCTTACCAAGAAAAAGTTTTACTTCAATCTGACAAGAAGCACAGAAAAAGAGAAAACCAAGGTCAAAGTTTAGATACTTTAAGAGAATGGGCTACTTTCAGACTAAGTTCAGCCCATTTCTGACTCTAGTTCAGATGAATCCTCCTCAAATGATGAGACCAAGGCTAATGTTTAGATATTTCAAGAGAAGGGCCACTAAGCAAAAGCACTCAAAAGTAAAAGCCGACACAGACGCGAATCTTGTCAGATCACCATCCTGACTTGCAAATGGGTTCATGATCATCATTTGATGACAAGTTAGAGTAGTCTTCATCATGTCCAATGTCATAAGTAGGATTATCTTCATTGGAATTAGTAGGGAACAACTGGATTTCTTTGAATCAAGATAGGTGATGGTAACCTTGTCAAATTATTGTGCTCGAGGCCTTTTGTACCATTCGCGAGCATCTGGAATGAATGGTTTATCAAGAACAGGGCCAAGTGAAGTACAAGATAATTGTGGATTTCTATATGGGCAATTATTCAAATTGCTAATGAAGATTTTTAGATTATCCAAAAGATGTTCACTGTATTGTGGCCATTCAATACTAATATGCCAAATATGAGCCTGATTGGTAGTATAAAGTCTTCCTTGGAAGTCTAAATTGTAAGGTCTATGAAGTGCAAAGAAACATTGGGCAGTTTGGTAGTCTTATGGAATATGTCAAAGTCCATGATCTTTGATGACCTGACCAAGTTGTTTCCTCCAGAATTGAAGATGAGAGAACCATTGAAGCACGATGCATTAGTGGGAGTCTTTATTTTCACTATCGTGGAGGTAATGGTAAACATGGAGAGATTCAAGGACTATGCAATAGGCATAAAGGGTTGAGAGAAACCAAAGGTATTACTTCATTTTTTTCAGGAATGGAACCTCTGACGAAAGGGATAGTCAAGTATGGTTTTACTAAAAAAACTCAAAAGATGGTGGTATATGAAGGGAGTTTATAAGGATATGAAGCCAATAGAACAATTTTATTTTGGCTACTTGTTGGACTTTCTCAAGATTTTCTAGTTTGAATCCAAGTGGGAACTCATGGTGTTTGGTGATGAAATTGGAAGTTGCTGGAAGAGACATGGTGTTGATGCATAAAGTACTAAGTGGTTTGGAAGGGGTGAGGAGTTGGATCTTTTGAGGCCTGGAGAGGTAATCAACTACGATATTCTAGTGGCCTCTGTTATGTTTTACTGTGAATTTATAGCGTTAAAACCAGTCCTTCCATCAAAGAAGTAAAGAGTCAGGAAAAGCCTTTCTTTTTGCTTCTAGCATAGATAGGTAATAAATGATGTCCATACCAACAGTGAAGTGATGAAAGCTGAATTTCTCAATTCCTCTTTTTACTGCTAGAATCTCTTTGTAGGTAGCATGATAATGTTTTTTTGACTCTTTGAATTTTTCGCTTCCATGTCCACAATAATAGAGCTTACTATTGATTTCTTCAATAAGCATTTATCCCCAAAAATGCTCACTGGCATCAATTTCTAGAATTCTTTGTCATGATCCAGGGACTTTAAGTGATGGTGGATGTTGAGCTATATGTTTCAATTTTGTGACAACTTTGGTTTGGTCTAAACTCCCAAGGAACAAGGTCCTTTTTTTAGAAGCTTTGATAGCTAGTTGGTGTATTTGGTCACATTAGGGATAAAAAAGTCTCAGATAATTCATGATCCCTAAAAACGGCTAAATTTGTTTTACCGACAAATTATCATCTTGGAAATTAAGCAATTATTGTGCAATGTGGGGGCTTGGTTGGTATAAACCATCGTGAAATATCATTCCAAGAAACTCAATTTGAACTTGGGATATATAGCCTTTCTTGGATGAGAGCATAATTCCATAATGGGTCATATATTAGCAAAATGGGCCAGCAACTTCTTATGAGCTTCTTCATTTTCAGAGAATAACAAAATATTATCAATATATATTAAAGCACTCTAAAGAATGGGCTCAAATATCTTGATCATAGCCTTTTGAAAAAGAGAAGGGGTTACTTTTAGCCCAAATGACATCACCTTCCATTGGTAGTAGGAATCTAGAATGCATAATGCATTTTTGTATCTATCTTCAAGATGGATACTAGTTGCCATAATTCTACTTTAAGATCAAAATATCTTTTCCTGGCTTAACCGGGAGGTTAAAGTATCTATCTTTAGGAGTGGAACTTGTCATCCTATTGGAACATATTAAGAAGTTTATAGTCTATCACAACCTCTCCTTTCCTGTAAGGAGTCCTAACCTTTTTCCACATAGAATGCTTGACAAGTCCAATTAGACTCAGTGGGCTTGATTAATCATTGGGCTAAAAGAGAAGAGCATTCTTGTCTGGCTAAAAGAAGATCTTCAGGGTCCATGCTAGGATGAGTAGCTTTAGTAGGATTAATGTCTTCATTCCTCTTAAAAGGGAGCCTAATAAAGAACCCTTTATTCTTCCATAGAGGAGCTAGGGTGTCTGAATTGGTCATGGTTGTTTGCACATAGCTTGAGCAGCTTGTCCTCAATGACTAAATAGCAATTGGGGCTTGATTGATTTCTAAGATGCTAGGGGTTTGAACATAAGCATTATAGAATTTTTTGAATTTGAGACCATGTAGGGTGATATAAAAGTGTTTGGTTCTATAAAAGGTGTCAAACCCAAAAAGAATATCCCTTTCTTGGAGATAGCTTTCTAGAACTCTAATCCATATAGTGCAGCCAGGGAAGAATTTTACCCCAATTTTCTTTTTTGAGATGAATTATATCTCAAAGATTTTTTTATTAACTATTGTGAAAGGATGATGAAATAGAGCCCAAGATTCTTTTCTTTGGAATTTAGGGCTATAATATTTTTAATCGATATATCTCCTCAAGTCTTCATCCAGTTGTTGGAGTTGAGTAGAAGGTCTTTTATGCAGACTTTTGATTTCTTCTGTTATTGCATCTACTTGAATGGTAAGGTTTTCAGTCTTACTAGTGAGATGATCAAGCTTTTTGTCTATGTGATGCAAGACTTTGTTCGGACTAACAACATTTTCAGTCTGCCAATTTTGTACTTCCTTAACTGGTGTGATCGACTTATAGGTTCCTTGATGGGTAACTTCTATTGCTAGAACATAAGGCCTTTTGGTGAAATGCATGGTATTAGGCAAGTACTTGTTAGTGGAGTTGTTGGAGCAACAACTTACAATTCTGTTTGTGGAAAAATACTAGCAGCTAGATCATTGTGTCCTAACTCTTTGATTTGATCCTAGATGGTCAACTCTTTAGTTGGGACTGTTGAAACTGATATGCTAACCTTCATCTTAGGGGCCTGATCATTTTTATCATGCCTTCGATGATCATAATGGGAACAGGAGGACCCTTTGTTTTTGTTCTTTTGATATCTCTTGGAGCTAAAATCTATCAGGTCTTCATCATCTGATAGATCTCATAAATCAGGGTACTAGCAATCACAATCTGGCTCACACATGCGGGTAGTCTAAGTCACATATGAAGTATTCATTGACATGAGAGACAAAGACTGGTTTGCCTTGCTTTATGAATTGTCCACTGGAGGGTGTTCCTTACTCTGATAAACAAGAGTGATTTTCGCAATCTTCCTGCTTGGTGGGAATGATCCCTCGGTTCTTGGTTTTTGAAAAATAGATTTGATTGTTTCATCAGGCATTCTTTGTACAAGAGGTGGAGCAGTAGTATTGATATCTACTGGAGTGGGATGAAATTCTTTCTTATAATAATTTATCTACTCAAGAGGCATAATCTATGCAAGTTCCTCAATGGGAATCTACCTAGGGATATTGATGATAGCTAGGACATGATCCCTATCATTGATGGAATTGAGAAAATGGAGGTCCAAGGAGTGGTTCTGGACTCTGTAAATCATCTGGTGATGAAGAGTGGCCATCGTGGCTTTCGGGTCTTGATCTGCGCCAATGATCTGAATCTGAACTTTCAACCGCTAAAAGGCTAGTCTATCAGAGAGCTTGATATTGAAATGAGGGGCTATGATCATGATAACACTACTATTGCTGAGAGTGGTAAGGAGAGCACAAATCAAAGCATTTTGGTATGACTTGTAGGTAGTATCAAGGAGGGCTACCATGATTGTAGCAAAGATACCTTTATGTCCATGTAGGATCAAGATAAGATAAATAACGTCAATGTGAAGATAGGTATAGCCTTGGTTAAAATAGTGGCCAATCAAAGTTGTGGAATCTCCAAGGTAATATATTGTTCTGTAGTAGTTATAGGTAAATCACAATGGTTTAAGGAAGAGCTCTGGACAATTTCTTTTACAGGTGGGGAAAATCTACTAATAATATTTCGAATAGATCTGGTTAAAGATCTTTGTCATTGGTAAATGAAGTAGAGACTAACTAACGGTAATTTTGTTGAATTAATACGGGCATCCTGGGCGATCTTAGTTATGACAAGTGGAGGTAGGCCCCCAAAAAAAAAAAATATTTAAATTTTTTTAATGGAACTTTTTCTTTTTTAGTGTAATAATTCAACTTTGGTATAATTCAATCTTTGTTCTATGTGGGGTCTTGTATGATTTATGTTAATTTTGTCATTCTTTTCGGGATTCTAATTACCTCAAATTTTTAGCGACGTGAAAAGGGAAGAGGAAATTCTATCAAGAAAAAGAGTGGATGAAAGATGAACATGTTCGGAAGAGCTAGAGGCTTCACTCATATTTGTAAATTCTTCTTACTCACTTTCTCTATCTCTTTACAGCATATGACTCTAATACCAGAGGGGATGAGACTCCTTATAAACTCTAAGACCCATTTCAAGATAACTACAGATCCAAGGCCCAGCAAAATGGTCCAAGTTCTTATTAATTAAACTACATGTAATAATGTTTTATATGGAAAGATACTTGAGGATCTAAAACCTATGGTTCAAACTGTAGTAACCAAAATTAAAATGAAGGCAAATTATAAATACCAAAATTGTGTTCGGCCTTGGTGAGTCCCCAAGACCCAACTCACCTAAACTTTTACTTATCAAACAAATAAAGACCAAATATTGTAATAACCCCAAATAAAATATTACCCATTGTGAAAATTTGTCATGTTAAAAAGTATAACTATATCCTAATATACTCTAATATAAGTCTAAATGATAGAAGAGTTTTGAACTTGAATTAAGGAATTATAGTTCAACAACAAATTAAATAAAAGGTAGTAATTGTGAGTTGGGTCTAGTGGCCCAACCTAACACCAAACTAACACCTTTGTTGTTAAGGCATTACTTAAGTTTCCACTCAATTTAGTTCTCTCAAACATCTTTGAGTGAACCCAAAATACTATAAGAATTAAGTATAGAGTAAAAATCAATATAAATATCTAATCTTATCTATAATCACATAGATGGAAAGGGGAGAAGGGTAGTATTCAATCCATACAAAGGGTTCTCAATAATATTAGGATCACGAGTTGATCATACCCTTCTTTGAACCGTACGAGCACGTCCTCTGTCACCCCCCCACCGCGCTTACGGCTCCATACCCCAACCCAACTTGCTCTTGCCCCCGGTCCTCCCTTTCTATTCCTCGGCAAGCGGACCGTGGGAGCATGAGGGGGTGGTATATGCTTTTGTCCTTAATATAAGACATATTTATCTAATTTAATTAGATTAATGAAGTTAATTAATATATTACATGCATTTTTTAAAATACACTAGTTATCTTCTTTAATTCCTTGATTCCATCTCCTTTTTTATTATTATTGAGGGAGTATCAATCGGGGGAAATTAAGAAAAAATTGATAAATGTGAAAAATATATCTTATATTTAGGATTAAGATCAACTTTCTAAATAAGTCCTATATTAAAAATCAGAGAAAGTATCATTAAACATATAGTCTATATGATATAGATGTAAACCACACACATTGATGTCATACGTAACATGCGTACATTGTATACAATAGCTAATGTGGTCAAAATGACGTGGTTATATACAATTGTCATTTATCTTGTAGTTTAGGAGCATGTAAGGTCCTTCATAAGTGGTGAGTTGTAGATTTAATCATGTTTGTAATATCATGTTATTAGTATCTGTCTCTTTAATTACCAAAAAATATTGAAAAATTTTGCTTGCATATATACAAACTTACATATCTTTAAATTTAAAAAGAAAGAACTGTTTTGAGCTTGTACATCTTGGAATCTCTCTTATAAAGTGTTTCACACAAGGTATGAATAAATTAGTAAATTGCATGGTATATTGCTTCATATTTGGAAGTGTTAGATTCTTAATGACAATTGTTAACTCTCAAGTTCTACGGTTCAGCATTCATCGTATTGGATTATCCATGTGGAGCGCACAAACAATTCCTATGTGCCTAATTAATGAATATCTTTTCATTGTTTCATAAATTTGTCGATGATTGATGAGAATCTTGTGGGAATTTGCGTTATTCACCATCCTTACGCATGATAAATAACGTGCATTCCCACAAGATTCTCACAAAATTAAGGTCAGGATACAAAATATATATGTATGTATGTATGCATGTAAAAAATAACATAAATCGCTAATTAAAATTTAATGAATAACTTTATATTTATAAGATACAAGTCATATAAATATATAATGGGTTTAATGTTTTTACGCTTTTCTTTGCGAAATGTTTTCTCTGCCACACTCACATAAAAGTGAATGGATCTCACTAATATTTTTCTCTCCTCTCTTTACAATGGGAGCCCTCATTTTTATGTGAGTGTGGCAGAAAAAATATTTTTGTAGCAAAAGCAGAAACATTAAACCCATATATAAAACATAAGTCAAAAAATACAAATAAAGTTTAACAACTCCTACAACTAAGTTCCAAAACATCAAAAGAACAAAGTTTAACAATTCCTAAATTATATCAGTTGATTCAAATCAAACACATCATCTTGCATCAGTTGCATGTCCTCAATGTCTTCTTCTCTTGCTCTTATAACAAGTTCATTTGTAAAACTTGGAATATCCAAATCATGATCATCCATAGGTTCCCTCACTTCAACTTCAATCAAGCTTTCCTCATAATGGTCATCAACATCTAAGTTGTCTACATCTTCCCAATCTTCTTCATTAAAAACGGTAAAAACTTACGTTTTTACATTTTTACATTGCGTTTTTACCCATTTTTATTGATGACCGTTTTTACTTGCATTTTAGCACGTAGCACTCCAGTAAAAATGGAAAACACAAGTTTTTACACTAGTTTTTGACAACAATGGTAACAGCTTATAAGAAATTTAATTAACAGACAGGATAGGTACAATGGAAGAGACTGGCCTCTTACAACAATGGTTGCCTCTAATGATAGGATATGTGAACGACAAAAAATTTATTAAAATTACTTAAAGCCTTTAAAATTTTAAAATTTCCTCCAATGAAATTCATTAATTAGAAGAGGTTGTTTAGTTAGCTAACTAGGAGTTTGTTAAGTTAGTTAAAGAAGAGTAGTTGAGGAAAAACTAGTTGAAGCCTTGAAAATTTTAGGATTCTTGCCTTCAATGAAATTCGTTAATTAGAGGAGGTTGTTTAGTTTGGTAGTTATTAAGAATGTGTTTAGTTAGTTTAGGAATATCAAAGTAAAGGATGCTTATAGTAAGAAATGCATGTTTTAGACAAAATCCCTTTTATTAATTACAAACTATGGGAAAGGATCTTACAAAAAGGATGGAAGAGGGAATTTGATGATTATGCTAATAAATGTTTTAGAAAATAAATAAATGATATGATGGAGTGCATGCAGATTTTTCTCCTTGTGACAATTTTATATGCTTTATTGTTAAGATTTAGAGATGTTCTGATATTAGGATAAATTATTATTTTTCTCCTTAGCAATGTACTATTGAATACTTATTCTATCCCCATATAAATATAGAACAATTTTTTATTTTTTAACTAATTCACACATCTTAAGAAAAGTTGGTTTTATCTTTAATTCACACTAGTAAAAGTCAAAGGTTTAAGTGGAAGTTAAGAACCTTCAATATTTCTTAGCGACGTTAATGTATAATTAAAAACATTGAAGAATAACAATAAAAATGTCTCTAAGCCCAAAACAACTCCAGAATATTACCACTCATGTCTTTATTATATATCGGTGGATTATTCAAGGGTTAATGTGTAAATTTGTCCTGTGGTCCTTATTATAAAGGCACCAATTAATAAATGTGAATTAAAGTAGTTACTTCATTTTTGTCCCAGAAATTCCCTAAAGAGAAATGTTGGCCCAAAAGTTTTTTTGAGTTCAAAGTCGCCCTAGAAGTTTCCAAACGTGGTGATGTTTCCTCATACCGTTAAAAAACTAACGTTGACTGTTAAACGCTAACAATTAACTTTTTAACAGTAAGGGCAATATTACTCTATTTTAACACTTCTGGGCAACATTAATCCAATATTCAATTCTCCAGTTCTTTGCCTCCAATGGCAGCACTTGAACTTTCACCCAAAAAATGGGAAATGAGAGAAGGATAAGTTACGCATCTATAATAATTTTGTTGATATACGTTCATTTGGATTCTTTCCTTCTCAAGATCTGTGGCATGGCTTTGATGATGCCATGACAAGCATAAACACATAATGTGAATATTTAATTATCCAGGTTTACCTGTTGTTTCCACTTTCCTTCTTTGTTGTTTGTTTTTAAGGTGAATTTGAGTTAGTTTACCAGTGTATATATCTATAGTTACTGCATTTTCTCTGCTTGACGATGAAGAACAGTATTGTTGTAGCTAGATAGTTGCAGATTGTTGTGAATAAATAGCTTATATATTAATTATGATTCGTTTTGAATGCTTCAACACCAGAAACATTATTGACCGATATCATAAGCATGGCAAAAATGGTCATGCCAGTAAGTTTGAAGAAGAACAACTTATCCAGGTTAGACTCCCTTCGTTCAGTTGCAGATCCTCGAGATTATGAGAATCATTAACACATATGCTTTGTGCTACGAATAAATATCTATAGAAGAAGAAGTATCAAGTGGAGTCATATGTGTTGATCAAATTTTCTTTAGTTCGTCACATTAGAGTCTCTTATTAGTTGTAAGCCAACCTTAGTTGAGCTATGTAAAGCTTGATCAATGATTGAAGAACAGGGATAATATGTATTAACTGAATTTCATCTTTTACATTTTATTGCACAATGTTTAATACGCATTTTTATCATTTTTTAAATATTTGTACTTTTTTGTTTGACAAAAGTAATACTCATTCACTCGTCAAAAAAGAAAGATGCAAAGGAATCAGCCATTTCCTTGCTTACAACCAGTCTTATGATTATCCTGTTCAAGAACAACAAAGAGAGGATGGTCGAAAAAAAATCCCAATCGGCCACTAATTACAAGATCTAGGAATAAAAGAGCTGGAAATCTGTATTGTTAGCAAAAAAGCACTGTAAATCTGATAAAGCCAGATTTAACAAGAGGAATACAATCTGATTCCACCTTCAGCTGAACCAGGCCTCGATCTTTAAAGCGACGATATAAGGCCTCTGCTTCTCTAGAATCCACCCCGGTACTAATATGATCATCAAGCCGATGTCTAACTCGCCATAATTCATTAAATTTGTGAGAACTCATCATGCTTTAATGCACATATAATATCGAGGAACCATTGCTCAAAACTTGTGATATTAAATTCATTAACATGCAGAGCTAAAGGAGAATGATCAGAACCCAACGGTTCCAAGTTACTTACCTGTGCATTAGGACAGATATTGCGCCAAATCCCATTGCAAATCGCTCGATCAAGACGTTCGTGTCCATTATCTTCTGCAATGTGATTATTTGACCATGTAGAGCCCAATTCTTTGTATCCCATGTCAACCAAGCTGCAATTAGTCATAAAGCTCTGAAAGTCTTCGAAAGATCTTATCGTACGCGTCTGTCCTCCTCTCTTCTCAGAATCATAAAGTAGCTCATTAAAATCTCCAAACCAAATCCATGGTACGTTTGATCCAGGATTAACCCTTTCAATCTCCACTAACCTCCACGATGCTGCTCCTTTGGAGGGCCATAAACCAAAAGTCATATATCCCACAACCGGCTCAAGACCCAAAATAATTTTGACATGGATCAGGTTCTTATCTGCCATAATAACTTCAATTGACACCCTTTCCTCCCACCCAGAGCTAAACCACCTCCTGTACCAACCAGCTCAACATAGAATTTATTATGATATTTGAGTCTTCACCTGCACCTTTCAACTTTTGACAATTGAGCTCTAGTTTTTCCATCAGGAAAACTAGAGAGGGTTTATGTTTTCCACACAAGAACTGCAAGTTTCTGCCTGCCAAGGGGACCCCAACCCTTGACAGTTCCAACTTAAAATACTCATGATGACTCGGTTGTCAATTTTGGCGGACCACCAAGCGTTCTTGCACCAAAAACAAACTTCTTAACATCCATTTCTTCAATCACCGCCTTTCGATTCAAAGAAACAGCTTCCAAAACAGGAACTTCAACCAATCCCGGATCACTACTCACACTAGGAAGCTTCCCTTTCCTTTTCTTCACTTTTCCTACCTCCTCATTGATTTTTCTGAAGATAATTAGAAGAGAATAATTCTTGTATATTATTCAGAGAGGGAACTATTACATTTATACACAAAGAGAGAATCGAATCATTTAATGAGATCAAGATTTGATACTCTAGAATCACTATATAATTAGGAAAGAATCTGAAATAATAATCCTTGATTGTGGGCAATATTGATTGCAGCCATGTTGAACCGGATTGTGGGCAATATTTGATTGCAACCTTGTTATCACAATAGACCTTGATTGGCAGCTTTATGCATTTCCTTAAGTCTTAAAGAACACGCTTTATTCCTATGTCTTCACAGATTCCAAGTGCTACAGCTCTGTATTCAACCTCATCCCTACTTCTTGCAACTACACTTTGCTTTTCACTTCTCCATGTGACCAAGTTACCCCACACATACGTATAATATCCATATCTGGATTTCCTGTCATGTTGATCACATGCCCAATTAGCATATGTAAACAATTATATATTTTGTTTATCAGTCTTCTTGAACAGTAAGCCACATCTTAGAAATCCCTTCAAATAACGAAGAATCTGGTAGACCATTTAGATGCTTCTGCATAGGATCATAGGGGTGTTGCTGACCAAACTAATGACAAATGCAATGTTTGGTCGGGTATGAGACAAGTATATTAGTTTACCCACCATTCGTTGATAGTTCCTTATGTCCATAGCTTTGCCAAGGTCTAATTCTTCATCTATTTTATCAACCTGAATAGGTATGTCACTAGATCTGTAGCATGTCAGTCGTGTTTCCTTTAAAAGATCTAGTATATACTTTTTTGGGAAATATAGATTCCTCCATTTAACCGAGCAACTTCCAATTTAGGAACGTTATATACACCTCTTCCTTGAGTTCTTCGTTAAGGAAGGCATTCTTTACATCGAGTTGGTGCAAACCCCAATCTAGATTGACCGTAATGGATAAGAGGATTCTGATTGTATACAGCTTGGATACCAATGAAAATGTTTTAGTATAATCTTCCCCATATACTTGCATGAAATTTTTTGCAACCAGTCTAGCTTTGTAGTTCTCAAGAGTCTCATATGCTTTATACTTAGGAGAGAATACCCATTTGCATCCAACAGGCTTCTTCCCTCGTGGTAGATCCACTACATCCCACGTCTTATTACCTTAAGGGCTTCCACCTGCTCCAAGATGACTTGCCTCTATTCAAGTATAGCCATGGCCTCATCAATTGTGTCTGGTACCTTGATACTATCAAGATGAGAGACAAATGCCCTGTATTTAGATAATAATAAAAAGGCCTTATATGGAAAAAAAAAAAAACCTTTCAATGGGATGTTGATTGCATGATCTAGGCTTCTTTCTTACTGCAATGGGAAGATCAAGGTCAGAACTTAACCTGCCTCTAGGTTTGACTTTGACTCTTGATGAGTGATAATAGCTTGTGGCTCATTACCTCTTTTGTGACGTCGTATGTAGGTATTACCCCATTTGTTTATGTCTCCCCCTTGAACTGGATCATTAGAGGTATCAATATTATTGGAGGTATCAAGATTATCAGAGGTAGGATTAGGTTTTGTTTGGGTAGGTGTATAAACTGTAAAGGTCATGTCATCTTATGGTGTCTCTTTTTTATGGAATTCACCATCTCTCTCCCCCTGAATTGCAGACAAGGAATGATAGGGAGTATTTTCATGGAATGTGACATCACAGGCAACGAAGAGACATTTGGAGACCGGGTCATAACACTTGTATCCCTTTTGGGAATTGGAGTAGCCATAGAAGATACAGTGAAGGTCTTTGGGGTCAAGTTTGTTGGTGTGATGGAGGTAAACATAGGATGTGCATCCAAACACCCTAAGTGGTAAAGTGTTTTTGAGGTACAAGAGGTTATAGTATTTATGCAGGAGTTGAAGTGGTGTTTTATAAGACAATGGTCGGCTTGGCATTCGGTTAATGAGGAAGGTGGCAGTAAGGATAACATCATTCTAATCATATTTAGGAACATTACTATTAAACATAATGGCTCTGTCAGTCTCGAGAATAAGACAATTCTTGCGTTTGGCAATGCCATTTTGCTGGGGTGTATTGGGACAAGTACTTTTGTGAACATGGTCATTTTCAGTTAAGAAGGTGGGCAGGGCCTGATTGAAGTATTCAGTTCCATTATCAATGTGTAGGATCTAGATTTGGGTTTGAAATTGGGTTCGAATCATATTGTAGAAGTTAAGGAAGGTTTGATACACCTATGTTTTATCTTTTAACTAGTAAAACCAACTGACATGTATATGGTCATCGATAAATTTGATGAACCATTTAGATTTTGATCCTTTTTGGTTTGCGTGATGATCCCCATAAATCACTGTTAATCGTAGAAAAGGGTTTAGATGCTTGGTATGGAATTTTTGCAAATGGAGTACGAAGTTGTTTAGCTTTTTCACATTAATCTTAATGAAAATCATATGCATTTTTATTAGAGATGAGAGATGCAAACATTTGAGACATGTAATTGAAATTTGAATGACTTAAACGTTCATGCCATAACTCCAAGTCACTCGTCCTGGGCAGAGACACTATATTGCAAGACTTAATCCTACGACTATCACTTTCATTAAGGTAATAGAAACCATCACGCTCTTTCGCACTCCCAATCGTCATCTTCATCAGCAGATCCTGAAAAAGACAGTAAGTAGCAAAGAAGTTAGCATAACATCGTTTATCATTTGCTAATCAACTCACTAACAGTAAGTTACACTTTAACTTTAGAACATGTAATACAGAATGCAGAGTAAGTGTAGCAGAGATTTTGACAAAGCCAATTCTAGTCACAACAAATTCAAATTCGTCAACAATCCATACGATCATTCCCTTGGAAATGGGAGTATAGAATGAGAAGAGAGTCTTATTGCCAGTCATGTGATCCGAGGAACTTGAGTCAACAATCTAGCAATTACCTATACACAGACCTTTTACTACAGCCAAGGCTTGCAAGAAATTACCTCTCCTCACTAATGTGGCAGTAGGATGTCTTGTTGTCTAAAGTGTTGCAAGCATTTCAATGATTTTGCTCAGTTAATCACTTTGGGAGGTCTCACTACCTTTTGAAGCTTCTGCCATATGGCCTCTTCCTTTTCCCTTTTTTGGCTTCCAATCAGCATATTTACCATAGAGGTCCCAATAAGTGTCTTTTGTGTGTCTATGTTTCTTACAATGATCACAAAATGGTCGACCTTTAGAACTTTTTGATTCTGTGGATCAAATAGCAAGAGTCAAGGCCTCAAGAGGTGCAAGAGTAGTAGTGAAATTATTCTGAGGCATTGATTTGTATATATCTTCTTCATTGCGTAGAATGAAGTAGACTTCAAGCACAGAAGGCAGAGGTTCTTAAATGAGAGTAAATGACATTAAGACCAGCCAACAAACTCATACTATCCCCCCTTCTTTATCTTTGTGATCTTCTGAAGCATCAATCCAGCAATTATGAGTTTTATTCTTTAGGGCATCAAACTCTTGCCAAAGAGCGGACTTTTCAAAAAGATAGTAATCATCAAGTGACATGTGGTCTTGTTTCAACTACCACAACTTTTTCTTAACATCAAATATGCAGAGCCTATTCTCTATACTACTATATGTCTCTTGAAGGGCCTCACAAATCTCTCAGGTTAACATCGCATTGATCAACCAGGATGATACCAATGCATTCTCAAACTTTCATATTCAAAACGCCTTGGTTTTTGATTCAGGGGTCTCTTTGCTTCACCAGTGATATATTTGAGTTTGTCCCTTCCATTGAGAGCAAAGATCATGGATTGAGACTATTCCCAAGAATTGTAACTAGTAAGTTTCTCAAAGACAAGAAGGATAGTAGAGATATTATTAGACTGTGAAATGGAGGAAGATTCTTCAGATGACATACTGATGGAGTTAAAAGGAACAATTTGACCTATGGGCTATTGAAGAACTGGAAAAGACAAACTAACAAAAAACAAACACACGCTGGCCGAGATAAGAGTCAAGTTTGACGGTGCTGGGAAAGATCGGTGCAGTGAGGTGGTTGTCAGCGATCGATCTTTCTGGGCTAGGGCAGACAGTTGATCGACAATTTGACCATCACAAAGCCAACGATGACGAGTTCGATTATCGAGCGATGGCGAGGCTTGGACAGGTCGACAATAGCAGCATCGAAGCAAGCAGAGGTCGATGACGTGGCGCTAGAAGGATGAGGCCGGGGCGTCAACGATCACTGACGGCCATTGCAAGGAGTTATTGGCCGGGAAAAAATATTTTTATTATTTTCAAAGATACTCTGATGTCATGAAGATAATCAAAAGATAAATTTTTTGTGTATTATTCAGAGAGGGAATGATTACATTATACACAGAAAGAGAATGGATCATTTAATGAGATCCAGTCCCTATCTAATCAGGAAAGAATCTGAAATAATAATCCTAATTATCTGCTATAATCTTGGATTTAATTAATCCCTAATAATCATGGGATTCCTGCTAGAATCTTTAATTTAATCAATTCCTAAAATCATAGGATTCCTATAATTACAGGGTTTTACATTTTCCACTAACAAATGACAGCTGGTTCTCTTTATCAAACTGAATAGGAGCCACTTTTGGTCCCACATTCTGTCCCTTGGATTCCATGCGTTCCTTTTCTTTCTTTTCTTTTTTGATAAAAGATTCCATGCGTTCCTCATCCTCCAAGCTTCGTTTCATATTACCTTTTCAAGCCTTTGGACCAACAAACGAGTCCAAATTGCACTATAGCACAATCTCTCCTTCATCTTAGCAGGGCTCTGCTAAGCACTTGGAACAAGCTTTGGCCCAACATTTATGTTGACTGGGCTAGAAACTTCGTCTTCCTCCATTACACTATCTAGCTCAATAACTGAATGAGTAAGTGCGTTGGCAGAAATGCGCTCTGAGGCATTCACACTTCCCTTATCTTCACCCTCCTTACCCCGCCGAGTCAGATTTGCAGTCACATCATTGAAAACTGCCAAGCTGATTTATGGGCCCACTTAATTCTCACCCACCCTCTTCCTTGAAGGTGAAGCATCATGCGCCGTCTCCATTGGGACAAAAACAGTATCGTTCCTGATCATCACCACCGCCGAAACCCCCCTTTAGCGGATTTGCTCGCAACTCGCCGTTTACATTGGCAAAGATGAATCCACCTCAGACATTACTTTTTCTAACTCACAAACTCTGTAATCTTGCCCAATCCTTCCACAATTATAACAGAAATTCTGAAGTTTTTCATAACGCATCGCCGCCCAAACTTTCCCTAGCTCAGGTAGTGGAACCCGTACATCCGCAAGCAAAGGTTTAGATAAATCCCTAATTCTTGCAAAATTTCTAAAGAGTAAATCATCAATTTTCGGATCTTCAAAACAAAGAAACTCACCTACTGCACTTCCAATTTTAACAATGTTTCTCTTAGTCATTACCTTTGGAGGAAGATTATGCACCTGGATCCAGTAGATACAGCGGTTTGTAAGAACTTCCTGCAACGTTAGTAACGGAGACCACGGACGAAGGTTGAGAAGGAACCCATCCACCGCCGGTGGACCATCTCTGAGTACTCGATCATATTCTTGCTTCAAACCGAAATGGAATGTGTAAGTATTATCTTCGAGAAAATTAATTTCCAACTTACCTTTGACATTCCAGCTTCTATCGATCACTTTCCTGAAGGTTGTACGATTAATCGACCGAGACGCAATCAGCTTACCCACTGTTGCAAGACCCCCTGTTTGCGACTCACCATCCTCCCAATCCAGCTCGCAATCCTTCGGTTCTTCCATAACTACATTTCTCCACCAGAAATCTTTCACTGAACAAACGCACAAGAAAACTCACAGTGGCTTGCGAGTCTAACCCAAGAATGCTCACAGTTGCGAGAGTAGGGCTCTCCAGGCAGAGAATTTTTTCGCCTTCACACGGAGAGAATTTCTAAAACCTCATTCGCTTCTTTTTCTTTAACTGAATATTTGTACTATTAGTTCTTAACTAATGCATTATATAATGTTTAGAAGATGTTACAGTTTATTATAACTATGCAAAATA